>CAWUFW010010542.1:0-685368 GCA_963921515.1 Calotriton arnoldi
TTCTATGACTTCATCTTTAGACTGACACTGCATGAATAAAATATTCATGAGGCTACTTGGAAACCAGGCAGGGGCTATACACCACCTTCCTAATGCACAAGTTACTAACTTGTGTAACGATATATCTGTAAGAGACAGTAGTTAGTGATAGATTCCTTACCTTAGAATATCCCCAGGCGTCAGGCTGGATCCGGAAAGTTTTGCGTAGCAGTACCCTTGCGCGTCGGTAGGCGGCGTCGTGCGGCTCCGCGTCCGTCGTCGGCGTCGTGATCGCCGGGATGACGTCGCGGGCAGTACTTAGGCGCCGCCCCTGCGCGCTGACGTCAGTTCTGTACACGACTTTCCGCGCCAGGAACGCAGAGCCATGCAAGAAGCTGACATAGGTGTCTGAAAAATACTAGGGCCCTGAAAGGGATGTCCTTAACCCTAGAAATCAGTTCGCAGAACGGGGAGGATGGGTGGGGCGGTAGGAATCTATCACTAACTACTGTCTCTTACAGATATATCGTTACACAAGTTAGTAACTTGTGCATCTGAAAGAGACACGTTAGTGATAGATTCCTTACCTTAGAATAGATACCCCAGCAATACCAACCCCGGTGGTGGGTCTGCGAACAAAGATCAGACAAGGAAGTCCTGGAGGACAGAACGGCCAAAGAAGCCGTCCCTCCGGACCTGACTGTCAAGGCAGTAATGCTTAGTAAACGTGTGCAGCGAGGCCCACGTAGCTGCCTGACAGATAACCGGCAGCGGAACACCGCGGCCCAAGGCCGTGGTAGCAGCCGTTGCCCTGGTGGAATGGGCACGCAGCCCAACAGGAGGCTCCTTCTTAGCCAAAGAATAGCAGGTCTTGATGCACAAGGTAACCCAGCGGGAGATGGTCCTCTTGTGCACCGCCCGACCTTTTTGGCGCCCACGTAGCCAACAAAGAGCTGGTCATCCACCCGGAAGTGTTTTGTGCGGTCGATATAGAAGGAGAGCGCACGTTTCGGGTCCAGACGGTGGAGCCTCTCTTCCTCTCTGGAAGGATGCGGAGGCGGAAAGAAGGTGGGCAAAGTGATGGTCTGCCCAATGTGGAAAGCAGTAACCACCTTTGGCAAGAAGGACGGACGCGTCCGAAGAACAACCTTGTCTGGATGAACAGACAGAAAGGGAGGTTTGCAAGAAAGAGCCTGGAGCTCACTCACCCGCCGAGCGGAGGTGATGGCCACCAGAAAGGCTGCCTTTAGAGTCAGAAGACGAAGAGGACAGTTATGCAGAGGCTCAAAGGGAGCGCACATTAAAAAGGTAAGAACCAAGTTCAAGTCCCACTGAGGCATTACAAACGGAACAGGAGGGAAGAGGTGAGTAATGCCTTTAAGAACCTGTTAACAACAGGGGACTTGAAAAGGGAGGGCTGATCAGGGAGCCTGAGGAAGGCCGAGATAGCACAAAGATAACCCTTGATGGTACCCAGGGCAGAACCCTGTTGGGCCAGAGAGAGAAGGAACAGAAGGACCTCAGAAAGAGGGGCAGAAAGGGGATCCACAGCCTTTGCTGTGCACCATGCCACAAATTTGTTCCACCTGCAGGCGTATACCACCTTAGTGGAGGGACGCCTGGCTGCCAGAATCACATCACAAACTTCGGGAGGCAAGTCGAAAGGAATCAACTGCCGCCGCTCAATCTCCACGCAAGCAGGCGTAGACTGGACAGGTTCGGGTGGAGGACCGTCCCCTGCTGCTGCGACAGAAGATCCTCCCGAAGAGGTAGACGGATCGGGGGATCTATGCTCATATTGAGTAGCTCGGGATACCAAACTCTTCGAGCCCAGTCCGGAGCCACAAGAATGACTTGGGCCCGGTCGTGCCGAATCTTCTTCAACACTCTGGGTAGAAGTGGTATAGGCGGAAAGGCGTACAACAGACCGCAACTCCACTCGCGACGAAAAGCGTCGCCGAGCGAGTGCCGCCTTGGAAATTCCAACGCGCAGAACTGATGACATTGCGCGTTCTCTTCGGTGGCGAATAGATCTAACCAAGGCTCTCCCCACTGTAGAAAGAGTCCTTGCGCCACTTCCGAGTGAAGACGCCATTCGTGATCCATCATGCACCTGCGGCTGAGTTCGTCCGCCCTGGCGTTCAGAGAACCTGCCAGGTGTTGAACCATCAGGAACATGCCCTGATGTTCCAGCCATGTCCAGAGGCGCAGAGCCTCCTGACAAAGGGTCCAAGACCCCACCCCGCCCTGTTTGTTGCAGTACCACATGGCGGTGGTGTTGTCTGTGAACACCTGCACTACCTTCCCTTTGACAGAGGGAAGGAATGCCTTGAGTGCAAGCCGGATCGCCCGGAGCTCCAGAAGGTTGATATGGAGCCGGGACTCCGCCGGAGACCAGAGGCCTCTGATCTCCGCCTCTCCCATGTGACCGCCCCATCCCAGAAGGGACGCGTCCGTCACAACTGTATGCTCTGGCTGGGGAAGGGAGAGGGATCTGCCCATGACCCATTGCCGGTTCGAGAGCCACCACTGCAACTGTTTTGCAGTCCCCTCCGAGATCTGGACGTGATCGGACAGGTTGCCCTGGTGCTGCGCCCACTGGAACTTCAGGTCCCACTGCAGAGCCCGCATATGCCATCTGGCATGATTGACCAGCAGGATGCAGGAGGCCATGAGGCCCAGCAGCCTCAGGGTCATCCTTACCGAAACCCAGGATAAAGGCCGAAAGATCGGAATCATAGCCTGAATATCCCGGACTCGCCGTTCGGGAGGATAGGCCCGAAACTGCGTCGTGTCCAGAACTGCTCCGATGAAAAGGAGCTGTGGAGAAGGAATCAGATGCGACTTCGGCACATTGATGGAGAACCCCAGCGAGTGCAGGAGTTCGGCCGTAGTCTGGAGGTGGGAGACGACTGCCTGGGACGAGCCCGCCTTCAGCAGCCAGTCGTCGAGGTAGGGGAAGACTGAAACCCCTGCCCGGCGCAGATGAGCTGCGACCACCGCCATCACTTTCGTGAACACCCGAGGGGCACTGGTAAGGCCAAAGGGGAGCACGGTGAACTGAAAATGCTCGGGGCCTACCGTGAACCGAAGGTAACGCCGGTGGGCCGGCAGGACGGGGATGTGGAAATACGCGTCCTGCAAGTCCAACGCTACCAACCAGTCTCCTGGGTCGAGGGCAGTCAAGACCTGAGCTAGGGTGAGCATCTTGAACTTCTCCTTCCGGAGGAAGCGATTGACGTTCCGGAGGTCCAAGATAGGACGCATGTCCTCCTTGTCCTTTTTGGGCACCAGAAAGTAGTGGGAGTAGCAACCACGCCCTACTTCTGGGGTCGGAACATGCTCGATGGCCCTCTTGGTCAAGAGGGCCGTGACTTCCTTCTGTAGAAGCACCAAGTGATCCCCTGACATGCGGTGGAATTGAGGTGGCATGGCTGGGGGTGGTCTCGAAGGGGAGGGAGTAGCCCCTTCGGACAATGTCCAAGACCCACCTGTCCGAGGTGATGGTGCGCCAGTGGGGAAGGTGATGGCGGACCCTGCCCTCTACTGGCGTGCCGTGCACCTGAAAGGAGGGACTAGGAGGGCTTGGAGGCCGCGGACGGGTTGGAGGTGGTGGCCTGACCCGCACGCTGGTTGCCCGATCCGCCACGGCGGAATCCACGTCCTCGGCCACGCGAAGACGCCTGCTGCGCGGGCCGGTGGCTGGGCTGCTGACGTGAAGGGGCGCCCCTACCGTGGCCACGATAGGGGCGAAAAGCAGAAGGCAGCGGAGGGCGTGTAGCAGAAAGGCCCAGGGACTTGGCAGTAGCCCGTGAGTCCTTAAAGCGCTCCAACGCATGGTCTGCTTTGGACCCAAAAAGACCGACTCCATCAAAGGGCATGTCCATGAGAGTATTCTGGACATCCCCTGAAAAACCAGTGGTTCTCAGCCAGGCGTGGCGTCGGAGCGCCACCGTCGTTGCAATCGACCTGCCCAGCGAGTCGGCGGTGTCAAGGCCACAACGGATAGTGTATTTGGCCGCATCCCTTCCTTCCGCAATGGCGCGGGAAAGCAGTGCCTGGACCTCCTCAGGGCACTGGGGCAAAACATCCGCCACCGAATCCCACAGGGAGTGGGTATATCGGCCCAAAAGACAAGCGGTGTTAACGGACCGCAAGCCAGCACTGGAGGAAGAAAAACCTTTCTTCCCAAACTGATCCAGGCGTTTGGATTCCCTATCCGGAGGAGCGGTAGGGAAGGCGGTTTGGGAAGCGGAGGCTTGGACAACCAAGCTCTCAGGAGTGGGGTGGACAGAAAGAAACAGGGGGTCGCCCGGAGCAGGGCGATGGCGTCGTGACACGTTCCGATCCACAGGAGCCCCTGTGTTGGGCTTGGACCAGGCGCCCAAAAGAACGTCCGTGAGGGCGTCGTTAAACGGCAGCACAGTCTCCGCAGAGGAGGCTGCCGGCTGAAGCACCTCTGTCAAGATGTTAGGCTTGACCGTCAAAGTAGGGAGCTGGAGACGTAAGGCCCCAGCAGCCCTACGCAACACCGTACCAAAATTGGCCCCCTCCTCCGTAGCCACGGGAGGAGACAGCATGCCAGTGTCAGGAGAAGTATCCAGACCACTGGCCTCCCTAGACTCTCTGTCCAGTCCTCATCATACTGACAGTTGCGTGTCAGAGGGTCATCAGACCCCTCCCAGTCCTCCTGGTCCTCCTCAGGTTCAAAATAAGGAGGAGGAGGGACATTTGGGACCCAAGGTCCCATCGGGCGCCGGAGCCGGCGTCGAGCGACGTCGCTCCGGGTCCATGTCCGGAGCCGGAAGGAACTGGGGGACGACGCCGCCCGGAGCCCAGGGCGGCGCCGAGAACGGCACCGGAGACATCGGCGCCGGCGGAGGTGTCGTGAGGTCGACCGGCGTCGATGGGGGTTGTGGAGCCGGGATCGAGGCCGGGGCCGAAGCCGGAGCCGGGATCGAGGCCGGAGGCCCGGGCGACGCCGGGGCCGGAGGCCCGGGCGACGCCGGGGCCGGAGCCGCCGGCGACGCCGGAGCAACCCCATCAGGGCCCGCGGGGCCCGAAGGCGCACCGGAGGGGCCTGAAGGCCCGAAGAGGCGGGCCATGGCCGACAGGAACTCCTGTACCTTGGCCGGATCCGCCCCCGAACCCGGGAAGGGCGGGTATGACGGGGGCGACTCCACAGGCAAGTCCGGGGCCGCGGGGGCGGGGACGGTGCCGGGAGGGGCCTCAGCCGAGTCGCGAGACCGGCGAGGCGAAGTCCGAGAGCGACGATGCTTCTTGGACTTCTTGTGCCTGGACTTACCGGACGAAGAAGACTTCGACGCCGACGACCGGTGTGCACTCCGTGAGCGACCCCTGGACCTCTCACGCGACCGGGGCTTCCGCGGAGCCGAATGCCGGGCCTCGAGGAGCTTTCGAGACCGCTCTCGCAAAGCTTTCGGGTTGAGGGCCTGGCATTCGGGACAAGACTCGGTGTCGTGGCCTCGGCCGAGGCAGAAGAGACACTCCCAATGCGGGTCGGTGACGGACATCATCCGCGCACAGGCGCCGCATCGCTTGAAGCCGGGCATCCCTACGACACCTTAAAGATGGAAAAAACAGTGAAAAAATCACCAAAAAGTATGGTCAAAAATTGACCAGGGCACTGCTCTTCCCGGATCTGCGCTTACTGGCGCGGAAAAGAAGAACTGACGTCAGCGCGCAGGGGCGGCGCCTAAGTACTGCCCGCGACGTCATCCCGGCGATCACGACGCCGACGACGGACGCGGAGCCGCACGACGCCGCCTACCGACGCGCAAGGGTACTGCTACGCAAAACTTTCCGGATCCAGCCTGACGCCTGGGGATATTCTAAGGTAAGGAATCTATCACTAACGTGTCTCTTTCAGATATCTACGCACAAGGTTCATCCCATACGTCATCCTCATACCCAACAATGGCTAACACAAGGGAACAAGGGACAAAGGGACTCTATATACTTTTCTGTATAAATACAGCACCTCTTGCTATCAGTAGTTAGAGGGAACCGAGACTTCCAGGCCGACACACTGACCAGAGACGCTGAGGCTCCTGCATGCAGACGCTCCAGCTGACAGTGGTCTGAACATCCCTTGCGGGGTGTCCAGCTCGAGACCAGGAGAGGCCCCTACATTCTCCCTTCAGGTAATGGGGTTCGACCAAATCCTAGAGGGATTCTTGGCTGCACACCTACTCACATGCTGGGTACACTTAGGTACATCTAGATAGGCATCGTAGGAGTACGCACTCGCTTTTATCAATGCATTTTATATTCATGTATTTATTCATGCTTATTGCAAGATGATAGAACTGTACTATCCTTTTATATTCATAGTACTGCTAATCATATATCTCTGCTACTGTCTAATGGTTGTTTTAGCTCATATACTTTACACGAGAATAACAACTGTTCAATAAATCCTCATTGAAACGCCCAGACTGTTTATTCTGTGTACCTCTGAGATAAACTAAATGAGCACGAGTGACTGAGCGAAAAGTAGTACATTGTTTCCACGATCTTGAGGGATCAGGGTTGTCATGTTCTGAGTTTGCCAGAAACTAATCTCTCCCCGATAAGAGGAGACACTAGTGGCACTGTGAGCTAGCTTATGCAAACAGGCTAACATTTCTCGGTGGGGGTGTACAGAATCAGTCTGCCACCAAGCCCACAGTTTATGTTATCCAAACGCGCAGGTCCTGCATGGGTACTATAGGAACTACATGACACTAGAGCAGAGGTTCCTATGATGAATGTGTTTGGCGATTTTATTCCTGATGAAGAGCGGTCCCATTCCATGTATGGCTTTGTTGGTGATACAAAGCAGCTTCAACGTGGATCTTCTGGCAACCGGTAACCAATGCAGGGCTTTTAAGGCAGGGGAGATGTGGTCTCGCGGTTTGATATGCAAGAGTAGTCTGACAGCCGAGTTCTGAATACGTTGTAGACTTTTCATAGTCGTTAAAGGTGATCTGTGGTAGAGATATCACATCCTGGCTATCTTATGGAGGATGGGGCTGCGGGAGGAGGCATGGTGCTTACACTGTGGCAAGAATGACGCAGATTTTGTCAATTCGCTTGCCGATGCAAAGCTGTGATGATTTTCTGGATAGAAGTGGGTGACTATTGACTAGTAATAAAGTTCAGAGAACACTGTTGGTCTCCTGCTAGACTACGTAAATAAAGTGCTGCCGGAGGTGTGTAAACTTATTTATTGCATTATTGCTACTCCTGGCTAAACGTACTGTAGCTCTGCATTGGGAACAAGGAACTGCCCCGCGGAAAAAGCTTGGTTAAGAGTCGCAATATAATGCCACAAACAATTGGAGAATTATTGGTCCTTGATGCCGGCTAGATCCAAACCAAAATATTTTGGGGCCCACTCGGTGCATACCTAGCACTGTAAACGGATCTGGCTTGAGGCTTTGGGAGGAATGGTGCTGGGATGGGGTTGAGTGGAACATTCTCATGAACAGAAAGGTGGGATTTAATGTTGGAACTAACTTGCTGCCCCCTCTGCCCGGATACTAAAGAGGACATCTTCTAGTAGACTGAAGGGCAGTTGAACAAGTAGACAGAAATAACATATATTCAGTGTACTGTGTATATTGCATGAATAAACTACATAACACGATGCAAACTATGTTATGAAGCTCCACTACTGTTGACACTACTAAGTGGGACTTGTGAATGCAACACCATTCATTATGCAGTTGGTACATTGCATTGGAACTTGGAGAGAGACAAATTGTTGTAAGTTCAAAACCTTAATAAGAACATTTTTTTAACAAAAGTACTGTTTAGTTCTATGACAATATGCACTATGATATAGTTAGTGTCTCTGATTATATGGTAATGGCAGATAGTACTAGGGAATGCATATATTTCTTTAAGACAGTCTTCCAGTCAACCAAGGAGTATTTCTGGGGTTCAGTTGACCTTTTCAGAGCCGATCAACAGAGGTAGGGATGGGCAGGTAGCTCACTCTTTTGTTCACACAATATCAGAGTTGATGCACTTTGCCACATTCAGTGCCAAAGTGTTGCTTCTTTTCAGGCTCATCTATTTAAACAGGCATGCTCCAGTGAGGTGAGCACAAAAAGCCATTGCTTTTTAGGTCACGCCTACAGGCATCTTTTAGGTGCCTGTTGCCAAAGACCTATTGGTTCAAATCTAACATACAGTCGATTTGGATAAGCCATTGATGACCTTTTCTTGGCTTTCTTGTCAATATCATTTGGTTGCTTCATACACAATGGCTTTCCTTCCTCTTCTTGTTTATCCATCCCTTGAGCATAGCTTCTTTATCCTTTTGATTGTATGACTTGAATCCTTCTACTGCTCACATCAGGGAACTATTTTTTTCTTTGTGGTCTTCATAGAAGTATACTTGTTTTCTTGCTCTTTCCCCCATCATATGCGCTCTCAGTGTTGCTCTCCACGCCACTCAACCTCTCCGTTAAAGCACAGCAGCCGGTATAGTTTTTGATAGGGAGTGAATAAAAAGCAGATTTCATTTAGTTGGTTTTGTTTTATCTCCTGTTTTCCAGATGTTGCATTAAAGCCTGGGCATTGGCACACAAAGGCAGCATTTATGCCCCTTGATGAGGGCGTGATGCTGCACTCAGCTGGCATTTAAGGTGAAAAGTGTATGTAGCATGCCTGAAAAGCAAATGGGTCTTCTGAAGTCCCATATTTCTAATCATTGGGCTGCTGGTGAACACTGAACGGCTCTAGCATTTGTTTCAGTTTCGAGTCCGGTGTGAAGTAAATTTCAAGCATTTTCCTTAAAATTATGACACTTACTTATTCTTTTTAAATTGTGTTCCAAAAGTTTTCAAAAATAAACTATGCAATTTAGAAAGATTAAAAATATTGAACTCAGATATAAAGTTTAAAGATACCTTAAGATTTGTGTTTGCTTCGCATGCACTATTTAGATAAGCTTTACAAACAAGCATTAGCAAAACCAGTAGCTTGTCACTCGTATAAAGGCGAGCCCTGCTGGCTTTGCAAATTTTGATTTCATCTATTCCTTTCTCCAGGACGGGACATGGCTGTGTCAAGAGAAGGCAGGAGAGGAGGTTATATCGGAGATGCTCCTCGTCCTGTATAACAAACCCTAGTTTTGCTTGACCTCCATGTCTATGTGCTGAAGATTCGTAATGGAATATGGACCCCCTCTCAGACTCCCACCCCCTATGTGGTACCTTCAGCACTTTCATGGCTATAGAACAAGAAGGCTAATATGTTAAAAATAGAACACTTAGCAGCAAGGACTATTTTGAGTAACTCATATTTTTGCCAATAAGGAGCCTGTATATAAATGAAAAAGGCAGCGCAAGAGTGAAAGCCGCAGATGTTGATTAAGGAGTTCAGATGCCCAGGCTCATCAGTTGGACAGAGTCAAGAGAAAGTAGGTTTGTTGTTCTATTGCTGTATTAAATTACAGACTTCGATGACAAGGGTTTTGAAGCGTACACAATTGGAACCAATGGCAGGTCTTTCACAGAGCAGAGACCCACGCTAGAATTTAAAGCAATGGTGATATTCAGTTCATATTCAACTGACAAAATATTGCCCATCTCAGTTGCCTTTGGAATGTAACTTTCTAACAGCTGAACTACATTGTCACATCTGTGTACTAATTCTCTCAGTAATAGTCAGAGAAGCGCATGTGACTAGTCTCAAATTGGCTGAATTTAGACATTACAAGACTGTGGATAGAAAAGGATTTCCATACTGTGCATTTAAACGGAATCTTTAAGTTAACTGAAGCTTTCTTAAGCTTCATACGACCCTTAAACACAGGCGTATCAACTACATTTTTTTTTCCTCAGTGCATTAAACACATAGGTTAAATGACCGGACCGGTATGTGAACATACATTTCTCATTTCTGTTCCACGCTTAGCTTATCCACTAATACATAAGTTGACATAAGTGGTTAACCAATACATACTTCTATATAATGAACACATATCCTGATGGTCACTTTGCATGGTAGGGTTAGGTACAGGACATACCATTTTTACACAGATTCAACAAAGTGATCCCCTTCTTACAAAGTTTAGAATTTTACAATCACGGACATATTGTCTAAGTGTATATGTATTCTGGGCTGGTTTATCGCACCATACCATTACAGTCATAGATAATTAGCCTGTACCATCTCGCCCTCAGGCTCACCTGTTTGCTTCCCCACCAATTATGTGCGGTAAGGTCCCCAAATATTCTTGGGCCAGTGTCGTAAAGGGAGTAATTCGTTATATACCTCGGAGTGGGTATTACAGTAAATCATATCCTTGTGCCAATACTTCACTGTAGGCGTTGGACCCCTGGCCCACCTCATCGCAACTCGCCTTTTTGCCACTAAGAGTCCTATAGCTGACGTGCTGAAAGCGATGCGCTTTCTCAGTCTGTTTGGTGTACCCTAATAAGCCCATTAGTGGATTCATCTCTAATGTGATGCCAGTTGAAAGTTCTAATTCCTGGAAAACCGCACTCCAGAAAGCAAACACCCCAGGACAGTCCCAGGCAACATGTACAAAACTAGCTATCGGTTCTGAGCATCTGGAGCATACAGGTGAATCCCGCAACCCGTATCTGTGCAGCCTCTCAGGGGTATTATATATTCTGTTAATGTATTTAAACTAGATTAATCTGTGCCTGCCATTTTGTGAGATGTCCATCATGGCACAGCAGTACCTCCAAACTCCGTCATCTATGATTGTTCTCAATTCTCGTTGCCAGTCCTGTCTTTCCTTAGTCATTGTTGGCCTGCGAGCTTCTTGTGCGAATGAGTAGAATCCCATGACCAGTTTGTTAGGTACTTTTTCTTTTATCAGGGAGGATAAGGTCGGCATAGTCAGGGGCTCCAACATTTCACTTCCCAGAATTGCACATGAGTGAAGCACCCTGAATTATTGAAAGCAAGCCATAATCGACGGAGTTGTCAGCTCTGCGGTTAGAATTTCCCAGCTTTTTACCTTTCCGTCAGTGAAAAGGTCACCAATCATCACGATTTGCAAGGATTTTAGGGCCTCGACTACCCCCCTTTCCCTATCAATTTAAAACCATACGCACCACTCTATCAATGCGTGTGGTGAGTACAGTACAGAACCTGCTTGTGCCTCCAAGAGGCGCCACCACAATTGCCCTGTGGTATTCAAGGAGTTGAAACTGCAGTGACGCCTTTTTGGGAGAGAGAATAGGATCTGAGGGAGTGTGTCCGGTGCAGCAGCGTCTCTCTCTATATACAATTGTGGTCAATTTTGCGGGCCATGTATCCAGTGATGAGCAACAGATCCCTGCGCAGCCTTATAATATAGTTCGAGGTCTGGTGCATTAAGACCGCCCATGTCATACGGCATGGTAAGAGTCTCCCACTTCGCTCGCGGTTGTTTCCCATCCCAAGCAAGCTTAACCATAATTGAGCGTAATGTATTGAAAAAGGGCTGTGCCAGTAAAATTGGGATATTCTGAAATAGGAACAGGAATCTAGGAAGGACAACCATTTTCATAATGGCAATGCATCCTATTAGGGAAAGAGGGAGTCTAATCCAGCGGTCGACATCTGTCTCGAGTTTAGTCACTGCTTTCCCATAGTTTTCTCTGATAACTATTGTGGGGTCTATATGGATCTGTTTGCCCAAGTAACGGATGGGGTCCGTCGTCCAACGCAGAGGGAACTCCAGAGACACTGTTTCCGTTATAGGAATGAGGGGGAATACCATGGACTTATCCCAGTTTATGCGGGGCCAGAGACGGCTCCAAACCGCACCACCTCTCTAAGGACCGGAGCAAGATTTACCTCCGGATCTCGGATATATAGTAAAGTGTCATCTGCGTTTGTCGAGATAAGATTATAATTGGGGAAGCATATCCCCCTATGACCATGGTATTCGCATATGGCACTTGCCAATGATTCACGCTATCAAGGCGTATAGTAAAGGTGAAAGAGGGCAGCCCTGTCTTGTACCCCTGGACATCCCCAACAGTGGAGAAACAGTGTTCTCCACTCGGACCGTAGCCTTTGGGTCTGAGTAGAAGATATCCACTAGTTTCAGGAAAACTATCCCACACCTATACAGCGGTGTACTGCATGCATAAAGGGCCATTCGACGGAGTTGAAGGCCTTCTCAGCGTCTAGAAAGACAGCGACTGCCTTCAGCTCTGGGTTAATCTGCTGCATGACTCCAAAGAGAGTACGGAGATTAGAAGTAAGACTACGTCCTGGGGGAAACCCGGATTGTTCTTGTTTTATCACTCCGGGTAACAATGGGGCCTGTCTATTCACCAGTATTTTTGCAAACCGCTTGGTGTCCACATTCAGTAGTGAAAGTGGTCTATATGAAGCACATTCTGTCGGATCCTTGCCCGATTTCAACATAGTGACAATCAAAGCTTCACGCATAGATGGGGGCATAGTGTCCTTCTTTGCCATTTCCTCATAAAGAGTAATCGGGTGTGGGATGAGTAGGTCCTGGTAGGCCTTATAGAAGTCTACTGTAAGGCTATCCGAGCCAGGGGCCTTACCTGATGGCATACCTGTTAGTGCTGTCTTTATTTCAGATGGAGATAATGGGGCCATCAAATGCTCTCTATGTTCATTGGTGAGTCAGGACATGGCTGTATGTTCCAAGTAACCTTTCATAGCTTCCTCTTCGGAAGCTATTCTCGCCCTGTAAAGGTCCGAATAATAACCATGGAATTTCTCCACTATATGGATTTCCTCATGCAAAAGACTGCCTTGCTCATCCAATAATGTCTTGGTCCCTCCCATACCTAGTCCACGAAGCATGAGAGCTGCTAGTGTCGCCCCGGGGCGCTCCCCTTCTCCATATATACGGGCTGTGGCATATTTACCAATGTGTAGCACCTCGCTATTGGCTATGTCCTGAAATTCTAGTATTTTAGTCTTAATCGCCCCCAACAAACTACTGTCTCTAGTACTCTGGGGCCTTCCCTCCAGTGACGCCAATTCTCCTTCGAGGAGAAACAATCTGCTATGCAGGGATCTTAGCACCCCTGCGTGCTTAAAAATTGTGACTCCCCTAATGAAGACCTTAAATGTTTCCCATACTGTAGCAAAACTCTCCACTGTCCCCACATTATTAAGGAAAAAGTCTTCTATTGCCATTGCAAGTTCCGTCCTGAATACCTGATCTAATAGTGAATGTGGTGGGAACCTCCAGGTGAATGCAACAACCTTCCTCCCTCGAAGATCTAGGTCCAGCACTATCGGAGAATGGTCAGAGAAGGTGAGCCGTAGTGGCTCACAGTTCAAAACACGCAACACCAGCTGCCTAGAGATCAACCAGTAGTCTATACGAATGTGTGTGTCATGTGCTGCTGAGTAATATGTGGATCCGGCATTTTGGGAATTGCAATGTCTCCATATATCCATCAAATCTAGTGTTTCTATAATATCTCCAATAGCACGGGCTAAGGCAGTCGGGCAGCGAGGAGGACCCCTGGAACAATCCAATGCAGGATCCAGGATACAATTGAAGTCCCCCCCAAATCTGCAATACCGTGTTCCACTGAGAGAGGAGTGAACAGAGCGAATGGTAAAATTTCAGATCATCATAATTTGGACCATATATCCCTACCAATACCACTTCCCATTGTCCTGTGTTACATCTGGCTATGACATATCTACCTCCAAGGTCAATGTGTACCTCCAGTATTTGTATTTTGGATTTACCATCTACCCAAATTAAAACACCTTGGGCATGTGAAGTGAAACATGAGGCGTCGTACCGGCCTCTCCGACGCTGAGAGGATAGTGTACTACTATTTTGCGCTAAGTGCGTTTCCTTAAGGAACGCCACCTGTATCGAGTGTCTCTTGAGATACGCCACGACCTTCCGAACCTTCCTGTGATCGTTAAGTGCCCTAATGTTCCATGTGAGAAACCGTACCCGTGTAGTGGTTTGCTGTTTGACTATCATGTCCCATAACCTACTGCGTAGTGTTTGAGTGTGTATATGCTAGTTACATACAGTACAGTAATCTCCTCACCTATTTTCTCCCACAACAAACAAAACAAAATACCCTCAACTGTCCCACCTACGCCATAAGCATAAAACATCTGCTTGGCAAAACATCATCCCCCCCCCACCCCTCCTTGCGTGCCTTTAATGGGGCACAACCCAAACCCATCACATAAGGATAGTGGTAAACACATGGGGTGGATGTCACTCGACCCTGGTCTCCTCTCCAACCCTACCACAATTAGTGTCAATAACATCTCGTAAAAGTAACTTTGCATGTATATGTGAATTCCAACCAAATGCGCATGTCACATTCTCCCCCCTCAGTAGCTGTTCGTTTCTCATATATATAACAACTACCTTATTACAACAGTACCACAGAGGGGACTTATGCTCAGAAGTCCTCTACACAGATCATAATGTCCAGGCGCAGTCCCTCTATTGCCCAGGGAAACAAATGGAACCATCTTGCCAAAGACTATCGCAGTATCTCCACAGCTCGCGAGATGTGAAGCGATGAAGAAATATTCCAAAATGTGCATATCAAGAATAGTCATGAACGATGGCCCACTCCGCATCAATGCCAGCAATTATCCTGTCTCGGTCTCCTGGAACTGGTTAGTTCCTACATTTTGGGCTGTAAGTTATTGTTCTTCCAGGTCTAGCTGTGAATCTTCATCCGCCACGTTATGCCTAGGAGATTTTCTCCGCAGACCAGTCTTCTCTCTCTGTTTAATGAAATGGGCCTCCTGTTTTGTATCCGTAAAGTAGTGAGCCTTTCCCTCGGCCATGAATCGTAGTTTAGCAGGGTACAGCATGCTGTACTCCATGTGCAATTCCCGTAATTGTCTTTTGACCGGCAGAAAAAGCCCATGAGCATCCTGAACCTGCTGAGTGAAGTCCGGATACAAGGAAGGTTCGCGTTCTCATATTGAAGAGTTTTCATTTCCTGCGCCTTCCGTAGCGCCCCATCTCAGTCCCTATAGTTCAGGAGTCATGCTATTATTGGCCGTGAACTAGCCTCCGGGACAGGCCGTGGTGCCAGAGATCTATGCCCTCGTTCGACAACAAAGAGGTCAGAGAATATGTCCCTCCCAAGCAAAGTACTAAGAAGGTTCTTCATGTATTTTTCCATATTCTCAATTTCGGAGGATTCCTCCACACCCATAATGCGGATATTGTTTCTTCTAGAACGTGCCTCCAAGACTTCAGCTTTGAGTTGGAGGAGCTGGTCTACCTTTTTGGCCTTTGTATAATCCTAGTCCAACTTGTCTTCCGCATTTGAGACTCTGTTCTACGGCATCGTCGTTCGGTATGCGTGTCGAGGCGTTCTGTCATACGATCCATCCTGAATGTGAGCGCGTCTATCTTACCATCTATTTTTGTTAGACTACACTGCATGGAGTTAAGTATTTTCTTCAGCTCATGATCTGTGGAGGAGTCCATGGTCTCCGGCTCAGAGTCCGCCTCGTGTATGTCTTGTTCTTTTTGCCTAGGGGTCCTGCAGGCCTCAAAGTGGAGCTTGGATTGTGTTCAGTCAGATTTACCCATCTCCTCAGATCTTTTAGGGGGCAGCAGGGCTCACTTACCATAAGGCACTCACGCACAGTGTCCCACTACGTGGAGTGTTATCTCACAAACTCTGGCCCATTGGTGGGGAGGACGAGCGTCCCGATTGCCCCCAGGGTCGAACCTGCTCTCCTCACACAATCCACAAGGATGTACTGTCTACACGTAGGTGCCGGGCTCCCGCCCGGTGTGCCTCTCAACAACCGCTCACACGGCTACTGCGCATCTGGTGCGGGATGCAAATATTCCAGGTGGAGGTGAGTAGTGTTGGCTGTCTCTTAGGAACAATCTGTTAGCCTTGAGCTCCCGCCCACAGACGCAGCGCCGGGAAGGCCCAACCTCGGCACCTCCGCAGCCACACCGCACACAAATGCGTGCCGCACACAGGAGCAGGCACCAGGCGAGAAGGGCCCCCACAAGCCCTCGCACAGCACTCTAAACTTGCCTCCAGGAAGGCCCGATCGGACCAGGCTCAGCAGGCGCCCCAGCTATTCATCCACAGCTCATGTGGGATTGGTGCCTTCGTTGACCGCAGATTCATGCCGTGCTGCCAGAGCTGCCGCTCCCAGGGCCAGAGAAGGGCAGGCCCACTACGTCCCGCCCACGTCCGCAGGAAGGGACACAGGCCGCTCCACCCGGAACCAGCACACGTAGGCAACCTCACCTGTCTACAGATCCGCAGCCTCGGATTCCTCGCCCCACGGCAGAATCAGGATCGGGCCACCGGTCTGCTACGTTAGCGAGGGGCGGCAACCGCATGTCTCGGCCGCGCCCACTCACCTCAGTCTCGCCGAACCCAGAGCTGGGCCTCGCGCGCCACTATCTCCTACTGTCCTCCGCTGAGCGCCCCACCCCCCCGAAACACCCAGGAGGGGCCTCACAGGCACCGCGGCAGGCCGTTGGACCTGAAAATTATTACGTTATTGCAGGATTTTGACGAATAATGAGGTAGGGCTATCGGAGCCTCAGTATTTTGCGGCTATCTTAGAGCTGGGCAAGCTCTGCCCCCGTATCAAACTACATTTACACGTCTCATTGTCACAACTCGCTCCCTGCATTCTCGTGTCCACCACCAGGAGGATGAATTGTGGGGCTCTCCAGTGTTCTAAGAAGCTTCCAGACCCTCCCCTTCATGCATATACTGACTTCGTCATTTGAATGCTACTTCCAAATTGCCATCCATTCCCAATCCATGCCGGGTTTTGTGGAAGCCAGCCTGCTCATGCCAGAAACTGCAATACCTAGAATTCCCTGCTCACTGCTTCGTCTCCACCCCTGCAGGCCAAGGATGGGTGGAGGAATTCAGCTCACCTGTGGCTGGCTGCTGCTAGCCTGCTCACACCTGATGCATGTGATTACTGTGAGCTCTTTTAAGCCCCAGCTCCCTTCAGACCAGGGTTGGTCATTGTAGCTGGATACTGGTGAGACCGATCCTTGTTTCCAGTGTTTCCTGAGCTTTTGAAACCCTTGTTTCCAGTGTTTCCTGAGCTGTTGATATCTTTGTTTCCAGTATTTCCTGAGCTTTAGTTATTCCTTGTTTCTGAGCTGCTGCTGTTTTCCTTGTTCCTGAATTAGCACTGCTTGCAGTGCTACCTTGACTCCTGAGCCTCCGCATTCCTTGTTCCTGTGCTGCAGCAGTCTCCCTTGTTCCTGGATTAGCACTGCCTGCAGTGCTACCTTGAGTCCTGAGCTTTAGCTCAATTCTAGTTCCTTCTCCTGAGCCTTAGCATTCCATGTTCCTGAGCTACAGCAGTTTCCCTTTTTCCTGAACTAGCACTGCCTGCAGTGCTACCTTGGCTTTTGAGCTTTTGCTAAATTCTTGTCTAGCTCCAGCACAGCCTTCAGTGCTACTTTGTTTTCTTGACTCCTGATCCAGCACTATTCTAGTATACCCTTGTAGCCTCCCCTTCTGTATATCCTTTTCCGGTCCCTGCCTTTCTTCCAATTTCCTTGGTTCCAGTTCCTAGTTTGCGGTCTTTCTATTCTGCTGTCTTGCTTCTGTTACCTTGTATGTTTGTTACCTGCTTTCTGCCAAGTGTGCCCTGTGATTTCTTTCCTTTCCTGTTAAGCACTCCTCCTTGCTAGCTCCTTGCCTATTGTGCTTGTGTTTAGTTCTACCCCCTTGCTGTTACTGCCTTGCGTGTTCCTGTTTGATCGCCAGGATCCGTGGTCACAGCTGACTACCTAGGTGGTGTTTGCTTGTTCCCTGTGAGTATTGTCTTTGAGTTGCATTTATAACATCACCATTGGTATCAGCTCCACAGACCCTGCCTTTGCATGCATATCCTATATGTGGGTATTTGCAGTCAGTATCTGTAACAGCAATTGTGGGAGAAGAACTTACTGAGCTTCAGTCTTACCGCGTGGAGCTCCCGAGTGCTTTACCTCACATTCCCTTTATTGTTAATGTTGTTTTATATATAAGTGTATTGCACATCCGTCCTGGGTGTAGTGATTCTGAATGCTGAGCCGCCTCATGAGTGCCTGTCCTTTCTGAGTCTCACCCATCTTGTTCACTTGTACAGGCTTCCCCTTTGGATCCCTTTTTCTCCTCTGACTTCCTGTGTGATCCCGGGCAGCGCTGTACTACTCTTTCTGTGTACGTTTTCTACCCAGTTCCCATTCCTTGCCCAAGTTCCTGACTGTGTTCCCGACATAGTCCCAGACAGTCCCTGACACTCATGCTTGATGCAACGTACCAGGTGTCAAATGGGACTAAAAAGCTGGACTCGTTTTAGAAGAAACTAGTGCTTGCCATGTTTTGCTAGACAAAACTTAACGGCCACTAACAGAAACGCTTTCGGGTGGCTGGGAAATTATCTCGGCACCATGAACAAAGACTTTAATTTTGAATAGTCAATGAGGTTGTATAGAGAGCACATTGGCTGGTTTTCCAAAAGCGCAACGGGATTCTTATCCGGACTTCCAAAACCAGTGCTTGTTTGTAGTGAAATCCTGTCATCCTCTTGTGTTCGTGCTCCCTTAAGTGCATAAATTAAGATATGTGTGCTTTGATGCAGGGTAAACAGTGGTATGTCGCTTCTAAGACCTGTATTATTAATTGGGCATGTAAAGCTACCATTCGACTTCATTGCTACAGACATGTACTAGTAAATGGGCAGTAGTGTCTTTTTATTTCATCTGAAACATTTTGCACATTCTACTTTTGTTTCAATGAATCATGTTTTAAGATTACAAACCCACAAGCACCGAAAATAATGGTCATAAATAAAACTTTATTAAAAAAATACAAATTTACTTTTTTTATAAAAAAAAAACCCATGTAACGGAGTCCAAAAATCTGCTTTTAAATATTCATTAGTCATACTATTATTGGAATAATATATTTTTTTAATATAATTTCTGTAACACCTATTTCCCAGTTTGAGTCAGCAGGCACAGATTATTTAAAAAGCTTTGGTGAGGTCCTGCTCTCTCAAAACATACAAACAAAAAACATTCAACCACGTACATCGACTGTTTGTGATCTGTAAATCAGTCTTAAAATTCAGTTTTATAGTGACCTTAAGCCACTTCAATTTTAGATGGATTCCATTAAATAGTATAACAATTCCTTCACTGTCTGCACAACTGCAGCTAAGTGTTTGTATTCCTGAATCCTTCCCTATACCATGTTAAACTCTTTTCAATGTCATTAAAAAGTACAACAAAGCTCTTAGAAAGTGAAACCATAAAATTGGCCTCATTCCTAGGTTTGATGGCAGTGAAGAAAGAAGTAATTGTTTGGTGACTGCCGTATTCTTAGAGAAGTGGAAACAAAGTCTGATCACTAACGGTGCTCTCCACAAGACTCCAAGAGATCTCGCTTGTACCTCTTTTTGGAGGGATCACCTGGTACTTTGAGCATTCAATGATAATTGTTTCAAAGGAAGAGGACAGTCGACCAATCAGTTGATAAAATGGCACCACAGAATTGAGATAAGTCTTGGAAAGGTGTGAGCACTGAGACATCCTAGCTTCCAGATGATTGATTTTCCCAAAAATCTACTACTTTATTTTCAGGTTGACCACTCAGGCAAGTATTGATGTAGTCCTTTCCATTCTGATGAACTATGTATTGCAGCAGTTGGGCAGAATCTTTTTCTTGTCTGGAATGCTCAGTTTGGTGATACTTTCTTTGTTTTCCTCATTCAAATCCACAGTTTTCTTCACCTCCCTGTACAGAGTAGATCACATTGCAACATGAAATTAGACACCACACTCACAATTATTTCGTTATTTCATGCAAAAGGTCAACAATGAAACTGATATTGGCTGCAATTATTGCCAAAAGTCTGATTTCCAAATTAAGACTGATTCCTCTGAAAAAACACAGGCTAAATAAAACAGCTCAATATAAGACGTGGGCAGTAAGCCACTTGTTGGATAATTCTTGGTGTGCTGTATGAAACATTTAAATGTACACCACTTGAAGGTGCTAAACGTCATCACACAGTATATCACGGGGGATGGACCGGGCAAATCATTTGATTCTCTCTCAGGCTGGTTTCTGTTTATTCTTTAGTAGAACCACTCTCTAGCTAAGTTATGTCCTGCTTCAGGGACAAACCTATAAGCTATCTATTTACATAGTAACCATGGATTAGGTAAGCAGATATAGCCACTTAATTTTTAAACATTTCAATACAGTAATAAAATACAATTTTCACTCTGCTAGATATTCTGTTTTGTGCTTCACTAATAGGGTCATATTTCCTCCTTAACCAAATTCTGACTTGCATTTTGTTTCTTTGTGTGCCTGTTTGTTGAAGAAGTCTTTACAAATAGAATGAGTATGGTAGTTCACTTTTGATTGCAAAAAGCTACTTTTATTGCAAAGGGCCACCTTCATTATAACATTGTGTCAAATATTGGTGACATTTGGTGAGATTTGTGGAACACCAGTGATATGCACAGAAATGCACATGCAGGGTCTTGGGCTTCCAGTCAGTAGCATGCTTGTAAGAATCGTGTTCTAGGTTTGTGATGGAATCCTCTTGTATAATCTAGTGCAGATTTGAAAGCCTTTTTCATGGATAATGCTGTTCTGGAAATCTGCAAAATTATGTGTGCACTATTGTGTAGAACCAAGAAAATGCTAGGCCTAGATAGTAATCTTTGAGAATGGCGTTGCTTGAATTGCTCTCCGTCTTAGACCCATCATCATTTTATTTACAGTCTTTGTGGTTGATTTGAGTTCAATACTATCTGTAGTTGCTACTCTTTCTGATTAGTATTTCTTGAGATGCATATAGCTACACTTTATCATTTAC
The DNA here is from genome assembly GCA_963921515.1 of Calotriton arnoldi. Lineage (NCBI taxonomy): Eukaryota > Metazoa > Chordata > Amphibia > Caudata > Salamandridae > Calotriton > Calotriton arnoldi. The sequence goes on from CAWUFW010010542.1 coordinate 20,836, forward strand.
CTATACATCTTTGGTGGGATATGATTAAGCTTGATAGAATCTTTTCTTTTTCACTAGTTTTTACTAGTACGTTTTATTAACCATTTGATTGTATGGATTTAGCTACATTGATCTTTGGGAACCTTGTTACACACCTCACAGGATTATGTTTGAGCAGCTACACATAGGGTAGGATAATGGTTAAGTAAGTAGTATACGATGAATGAAGATGTAGGTTCAAGACTGACCGTTGCTTTGCTTTCGTTTTATATGATTTATTATTCTGAATTTAGATGTTAGATTCAAACTACTTGTGCATTATGCTTTATTGAGTTTTATTTATTTATTGATAGTCTTTGTGGTTGAAACCATATTAAGTATCCTATCAGATGGAGAAGATGGAATGCAACCAAGGGACATGAGAAGGAATTTGGGGAGCCAGTACCCAAAAGCAGGTTTGGCTTTAACCCCTCTTTCCCTCCAGGATGCCATGGCAACCTATTGGGCCTATCACTTGATGGGTATATCCTATTCATCCCCACAAATGATGCGGTCTTTACTCAGTTCAAAAGTGGCTTTATGACCACTTAGCACCTTTTCTTCCTGCTAGTGTATGATCAGTCAAGGTAGCCTTTATTTCTGAAATATACCCCTTTGCTTGGTTAGGGGTAGGAACACTCAAAGCCTCCTAGGTGTGAGGTTTCCTGCAGCTTGCTCAAGTCTATTAACTTCCAGAAAGAATGTGGGCTAGACAAGGGTATTGGAGATTTTAGAAGGAAGTAAAGGTGAATTCTCCCCCTCCACTTCTTAGCATCACAAGAAACAAAACCATCTTCCACTTTTATTTCTATATGATGGCTATACAAATTATCAACTTGGTAACATCAATGACATTGCTGCCAAGAGTGTAGCCCGATGTGGATTTCAGAAAAAAGTTACTCATAACACATAGGTCCTTTCAGTTAGTTATGGACCAGGGATTCCAAACCCCTCGCCCCCAGTGGCGGCTCCTCTGTAATGGTGGAGGAGCATCGCCCCACTGCATAGGCAGATGAAAAATAAAATAATAAAACAATTTTATTATCATTTTATTTTTTAATGGGTGAGCCGATCAGAGTCTAGGGCGGGGCCAGGCAAGGCAATCCTCGATTGAGAGCAGCAGGGACTGGGAGAAGGAGTGGTGGTGGGCACTGTACCTGCGCATGTCGGTTTGGCCGGCCGTCTTAGAATGGCCAAACCGGCATGCGCACTTATATTTCTCCAACCCAGCTGTGTTGCACAGCTGGGTGGAGATTAGGCACAGGCTCTCAGCCCCTTAGTGAGCGCCTAACCAGGTCGCTCAGACCAATCCTGGCACTGCTCTCATGCTGGGTAATAGCATAAGAGCAGCGTCTGGATTGTGTGGGGAGCCTTAGAGTCTGTACTGGCCCATGGAATTTCAGGAGCAGAGGAGCACCGAGACGGCAGGCAGTGGTAGCGGCAGGTAAGTATTTTGTTGTTTTTTTATTTTGTTCCCCCCGTGCTGCCTGCCACTTTGTATTGGCAGCAGCTGCTACTGCTTTCCCCTTCCATCTTCGTGGTTCCCCATTTCACCATAAAATACAGGCTCAGAAACTTTTCAAAGTGGTTGTCTCTCACCATAGACTAAGTCCGCTCCTTGTAATTCACTTCCACCTCAGCCCCTATATCCACATCTTAAAAGGTGTATGTAAATCCAGAGATTTCCAGGGGGATTATCAAAACCTTACATTAGAAGATTATGTTCTCTTTGCACTCAGGGAATTAGTTGTGTTCCTTTGACCTACAGCTATCTTCTACTTCCCAGTTGGTCAACCACATCACAAATGTCTCTGCTAATTTGAGGGAAAGCCTTTGTCAGAACTTTGAAGACTGACTATGTCAGGGAAGTAAAGTGCTGCACGAGTGGTGAGAAATTGAGAGAAATTTGACTCTAACACAATAACCAGCTTTCAGTGTTCTTACCCAGTGAGTGTGTGTGTGGTGGGGGGGTGGGGGGTGGGCGAGTCATCAATGCCTGCTGACCACAACTTTGTATGACTTGAGAGAATCAAGCTAAATTCAGCTTTGTCTAGCATGTAGGTCTCTGCTCATTGGAACACCTGACATGCTATGTCTGAGAGGATTTGCTCCTCCAGAATGAGTTTGGTCAGCACATATTTAGAGATGCAGCTTACCACAGTGTAGACTTCTGTGTCCAGGTGGTTCCTTTGGCTGTCCTCCTCTTGGGAGAAATACATTTTTTAGCTTTTCTTCAAGCACCAGAGAGAGAGCCACATCATCACATGATTCCCATTTCTTCTCGCATAAAAGAGCAACATCTCTAGTGGTCCTATGCCAATAAACTGATGACAAGGGTCTGTGCCGCCTATTGATAGACAGGTGGCCCTAATCCCTGAAATCCCTTTCAGATGGTAGATAAACTATATGAATGCACGTAAACACTCTCTGTGTGATCAGTCTCTCTGCAAGGATCTCAGGTCAGTGTGAGCAACCCTCAGGTAGATATTTTCACCTCCAAGTACCAACTGCCTGTTTGGGCATATTCCTGGAATGTTTTCACTATGGCTCTATCATGCATGTCAACAAAGTGCCCTTAATGAGACGTTGGGGTTCAATCCTTCCAACTTTAAGAAAGTAGTAGAGTGTCTCGTATCAAAGGAATGGTCTACTTTCTGAGCAGAAAAGGTGGAACTTCCCCTCTCCTTTAATACAAGAAACTGCCCTGGGGGATGGGGTCCCCAAGGCCCTTGAAGATGGGGACCCTAGGTCCTAACAAGGCTCAGGAGGGGGGACAAGCAGCCCCCCTCCCCTCTAAAATATATATATATATGACCCTGGGGTCCCCAGAGCCATAATAGGTTCCTGGAGGGGGGCCAACGGGCCCCAACCATATTAAAAAAAAAGGCCTTGGGGGATAGAGTTAAATGTTCAGTAACAACGTTATGTTTTACACTTTAAAAACCACAGAAATTCACTAGTTCTAGTTATCTCAGGTAACTACAACTCATGACCTAATGTAACTATAACTCTCTCCCGCGACATGCACTGCTAATTACCCCACATATTACATCATTCATGACATCATTGATAATATCACTGCAACATGTGCAGGGACGCGAGCTATAGTTACATTAGAGCACGAGTTATAGTTACTTGAGATAACTATAACTGGTGAATTTCTGTAGTTTTTAAAGTTTGAAATGTTACTTTGTTACTTAACATTCAGCTAACTATAACAACCCTTTAACCTTTGCTTTTTCTAATATATATATATAAAACAAAGGTTACAGGGATGTTATAGTTGGGGTCAGATTTTACTCATACAAAACCAGAGAAATTCAGCCGTTATAGTTACCTACTGGAGGGATAGAATGTGAAAAGAGGATATCCTCGACTGAGTAAGGACTACCCACTGGAGGGACTGATAATGAAATTAACCTATAAAATACAGGTTCAGTGAAAGGGTTCGCAGCAAATGTAGCACCAAAAGAGACACACTAGAAAGAACTGTGTATAAAGGTTAAAATGATAACAGTGACTTTGAAACAAATGACATCGTGTAACAATAGTATTTTTAACTCACTGCACGTGAAAATGTTTTTCACTTAATGAAATAGGCAAAGAAAATAAAATTTTCGGATGGGACTACATCTCCCAGAAACCCTGGGAGGTGGTCAGCTCCGTTGGAAAGGAAATGATGTAATACAATGTTGAATCTTTTAAAAACAAGAGTCTTCACATTTGAATCTGACCGTGAGCAAGGTATTTTTGTAATACCGAAACACGTTGGTTTTCGCCTGTCCTTGTTTGAAATGGATTGAAGAATAAATTAACCTTGCTATAATCTCTCTGCGAGAGTGCGACCCGTTCTTTTGGAAACGAAGGATTTGGTGCAATATATATATATATATATATATATATATATATATATATCAGACGTAGTCCAGCCTTTCTTCCGATCGCGTCCACCAATTGGAGTTGGTGCAGACAGGCGGGCGCTGGACCCGCTAAACAATCATTAAATCCTCACACTGACGCAAGGAAAAAGTCGCACTCAGGATTCTTAATGGAGTTGAAAAGTATTTATTGACTATTAAGTCAATAAATACTTTTCAACTCCATTAAGAATCCTGAGTACGACTTTTTCCTTGCGTCAGTGTGAGGATTTAATGATATATATATATATATACATACATTGCCAGTAGGTAGTTCTAGTTAGGACCCGATTTCTATCAAAAAGCTGATTTTGATTTGCCAATAACTTTGGCGTCACTTGATGAATCTGCACCAAATTTTCAAAACTAATTTGATGCTCACTTCAGCTCCTGTCTTAAAAATTTTGGGGTGATCCATCAAGCGAGGGCAGAGATAAAGGGGGGGTCCCAAATCTCTTTTTCTCCATGTTAATTTTCATAGGAAACTTTAGACACGGCTACAGCCCGAACTGCTGAACGGAATTACACCAAATTTGGCAAAAAGGTGGCTATTGGTCCAGAAAGCACTCTTTTTGTTAAATGGTGTAATTTCATTCAGAAGTACTTGAGAAATTTAAAGATTTTTCAGATATATAACTGTGGCCGCGGTGGATCCGTGAACCCTCCCGATCTCGTGCCTGAGATCTGATTGGCTGCCAACACTTCAAATCAGGAATTGTTGGCATCCATCTTGTGACTCAGTTGGACCGAGTCACAAGCAAAAATGTTTAAAAAAAGATAAGGGGGAAGAGTTGAAACACCCTGACCCCCTGGGCCTCTTGGGTGGTGGGGTTCCACAGGGACCCCCCCAGTGCCTAAAAAGCATTACAAAAAACAAAAATATGGCGGGAGTCACGTTGGGTCCACAAATCCCGCAGAAAATTAGAAAAAAAAAACGAAGCACGGGCTCCCGCGATTCGTTCAATTAGGCCCCCGGGTGGGCCAGGTCCCGGGGGCAGTTTGAAATATGAATGCGGGGGACCGCCACCTCCCTGGAGCTATATGCACACTCAAATGCGTGGCTAGCCAGCCCCCCCATGCAGCCTCGGGGACCGCCACCTCCCAGGGGCTAATATATTAAAGACGGGGGGGGTCACGCGGGATGGTGGGAGCACTGCTTCCACCATCCCATAGCAAACATTGTGCTCTGCTTTGAACAAGTGAGCATTTTGTTTCTGCTAGTTCAAAGTGGAGCGCACTTTGCTTGTGACCCAGGGAGCTGCATCTTAGCAGCTCCCTGGGTGTAAAGCAATGCCGGCTCTCGCAGGAAGCGGGAGCTGGCTGGGACCGCAGGGGCCTTCAGCTCCCCGTAGTCCCCAAGGAGATGGCCATGCCCCGGTATGGGGTCCCGGGGCTGAAAATGGCCCGGGAGGGGGGCCACTCGGCCCCCCTCGCTTTAAAAATTATTATTATTATTATTTTTTTTTTAAAAAGGCCTCGCCCGAGGGGTGGGGTCCCCGGGGCCTAAAATGGGCAGGGACGGAGAGTCCATTCAGCCCCCCTCCCTATTAAGATTTTTTTTTTTTTAAATGTCCGGGGCCGAAATTGGCCTCAGAAGGGGGGCCATGGGGCCCCCTTTCTTTTCTTTAATATAAAAAGGGGCAGGCCCCAAGGGATGGGGTCCCCGGGGCCGAAAATGGCTGAGGGAAGGGGGGCCACGTGCCCCCCTTCCTTTCATTAATTTAATTTTTTTTTAAAACTGCCCCGGGTATGGGGTCCCCAGGCTGAAATCGGCCCAGGGGGAGGGGGGCGCGCAGCCCCTCTCCTGTTTTAAAAAAGAGCCAAGCTCCGGGGGATGGGGTCCCCGGGGCCCAAAATGTTTTAGGGAAGGGGGGGCCATGCAGCCCCCATTCCTTAAAAGAAAAATAGCCAGCAAATCGCTGAGGCCCCGCCCCCTTTCTCCACTACTCAGAAAACGCACCTCCCGGTGCGCTCTTGGTTGGGGGATGAAGTTCCCTTCACTGCTGAGGGTTCATAGGGGCCAACTAGCTCACCTGTTACCTCCAGTATCCCCCACATAGTGAGATTGCAGTGAGGTGGTCGGAGGCCACACCCCTTTTTCCACCACTCTGCAAACGCGCCTCTCGGCGCACTGCTGGTGGGGGGATGAGGTCCCCTTGCCTCCTGAGGGCCTCAGGACTAAAGTGGACTTCATCCCCCAAGCAGCAGTGCACCAGGAGGCGCGCTTGCACAGTGGTGGAGATGGGGGTGTGGCCTGTGACCCCCTCTCAGCAATCCAGCGGTGTGGGGCTTACTGGAGGTAACAGGAGGGCTAGTTGGCCCCCAGGGACCCTCAAGAGCCACGGGGACTTCATCCCAAAAATAGTAGTGCACCAGGAGGCGCATTTGCATAGTGGTGGAAAAAGAGGGCTCTGCCACCGAAAACCTCTCAGCAAACCCACTGTGAGGGACTTGCTGGAGGTGACAGGAGGGGTAGTTGGCCCCCAAGGACCCTCAATAGCCAAGGGGACTTCATCCCCCTACTACAGTGGTTCCCAAACTTTTTCGACCTGTGGCTCCCTTGACCTAATTGGCAGTTGGCCGTGGCTCCCCATTATGTCACTTTAAAAAAAAAAAATTATTATCGCTAGGGGGATGTAAGCCCGACCTCGGGAGTACTTCCCGTTTTCTCCCTGAAATTAATTGGGATGGAGCTGATGAAGGTATTATAATCATATTTGTAACAAAATTAAAATACAACAGTCATTTAATAAGAACTTTTATTGTTTAAGTGAGAAACTATACAATATTAATTGCCAAATATGTTTCCATGACTTAACCTTTTTTAACCACCAATAAGGAAGCTTGCATTCTGTTTATGGTCAGTTAATGATGAAGCTTTCAGTTATGAAAAAGCTAAAGCGTCTTCTATTCCCTCATCCTTTTCGTTTCTCCACCTCTTGTCGAAGCCTTTCCTCTTCAGACATTCTTTTTCTCCCCTCTCTCTGCCTTTATGTCCTGCTTTCCTTCTCTTCCTCTTTGAATCTTTCACACTTTGTTTTACCCCGTGTATTCCATCTTCCACCTGGGGAGCTTGCCCTTGTTTTCTCAGACTGAAAGTCTTGGTGTCACTTTTAGTTTCCTGTATTTCTCTCATACCTCTGTCGCACTCCTCCTGAATTGGTAACAGCCTCTCTGACGCCCAGGTTGCTGCAGTTTGAGCTAAACTTGCATATCAGCACTGTGATGTCTTGTCCGAGGTAGTAAGCACTATATCCATGCAATTACAATACAATTAGAGAGGCCTTATTTGGCCCAAGAGGAAAGTAACAGGCGTGTTTGAGGCTGTTCACCTTTTCAGCAGCGACAATGTCTGAACATAATTATTGTAACAGTAACTTGCTGTACCCTTGTATCATGCTACTTTCGTAAAGCGCTCTGATACCTACGGGACATGTCCGCGCTATATAAAATAGCAAATAATGCAGAGCCACAGCTTCAACTCAAAACAGCTGGGGCGATCTGAGAGCACAATCATAGTTAATGGGTTTTTAACAGCTGTGCCCTCTAATTTTTTTTTAACGTAAAATGTTCCTAGAAATCAATAATTTTTACCTGTTAACAATGCAAGCTGGTCTTTTAGTCGGCTGTGCTTCTTCAGATATTAGCATTGTTCTATCTGAAATATTTGGTATCATTGATTAAAATGTAAACATGAATTTCAAAAGCGGTTGAAGTTTTTATATCCCATACACATTTTTTTGTATGTGTATGAAGCGGAGAATGGAACGATTGAATAATTAATAGGTGAATATGCATGGAGGGGTAAAAGTGCTTGAAGAAACGCCTGTTTTTCTCTACAGAGGTGACCTGCCATTTTTTATATAACCGACTAAAAGCTGCAGGCCCAGGGTTACCAACTCTGGTTGTTAGCACCAGCTCAATTATCGGGCATTAAGGAGTTTTGGGCCACAAGGGGGAATAAAGTCAGTTTCAGAATCACCAGGATATTTAACTCATGCAATCCTTGAAGTCCAGGTACTTCTCTGTTTATATTTCCCACTTGCTTTCAGCAAGTGAAAAATGTGAGCAGAAATACACTTTGTTTCATTGTTTTTTAACTCGACAATCGTGTAAAGATGGTAATTGTGCAGCAGTAATTAACCAACAAATAAAGCAGAAATAACCACGCCAGACCACTCAGAATGCACTGGCTTGTAAATTCCGGCGCGGCATTTCTTCACACGAAAGAAGTGCAGTAATAGCAGTCTGCATATAAATAATACACAGGCTTGGGGGTCACGAGTTTGTCATGTTCCCCTTCTTTACAGTTAAACTTTAAAGCAAGGAGTATTCTAGTGTGCAACCAACCTGTTACCTACTTTTAACTTGTGAAGAGGGTCCCCGGAGGCGCAGCAGAACACCAGCACCAATAGCGCTCAACAGACATTGCTGCATATGGCGGCCATATGCGGAGGCTACGTGAAAGTGCGCGTATGGCGGCCGTGGGCTCTGGGGCCAAACGATGATTCTGGATTATACAGGTGGCATTTGTAACTTCCCTGTGTGTTGCGCTGCGGCTGGGTGTCATTTAAATAAGCTTCACTTGCTGCCTTCAGGCAAACAATGCATCATTTTTTAATTGCTCAGATGCATTCTCTCAACATGATTACAAGCTTTTTCCCACATCGTGTGCGGCGCCCCTGGCTACTCCTAACGGCGCACCGGGGTGCCCCGGCGCACAGTTTGGGAACCTTTGCCCTACTAGTAGTGCACCAGGAGGTGTGTTTGCAGAGTGGTGGAGAAAGGGGTGTGGCTATCAAAACTCAGCAATCCTGCTGTGTGGCACTTACTGGAGTTAATAGGTAGGGTAATTGGCCCCCCCCAAGGACGTCCTTGGGGGCCAACTAACCATCCTGTTACCTCCCGTAAGTCCCACACAGCAGGATTGCTGAGATGTTGTCAGAGGCCACGTCCCCTTTCTCCACCACTCAGCAAATGTGCCTCCTGGTGCACTACTAGTTGGGGGAAAAAGTACCCTTGGCTCCAGAGGGACTTTGGGGGCCAAGAAGCCCTCCTGGTACCTCCTGTAAGTCCTACGTAGCGGAATTCTTTAGAGCTGGTTGGAGGACCGCCCTCTTTCGCTACCACTCTGCAAAGGTGACTGCTTGTTAAAAAAACTTTAGAAATTCACTAAAAAAAACAAAGGTTACAGGGACGTTATAGTTAGGAATTAGCATTTAAAAACCTTAAAAATTCACTGAAAAAACTAAAGGCTACAAGGACGTTATAGTTAGCAAATAGAATTAAACAAACTTTAGAAACTCACTAAAAAAAACAAAGGTTACAGTCATCAGTGATGTCATTTGAGATGTCATCAGTGATGTCATGAGCGATGTCACTGACCATGTCATGAGTGATGTAATATGTGAGGTCATAAGCAGTGCCTTGCGGGGGCACGAGTTATAGTTAACTCTGGTAACTATAACGGCTGAATTTCTCTGGTTTTGTATGAGTAAAATCTGACCCCAACTATAACATCCCTGTAACCTTTGTTTTATTTAGATAGATATATATATATCCACAGTTTCGTTTGGCTAAACCCAAGCCACTTCTACGGCGGGCACACGGCAGGGGTAGCCACCCCCATAAATCCACACCAAATCCAATGCGCTACTCTTTGATTGAAGTAGAAACCAACACTGGAGCCGTGGCCACAAATACAAAGCGTGTTTATTGACAACACTAGGTCCGACGCGTTTCGGAGTTTCCTCACTCCTTTGTCACAGGCAAGAGTAAGTGAATCGTCAGTTTCATTTAAAGCGACAGTGCTGATAACGTGCAATAAATATAGAAGACATACTAGTGTTCATCATCATGACTAATAAAGTTTCGGCTCGGAACGGGTAAGCCGAGACGTGGGAGTGCTTGTCCAAGGCTTTGGTATATGTTAAGGGGAGCGATACGGAGGTAGTGGGAACAGTTGTTATTCATCTGTTTTCTAACTAAGTTATCAAGTACGTGTCACAGCGAGGCTTCGCTGTGAGTTCCTGTTCAGACTGAGCAGGCACGCAAACGATGACAACTACTAGAGACAGCAGGAGACGGGATGCAGCTACCAAGCTTTTTATGAGAACATCAGAGCCACTGGGCGATAACATTGTACAACAACGTACTGTTAACACGTTTACGGATAAAAAGAAATTGTGGGATAATCTTTGGAAAATTAAAAAAAAAAAAAGATCAAAGTGGTGGGAGGCCACAGCCTTGCAACAATATGTGGAATGTGATAGGATACCACGCGGGCTCAGAATTTTCATTACTCCCACATTACAGAAACCTGACCCAGATATGATAGAGGAGTGGATGACCAACAATCATGCTTGCTCACTCAATATGCTCAAAATCTTGATTAAACATGCGGAAAAGGAAAGCCTCAAATTGACAGAGGAAAGTGAGGAAATCATCAATAAGTTAAAGGAATTGTACACTAAAGAGGAGTTTGAATCAGAAATGGCGAAAATGGATAAAAAACGGGGAAAAATTGAGGAAGATATTAAAGCAAAGAAATTGAGCAAATTCTATTGAGATGAGGTGGACTATAACAAAGGCCAAATTTTGACATTTGGTAAAAAGTTCGACCTATTACGTAAAGAGGCTAAGGAACATGGAGAGTCTGGTAAAGATCAAATACAACCATCCACATCAGGGGGCTCTACCCCTATAGGACCAAGCGAAACGGCAGGAAACATTGTGGAGACACTTGACAGCGACAACAGTGAAAATGAAGGCTCGGTGATTAAGGAGCCCATGGCATCAAAAGCCCGCATTTTAAAAGAGTTCACGCTGATGGCCAAAGAAAGAATACACAGGTACACAGCGAAAGTCCGGGAAGAGGTCGTGGTCGAGGCGGAAGAGGAGGAAACAGACCAAAATTCACAAGCAACAACCTAATAGACAGCCTTGTGGGAACACGTACGAGGGGCAGATTTGTGAAGAAATAATGGCCAACATGACAGTGGTAAATCTTTCTGATTATGTACTGACTAAAGACCAACTTGAAGTTTTATCTCTAGGATTATCATTCTGCCCTACGTCTGAGTTTGATTATACTGAAACTCGCATTGATTTATTTAGTTTTGTTAGGAAACTGAAACTCAAGAAATGGTTTGCTACCAACAAATTTAATAAACAGAGATCAGCTCCTAGTAACCCATCAGCCCTTACCATAGATGATATTGAAACACTTCATTTGGTTCACGAGTTGGCTGGGGTTGAGGGATGTATTGATGACCCGTATGTTAATCTTATAGACATCAACATTGATTTAGAAATGGGAGCTGACACATGTTTTAAACCCAAATCGGTTTTTATACCTCAGATTAGCAATGATGCTATCAATTGTTTTGAGAAGGGTATGATTAATGAGTTATTAAAACTTGAAAGACATAAATCCTATGTGAGATCTAATTTGAAAAAAGCTTATAGAGTTGCACTGAAAGAATTAGAGACTAACACCAACATAGTCATTAAAAAATCAGATAAAGGCGGTAACGTCGTGATTTGGCCTCTTCACATGTATCTCGAAGAAGGCAACAAACAATTGTCTGACAACAACAGATACTGTATTTCCTCTAAAGGAGAATATGATAAGGCCGTTAAAGATGTGTCCATTAAACTCACGGGGTGGAGGGATAGTGTATTGTTGAACAAAGATGAATTTGCTTTTCTGGAGTGTAAGAACCCTAAAATTCCAGTGCTTTATCTCCTTCCTAAAATTCATAAAAACGCCACGAAGCCACCAGGGAGACCCATAGTGTCATCGCGTGACAGCGTGCTTGAGAACACATCTAAGTATGTGGATTATTTTTTGCAGCCGCTTGTCCAAGCACTACCATCGTTTGTGAAAGATACAAGTGATTTTTTAAGATCCATTAATAATATCAGCTGGGATGAAAATTATCTGTTAATGAGTATGGACGTGAGTAGTCTGTACACATGCATTCCCCAAGAACAAGGTATCCAAGCTTGTAGGGTTTTTTTTTTAAAAATAGATCTCTATCCGTTCCTCTTCCATACCGAAATGATTCTGGATATGATCCAGCTATGTCTGAGAAACAATTTCTTCTTATTTAACAATAAGATGTATAGACAAATCCAGGGAACGGCGATGGGAACCTGCTTCGCCCCCAGTTTTGCAGGACTGTACCTCGGCTGGTGGGAGGAGCAGGTTGTCAGTAAGACCAGACAATTTTCTGACCACGTCGTCCTTTGGTTGAGGTACATCGACGATATCTTCTGTGTCTGGAAGGTTACTGAGGTCCAGGCACGGGAGTTCGTGGATGTGCTCAATCATAATGATCTGAACTTGCAATTCACCAGCGAAACCAGTAAATGCACCATCGAATTCCTTGATCTCAAACTTGAGATCAATGACAACAAAATCTGTAGTAGGTTGTTCAGAAAGGCCACAGCTGGCAACAGTTTGCTGCACGCCAACAGTTGCCACCCCAAAAACCTTATTCGCAGCATTCCTTTTGGCGAACTATTGAGAGCCAAGAGGAATTGCAGCGCAGATGAGAGCTATCAAACCGAAAAACTGATTATGACCAATAGTTTCCTGGCACGGGGATATAATAAAAATCTTATCAAAGAAGCCACTGAAAAAGTGGAGAAAATCAACAGGGATGATTTATTGTTTCCCAAGGCTTGCGTGAATACAGTAGAGAAAAAAGAGCCGATCAGGTTCATTACGAAGTATACCAGTCAAGCCTGGGAGATCAAGAAAAGTCTAAAAAAGTTTTGGCAAGTCTTAAGGAATGATGATGATTTAAGAGAATATGTGGGTGAATATCTGTCCCTCACATTCAGAAAACCCCGTTCACTGCGCGACAGTTTGAGTAGAAATATGTTGCCGGGTAACACTAAACGTATGGAAATTAAGGTTTTTTTTACGTGCAATCAATGTAAAGCTTGCAAGTTCAGTACAAGTTGCAAATCCATCAAACTCTGCAATGACAAGGCTCCCTTTGTGATTAATAAACATGTGAACTGTAACACTGAATACGCTGTTTATGCATTAAGGTGCCCCTGCAATAAATTTTATATAAGCAGCACCATCCATAAAGGTAAAAAGAGAGTGTTAGAACATCTTAGGGCAATAAAGAAGAATGATAAAGTGTATCCTGTTGCCCGACACTTTAGTGAGCACCACAACCAAAATTCTAACCTTCTAAGATTCTGTGTTCTTGACTGCATTCCACCAAGGTCAAGAGGGGGCAATAGAACTATGGAACTTAGGAGGCTTGAATCTAAAATGATTATTAATTACAATACTCTAGCTCCTGAAGGGCTGAATCTTGATGAAGAGATGTCCGTACATTTATGATGTTCTCATTTTTAATGTTTATATGATCTCCTGTTTTGTCTCAAAGATTTTGTGTTCAGTTACACTTACGATAATTGCACTTTTATATTTTATCGTTTTTAATATATCATCATCTTTGTCTGATTTTTTACAGATGACGAATGGGAATGATGAGAAGCATGAATTTGAAATGTCTTGCACAGCTTAACTTATGCAACATGACACCTAGGCTCACTTGAGCATGACTGTTTTGGGATTTAGAGATAACGTTGAACCCATTTGGGTTGGTTTTGAAGTTTTAAATAACTTTGACTATAGGCTTAATTCAACGGTTATAACAGAGATATGCACACTTGGGCTTAACCGTGAGCGTTTATCTAACTATTGATTCATTTTTTCATCAATCAAATATGTATTTTAGCATGATGAGGTTTGTGTAATTACACTGTCGATATGATTATATGCCCACCGGCTTTATTGATATAGGAGGTGATCTCCGATATTTATTGGGATTATTATACCCTTAATGAATGATATACTGAGACTTAGTTATTTATGCACAATGAGACTTATCATGTTCTATTTAATCATTATGAAATCATATTTGGGTGTAAGCAATCTAACATGTGCGAGGACACAAATGAATTTTATTGCAGTTTGCGTCAACACTGAGCCTGTTGAGTCGATACATTTGACTAGTAATTTTAAGTGGTTATGTATTAATTTACTATCATGCTTCCGTTATTTTCCAATTCTTTAATTGTGTAAATGCTTGATTGATGTCACTGAAACTTTATTAGTCATGATGATGAACACTAGTATGTCTTCTATATTTATTGCACGTTATCAGCACTGTCGCTTTAAATGAAACTGACGATTCACTTCTCTTGCCCGTGACAAAGGAGTGAGGAAACTCCGAAACGCGTCGGACCTAGTGTTGTCAATAAACACGCTTTGTATTTGTGGCCACGGCTCCAGTGTTGGTTTCTACTTCAATCAAAGAGTTGCGCATTGGATTTGGTGTAGATATATATATATATATATATATATATATATACACACATATATGCATATATTTAAAATGCAAGTCAAACCACACATACCTGCTTCCTATTTTCTTAAAGATATCAATACTACTGAAGTAATTGGTAGTATATTGACGTAATTCTAAATTAAGTGATTTAAGATTTTGTAACGACTTTCTATGTACATGCAATGTGACGTTTACCTGGCAAGATGCAGAACGGCTTCCACAACATTGGTTCCCTCCTTGGCACTGGTCTCACAGAAGAGCGAGCTGTAGGCCTGAGACAAATGTATACAACGGAAAACATTAGCCACCTTGTTATCTCTCACTGCAGAGGAGATTGTCACAATGTTATCACTGTTCGGCCTTAAACTGAAATGCATGTAATGCATGCAACCACATAGGTGTGAGATACAAAGTGCTCTTAATCATTATAAAGAAAATTAACTGTAAATATAATTATGTACCTTCCAAACAGGGGTCATATGGGTGATAAGCGTTATGGAGTTGCTATTTTTAATGAAAAGATGTAGGTTATGTGTATAAGTTTATATGTGCAAAAGGTTAAAATCATATCAGTGGTGTGTGTTTTTTCCTTAGAAAGCAGCAAATTGGTGAAAGGATGCTGTAATACAAAAGTACAACAGGATGCATATTACAAACATGACTACCCAACTGGCGGGATGGCAACAACAGTCCGACATCAATCACTAGTATCAGTGTATGCTCAACTCTCAATATATAATAAAATACTGCTCTGAGCAGGCGCAGCATCTGGGGCATCAGGCCTGTCTGTCCAGGGTCCCTTGCAGACCCTCTCCAAGCAGGGGAGACCAAGGGAAGTGTGGCGGTGCCGTGTTATGCTCTCACGAAGGCCAGGACAGAGCTAGCTTTTGCAGCCCCTTATGGTTTCACTCTGAGCAGGGAAACTGTGGTGAGATCGGAGGGATTGGGGCAGCAGGGATCTGCAATTTCCAATGCTTTTATCCTCTCTCTGTTCTAACTGCTCAAAAGTACAGGCTAAACTCACACAGGATGGTCCACCGAAGGCAATTTACGTCATCAGCCACCAGCACAGGTTGGGAACCTAGTTTCACTTCTTGGTTTTAGGAGGGACAAAGAATCGAGCCCCAAAGCAAATATAAGCTCACACACCAGCTGATAGGTAAGGTCTCCATCATCTCTCAGCTCTGGCATACCAAAGGGCCTTGAGCCCGCTCAAAGTAAAACGGATCCCTCTGGCACTGGACACACTAAGGAGGAAATTCTGAGGCTCCCGTTAAACTCCAATCTTCTTGCATTCCAGAAGGAACCTGGAGAAGGAAATTCCCCTACCCAGCAAGGAAGCTCCCCAGGGACGTATCTTTACTGATCTAAGCCTTGATGCCGGATCAGCCCAGACGACATGTCAAAATGCTCCCGGTTGACACTTTGAAAAGCAACACTTCTGCCATCCAAGTGGCACTACATGCACATAGGTCTAAGCACTACTCTGCCCTCAGGCATTGGTTAGTACGTCTGAAGGGCATCCAGGGGAATAGTAGGAGGATATAGAGCTCTATGACAAGAGGACCATACCTAGAAAAGGGTGTTTCCATATATGTTGCTGTAATCAGTGGCAGCTGCTGCCAATAGTCGGGCAGCGCAAGGGGAAATAATAATTTAAGAAAACCACTTACCTGCCACTCGCCGTAATGGTGCTCCTCCACAGTTCTGCAGCTTTTTGCATGAGCATATGGTTCCTGCACAGGCTCCCAGACTCCTCACCCAATCCGGACACTGCTCTCATACTATTACCCAGTATGAGAGAAGTGCCCAGGATTGGTCTGAGTGGGCTGGTTTGACGCTTGCTCAGGGACAGGGAGCCTGTGCCTTTTCTCCACCCAGCTGCGCAACACAGTTGGGATGGAGAAATGTAATTGTGCATGTCCATTTGGCCATCCTAAGACAGCCGGCCAAACCGACATGCGCAATTATATTTCTCTAACCCAACTATGTTGCACAGCCAGATGGAGAAATAGGGCCCACCACCCCCCTCCCTTCTACTGTCCATAGAGGATGGCCACGTTTGCCCTGGACTGGGCCGTCTTGTCTCAGTCAGTGAAAAATAAATTGATAATCAAATAGTTTTATTATCATTTTATTTTTCAACCAAAATGACAGACGACAGGATAGGGAAAGTAAAATAAAAAATAAAACCACTTACTTTGCGCTTGCCGCATCGTTGACCCGGCCCAAGGTAAGTGGTTTTTGGTTTTATTTATTTTTTTATTTTACTTTCCCTATCCCGTTTGTCGACCCCCCCCACCCTGCCACCCTGTTGTTACATGTGCCGGCCGCGCCTTCCAGTAACCACAATATGACCTAGTACCTCATCTCTTTACTGATCATCACATGGATCCCAGGCCCTACAGTCCTGCCTACAATGATCTTCAACCACCTGGGACCACCTATCTGAATCTCTGCACCACCACCCAACGTTTTGGTGGGAGTGCACTGACTAAGTGTGTTCTCTAGCTATTTCTTTTCTGATACAGGAAAAAAATCTGTTTATATTCGTATTTCCTAGTTGGGAATTGTTTATTAGAGATAAATGCAATTTGTACGGTTTCTATTGTGTAGAGGCCAGTGCCTATTGTCATAGGAGGTTTCATTGTAGTGGTCATGCTGAGTCCCAGCTTTATCTGTCCGCTGGCTCACTACAATAGCTCCAAACCATCAGGTAAGACCTACACACCTACATCTATAATAACACACAGAGAAACTTGTACAAACGTTTGTGGAAACACACCAGAGTTGTTGTCTGACGCTCACTGGCCAATACGACTGCAAGGTGGTAATTCCTGTATCTGCAATCTGATTTCTATCAAGACCCATATCTCAGGACAACCCAGCTTCAGAAATAGTGAACTGAATCAATACAGAATCAGATAAATCAGAAACATCGTGGTTTGAATCTTCAAAAGATGTACTCCATTCAACCAAGACATCAGATTACTCACCCAAGGGGACAGGTTGAGAAGATGTTAGGTAGTGAAGAGGTTTGTGTGGGGTCTGATTCTAAGAAAGACTGTGGAGTCTCCCTGCTACTGTGATCAGGGAAGAGGATGGTTGAGACTGAAAGGAGGAGTGACCATATTCCTGAGAAATCCATTGCAAGGCCCAGCTGACTGGAGGCTCGTCAAGAGGAACCCTTTAGGAACTGAGCCTGTCCAGGAACCACACGGTCACCCCATATTAGCTACTCAATAGGATGAAAGAACATCAACTGGGTTGAGGATATGCTCCACCAGCTTCATTCTTGAGAAGGTTGATCCTGCATCATGTTGACGCATCTTGTGTGTTAAAGTCCCTATATTTAACTTTCCTCAGCCTGACAGGGACCAGGAGACAGTTGGTCAGTAGACCACTGGCATGGGGTGTACTCCTGATGACTAGAGGAGGTTATCCAGATTTTTCTAACATTTGAAGCATCTTTCTAGCCCTAAAAGTTCAGGAGGTTTTACAGAATAAAGTTGGGGTGCCTCTTACAGCTGCGCAAAACAACATCCAGGGGCTAACTGGATTTGTTGTCAGTGCCTTCAGTTTAAATTTCTTCAGTGAGTCAAAGATCCCAAGATATAGGTCTCAACATGGACAGGGAACCTCTGGAAATCTAGGGGAATGGCCCACTATTTTCTAAATGTCACCATCATCAGCTAAAAGGGACCTTAAGTGGTATCTGGACTCCAGTAAGGAAACTTTGTCCGTGAAGAGACGCCAATGACCATACACGGAGACACAAAGGATATCATCACAAGTGACGAGCACGAGCCAGGAAAAAACTCAGCTCCGGGTTTTTTGGAACTCCGCGGAGCATGGAAAAATCAGCAAATGGAGCGGAGTTCACCGCCAAGGCCAAATTAGTAGTAAAGAACTAATTAGCTTGCCCACAGACTGCTGATGTGGTCTTTAGCCATATGCTACAATACATAACATCTTTTTACACTAGGGAAAAATAGCAGAAAATATCTCTCTCTGTTTAACTCCTTTATTAGTTTTTGAGGTCGTGAAGAGAGAAAGGCTATAGACAAAACTATGACAAAAAATGAAATCAGAAAACCCCATAATTATTACCAAAATTGCCCTCTGGCACACGGACCAAAAATCAGCGAGACAGGAATGGAAATAATCCAGATATGAAACCTCTAATGGATCAAACAGGGCTGTCTGAGAGCACCATTACTATTCATTTTCAGGTTTTTGTTCAAAATAGTTTTCTTAGTTACCAATTATCAGCATTGTTATTTGTGGATGATATGGTTCTCATTTCTTACACGCGACAAGAGCTGCAGCATCTGATTGACAAATTAAGCTAATACTATTTAATGGTCGTCTGGTTCAAGACTAGGGAAACCTAAAGTCTCAGACTACTTGGTACTATGCAAATATTTTACTAACTAAGAACATTTTATGACACATTCTGCACCTAAACAAAGTTATCACAAGTGCAACAACGGACATTTAGTACTTCGTTTTTTTGAACCCCAAAGTTTGGGCAACCGAGGTTTAGAGCGGAGATAGGTAATTGGGGTTGGAAATCATCTACTAGAGGAAAATGTTGTCTATGTAGAAGAAAAATAGCGTTTCTCTCCTGATTTTATCAAACCCATTTACTGTTTCTTGATCAATTGATTATTGCATCCAATTTCTAACACACCAAGCATTAGCAAAGACAATGGGTTTGCTAGTGAAACGTGATGTTTGTATGCATTAGCATATTAAAGCTAGTATTGGCTTTGCATGGTTTATTTAGCATTTATATTTGATATAAACTCAAAAACTAGCTCGGTGGATGGATAACAGCTGCAGGACTAACTTGTTTCGGACTTTGGCTTAATATCAATGAAGTTAAAAGGTTATTAATACTTGTTGGTGAAAATGCGCATACCAACATTGTATGTGTACTCCTTAACTCTGGGCGTCACTTCTAGACCTTGAGCAGTAAAGAGCTCGGGGTGTAGACCAGAGGGAGGCGTTCCTTATGTCCAGACTGCAGGGCAAAGAAGGGCAGTCAGCAGGAGAGCGAATGTTAAAGAATAACGTGAGACTAGCATTGCTGCGTGAGTAGTAGAGGGAGGAATGCAGGAGTGCCTGCAGCACCATGCCCATCACAGGTGTGTCTGTGCAGGAAGAGTGAGGGCAAAGGTCAGGCTGGGCAGTGGGAGGCCGCTAGGGGAGTGCTTGTGCAACAGGAAATCTTGGCAGGTGTGCCATGGTAGCACGAGTACACGAACATGTGTAATACCTGCACGAGTACATGCATGTCTAAGCAATAGAAGGGAGGATATGCGTGTGTGTGAAGTTTGAGGGCAGTTAAAGGTGCAGTACTGAATAAGGTGCACATGTATGTACTGGAGGCCTGGCACAGGTGATTCGGATTAGTGGAAGGGAAATCATGTGTAAGTCTCTCAATAGCAGGATGCTGCTACATGTGTCTGCACCCGAGGGTAGCTGGTTCATATCTGTGAGCTCAGTGGCCTAGGTGATACAAGTACCCCTGTGTAGTAGAGCGAGCCCCTGTGTAGTAGAGCAAGCACATATATGTTTGGAACAGAGTAGGTGTTCCTGTGCAGTAGAAGTTCGAGTCAAGGAGTGAGTGCAGAGGAAGAGCATGTGTGTTTCTGCAGAATGAGGCCTGGTACGGAGTGAGTGTGCTTGCACTGTAGAAATGCACACAGAGGTGTGTTTAAACTAGGTGGGGGGTGCAATGACACTGTGTGGTCAGTGGCAGGTGTCAGTGTACATGTGTAATGGTTGCTGGTACTGGAGTATCTGTGCAGAAAATGAGAATCCATTTCTTAATGCAGGTGCAGAATCTGAGCCTGGGGCTCAGTGTTCAGGGGCGGCAGGCAGGCAGGCAGGAATGTATCGGAGATCGGCCACACCCTTATGAGCATTACACAAAACCATAAAACACACAAGACAGCTCACAAGGAAAGAGGAGCTCCTCGGTGGCCGCATGAGACCAATGAGATCAGGCAATAATGAGCAGAACTTTTCCAATGAAAGGAGCACAGTTGCTGACTGTATTAGAATTGTGATAAAAATGTGAAACATCCTTATCTGAATTCAGGGGGGAAAGGATCTTTGGGGTGTTACACCCCCAAATAAATATATTTTCTGGTAAATAGTTGGGTACGGGTGCTTTCAGTCGGGTTTGGGGAGGGGTGTCTCAGATTTTGCCAGGACCTTTTACATAAACAGACAAAAACGCATACACCCTCTCTCCCTCTCTCTCTGTCCTTAAAGTTCTCAAAACTGTTGGTTATTTTCCAAAATACTGAGAATTCTCTCACTTAGAACCCCAACAAATTCACATTCCTCTTCCTTTTTACTGCCCGTTAAGACCCTCTCAAGCACCCTGCTTGTGGTACTGTGTATTTTAACATTATATAGTTGGAAATCTGAAGCTCACCCCGCCCCCCCTCACCCCCACCCCCACCCCCAATCTTACTGACCAAGGGGGATGCTCCATGACGTTGGGGGATGTAATATCAGTGTTGACAGTCAGACTTACAGGCTCGTTTACATAATTTACAGTTTAGGGTGTGTATCTTATTGGAGTTCTGGCGAGAGTAGGGCGGGCGTATTGATGTATGGGGGGGAAACAGCCTGAACAACGAATCCTTAACCACGAGTGTATTAAACAACGAATCCTTAACCACGACCTTTACCAGAACCACGACCTCATTAACCACTACTGTACACGAACAACGACCACCTGAACCACGACTTACTAAACCAGAGGAAAGTGTCAAAATGTAAATAATTAATCTTAAATACAAGTGCAATTATAATAAAATAATTAGGAACAGGATGTTGATTTTTGGATATTTGTATTAATTTAGGAATGTGTAATATTCATTTGTACATTTCCTGATTTTAATTACGATGTAGAAATATTAGTCTGTTTTAATTTGGCGTGTTAGGCCAGTAGATGGCAGTGTTGGTTTATTTTACAGTGATGTGATTAAGATCAGTGCTCGATGCGACTGTTCTCTCTGGTTGAAATAGTTACAAAACGGTGGATGGACGTTTTTTCTATGTTTAATTTAAGTGAATTATTTTTACAAAAAAGAAATATGTACTGCAATCCATTTAAAAAAAAAATTTTTTCTAAGAGACCTTTTTGTGGAATGGCCGTTGGAGTTAGAAAAATATTTTAATATTCCTATGTTGCTCCAAACAATACATATTTTCTGTTGCTCCTAAGAATACATTTGCCCGCCGCACTTCAATTTGGAGTTTAGAACTGTTTCTTTCTTAACTATGATTCTATAGCGTCCCCTGGATCTGATGTTTAAAGACTTAAACCAGTTTATAAACGCTCCTGACGTAACATAACTGGGTGCAAGTCTCTTGGCCACATGACTAATAATCGTTATTGCTCTCTTTGAGGGAGACGTTTGTAGTATGCTTCGCATCGCCTGACTGCCCTTTAGAACAATCACTTGGTGGGGGCACGCATGCTTGAACAGCACTTGTAATAAACGATTATTAGATTGATACTTTAAAGATTATTGAATTAAAATTGTTTAATTTAAAAGTATTGTTTAATTTAATTACATTTTTTCGTGTTTCAAACATGCGATTTTTTAAACGTAGTGGTAGATTCCGGAAATATGAAAAATGATTAATTTTTGTGGTTTAGTAATTCGTTGTACAGAACATAGTGGTTTGGCTTTGGTAGTGGTTTAGCCTTCGTGGTTTAGGCATTCGTTGTTTAAGTGGTAGTTGTTTAGTGGAGTGGAGTTTTATTAGCAGCGGCGGCTCCTCCGTTATGGCGGAGGAGCGACGGCCCGCCTGCTGCAAGTGCAGCAGGCACACACATTAATAAAATGGTAATAAATACCATTTTATTAATGTGTCCCAGGCTCGCGCTGTCACTCGGTGATGGCAGCGGGCGGGGCTGATTAGTGCAATTGCACTATAAATGCAGTCCCTGCCAGTGCCCAAGTCAGATTGGCCGGTTATCTAGAGCTGGCCAATCTGACATGCGCACTTCAGAGCCTGCAATCCCAGGGCAGAGCATCAGCCGAGGGATTGCAGCCACAGGCCCCCAGCCTCAAAATGAGCGCTGGGTTAGCCTGCTCCGACCAATCAGATTCCATTGCAGCTCCAGGATGGTTTGGTTTCGCGGTTGTAGAAGGCAGGATGTCCTTCCCTTTCCACCTGTGTCAGCGCCGAGGAGAGCGCCAGGAGGACGAAGGAGACCGCACCCAGAGCCTGCGACCAGCAAGACCGCAAGTCCAGCATATTTGGTGAGTGTTTAGGGCATCGCGCCTCACCATATTGTAATGTTGCCGGCCGTCGCTGTTTTTTTTAGATCTTTGACAAATGCCATTAGACTAATTATCTGTGGCTGTTGCTGCCTCCAGCCTCACATTGTGCCACACATAATGGCTCTCTTGATGCTGTACACGCCCCTCAGCACTGACGGCAGGAGACAGACTCTTTTGAAGGTTAGAGAACCAGACGACATGCATCTTCCTGATGCAGACTCACGTAAAGCATCAAAAAGACAATAGTTGAAACTGACAACACTGGAAACACTGAACGGCTGTCCTGGGGGTTGGCCCAGAATGTGAATGAAACTGGGACAATCAACGGCTGGAGGAGGCAAACCTCTTCTACGTATGCTGACTGTGGGATGAGCCATGACGTGAATGATATCTACAAACCAATGGCCGAAAGGGGCTGACTCAAAGCCTCTTTGTAACATTATTTTTTCTGTTATGTAGCCATTATTTTTATATTGAGTGCAAGAAGCTGGCAGGCAGCCAAAGCTGGTTATATGCCATACCCAAAAATTAATGGATAGTTATACATTTTTTATATCAAAAGTGATTAAAAACGGATTGAATGGATGACATCACAACACCTGTTTACTACTAAAAAAAGTGCAGTTTTACTTTTATATAATTAACCCATTTAATAGCAAAATGTGATTCAGATTGTTTAATAACGTATGCATATTAATTATAATTGTAGTAGGTGACCACATTTAGCCATTATGAACAGCACCCGAGTTTAAAGGTCATACAACCTAGAGTTTTCCCAGATGCCTTTTGCTACCTACTGGATCATTTATTGTTATGTATGAGACGACTGACAGCGAGGTTCTCATCGAAAGAAGAAGGTGCCTGGTTAGGAGAGCGACTCGTGGGAAGAGTGGACTGTATCCGAACCGTTTGTCCAGAGTAACAACTCAAGGACATATACATGCATGGACCATTGTCCTGCTCTGAGAATTGGTGATTTTACGTGCTTCCAGAGTTTGGACAAAGATGATTGGCTCCTGAAAGTGAGAACAAGCTGTAATGTTGCAAACTAAAGTCTTGTTGATAATAATAGTGTGCGTTCTTTAGACTATAAAGGAGAGATGCTTTCTGACTTCGAGCTAAGAAGACCCTTCTTAGCTTTGTTGATCTCCATTGTCCAAGTGCAAAGGCTTTATATGCATTCATATTCTTTCATCAGAGACTTTTACTTGGTTTTCTGAAGCGGACACCTTACCTTTTTTGCCTAACCAAATGCCTCTTGCTGACCTTTACATGCTTAAATTAGATTAGGAGTTTCCTTCATGTAACACATTTTTTGTACATTCTGTATTCTTTTTGTAGTTATTAATTTTTCATTCCATCTCATACTGAAATATCGGCTTTCTGACCATCTGACTTTGTAATGATGATATTTAAAGTCTGAATACTTACTGATTAATGATTTCCCTTTAAACTCACTACAACTCTCTTTGTTATTTCCTCTGGAATCCCGTTGGTCTTCACTGTTATGGAAATGTATGTCAATGATTGTGCCTTGATCTCCCTCCACGTCGACTAACAAAGATCAATACAACCAGTGGCGGGGTTTGTTTGATGATTACATCCAACGATTGAGTTTCAAGAATCCCTGCTCCACTACTGCCCAGTTCACTAACAGCACTAACCATTGTTGTTTCAATTGAGGTGATCTATGACTACTCAAACGCATGCATTTCTGAAATGAGGCAGTTGTTTGCATCAGAAAAAATACACCACTTATTCTTTCAATCATCATGTTTTATTCACATTGTGGTTGCTTCCATATTATGTCACAATAAAACCACTTCAAGCCGCACATAGGACCTCCCAGGTTAACCTCAGGTCTGCACCCAGGAGTTGCAGGTGTGCTGTGGAGCGCCTACTCTCTATCTCTGCCTGCTCTCTCGCTATGTTGTGCAGACTTGCAAAGAGAGTGCACTTTAAATGTGTGATGTTGGTGTACACGGACAGAATTAGCACAGATTCAGTCATGGAAGCTGTGAAAAAAGGTGCCTTTGAAGTTGGCGAACAGTCACACCTCGGTTTATAGGAAGCAGTCAATCTTGGGTTCTGTAGAACTGATTCTACAGCCCTTCATTTTTGGCCATGCATTTCAACAGTCAATCATCAGGTAGCTTACTCCTTTGATAGTCTTATAATTGGGATAAAGACCAGGATTTTAGTTTTTCAACGATATCACTTTAAGTTTGCCATC
Source organism: Calotriton arnoldi (assembly GCA_963921515.1). Taxonomy (NCBI): domain Eukaryota; kingdom Metazoa; phylum Chordata; class Amphibia; order Caudata; family Salamandridae; genus Calotriton; species Calotriton arnoldi. The sequence goes on from CAWUFW010010542.1 coordinate 45,701, forward strand.
TGCTCAATCCATCCATGCAAAAGATGCTGAGACTGACATTCTCTGTTTCTAACACCAAACACATTATATAAAACATCAGAATGAATGTTCACAGAGCTTCAAATAGGATCATAGTGCATGTGAGTTTTCTCCCTTGTATATCTAAAACACACATGGGCTCAGTTCCAATTCACATTTGCAGACTCACCCGTGCTAGTTTCTCCCCATCTGAAGTGTGGATGCTACCCGATTCTGGCATTTCTTCTCGAAGATCAATCTTGTTTCCGATTACCATGAGCGGAATAGGTTTGTCTGTGGAACTCTAAAACATGAGATAAATATTAAATATACGAACCACTTAGGCATAAAACCAAATCTGGCACAGACTTGAAAGTCATTAATAGACATTGATGCTCCCAAAGAGCAGATGCTTTGGGTTTGAGAACCTACACTGTAGTTTCTTTTTTTAATTTTTATTAGAGTACTCTAGCATTTATCTGTGTGGGTGCAAAGCACTTTAAAGCACTACAGAAGACATTCTTTACAAGATTCCAGGTGGTTTTCAAAAGAGAACCAATTCTTCTCCAGTCTGAAGAAGTTAGAGAACCCACACTTAATTTAAGCCCCATCCTAAGCTGGGACTTAAACTGCATCATACAAAAAACATCAGTATTGCTTAGTATTCCGTCTTTTAAATTAGAATTTTAAATGTGTACATTCCAATTTTAAATATGTATAAAACAAGTCAATCCTAGATTATTAATTCATATATGATAATAAAAAGGGACATTGAAAAAGAATATAATAACCACACTATTTATTGTAATCATATAGTACACTATATCTAGTCTGCACGACCAACTAAATTATTATAAAAGTAATAATTCCTTATACCTAACCTACCTGTAGAAATGAGAACAGGCAAAGTAAAAAATGAATGGCTTATACGGTCTTAAACTAACAGAAAGGTTAGATGGTATTGACCTTTTTTCCATATTAAGAATTCTGCATTTCTCACGTCTAAAGTTTACAAATGAGTATATTTCCACCGCCTCCAAAGTATGTTCATGGTTTAAGGGTTAGTGCTGCTTATGAATGTTTTATTCATTGCAAGCAGTTCAAACACTTCCCATCATAGCCTTTCCATTCCCCATGCAGAAGACTACATATAGGCCAGCACAGGGCTAGATTGGTTAGCTCAAACTATAGTCCGGTATATGAACAATACTTGTTCATTAACCTATGTCAAATGTCAAGTTGATAAAACATTTAGCAATGTTTATCATTTAACCTTCTTTCAACAAAGGTAACTTTATCCCTCGAATGAACAAACAGAAATATTAAGTACATTAATGTTTCCGGACAACAAAAATGCTGGATATATTGTGTAAAGGAAGCATTGTGGTTATCTATAACACCTGTTCTCTTTCTCATCAGTCGCTATCAATGGCGTATATAATCAGAAACCTAAAATTGGATTTTGTGGTCATTGGACTAATAAACAACAGAAAGGAGCACCAGGGGGTAGTACAGTCAGGTCGCCCCCCACTCAACAATCTATAAACAAAAGTGGACCTGAGCGATTCCGAACAACTAGATATACTCTAAAGACATGTGAGGATTTTATAAGAAATTTTAAAACTTCCTTCAAGGCAAGGCATATCACCAATAGCCTAATGTCTAATTGTTCAATTTCACAAAAGAAACGTCAATACACCACATCTCATAAAAGAACACATTCCCTATAAAAGAATTTATGTGTCCACACAAGGTTCGTGAAAAAGTGTGAGAAAGGTAAGAAAGTGCCTCACGGTAGTAACACCAAGGGGGGCTTGCTGGTTGGTACTCACTAGCTCACCCACTTATCATCGGTCACTTTCTTACTCAAATGAAAAAGAAGAAAGAAGTGTGTACTTTTCCATAGAATTCTCAGAAGTGAGAGAAGGGAAAGTAACAGTGAAACAAATATGTGCAAATGCACTGTCAGTGCTTTATGTCACTAAAGTGCCCGCTGGTCCCCGTGAGAAAAGAAATGCAATTCTCAAATTCAAATTTAAAATGAGGTACAACTCACTTGCTAGATATAATTTTATTTGGTGCTGAGAGCGTCCTCAATTAAAAAATGGTTAATTGTAAGCCATTTTCACAATAAAGCCGACATGTTTCGTTGCCACCTATTCATGCAACTTCATCAGGGCTGCCCGGGTAACCAGTATTCACCTCACTTGTGATTCACACTGGACCTGTGGTTGTATGACATTAAAAAGAAGAACGTGCCAAATGTAAACAACAGACTTTTACGTGCACTCAATAGTTTATTCTCAAAACTGCTCTATTGTGTGCATAATTACCAAGTAGTTGCTGCCATCCATTGTACCTGCAACCCACTCCTCAAGGTATCACGCGCCAGCCGGTCGCGTATCCCAGTGATAACTGCGATCGTCAGTCTCACCTAAAAATACACATGCATTAGACTTAGCTCACGCTATCAAAATGCACCTGCATTAATTATGCATCCCTATTTTGAGCCATCTTAATTATTTTGCCAGAGTTTTTATCACCATATTCCGCTCTTACATTGTTAAAGCCCATTTTGACACGAGTGCTAGACCCAATCATGGTTATGTGTACCTCGCCCACAAGTGCCAGCAACAATTATCATACCCATTTTTGCCGACACATAAAACTGCACGAATCTGAACAAGGGATCGTCACCTTCTGTATCACTACACTCAAGTCCAAACCCCCCGCATTCAGACCCTTACCGCTACCGCATCAAGCTGGCAACTCCGTGCTTCATCCCGAAGATATACTAGGGACGCGAGCATCTGAAATTTAAACACCGCCCTCATCATTGGATCCACGTGGGCCGGAAGTCACCTCCCCAGTTTCCCTACTTGTCCCGTCAGGACAGGAACTCCCTATTACACTACCGCTCTTTCCATCCTAGAGCGTCGCGCGACAACCTTCCGGTAGGACAGTTCTTGAGGTATCGCAGGAACTGTTCCTCCACGGAGAAGTTTGTGGAGCAATCGTACGAGTTGGTTACTAAATTAAGAAACAGGGAGTATCCAGCTAAGGTGATCAAGAGAGCACGTAAACGAGCCCTGAACACACCCCTTGAGGCTCTTCTTGAGAGAAATGTCAAGCACAGGAATGAGTGTTTACCTGTGGTCACGATGTTTGACCCTCTGTCGACAAAAGTGAGACAGATAATAAGGAAGCACTGGTCATTGTTGGACATTGGGAAGAAGAAGATGCCGCCCCCCCCAGATTAGCTTTTAGAAGAGCTCCGAATCTTAAAGACAAACTGGTCCATACCCGCCCTATTTTAAAGCAACAGGAATCGAGCTTGCCGACTGGACATTACCCTTGTGGTGGGTGTTCGGTTTGTGATCTCACGGGAGTCACAAAAAGTGTGACACTTACGAGTGGGAAAGTGTGGTATTTAAATAAATTCAGTAATTGCAATACCACACACGTAATTTACAGGCTTACGTGCGCATGTGATCTGCACTATATTGGACTCACATCACGTAAAGTGAAGGTGCGCTTACAAGAACATCTAAGTACCCTTAAAGCAGGGAAATTGACAACTCGCCTAGTCCAACATTTTCAAGAAAAGAAACATAACTTCAGGGATCTGAAGTGGATTGTACTGGAAAGGGTGACGGGCGAAACACATAACATTGACAGTATTCTAGCTAGAAAGGAGGCAAGGTGGATTTTTTCTGAAAAAGTGGACCGCGCAGGCCTTAATGATTTCATTGAATGGAATAAAATAGGTAGATAATAAAACCCCTAGATAGTCATCGAAAGGTCTTGTGTCATTTTTGGGGAGGCCCAGATACCCAGGAGATATGAAATTTGTACTTGTAAAGCGCACCCATACCCCCAAAGGGGTGTCCAGGCGCTGTACGCATACCGCTGTGGAACCCTTCCTGGCTTTTCCCTGTGAAATGTCCACTCCTGGGCACCCCCAGGGTGAAGCCAGGCATCCCAGCGCTGTTGGGGCCGTTGTGGAGATTAAGCAAGCTATTGCCCAGAGTTGCAGAGTGGGACCCATGATTAGAATAGGCACCGAGGCGAGAATTATCAGGTCCGAGGAAATTGAGCCCAAGACCCGCCGAGGCGGGAATTGAACCCTGGTCCCGGGCCAGATCTCTGCATCAGGGTCTGCCGCTCTAACCATTGAGCCACACTTCTCCACATTCAGCCTGGCTTATACTCATATTCATTGATTACCTTGATTTGTGGGAATGACAACTATCACGTATGAGGTTTTTTGATTGATAAAGTATAGCATCTGCGGTACTATTTCTAGTACCTCCAGGAAGGGTATATTTTACTTTTGCTCCCGTCCTTCTTTTGAGCTCATTCTAGTATATGATCATGCAAATATGGAAGTAATGACAAGGATGTCGCATTAATAAACGGTAGTGACAATTTTAAAGTGTAGGAAACAGTGAACATTTCTGCCCTTTTCATTATTCCTCCTTTAGTTTATGAGCAATCCAGTACTGAAATAGTGAAAACGATTCCATATTTTTAAAACAGAAAGTAGAAAAATAAAATAAATTTTATTAGCACCTTGATTATGCATTTAAAATACATGCCGTATAAAACGATTTGAGTACTGTAGGGGTGCAAACAGAGTGGGTTAACAAGATTCGTTTTGAAATATAGTAGGCATCCTATGGTGGGCGTGTAAACTACACTCCACTCTAAGATGGCCACCGGGTAATAACGTGACCTGACGGGACAAGTAAGGAAACTGGGGAGGTGACTTCCGGCCCACGTGGATCCAATGATGAGGGCGGTGTTTAAATTTCAGATGCTCGCGTCCCTAGTATATCTTTGGGACGGAGCACGGAGTTGCCAGCTTGATGCGGTAGCGGTAAGGGTCTGAATGCGGGGAGTTTGGACTTGAGTGTAGTGATACAGAAGGTGACGATCCCTTGTTCAGATTAGTGCAGTTTTATGTGTCGGTAAAAATGGGTATGATAATTGTTGCTGGCACTTGTGGGCGAGGTACACATAACCATGATTGGGTCTAGCACTCGTGTCAAAATGGGCTTTAACAATGTAAGAGCGGAATATGGTGATAAAAACTCTGGCAAAATAATTAAGATGGCTCAAAATAGGGATGCATAATTAATGCAGGTGTATTTTGATAGCGTGAGCTAAGTCTAATGCATGTGTATTTTTAGGTGAGACTGACGATCGCAGTTATCACTGGGATACGCGACCGGCTGGCGCGTGATCCCTTGAGGAGTGGGTTGCAGGTACGAGGGATGGCAGCAACCACTCGGTAATTATGCACACAATAGAGCAGTTTTGAGAATAAACCATGGAGTGCACGTAAAAGTCTGTTTTTTACATTTGGCACGTTCTTCTTTTTAATGTCATACAACCACAGGTCCAGTGTGAATCACAAGTGAGGTGAATACTGGTTACCCGGGCAGCCCTGATGAAGTTGCATGAATAGGTGGCAACGAAACATGTCGGCTTTATTGTGAAAATGGCTTACAATTAACCATTTTTTAATTGAGGACGCTCTCAGCACCAAATAAAATTATATCTAGCAAGTGAGTTGTACCTCATTTTAAATTTGAGAATTGCATTTCTTTTCTCACGGGGACCAGCGGGCACTTTAGTGATATAAAGCACTGACAGTGCATTTGCACATATTTGTTTCACTGTTACTTTCCCTTCTCTCACTTCTGAGAATTCTATGGAAAAGTACACACTTCTTTCTTCTTTTTTCATTGGAGTAAGAAAGTGACCGATGATGATAAGTGGGTGAGCTAGTGAGTACCAACCAGCAAGCCCCCCTTGGTGTTACTACCGTGAGGCACTTTCTTACCTCTCTCACACTTTTTCACAAACCTTGTGTGGACACATTCTTTTATTGGGAATGTGTTCTTTTATGAGATGTGGTGTATTGACGTTTCTTTTGTGAAATTGAACAATTAGACATTAGGCTATTGGTGATATGCCTTGCCTTGGAGGAAGTTTTAAAATTTCTTATAAACTCCTCACATGTCTTTAGAGTATATCCAGTTGTTCGGAATCGGTCAGGTCCACTTTTGTTTGCAGTCATTGGACTAATGCCAAGAGTCCCTGCGGATTTTTCACAAGACCTCGTCATAGTCTTTGAAAAAGGTTCATAAAGCAAACATGAACTGGTGGAATTATTAAACTACAACTGAGACAATAAAAAGAATGTATCCATTACCAGTCAAAAAATGAGATCTATTTGTTTTACTCTGGTGGGAGAGTGTGCTTGGGTTGAGGAGCTGATGCCTATGCCAGCCATGCTGGCTGGAAACTAAACATGAAAGTAAACATCTTCACTAAGTCCTATCTGGTACCTTGATTTCATCGATCCATTCGCGGACATTGAGGAAGCTACTTTCCGAGGTAACGTCATAAATCAGTAAAACTCCGTGAGCTTTTCGGAAATAAGACTTGGCTATGCTACGAAACCTGCACAAAGACAAGATGAATTAAAGCACATTTTCTAATAGCAAAACCACATTTTCTAACAGCAGTAATGAAAAAGGAGTGCCTATTTTTTACTGTCACGTTATTTTACCTTTCTTGTCCCGCTGTATCCCAGATCTGTAATGTTGTTTGTTCCCCGTCCACCAATAGCTTCTTGATTTGAAAATCAACACCTAAGGGGAGAAAGGTAAAAAAAACAGGTCAGATATTACAATTCTATATGCCCATTCCACATAAAATATTTTACGTTTATTTATTTACAGTTGTTTTAGAGCCTATATTAAAAACTACCTGAGAATGAGAGATAAACCCCAAATCTGTGTACATCCTAAAGGGAAAGCTTAGGAAGAGGGATGATACAGGGCAGACAAAGGGCTCTATATTGTTCATGTAGACCTACACCAAAGTGCAAAGCCTAAGAAGTGACTTAATGTCTCAAGGACTTGCACACTTCCAGTGGAGGCAGCACACTTTGGTATCGTCCTGCAATGGACTACAAACTACAACACTAATCTAAAGAAAGGTCAACTCTTGATTTGGTGTGATGCTACATGGCAAGACGGACATGTGTTTCATGGCATGAAACAGCACACAGATATAATGACACACAGTCTGAGCTACTCCTCTGCTCTCTGAACATTTCATGTTGTCAGGTCAAGCGTTCCCTGTAGTTCAAGTGTTCCCTGTAGTTCAAAAAACCAACATATGTTATCTTTTCAAAGATATATCCGTTACTGCAATGAGAAGCAATGCTGTAACTGGAAGAGGGCAATAAACTGGTATCTTTTGTCAGCGCATTAAATGGTGCAACAAAGTTGTGGTGATAGTTGTTAAATAAGGTATTTCTGCTATTTAGTTGCGTTATTCTTTTTTAGCATATTCATTTTCCATTTAGGCTTTTTTCAGAGAGTAAACCTAACCCCCAAAGAGAATTATAGCACTATAAAAGCACTAAACCATACACAAAGTAGTGAAGGCATAATAGATTCAAGATATACTAAGTAGGTGATTTATACATTCCATAAGCATTCACAGCATAAGAAAAACCTATTATACAAGCAGTATATTGTGTAGAAATGTTTAGATATCCTATACATTGATGTCTAATGAATGTATAGAGAGTTAGTCATTGAAAGCAGAGCGAATAATAACTGAGTTACCAGAAAGAGAAGTTTCTAAGTGGATGGCTTGGGGGGATGATGGAAGATGCTGCAGGAAGAGGCAGGAAATAATTGTTTTTTTCTGAATTGCAGAACGATGGGGTCAGTCTAATACATAGTGGATAGTGATTCCAAGGTGTAGGCATGCAGACGGAAAATATTCATTTCCATAGTATTTCTTTGTTGGATATCTGAATTTCTAATTGCCCATATAATGGCTGTAGGTTCAGTACTTATAAATGCAAATGTCATGGCCCCCAGCAATCCTTAAGAGGCCATCTCCCAGTAACCCTGCTGGCACTGCCTACATCCACTAGTGGCCACTCCCACTGCTGGCACGGGCGCCTGGCAATGCGATACTAGCACTACACATGCCTGTAAGAGGTCTGAGTAGGGCTTGCAGTTTGAGAGGTTGTGGTGTGAGTGGTTGTGGTGTGAGGAGGTGCAGTGTGAGGGGTTGTGGTGTGAGGGGTGCTTTTTTAGCTTAGAGACCGGAATAAACCTTGATATAAAATCAACTAAAAATTAAGCAAAGCAAAATCAGTTACACAGGTTGGAATCACTCGTTAATTGATAGTATCATGAAATGGGTATTTGTAAAGCACACCTGTGTGTATCCTGGCAGCGAATGCCAGATGTTTATTACCAACTAAGAACAATGTGTGCATTCATTCTAACTTTAGGATTAACATGATACACGTTGAACGCATCATTGAAGAATCTGTCTAGGTCATTTAGGTTTGGTCGTAATGGTTAATCATTCGCTATTTAATTCATAGCAATTACTTTTCATTTTTCAGTGTCATTGCTCAGAGTTCACTGATTGCAATTAGTTATGGCATTGTCTGAGGTTCCTTTTGTAGCACATTATATTTTCAGCAAAGTGCAATCCACAAGTGGCTGTTTTCAGTACATGTCCAGTTGTAATAATACGGAATTTAAAAAGGTAACCAGATAACTCCATGTCATAAGGGATACCAGGATCCAGCCCTGGGCTTTGCTTTAACAAACCACTGGTTCCAGGTGTGTTTTTACGGCACTATCACAACTCAGAAAGCGTTACGTTAGAAAAGGAAAGCCCAAAAATAGAAAATGGTTACCCTGATGACATGGAGTCGTCAGTTTTCTAAGAACAAATCTAATATGCTATTTTACATACTTGGCTGAAGTTTTAGAAGGTACATGTTCGGAGACTTTGTCAGTCTATTCTTTCCTACCTGGACCAACTGCTGGTTAACAGCACTAAGCTACCTGCAGAGTCGCCTATTCTTGGGCAACTTAGCAGTGAATGCTCAACGGTTGTGGTTTGATGCTTGCTGCTCAGCCATTGTTCGTACAGCCTCACTTGGTCTCCTTAGATTGCCCACAGCCATGCGCTGCATGTTAAACGAGATGCCTATGGCAGGGAGACAAGAAAGGACGGCCCCTAAAGTAACCCATTGCGTGGCACATGTAATGCATGTCTAATCCAGTGACAACGGCAAAGGACGTCCAGGCCCCTCTCTCTGCATGTTACACTGCCTCGAGGGCGTCATCAACCGGTCTGCTGGACAGTGAAGATCAAGTGTTGCTGTGGGCCCCGTTTCCTGTGCATGTTAGATAGGCGAGCCACTAGAGGTGGTGCTGGTAGTCCCAGCATCATGGTCTACTGACTGCTTCTAGGGTGTAGGCTTAGTGGTGGGAATGGAAGGGCTCCTGCGTCCAGAAACAGCGGCTGGGAGAGAGACTGGCAGTGCAATTCTGGCTTCCTGGAACATGACAGAGGAATACACCACAAGCAAGTGTAACATAACTACACTTGATCACCTTCTCATGTGCCTCTTACAGCTGCAGACAAGACACTGTCAGCACCAAAATAAAGGAGACAGGAACGGTCTGTATAGAGCGCCTGTATCTCTTTGGAATATTTCAATTATACGAATTTCGTGGAATTGCATCTAGAAAACCTCAGCCTTAAAGGTGTCAGCCCAAGGCAAACAGGAAGGGTTAAATGTTTTTCGTACAGGTTCTCTCCTTCCTACGCTTGATGCTGATGAAATTGGATCAGAGGATAAGGGGATAGCATACTTAAAAAAATAAAATAAAAAAAGAATACCATCATTTCAAAATCGTGACTAAACTCATCGACTCAGTCATGGATGTCCTTGACCTAAAGGCATCAGTACAATCCAAGAAGAAAAAGCGGTACTAGTCCTGAATCTGCCAGGCAGGAAACATACTGCCAGTTATGATACTGATGGAGGCCTTGGAGTTCACCAATCATGTCTAGAAAAGACAAGTCTTCTACGGTTGCAGAGGAACAAAAAGCCAACAAATTCGGAGTCTCAGCTGAGAAGACCTAACCACACCCAACATCCCATGGTCTCTCAGATGTACTGGAAAAGCAAAGCCCAAATGTATTCATCAGGGCCTAATGCTGAGACTTATCAAAAGTTACAAGGACTGAAAAATGGGTATGGAAGTTTAATCTCTGAATCAACCGTATTCATCTAGCAAGTTTCAAAAAGCTGGATAGATGATTGAGTTTATATTGTTATGATTCACAGAAGAGTGAAAAAAAGTATTTATACAGTATGAAAGAAGATGTAACAGTGGCATGGAAACTGATCACTGGTAAACATGATCTAGTGGACATGGAGGGGAAGAGGTGGTGCTCAGAATTCGTTATCAACCTCAGGCACCAGTGCAAAAATCCGATATGCTCAGATTAGGAATTCAAGACAGGAAACACCTCTCCCTGATCAAAACGTCAATCTACTTCTCCACTGTTAATGTTCTTGTATTGTAAAATGCAAAACGTGGCAGTGGTACATGCCCCACAAGCTAATAGCACCCGACGTACTTGTATGCAAACAGAAATTCAAGGCTAATCAAATTAATAAGAGTGTAAAACCACATTGGATAGCTTCTTGAGGAGGAACCGGTGGAAATTTGTAAAGTAACAGAACAAAGATCCTCAGCAGACTGCCTCCAGAGTAAAAGAAGTCTGTCTTTCCACAATGTGAAGAAGAACGCTGCTCTGGGTAAGTAGAAATCATGATTGATGGATTATTTATGGATGAACAAGTCAGATATCCAACTTCATCAACACCTCTAAATCAACTGCTCGACTGTTAGTTGGGATGCAGAGGTCAGGATTCCAAGGGAAGACGGCACGTGGACATTCAAAGGTTGAAAGGTGTAAGGAACAGGAGAAAAGGCAAGGAAGAGGATCGATGAAGGGAAAACAGAAGAAAGAGTAATAAAAAATACATAGCCTGCAAATACAACAGTGACCCACCAAAGATACTAGTGAACATTGGTTATTTAGGATCAGGTCAAGAATGTTCTGTGGATTCACACAAAGGTCTACCCTTCTATTGCTACAAACACAACAGAAGGACTTCCCAAACTCCATACAGAGCTTATATTAGTTGCACATATGGGGCACTATATTGAATGGTCTTTAGCACCATGGACATCTAAGACAGACTTAAGCATAGTTAACCATACATTCAAAAACGCGGACTGATCTGATGACCTGAGACAATGAGTCCTAAACTGAAGCTCCACTGACTGCAAAAATCGTTCCTCCGTTGGTGGCAAGTTTCAAATTCACCTTGGCATTGAAATAGAAGCCTACATTTTTAACATTCTCGGAGGACCAAAAACATTCTCCTATATGCGGCTGATGTCAAAAACTGCCTTTCCTGTAAGCCCAAACAACATTGCCTCAGCTTTACTTGCATTGTATTTCACTTGGACTGTAGCCGGTCATACTCTAATACTGGCTAAACAGCCCTCTGGTCAAAGATATGCTTATTGTTCTGTAATCCTGAAAAAACCCATGTATCATCTATCTAGGAATGTATGCCTTTGGAAAAACAGCTCTGCAAAGGGAACAGGAAGTAAATCTCCCAGACAAGAGAGGATTACCTTAACCAGCATGACAGTGTGCCCTGCCCTATAGCCATCAAGGAAGCACGGTGTTACAACTCCTGATACACAGACTTGTGTGTTGGGTCAATACAAACATCCTTCAATAGACAAATACAGTGGTTTGTCTTTCTGGGTGACAACAAAAAGGAGGGCATCTGCTCTGCACAGTTCAGCTTCTTGCCGCAGTCAGGTTATACATTTCTAAACTGGGACTGTGGGCATGGACTCAGTCCCTTAGAGTGCCAGTGAACTGTGACTACACATACCAGGACTTCCCTGTAGGCATCTAGCCATGCCAGTGCCCGAGTGCGAGTTCTCCAGGGCAAAACTGCTATTATCTATCTACTGCTGCAGGTTGCACGTGATGCTCAGCCATTTAAATTTTATGGTGCTCCTTGTAATCATTTTTTGTTCGAAAAACAAGGGCAGCCCTTACTCAACAAGAATCAGGGCAGAAAGTATTTTTTAGCGAATAATCGTTCTTATTAGTTATACAGTTAGTACAAGGATACAAATGCAACAATGGTCGTATATAAGTGTTCTGTTTGCCACATGAATTATACAAGAGTCGTCACTAGGTGAATATATATTAATTATTATTCTTTATATATTTTTCATGTGCATAGTGTCCCATGTGAAGAGGGGTAACCAAACAAAAAAATTATAATAAACAATACATATAAATACAAAAACAACAGACATGTGTTCCATAGAACAACAAACAACCATATATATCCGTATAGAGCAAGAATTATAATAAATCCATGCCCTCATGTCAATTAAGGGTTTCTCTAGTGGTCTGTTTGTGTTTTACAAGTGTTGATGACGTTGCAACCCAGTTGCGGTAATTGGGCCTCATCAGGACCAACAAATAAAAGGACACCTTGAATTGTCGTCTTTTAGGCTTTAAATTTGATTTAAACAAGGAAACATCCAAGGTGCTCGAAAATGGAAACAAAAGAGTTACTTACTTGGGGGACCCAGTATGAGTAACCCCGAGAAGGCAATCATGAAAATGCCCGCAGGCAAGAATGGCGAGGTATAATGAGGATTGCATACACAGCATGACAGTTTCAATAAATGCTTCCCGTATCCTTTGTGATCAATAACGTTGTGGGATTCATCCAAAACGGAGTGAGTTAATAACCACTTTTGGACAAACTCAAAATAAGAGGAATAGCGGCCCTTCTATAGATAGGGACTGCGAGGGAATAAGCAAGGAGGGAGACAATGTCCACTCTGCACACAAGGCCCCGCTAGCATTGGCCAGGAAGGCAGCGGTATCTGGGACTGCGGGGGTTTATAACACATGGTCTGCTATAAATATACGTTTACTGGCTGGACACAAAATTTAAACATGCTTTGGTTTGAAGAAAAATCGAGACTACCGAAGGATATTCTTTCAGGTTGTGCCATTTATGGTGATAACAATGGAAGGATAATGGGTTGGGGATGGTAGTTCTCTTCAGGGATATCTCCCAATTTCCCGTCTCCCTGCACCAGCACAGCCATTATTTGGATAAGCACTAATGTGAAGAAAATAGGTTTGCCTTTGCCACCAACTTCACAGATTAAATTTCCATTTAATTCGGGCAGTTTTCCAGTTTAATTATCAAGGGCCTTTTCATCATATGGAATGACATGATCTGTGATCCTGTAGGACAGCTGTCTGAGTTCCCTCACTGGCCTGGCCTTCAAGTAATTCGTTTTTGTTGCGAGCTCAATGCATGTCAGCCAGCAATCTTGTTCCACACGTCATAAGAATCTTTCATTTAACAAACTCACTTCTGTCTCAGAATCCCAGGCAGACCTTCTCACAACTGGAAAAGAGCTTGGATTCCAAATCTCCCATGAGGTGCTTGATTCATAAATGTAGAATCTCCGTGACATGCACTTAGTTGTCTGTAAGGAAGCACTGCTGATTTTGGGGACGTGAAACTGCGGGCTGCATTCTGCGGAGTGAGTGCTTGGCAATCTAGTTAAGGAGCTTCACAATGGTAAAGAGAAGAGACGTGCGCTCTGTACTATATCCGTGTAAATTAAGCAAGTCCCTCCTCTCAAAATATTTTAGATCACCATGCTAGCCTAGATCCTAGTCTTCATCTAGGAGGGAGACAACTGCAGGGCGGATCTGCATTCTGGCAAAGACACAATATATTTCTGTGGTTGTGGAGGTGGGTCATTTGTTTGTACTAAGTCATCCCCTTGCCTCTGAATGTAGGATCCAGGTTCTTCACATAGGTGCTGTGAGTAGCAGCCTTCACCATGATCCTCAAATTAATGACAGAATCTCGACGACCGGTTACTCCTAGTCTAAGGACCCCAGTACTCAATCTCCTTTGCAAAATCTTGTGTTCATGGGCTGGCGTCCTAGTGAATAGACAGCAAGCTCATAGTATAAATCTCTCTCGAAAATCAGTGGGTCTACTAGCAGGTTCCCCTCAGCGTGAAGACCAGTGAGGAGAGAAGAGCAAAATTCTAGACAGAGAAAAATATTATTGGAGGGATTGAACTTTAGTAGCAGGAAAAGCAAAGAATAGTCATGTTCCATGAGCCCTGGAAAGTTGGAAACAATGAGTAATAACAGGGGCCATGCATGAGGAGAAAGCCAAATCTGCACCCGAGGAGGGACGTCTGTTCTTCCCAAGTGGCGGTTCTACCCCTGCTGCAGTGCTTAATTTGCAAAGGAATAAGTGCCAGGGCCCTCGTCAGGATGCCACCGCAGCTTGCACCAACCCAATGCCCCTGCCGGAACTGCTAATGATGGTAGCAACACAACTACTAACTGTCACACTCCTGCAAGTGTGACAATGCAGACTATTCGAAGCCTTCCAAAGCTATTCAAATGACGTGGGCAGTAGGTATTAGTCAATTTAGTATATACTGGATTAATAAATAACCGTGGTTGTGCTCATCTCTTAATTGGACAAACAGCGCCACCTTGTGGTAGACTGCCATGTGTGCCGGTGTTCACAGTTAAGGGAAGGTGTTGACAATCAAGTAAGTGCCAGTGCCCTGCTGAGAAAGGACTGAAAGCATGGGGTCAAAAGTGCATTTTACTGAACAATTCTAACTTAAGCTTCAGTGGCGACTGATGAGTCCTCAAAGTGGTGCGGTGTAATACTTGCCACAGGTTTCCAGTATAATTATCAAGGGCCTTTTCATCATATGGAATGACATGATCTGTGATCCTGTAGGACAGCTGTCTGAGTTCCCTCACTGGCCTGGCCTTCAAGTAATTCGTTTTTGTTGCGAGCTCAATGCATACTTGCCACAGGTTCACCGCCTTGTTTTCAAAAATGTGTCTTGGGTGCCCTCATACACAAATGCACCCATACAATCACACTCCCCGTTTCCCACACAAAAACAAACTTATTATTATTAATTTATTATTATTATTAATTAATAAAGCGCCCGAATCACCCCCGAAGGGTATCTCCGCGCTGTGGAAAAGCTGTAGCAGGTCGAACCGATACATCATATTAAAACAGTACAGTTAAATTGAAGGTAATCGGGGCATTGCCGCAGGTGGATAGGGAGTTGGTTCCAATAAAAGGGAGCTAGGTGAAAAAAGAATTTGCCCCCTAGGCACGCCTTTTTGCACCGTGGTACAATGAGAAGGGATTTAGTACCTGCACGTAGGGACCTGGGAGGCAGATATTGGGTAAATTTTTCTACAAGGTAGCTGGGACCCCTGCCGTTCAGGGCTCTCTGCACTATGCAGCAAATCTTAAATTTGATCCTTTTGCACACCGGAAGCCAATGAAGTTGTAACAGCGGGAGGGAGGCTGTTCTTGGGGGGGCATTCGAGACTAGGCGAGCCGCGGTGTTTTGGACTACTTGAAGTCTGCTTAGCGATGACTCATTAGCTGAGACCAGGAGGGCATTACAGTAGTTCAGGCGGCTCAACACCAATGTCTGGATGAGGGTTTTCCGCGTGGTCAGAGGAAGAAAGGGAAATACCCTCCGTAGGAGGCTTACCACATGAAAACAGGAGCCTGCAGTGGTTGCAGCATGCGCCTTCATTGTCAGTTTCTGATCTAGGTGTATGCCCAGGTTTTTGACCACAGTCTTGGGAGCCGGGGCGGCGCCTAACTCTTCAGGCCACCAACTCAGGGACCACAGCAAAGGGGCACCTCCAAACAGCATGATCTCGGTTTTCCCCGCATTGAGCTGGAGGAAGTTGTTCCTCATCCATCTAGCAATAGCCATCATACCGTTCGCGAAGGTGGACTGAGCGTTGGGATTATGTTTGTCAAAGGTGAGTAGTAGCTGGGTGTCATCAGCATACGAGATTGGTGTGAAACCCCAATTCCCAAGTAATCCCGCCAAGGGAGCAACATAAATGTTGAACAGAGTGAGGCTAAGACATAAGCATTGGGGTACTCCTGATGGAGCAAGGACTCACAAATGAGACTTGCTCGAATACAATCTCCTCACAGTATTAATTTATTAATTATGTATTGTGTATACTAACTTTGCATACACTACATGAATAGCAAGGAAGCTTGCTTATGTGTTCTAACTAACAAGTAACGATTGTCTTTTTCTAAAATGGCCGCTTAAGCGCGGGAACCTTACTGCGCATGTCTCATCCATATCACATGGTGTGACGTCTTTCTTTGCTTGGTGGGAAATTTCTGCTTCTGCGCAGTGTGCCTTAAAATGGCTGCTTGATGTTTTCACATGCTTCAGCTTTCTCTTGTGTTATTATTAAATTGTCGTTTTTCTTAACGCTTCTAATGCGGGATAGATTTATAAGTAAATGGGGATAGAGTAGAAAGAGTGGGTATACAGTGAAATATTATTTTATGATTTTAATATTTTCTTCTTTGACTTTTATTAGTTCGTAAACTTGGGCCTGGGGTTGGTGATCTGAAACTCGAGAGACAATGATTCTGCGCATTTGTGCCCTGTTTGGCTGCCAAAGAACAAAAGATGAAGTCAACCTGGACGTCGTCCAAGGCCACGACCTAATGGCCGATATTGATATATTCATGTGTTCTTGCCTAACTTGCAACTATGTATATGGAAAATGAATAAACTTTGTCGTGAGACGGGTGGGAAATAAAGCCAATGTATTAAAATTGATGGGCGGAAGTTTAAAAACAAAGGTCTTCAGAATTCAAATCAAATTAATATGGTGTGAGGATCAACCCCTGTCCCCGTCCAATCAGAAGTAGTGGTCCCATATTTTGGCAACATTAAGGGAGGTACATGGGTGTAGAAGGGTATAATAGATATAGAATTAGTTAATTAGTTAGAGCTTACTCTCAGAATGCACAGAAGAGCTCCAGACCGCCAAGCTGATCGATTGCAGACTGAATCCCTGTCCAGAAGAGGTCCTGAGGAGGGGCGGCGGAGTCCATTAGAAGGGAGACACGGGAGAATCGAGGGAGAAGCCGAGTATCAGAGAGGGGAACGACGCAGGCGTCGTTGTAGAGAGGTCACCGGTCCAGTCCTGAACCTGGAGGAGGTCTTTGCTCTTCATCCTTCTTGGGTCCTATTCTTTCCAACTCCTTGGCCAAGGGGTTTGGTTCTTGCACTTAGGTAAATATAAATGTAACCTTTAGTTGCGCTGCTGTCTCTATCTTCTCCTTTCTGAGGGACCGTCATTAATCAATAATTATTATTCTATGCTTCACCCGTGATATGCTATTAAGTACCATGTGGTTATGTAATTTACTCTGCTAAATCTTTAGATAAACATTTTTCAAACTCAGTGGTTATTTCAGGATTATGTACTATAATGAATGTCACTCATTTTAAATTTCCCAATTAGCAAAGGATTCATTGGTAAGTCATTACACTTCAATCGGAAGGTAATTGGTAGCAGGGATTTTGATAAAGAGTAACAACTGATAAACCCAGCGTAAGTATTAGCGTAGTATGAATGTATGGGCCCAAGTGAGTATCTAGTGTATGAATGCTGTTTGCTAATATCGCGCTGGATCAGTTTTCTGGTAATCAGAGAATGGTTTCTCTTTATTAATTGGGTAATGAGAATTTTATTTTTTATGAACTAACATCTGTGTATTCAAAGTTTGTTTTATGTTGTCTAGAATCCCCGGGGAAAATTGAATAGCGGTTGGAAAGTGGAAGCCATACTGCAGTGAGGTTATCTGTCAGGCAGAAATAGTACTGAAAAGTTAAGCAGGACTATCAATACTGGTTAGGGAATCTATGCGTGTGAGTAATAGCAAAAGAGTACACTGGTGAAAATTTGATGTTATATCACCTAGAAAGGGTAACATTGAAGAAGTAACAGGTACTTCTGGAGCTTGTGTGAAGAGTAGACGGAAGGGTTTTACTCGTAGTGTATGTTTAGTAAACGGAAAGGTTTTACTAAGTGTGAGAGAAAACTATCTTTTCTATTTTAGAGAAACTGGCACGATAGCGAATGTTTTATGTTGTTACTGAAATTTAATTAAGATTTATAGAGAAAATAAGTTTGCGTAAGATTTTGTAAAGGGAGGGAGCTGACATCAGAAAACGCCGCGCTGGGATTGGTTGAAACAGCGGGTGTGGAAAGACCCTTGTAAAGGAGGGGTCAGTAGTCAGGAGTAGTACTGACGTCACAGGTGCCGCGCTGGGATTGGTTGAAACAGCGAGGGACAGTGAAGAGCAGATTGTAAAGGAGGGGTTGACAAACAAACGTCACCAAAAAGGCCGCGTTAGGATTGGTTCAGAAATAAAAGTTAGTAGGCATTTGATTGGTTGAGATTCTAGAAGCTAAAATCTTAGTGGATAGGGATTGCATGTTAAAACGCGATCCGACTTTAACAGGAACTCGTCCGGATAGGAGATTCCTAGGTTTTGCAGAATATAATTTTATACATCGAGATTTGCCCAAGATGTACGGAGAGAAGAGAAAAATGTCCTTTCTGCAAAAGATTAAGAACTATTTTAAAAAGGATAAACCAATCAAAACTAGGGAAGGAATTATCATTCCACCAGCTAAAACGCCCGCTTCATTCATGATGATGGAGAGAGGTTATCATACTTGTGTATGGATAGAGAATTGGATACCAAAAATGATGGAATATTAGCATTTCCCGAGAAAGATACCTTCAATGGAAGAATTCTTCAAAATTTGAGATTGAGGATGAATGACCTAGAACCCAGACCTAGATTAACTCAATACAAAGCCTTAGAGGAATGGGAAACCGAGGCATTTGAGCGTGACCGATCCAGGAGTAATAGGGGTTATCGAGGATTTTTCCCAAGAAACCAACATGAGAATAGGGACGGTCAGATGAAACAATGGAGGAGGGCAATGCTTACAGAAGGATTGTATCCATTGTTAACAGCAGAAGAAAAATTAGGAAGCAAATGCACAGAAAAGACAAAACACCTAATGAGAAATGGAGATTCCGAAGATGAATTTATAGAAGAAATATTAAGGAACCCCCCACCATATCAGGAAGGGACAAGTGGATGCACCCCAAGTGCCCCACTGTTAAAAACTCCATTAGTACCACAGGTAATGCATGATTTCACCCCCAGTAGGATACTTCACGATAAAGAGAAAGAAGCCCTAGAGAAGACAAGAGCAGAATTAATACAGAAAATAACACAGATAAAAGTGCATCCTGACTCTTTGACCATACCTGTAACAATTGGTCCAGTAGTTCCATTATATGGTAGTCAGGGAAACTGTCCTACACCGTTAGCTATTCCTACTCCTGTGAATATTCCTAAACCTGAAGCAACAGTAATGGTTGAGGATCATTTTAGTGATTGTGAATCAACAATATCATTAATGGATTTACCAATTCGAGATTCTGTCAATAGAACTCCCAGAAGAACTACACCTGGGTGCTCGAAAGAGGTAAACTTGATAACTTCATCAGGAGCAAAAAGTGTCACTGTAGTTAGTCCAGAAGACTTAGAAAGGTGGGCACAAGGATCAGAACAGCAGTGTACACCTGCAAACATTTTGGATATTTATAAATTAAAAGTCGAAGTAGAAGAAATAATAGCAGGAAATGTAGGGCTAGATCGCCTAAATGCTTACAATGAAGAAGAATTATTGTTCGTATGCAGAAGTATCACCAGAAATGTAAAAATATTTCATGAAAAATGATCAGATTTGGCTCTGCAGATGGGAATTGAAATAGGGAGATCAAAGGTGTTGCAGAAACCCTATAGAGCAGATTTCTCAGACAAAGATTTAGAAAATATGAATGCTTCTGGAAGAAAGTTACAAGTAAAAGTTAGACAGTTTTGCAAAAATGGGGAGATCTAGATAAATGGAGAGTTCGATGGGCAAAGAAAAGGAAGAGGCACGATCCAGTAGAACAGCCTCTGAATATGTGATGAAAGAAACAGGGAAGACAGATCAAATGTACCCGATGCGAGAAGTTCCAGGAGGGGGCTATGTACATGTCCCATGGAGTAGACAGGATATTTTATCATTTACGAATGATTTTCCAAAGTTGAGAGAAAAACCAATTGAATGGTACAAGCAGGTTGAGAGGTTTGTGAAAGTGTCAAAGGTATTGTTGAAAGATTTAGATGGGTTGTTTGACATAGTGGTACCTGCCGATTTGTGGACAGATTGTAAAATTACAGTTGATTGGCCAAGTGACGAGTATCCTAGAGACCCAAAGACAGGTGCCCCGTCAAATGATGTAATGAAAAAGTATCAGCAGGTGATAACTTACCTGAAAGGCAAAATACCACCGAAAGAAACAGATTGGGTGAAAATAGACCGAACCACCCAAGAAGCTAGTGAATCGGTACACGCCTATTATGAGCGTTTATTGCAGGTATTTAAGCAGTATAGTGGATTTGAGGACATTGGAGACAAGAACATGAGTCAGTTTGTGTATCGATTTGTTTATGGTCTGAAGCCAGAAATTTGTCAGATGATTAAGCAGCACATGTTGTGTTGGCAAGGGAAACCCATAGATGAAATTTTGAAATATGCGAAATACTGTGGAGACGATATTGAGGATAGGCACAAGAAATTGCAGGAAAAAGTGATGTGGGCACAGGTGAAAATGGCTGAGAAACAGGGAATTAATTTGGATAATCCGAGTGAAAATCAAGGAAAGGATTCTGGAACGAATGGCGATACTGGGAATGGTGGAAAAGTGAGAGGACGAATGAATAGAGAAGAAGCTAAGAAGAAATTTCCTTGTCATGGATGCGGAAAATTGGGGCATTGGAAGGATGAATGTAAAAAGATTCGGAATAATAATGGCCCAAATCAAAATTTAAATCCACAGACGCAGAATGACTCACAGCAGGGTGTAAATCCTCAGAGTCAGTTGCCACCTGCACCTATTCAGGGTAATGTAAGCAGAGCAAACCACGGTACAGACGTCGGATATCAAGGAGGAAGTGGTAAGAATGATTATGTAACATCACAGTTTCTTTTACAGGATGATTTCTGTCAATACAGTTCATGACGGTGCCTAAGAGAGGGGGAGAAGGAGTGCGTACTTGGCACATCCTTATCGGTAGATCAGTCAGGTCCATATGTTGAAGGGAATGTGAAGGGTAATGATATTACTTTTCTTTTGGACACTGGTGCTACCAGGTCAACTGTGAGAACAGCAGACATTCCAGACCTTCCTCTCTCTGGAGAAGCTATCCAAGTAGTGGGAGTAGCTAATAGAAAGATTAGAACACCTCTTACCGAACCAATGGAAGTTAAAATTGGAAATTTCAGAGAAATGCATCAATTTGTAGTGTGTGATTCTAGTCCAGTAAATTTATTAGGTCGTGATTTGTTGTGCAAAATGAATTGTACAATTTTCTGCACACCGGATGGTGTGGCAGTTCAGACCCCAGATGAAGATCATGTATATAAGTTTATGATTGCAAAACAAGGTACTGAGGTAGATGAGATGTTTTCTTTGATAACAAAAGATGAGTTGCCAGAAGAATTAAAAACTACAGTAAACCCCATAGTATGGGATTTCACATGAAAGGAAGTAGGACTTAAGCCAAAATAGACCCGGTTAAAATTACTGTAAAAGAAGGTGCGATTTTCCCAAATACCAGACAGTACAAAATGAGTGCAGAAGTAAAGATAGGAGTCATTGAAGAAATAAATCGAATGGTAGAACAAAACATATTAAGAGAAGTAATGAGTAGCCCATGTAATTCACCAATAATGGGTTTAAAGAAACCTAGCGGAAAATATAGGATTGTTCAGGATCTGCGGAAAATAAATAAGATTGTGGAACCTTGTTGTCCTATAGTACCCAATCGTGCAGTAATCCTATACCAGATTCCTTGGAGTGCAGGATGGTTCACAGTGATTGATTTATGCCAAGCGTTCTTTTCAATACCATTGCATCCAAACAGCCAGTATCTTTTTTCATTTAAATTTGAGAACAAGGTCTATGTATGGAATCGTGTTCCTCAGGGGTACACGGAAAGTCCTTCTATTTTCAATCAGTTATTGAAAAAGTGCTTAGAGAAACTAGTGATGCCAGGAAGCTCAGTCCTAGTGCAATATATCGACGACTTACTGGTGGCATCGAACACCAGAGAGGACTGTGTTGTTGATTCCATAGCACTATTAAATCATTTGGCTGAAGGGCATAAAGTCTCACCAGAAAAATTGCAGTTCTGTACAACAGCTGTTAAATATCTGGGACACCAAATTGAGAGGGGAAAAGAAGAATAACCTCGGAAAGAGTACAATTGATTAAGAAAATGCAAATGCCTGTAACCCAAAGAGAAGTGAGAATGTTCCTAGGAATAGTAGGTTACTGTCGACAATGGATACTAGGATTTTCCTTGTTAGCGAAGCCACTAATTCAAATGACAAAAAAGAAAGCAAAGGACCCAGTTGAATGGGATGATGAGAGTGTAGGAGCTTTTGTAAAATTGAGAAATGCTCTGTGCTCAGCACCAGCCCTAGGCATGCCCGACTATAAGAGAAGCTTCGCATTGTTCTGTCATGAGAGAGAAAATTGTGCACTTTCAGTCTTAACCCAAAGACATGGTCTAGACAGACGTCCTATAGCATATTTTTCTGCTACATTGGACCCAGTGGCAGCCGCGTTGCCAGGCTGCTTAAAAGCAGTAGCGGCTACCTGTTTAAGTATTGAACAAAGTGAGTCAATTGTGATGGGACACCCAGTAAAGGTGTTTGTTCCACATGCCGTTGTGATTCTGTTGACAAGAACACAAACTCAGCATCTTACTCCTAGTCGGCTGACTAAATATGAGAGAATAATAATGGGTGCTGAAAATGTGAACATAGTGAGGTGTACAATAGTAAATCCCGCAACCTTACTACCAGACCCGTATCATGAGGAAATTAAAAATGACGAAGAAGGAGAACATGATTGTTTACAAGTCACAGAGTTATGCACAAAACCACGTCCGGACATTGAAGAACAGCCCCTTAGAAAGCCAGACAGGGAGCTGCTTGTTGATGGTTCATGCCAGGGGCATGAAGATGGTAAACTGACTGCAGCATATGCAGTATGTGAATTAACTGGAATAGTCGAAGCATCCTATTTACCAGGAGTAAAATCTGCACAAGTAGCTGAATTGATTGCTTTGATAAAAGTGTGCAAAATTGGGAGGAATCAAAAAGTAACTATATTTACAGATAGCCAATATGGTTACGGGGTTATGCATGATTTTGGCCAACTATGGATGCAGAGGGATTTCATGACTTCTTCAGGATCCCCCATTAAAATTGGACAATTTGTAAGGGAATTGCTGGAAGCAATACAATCACCAAAAGAATTGGCTGTGGTGAAATGTGCCGCACACCAGTCAGGAGATGACTGGGTGGTAGTCGGCAACAGATATGCAGATCTTGTGGCTCAACATTGTGCCAGAAATAGATTGTCAGTCAATAAAAGGGTGGAAAGAATGGGAATCAGCTGCCAACTTATGCTGTATATGCCACCTGAAACATGGAATGAGTAAGATTGCAAGATGGTGCTGATGAAAGTGAGAAGAAAACATGGGTCAAAGTGGGTTGTTCCCAAAGGGGAGATGATGAAGTGTGGATTTGTGCTGATGGCAGACCAGTCATGCCTGACTGTCTGCTCTCTCAAATGGCCAGGATGTATCATGGAGACACACACATAGGGAGAGATGCAATGATTAGGCTTTTCAGACAGAACTGGTACAATTCCAAGTTCAGGGCTGTAGCAGAGAGCCTTTGCCAAAGATGTTTGACTTGCCAGATGCATAATCCAGGGAGAAAGACAATAATCGGGTTTGGGAAGATTGGAAAGGCAGAAGGTCCATTTATAAGACTGCAGTTCGACTTTATACAGTTACCACCATGCAGAGGGTTGAAATATATACTAGTCATAGTATGTCTGTTTTCAAAGTGGGTGGAGTGGCGGAGTGACAGCATTACAGTCGCAAAGCTGTTACTACGAGAACTCATTCCTAGGTTTGGTTTCCCAGTAACTTTGGAATCAGATAGAGGAAAATATTTTAACAGTGAAGTGATTCAAATAATTTGCAGAGCATTCCAAATTGAACAAAAATTGCACTGTGCATATCGTCCAGAGGCTTCTGGAGTGGTTGAACAATTGAATGGCACTATAAAATCAAGACTGGGAAAAATGTGTGCATCAACATCATTGGAGTGGCCAGATGCATTGCCACTTGTCTTAATGGGACTAAGAAGCATTCCTGATAGAAATACAGGATTGAGCCCACACGAGATAATGATGGGAAGAGCAATGAGACAAGCACATGTTCCCATAAACAAACTGCTGAATATATCTGATGATATGGTTCTGGATTATTGCAAAGGATTGGCTGACCTAGTGCGTTCTGTCTCTCACCAGGTTGGAGAAGACGCAGTTTCCAGGCAGCCTGAACAAGAACATGATCTGAATCCTGGTGACTGGGTGGTAGTGAAGAATCACACCAGAGAGACGTGTCTATCACCTAGATGGGGAAAACCTTGTCAAGTCATACTGAATACCAATACAGCAGTGAAGTGTGCAGGATTTCCTAATTGGATTCATGTAAGCCACACCAAAAGAGTACCAGACCCTGAAGAAGAAAATCCTCAGACAGCATCAATCACTGAGGAAGCTGAAGGTTGCCCAGCTGAAGAATCTCAGGCTCGAGATTCAAGAGAAGCTGCAGAAGAACAACCGAGCACAAGTCAAGACTGGATACCGGTGGTAGAAATTCCTGAAGTTTACTACAGAACAAGAAGTCAAACAAAATTGGAAGAAATTGAAGAAGATCAGATAGGTGAAGAAGAAGCAGCTCAGGGAAGAGAAGAACATACAATAAAAGAACCTGAGCAGGACCAGATAGGGAAAGGAAACTGGGCTCGAAATAACGAAGAACCAACAAGTTTTGAGCAGGGACAGACAGGTTTAGAAGAATCCGGTCAGGCTGCAGAAGTACAAAGTGCAATAAGCCCTGATCAGAACCAGTTAGATCAAGAAAATCACACAGAAGAAAAGGATCTCGAGAAAAATGAACATGAAGAAATAAATCAAGCACAAGGTCAATTATTGGAAACTCACAGTGGAGCTGCTGAAGAAAAACAAATCAGACCTGAAAAAGAGCAAGAAAGAAAAACAGTAATTGCAGAAAACGAAAAAGTGTCAGAAAGTGAAAATAAAGAGATTGCTGAAGACAAAAATAAAGAAACAGTGCAAACAAAGAAAACAAGAAAAGGTGATCATTGGCCTAATGTCATTAAAAGAGTAAAATACCACATAACAACCAGAAGTGAAGATCCAGATCAAGTAAATGAAGTAACAAGTCAAACCGAACAAGAAAACAGAACTAAGAAAAGAAGAAGCAAGAGACTGAAACTTGTAAATAACAAATTCAAGGGTCCTGATTGGACTTACATTATTCTTGAAGATTACGAGAGCTCAGAGTCAAGTGAAAGTGGTGACGAAGGAACAAGTGCAGAACTGACGTACGAGAAAGAAACAAGACCACCTTGACTAAGCAAAAGAGTCACATAAAGAAAAGCGAAAAATAGATAAGAAGAGCAATCTTCCTTGTCGAAATGCCTGATGATAGAGTTGCGGGGAGACCAAAACAGAGATGTTGTAGAAGATGCTGTGCAATATGCATATGTAGTCTAGTAATGGTGCTTATAGTATGGTTAGTCCTGATCGTAGCAGTCCCTTACCTTATGATAATGGATAAAAAGATTAATAACGAAACTAAAGGAAGGACAGCACACATGAAGGGAAATAGAGTAGAACTAATGGCAGAAAATGAACCAGAATTTCATCATGAAATAACTGATAACGACACTAGTTTAAATGTTTTCACAAAGTTATTATTTCAATATGTAGATACCATGGAAGTTAGTAATTGTTATGTCTGTATGAAGTTACCCGAATCAGTATCAGAAGGATTAACATATCATCACTTACCATTGACATATGGCATATCATGTAGTGTATTAGCTAGTTTATTTTATAGAACAGGGAGACTTCAATATTATTATTCAAACATAGATGTGATATTTTCTGAGGTTCCGATTCGAAAGAGTATGAACCCAGTGCTTAGTAGTCAAGACGCACAGTTTATGGGAGAATTTTTCTTAACAATGAAATCGATAGACATAACACATGCACATAGACACAATCTAACATGTTCTTTACACGAAGAAGAAAAGATATTTTTGAATTTAGTAGAAGATAGAAGACAAGATTTTCAAAAGAAAGCTTCTGAGCATAAGGCTCATTTGCCACCTTGGGCTGAGAAAGAAGGGAGTTACACACCTGGCAAGGCTCAAGCTGCTATGGCTCTGGATTTTGTAAAGACGGGGAAAATTTGTCTACATAGATTAAAGACTGATTATAACAATGTTTTCATCGGTACCAGTGAATGTGAACACAATTTCTTAATTCTTGGAGGTTGGGGAATAAAAGGAGGAACAGATTCAGTTTTTCCTGGAATCTATTATGTATGCGGGAATAAGGCTTATTTTAGGCTTCCTGCACGGTGGTATGGAAGTTGTTATTTTGGAATAGTATTTCCAAAAAAATACCACGTAAAAAGAAACACTGGGAGCAATGAAAACAATAGCGAATTAACACGTAGTAAAAGAGCTAGTTTTTCTTAAATTGTAGGTGATATATTTGGTGCATTGATACCTTCAGTGGGAATAATTCTGAACTCAAGGAAGATATGTAAATTGTCTACAGTGGTTGATCGTTTATCGACAGATACTGCTGGAGGATTTCTAATGATTAATGCGGAGATGGTTGCGATTAGATCTATGGTTATGCAAAATAGACTTGCTCTTGATATTTTATTGGCAAAAGAGGGCGGAGTCTGTAAATTACTGAAGACGAAACATTGTTGCACTTACATTCCTGATAAAAGTGCAGAAATTGGAACGTATATACAGAATATAACTAAACTTGAGAAGGAACTTAAACCACTGGAAGTTGATAGTGTATGGGAAAGATTGACCAGTAGTATTGCGTCAATTGGTACCTGGTTTTCTAATATAGGAAAAGGACTTATAGGCCAAATATTAGTACCACTAGCAGGGTTAGCAATAATAGTACTGACAATAATAATATGGTGCAAATGTTGTAGAAAGAAGGGAACATATAATGTGACAGGAAAAGGGAAGAAGAGAAAGATTGACGAAATAGAACTCGAAGAGTGGAGAAGTGAATTATACAAGAAATTGAAAGGGGATGGTAAAAATAGAAAGTGTAAAAATGAGAATGAAACTACTTGCTAGAAGTTGGCATCTGATTGAGGGTAGTATTTTGATGGCTCTTAAACGCCATCAGAGAGGGGATTGATGGAGCAAGGACTCACAAATGAGACTTGCTCAAATACAATCTCCTCACAGTATTAATTTATTAATTATGTATTGTGTATACTAACTTTGCATACACTACATGAATAGCAAGGAAGCTTGCTTATGTGTTCTAACTAACAAGTAACGCTTGTCTTTTTCTAAAATGGCCGCTAAAGCGCGGGAACCTTACTGCGCATGTCTCATCCATATCACATGGTGTGACGTCTTTCTTTGCTTGGTGGGAAATTTCTGCTTCTGCGCAGTGTGCATTAAAATGGCTGCTTGATGTTTTCACATGCTTCAGCTTGCTCTTGTGTTATTATTAAATTGTCGTTTTTCTTAACGCTTCTAATGCGGGATAGATTTATAAGTAAATGGGGATAGAGTAGAAAGAGTGGGTATACAGTGAAACATTATTTTATGATTTTAATATTTCTTCTTTGACTTTTATTAGTTCGTAAACTTGGGCCTGGGGTTGGTGATCTGAAACTCGAGAGACAATGATTCTGCGCATGTGTGCCCTGTTTGGCTGCCAAAGAACAAAAGATGAAGTCAACCTGGACGTCGTCCAAGGCCACGACCTAATGGCCGATATTGATATATTCATGTGTTCTTGCCTAACTTGCAACTATGTATATGGAAAATGAATAAACTTTGTCGTGAGACGGGTGGGAAATAAAGCCAATGTATTAAAATTGATGGGCGGTAGTTTAAAAACAAAGGTCTTCAGAATTCAAATCAAATTAATATGGTGTGAGGATCAACCCCCTGTCCCCGTCCAATCAGAAGTAGTGGTCCCATATTTTGGCAACATTAAGGGGAGGTACATGGGCGTAGAAGGGTATAATAGATATAGAATTAGTTAGAGCTTACTCTCAGAACGCACAGAAGAGCTCCAGACCACCAAGCTGATCGATTGCAGACTGAATCCCTGTCCAGAAGAGGTCCTGAGGAGGGGGCGGCGGAGTCCATTAGAAGGGAGACACGGGAGAATCGAGGAGAAGCCGAGTATCAGAGAGGGGAACGACGTAGGCGTCGTCGTAGAGAGGTCACCGGTCCTGTCCTGAACCTGGAGGAGGTCTTTGCTCTTCATCCTTCTTGGGTCCTATTCTTTCCAACTCCTTGGCCAAGGGGTTTGGTTCTCGCACTTAGGTAAATATAAATGTAACCTTTAGTTGCGCTGCTGTCTCTATCTTCTCCTTTCTGAGGGACCGTCATTAATCAATAATTATTATTCTATGCTTCACCCGTGATATGCGATTAAGTACCATGTGGTTATGTAATTTACTCTGCTAAATCTTTAGATAAACATTTTAAAAACTTCCTGACTCAGTGGTTATTTCAGGATTATGTACTATAATGAATGTCACTCATTTTAAATTTCCCAATTAGCAAAGGATTCATTGGTAAGTCATTACTCTTCAATCGGAAGGTAATTGGTAGCACGGATTTTGATAAAGAGTAACAACTGATAAACCCAGCGTAAGTATTAGCGTAGTATGAATGTATGGGCCCAAGTGAGTATCTAGTGTATGAATGCTGTTTGCTAATATCGCGCTGGATCACTCCCTTAGATAGTCTCATGGTCTTGGATCGAAAGGGGCCTAAATTGATCATCTGAGTTCGGTGAGAGAGAAAACTCCATCCATTAGTAGGCTAGCCCTTGGATTCCACATTCTCTGAGTCTCCTGAGCAGTATCTGGTGAGAGACTGTGTCGAAGGCAGCTGATAAATCAAGCAGCACCAGTAGTACTGCTTGTCCGTTGTCCAGGGACAGCCTGATATTGTCGGTCACAGCAATCAAAGCTGACTCGGTGCTGTGCATGGGCCTAAATCCCGACTGAGATGGATCTAGGCAGCCTGTAGCTTCGATATGGTTGGATAGATGCTTATTGATGTGTCTTTCCAGTACCTTGCTCAGGAGAGAACAGAGAAATTGGGCGATGGTTGGATAAATCCTCCACTGGGGCTTTGTTGTTCCTCTGGATGGTGATTATTTGCGCCGCCTTCCATTCAATGGGAAGATGGCCCTCTCTCATTGAAAGATTAAGAATGGAGCAGATGGGGGGGATAGCTGTTTGGAGAGCAATGCGGTTGTCTTAGCTGGAATAACATCCAAAGGGAAACCTGATTTAATTGTTTTCAATAGTGATTCTACCTCGCTCACGGCAAGAGTAGGGAAGTTTTCTAGTGTCTGCACATTCGATATGGCGTGAGGGTTGCAGAGTGCAGAATCATGTTGGTGGTTCCCAGCCGAGATGTTTTTGTCATAGATCAGATCAATTTTCTGTTTGAAAGGTATAGCTATTTTGTCGCAAAGTGCTTGTGCGGAGTAAAACACATACTTCCTACGGCTGCAACAGTCAGTAAACACCAAAGCTAATTTTAACAGGTTTTTCACGGAATGAGCAGACCCCCACCCCCTCCCCGTACCATTTCTGTGGCATCCTGTGTCTGTCACATTAATCTATGTAACACTCATGCTGTAGGACTGTTTTACACATCAGAGTAACGTGCTTCCTCCAAAAACAATAAATATGTTTTTTTTGTCATTGCTAAATACTATGTTTCAGATATGAAAACGCTACATGAACATGGCTAAATGTAGCACTGTTACCCAGCAAAGGGAGAGACTTTCATAAAGTAAAAAACAATAAACAATTTCTTAAACCCACACCATCTTCCCATGAGGAGATCTGAACAATGAGTCAACTATTGTAAGCAGACTGAATGCTTCCAGGGTACCTTGAAGCGGTATCCAAAGGGTGGTACAACACATATAAACCCAATGAACCCGTGGAAACGAAGAATGCTCTGGAGACTCCTTTAGTTCTGGAAATGAAACATTGGCATGTATGTATCAACCCGCTGCATTGGAGCTTAATGATTCCAAGACTGGCTTGAACAGCAGCGTTTCCAATGACAGCACTTTCTGTGAGCTCGGGAACACTCCAGGGGCCCTAGCTCATAAAGGGAGCTCAGTTCTGGGCGACTGATGTCTTAAGTGGCTGAAGAGCCAGAGCAACACTTTCAGCACCTTAGGAAGTGTGAAATAGTTGCCGGTCACAGTAGACGTCAAGGAAAATGTAGGCTGGATCTATAGCAGCGATTCTTGACATATCTAAAATAAACAACTAAACTTAACACAATACTAAACACAAAACAAAACAAGACCACGATAAAAACATATGATACATCACAACAAAACAGTCAAAACTAAACATCAAAACAAAGCAAAATCACATTGCATAATAACAGAATAAAAGGAGAGCAGAAGAAATATAGAACATATCAAAGGACAACAAAAAGCCGCACAGCAAATGTGCCTCAGCGTTTGTCACAGATTACCACCTCCAGAATCCTGTTTTCATAATACAGTGGTAAAAGGTGTGGCACTACTTTAATAGCGCTCAAGAAGGTTTTGTGATCGAGCCACAGTTAGAACTGGTCTTCACAAGCACCTGGTGTGAAGCCAAGCTGTGGTGAGATATGGGCGTGCTTCCATCACATTCTAGCCAGGTATCTCCTGGGTAGATATTGATTGCTAACAGCCAATCAAAATGAAGCTTTACCATATTGTACAAATGTCTGATTTACACTTTGTTGTAATCCTTGGGCCACAACGGTTAGGAAAGGGTATTTCATGAATTAATTCACCCCTCTGTTAGATAACACACTCTTTGCCAGTCTTTTCACCCTCCTTATGACCATAGTTTAAATGATCAAAGACTACAGAGTTTTCTTCCTATTGCGATAGACCCAAAATAGCTGGTTATCGTGTTTGCTCATGTCTCGAGTTTTGAGAAGCTTATCATTCTCATGTTTAACACCTTGGTTTACTGGTAGAGTCCTGATATCCATGCACTCTTCCAGGTGTATTGCAGGGGCATCTGGTTGTCGCTTTTTCCAGGTGACCAGGCGTTTGTTTATTGATTTAACTATTTCAGGTTTGCCAATGAAAGGAGAAGCAGATAAGCTTCTGTAGGTGCAAGCAGTTCTCCAATCAAACGGCATGAGAAGGAGTTAGTCCTTTACTCAATGTGAATATGCTTGGAGTGTCTACTGCAGCAAGTACGCGAACATTTTTAGTTTCTGCCTGGTGCGTGGTGCAAAATAATTGTTTGATATTGATCTATATGATTTCTACAGTTTAATGAATCCCCATCATAAATAGAGTATGGTGGAAGAGTTTTACTTTATTAATTGATAGAATTAAAAGGAAGTTTATTCCTGCTGCAGTCACTTTATAAAAAATCTAAACTTAGGTTGGTGATTTGGACCAACACCACTAGGTTAAAAGTCAAATGCAGCTTTTTTCCACACAATTTTTCCTTTGATCTCAAAGTTAAATATACCTTTTAAGGGGCAGATACACAGAACAGGCTTTCCTCCACAATGTGATATGAATGTGAAAGACATATAGTACATGCAGGTGAGAAAGCAAAGAATGTTACACTATGATACTAAGGAAGACATCAGAGGTCACGAAGACATGGTTGTCAGAAATCCCACATTGTCCAATGGTCATTCTGCGCCCGAGTGCCATTCCTGTGCAAACTGCATGCCAGATAATCATCGCTACTGCAGGGTAGGCAATCATTTAAAAAAAAAATCTCTTTATTTGTTTTAAAACTATCAGGTGGAGAATGACCACTCATCTACTAACAAATTAAACATGAAGCATGACAACCACGTACATCAGAATCTGCTGGCCGAGACACCACCCTGTGCCCTACATAATCGACACACTCTCAACGACCCATCCACGTATACTGTTTTGTCTGTTCTCTGTGCCTGTCTAGGGCTCGCTCCCGGGCCCACCTTCATGGAATTCCTTCTTCTACATGCTTCCAGGGCCCCTATACTTTAACAAACTTCTTGGGGCAGCCTCATGTCTGATACACCAGGTTTTTAAAAAGCATGCACCAGTCCACATTGGACTCCCAGACCCACTACATGGGGGTCTCACCTCTCCCCCTCAGTCTGATCACATCGCGTTTCGCCACCATCATTGCAGTGTTACAGAAAAGGAGGGACTAGCAGTCCATGGTCTGCTCATCCCAGATACCTAAGGCTATCAATTATGGAGTCAGCCGCAGAGTACAATCTAAGACCGCTGAGAGTCTCCTCCCTATTTGCCCCCAATACGCCTGAATCTTGGGGGCGACTCCAAATGGTATGCAGAGTGTGCCCTTCTGCCTGCATCCCCTCAAACACAGATATGTCTTGGTCTTTCCCATAGGGAGCTCTCCGTTTCTCGTACAATAGGCCCTGTGATGGCCTTTCAGCTGGATGAGTTGGAACCCAGCTTGTATAGCTACCTCTCAACAGTACCTACAGGCCCCATTCACCATCTTTCAGTCTGCCCAGGTCCCCCTCCCATTTTTCCTGGGGGTGCTCTAGTGGGAGTAGGGTGTTATGTAGTAGGGTAGGGTAGAGCCAGGGAACTGCATGGCTGGTTAAGGGAGCTCCTAGGCCCCTATATTCTAGAGGTGATTTGCCCAAGGCCTCCCACAGCGTCTCCGCATGCGGTCTCAGCAGATGCTTTAGCCATGGATTGCATAATTACTGACCTACAGACATTTCATACTGTTCCTGGAGTTCCGGGAATGGTATCATCTTGCTACCCCTCCAGATGTCACCCACCTTGGATATTTCCAGTAGGTCCCATTTACAGTGGCCTTCCATTGGCCGTAGTCTCTTCAACATATCTGAGGCCCATAGCAGAGTCTCCATCATCAGTTTACCTTTCCAACTCACAACTTTGGTGGCTTTGTGCCAGATCTCAACCACCACTGCCATGGGCGGTTGCAGCGGAGCCAACTACCGTCCCCCATACAGTCGTCAGGTGTACCTATGGATTCAGTGCTCACCTATCAGCTACCTAAGAGTGTTCCTGCTGTGAGGAGAAGGCCCAGTCATTGACCATCTGAAGCTGGATCATTCAATAGTACAATCACAGGTCAGGTAGGGCTATTCCCCCATCTAATGGTTTTCTAGTAAGGGTCATCCAAGCAATCCCCGGTCCCACGCCAAACAACGTCCCACCCTCCCCAGCAGACATCACATCCACCACTGCTGGGAAAAAACCCTTGGGTACATCCAAAGGAGTGTTCTGTAGCACATAAAGGAATTTTGAGACGTGTACCATTTTGTATAGGGTCGCCTTGCCCATCAGAGATAGTGGCAGCTTTTTCCACTTCTCTGCATCTATTTTGTAGAAAGCCAGGATTTTGTCCAAGTTTTCGGCCAGAAACAGTTCTTGGCCCTTCGTAACAAATACCCCAGATACTTAAACCCCGTTGAGTGCAATGCTGGTGGGTAATGCCAGTCTCATTCCCTCTCCCCCTCCAACAGAGGGTATGTGATGGACTTCCGACAGCTGATTTTAAGCCCAGAATAGGAACCAAACACCGCCAGAATCTTCAGCACCCTGTGTACCGACTGATCTGGATCTGCTAAGTACAGCAAGATGTCATCCGCATATAGGGATACAACATCTTCCCAGTCTGGGTCCCATCGTTTGCCCCGCATCAGTGCATCCATTCGCAGCCCAGCAGGCCAGGGGCTCAATCGCCAGGGCCAACAAAAGAGGGTATAGTGGGCATCCCTGTTGGGTGCCCATGCCAAGGAAGAACTCTCTAGAGAATGCCCCATTTACTTAGAACCTCGCCACCAGGTCCGTATATGACTAGCTCACCCGGGACATAAACCTCCTGCCCATCCCCAATCTTCGCAGTATTGCCATTAGGTAGGGTAATTCCAGTGAATCAAAGCCTTTTTGGCACCCAGGGCAAGGAGAAGAGTTGAATCAGCGATTCAGTAACAGCGTGCCAGGCATCCAGCCAACCTTTAAAGGTTATGCCTTGTCGCCCTGTAGGGTATGAAGCCTGATTGATCAGGAGGCACCAACGTGTTGACCACCTGTAAGAGGCAGTTGGCTAGGACCTTTGCCAGGATTTTAGCCTCTATGTTTAGGAGCTACATTAGCCGAGAGGAGGCGCACTCTTCCATAGGCTGCCTTGTTTGTGTATCATGACTAATGTCGCCTGTCGGAGGTCCCTGGGCAGGGCTCCTTCCTGCTGGGTCTTGTTGAACATTGACCTAAGTGGGCCCACTACATGGAACTTTATACATTTGACCAGCTCGGGTGGGGGAACCATTAGGGTCTTGGGACTTTTTGCTTTTCATCTGGCCTATGGCATCCGCCAATTCCTGGTACGACAACTCCACGCCAAGGGGTTCACTCATATCACCCTGAAGTCTGGGCACCGGTATTTTGTTAGTGAAGGTCTCAAGGCCATTCAGATCAGAGCACCTGCTGGTGTGGTACAGGTCCTCTAAGTGGGTTGCGAATGCTTGAGCTATGTCTACTGGGGTTTTTACTTTTCCCTCGGGCACCCTGTCGATTGTGGCAATCCATCTTTGACCTTCCTCCCTTTTGACCATCCATGCTAGCATTTTGCCCACCTTGTTGCCGACTTCATAGAGCTTACCCTGTTTTGCTCTATACATCACCCTTGCCTCCTGGTGTATCAGGTGGCGTAGCTCCTCCCGACCCCCTCCCCATCCTGCTTGCCAAACCTGGGGTGGGGTTAGTAGTTTACCTGGCCTCCCATTATGTCTTATGTTGACTTTCAAGGTCCCTGATCTCCTTGCCCCTTTCCTTTCGTTTACCTGCGACGTGAGCTAAAAGTTGACCACGCAGGTCAGTCTTGTATGCCTCCCACACATGAACCTCCGAGGCCACCGTTCCTCTCTTTTCTTTGAAGTACTGCACCGTAGTCTCTGCCACTATTTTCCTGGTGTTCCAAGTGGTCAAGTGCCAGGGTCCAGCCTCCATTCCCTCTGTGAGCCCTGGATATCTGTCGGGAAGCACGTAGTCAGTCCCGAGTAGTCTGGAATTCCTAGTGCTAGGATGGTGGTGTGTGCAAACCTACCCCATTGGTGTCTTTCCTAGCGTTAGAAAGTAGTCCAGTCTGGATTGTGAGCATAACTGACTCGAATTATACATGCACTGTTGCGTTCTTGGGTGTTCCTCCCGCCACAGGTCTGCAAGTCCTATGGTGTCCAGAAAGGACCTCTCCCCTGGGCCTCTCCCGTTTCTTTGTCATCCCGTCCATGTCGCCTTGGTGAGTCAAGTTAAGGGCCCCCCAATCAGAAGCATGGTTTCTGGCACCTCCACTAGCAAGGCCCCCCTTCTATCGAGGCCTCTGGTCTGCAGGCCAGGGGGTGGGGAAAGTACCAGTGGTGAATGTCAGATTTATTCTGGATGTCTGGGTGACCTGCAGGGATAACGACCATCTGGCCAATATGCTCACAGCGCTGGAGCCGGGTAAGAAGCCTGCGTTTACCAGCAGGCGGTATCTGCCATGGTGTAGTAACCTAAATGTGTTCATGGAGAGGTGCGTCTTCTGGAGGACGATTATGCCCGGGTTCAGCCTCGCAAGGTATTTCCACATTGTCCCCCCTCTTGAGTTTGCTGCCCAGGCCATTAATATTCGATGACAGAACCCCAAGGGTGAGGCCTGGGGGGTGTGAGGTGAACCATAGCCATTGTTGATGGTGTCTAGCCTGATCTGGTGTCATTCCCTCTTGGTGGTGTCTTGGTAAGCCTCTAACAATGCCTTGACCCCTCCCATTTCCCCAGCCAACCTCCTTGCGCTGTAGATCTTGAACAACTCGCTCCCCATTGCCCGAGGCATCTGTCATCCCATCCCAAACAACATTTCAAACTTATTTGCAGTACTCTCTTGGTAAAGTAGCAGGGATAGGCCTGCCTCCATGTATGCGGTGCAAAGTAATCTCTGGCTTCAAGCCTTTGGGTGACTCCAGTGGGTGGCTCACTGAAGTAAGGGTCCGACACAGAAGAAGTTCACTGAGAGCTTTAATAGGAGCATCCACGCATATAGGCAGCCACAGGTCAACTCCCCAGAACACAACCAAGAATGGAATGCTCATACAATAACCAATGAAATAAGAGACACAATGATGAGGGAGAAAAGAATGTTCATTCAACCAAGCTTGGTTAAATGAACATTACCACATACCTCCCTTCCTTAAAAACAAAACAAAATGAACAGCAAGAAAAAGAAATTCTTAATACCAAAACAAAATCATTGTACTTTGAAGGAGACTTAACAGATTCTTAATACATAACAAAATCATTGTACCTTGAAGGTAACTTAACACTTCTCTTAATTCTTTCAACAGATTCAGCTTCAGGTACAGACTCACAAAAATTTTCCTTGTTGGAACTGTTACTAGAACAGGAATCACTTCCAAAATCAGGAATATTAGAAAAAGTTTGTGGATAAAATACGGGTAAGGAAGTACCAGCAGAAGAGCATGTTTTAGCTAATCTGGACAAGCTCCACAAGATCCATTGTCTAATAAAGCTGATGTTTTCCCAATTTTGACAATTTTCCTGACAGCAGAAAATTTAGAACAGCCCTTATGCACATGAAAAGGAAGTTTGATCTTAACACAATCACCAATAACTAACTTTTTCTTTGAAACATTAGAATCTTGAATCATTGTTTTCGAAGATTTGGTTTCTACATTATGTTTGGCTACATCATACATATGTTTAAGATTACAAGAATCTATTTTGGGAAATAACCATCCAGGATTAAGTTTATGTCTTGGGGACCTCCCTTTAAGTAACAAGAAAGGCGAAAATTTTGTGGTGCAGTGGGGAGTGCAGTGATATGACCACAATAAATCAGCAATATGTTTTTTAACATCAATTCTAGACTTGCGAGCCAGTTGAATTCCTTCCACTAAAGTTCTATTAAACCTTTCCACCAAACCGTTCATATTCGGTGAATAAAGTGCTGTAGTAAGGTGACAAATACTAACTTGTTTAAAGAAATCTTCCATGGCAAGCGAAGTAAACAAAGAACCATTGTCAGTAACAATACTGTCAGGCAAACCTTCCTTCTTAAAGACTTCTTGCAAAAACTCAATAACCGAAAAGGTATCAGGATGAAAAATCCATTTTAATTCCACCCATTTTGAAAAATAATCAATGAGAACTAAAATATAAATCTTCCTAGAATCAATACCTTCATAAGGTCCTAACAAATCCATGGCCAACTTAGACCAGGGTCTGTCTGGAAAAGTAGTTTGAATATGATCTACATGTTGAGTTTTTAAAATCTTGTCAGATTTAATGCACAAAGGACAATTTTCAACAAATTTGACAATATCATTGTCCATGTAAGGCCACCCAAAAAAAATCCTGACTTTTTTAATAGTGCTAGATTGACCCAAATTACCTAAATGAGCAATAGAAATCAATTTGTTTCTGATACCAGAAGGAGGAACAAAACAAGAATTTTTAATGATAAGATCATTTTCGAGAAATAAATCATCTCTGACTTTCCAGAAAACTTGTAACTCCTTAGATAAATGTTTTTCCAAAGGCCAACCATCCAAAATAATTTTTTTTAGAGAAACTAAAACCTCATCTTGGGACATAGCTGCAAGCCATTCCTCTTTAGAAATAACCTCACCAACAGAGAGAATCACATCATCGATGGATGCAACAACACATTCTTCCGAAGAAGAACAAATAGGACTTGAAATAACATCCCCTGTCAACCGAGAAAAACAATCCGCCCGGACATTTTGAGCTCCAGGAATGTAACACACAGTGAAATTATACTCATAAAGCTTCGATAAGATTCTAACTAATCTAGAGGAAGCCTTACCCATGCCATGTTTGGAAAGTAAAGAAATCAAAGGTTTATGATCAGTTCTGAGATGAAAATGTTTTCCCCACAAATACATTTTAAAGTGTTCAACAGACCATGTACATCCCAAAGCTTCACGCTCAATGGTGGAGTATCTTGATTCTGCAGTAGTTAAAGGTCTGGAAGCGAAAGCAATAGTGCGTTCAACACCATCCTTGATTTGACTAAACACTGCTCCGAGCCCTGTAGAACTGGCATCAACAGTGATGACATTAGTTCCATCTTGTGAAAAGGCAAATAATGGTTTGGATTCAATAATAGAATTTTTAAGGGCATTGAAAGCAGAATCATGCACTTCCAGCCACTCAAATTTGACACCTTTTTTAACAATAACCTTAAAGGTAAAACAATGTCAGAAAACTTTTGCACAAAACTTGCATAAAACTCACACAAGCCTAAAAATGATTTGAGTTGGTCTTTACATTTGGGAACATGCATGTCACGGATAGAGTTAAGTAAATCTTCTTTAGGAGCAATACCAGAGCTAGATATGGTATGTCCTAAGTACTCAACTTCATTTGTAAAAAATGTACACTTATCTAAGCGTACAGTCATACCTTTGTCCTCCAAAATAGACAAAACTCTACTTAGTAAGGAAGCATGCTCATCATTGTTTTTGGAAAAACAAGAATGTCGTCTTGAAAGCGACTACCCCTTCGATACTCCCAAAAAGACAGAACATCAATTTTTGAAAGACCGAAGCGGCAGACGCCAATCCAAACGGCATTCTGATATATCTAAATGCTCCATCAGGTGTAATAAAGGTAACTATATGTTTTGACTGGGGAGAAAGTGTGACTTGATGATAAGCCGATTTAAGGTCTATGGTGGAAAAGACCTTAGCACCATCCAATTTAGATAACAAATCCTGAATACGGGAAGGGGATGACAATCAATAAGGATTTGTTTGTTAACAGACCTAAGGTCTGAGCAAAGACGAAGTTCCCCATTTTTTTTTTTTAACTAGAACAATGGGAGAAACCCTTTCTGATGAGTTCACAGGTTCGATAATACCTTCAGCGCACATATTTTTAAGCATTTGGGATAATTCAGAACGAATAGACAGAGGAACGTGTCTCAATTTATGTTTCACAGGAACAGCATTTTTTATAAGTTGAATGTGATGTGAGAATCCTTTAACCTGACCTAATTCTTTCCGGAAGAGATTTTTATGTTCATCAAGGATAGATTCTAGTCTGTTATCTTTCTCCAACACACTTTGAACAACGTCCAGATCTTCAGCAAAACAAACTTGTACTTTTGAATTGGGGCGAAGAGTAATGTTAAACTTTCCTTGATGTCTCCAGCCTAAGACCTGTAAACCATCAACAGCTACATATACTTTTCCTAAAATAACTTTATGTCTGAATTTAATCTCAGACACAAAATAACCACTTATGGCGATTTCTTTTCCACCAAACCCATAAACTTTAATGTCAGAGGGTTCCAAAATTTTGTTACTCCAATTCTTCTTAAAAAACAAATCAGAAATAATGGTGTATGGAGAGCCCGAGTCTGCCATGACTTGTAAAGTTTTATCATCAATACTAATTTCACACATAGGTGGAACAGAAGGTTCACCATCAATGCCTTCCAAAGAAACACCAGAAATCAATTGATTTGCTTCCAAACAACTCAAATCAGAAGATAAATCATTAATATGTTCAACAGAAACTGAATCTTGAGAATCAACCATGCAATCATTCTTCTGCTCAGAAAAGGTAGAACTTTCTCTAATGCATAACATAACATTTTGTGTGCATTGTTCTTCATTGACATTTTCTTGGATAACAGAAACTCTTTTACCCTTGTTTAAGCATACATTGCCAAAATGACCCATTTTACCACAAGAATAACATTCTCTATTCTTGGCAGGACAAAATTTAAAATGAGCTGAATGAGTTTTAGATCCACAACGATTACATCCCATTTTCGAAAAAGAATCATTATATGTAGTAGTTGGCTTCGAAAATGTAGTTCTTGAAAAATTGGTTTTGTTACTATCTTTAACGGATAATGCTGCTACACCATCAATAGTTGAATCAACATTAATCGTTTTAAAAGAACTAATAGAACGTTCTACACTCTTCGCAATGTCAATAGTTTCTTGGAGAGAAGGATTGCGTTGACGAAGGAGCTGCACTTGTATCTTTTTGTTTGAACAACGAATTATAAGCTGATCTCTGATATAGTTATCAACCTCAGCACCAAACGCACAGTCAGCAGCCAAAACTCTCAATGTAGAGACATATGCATCTACAGATTCTTCAATCAATTGATGGCGAGTGTAGAAGTGAAATCTCTCTAAGATTATGTGTGGCTCCTCCTTAAATCTCTTCTTTAGTCTATCAAGGGCTTCGGAAAACAATCATAATCCCCAGCTTCTACTCCGTGTGGGGGTGCTGAAGCAGGTAAGTGCTCAAAAATATCCTCAGCATCATTACCCATAAGATTAAGGAGTAAAGCTGTTTTTCTTTGCGGAGAAAATGTAGCGCCATTTATAGCCAGTAAATAGTTGTTAAAATGACGAAGCCATTTGTCCCATTTCATGCTGGGTTGGTTGGGACCTTTGAAAAACGGTGGTGGAGGGTTACCACAACTTGAACTTGCCATGTTGAAATAAGAAATCCAACTTCCAAACACAACGTGTAAAATAAAGCAGAGCAAAAATATAGAAAACTTGAACTTTCAGAAAAATAGCTTGAAATGACAGTCTCCAAAGCTGGCTGAAATTAAAATCCACGAAATACTTTGAGGATTCCCAAAGAAAGGCTTAAATGACAGGGTGGCTGAAAGGCATGCTGTAGCTAGACAACACAGTATCTGAAACTGACGAAAACATGAGCTTTTACTCCTCGGAGCTCATGCGTCATAAAGAAGACAGCTGTATCCAGGCAACACAAGCAGGAATGAAAGGCAAATTCGAGGCTAGGCAACACTCTCGAGGATTCAGTCTTGAGAGCAAAGGCACAAGCGTAACGGCAGAATGTCACATTTAAAAAAAATGTGAAAACAGCCCAAATGCAGATGAATGCCAGGTTACGGAATGAATGAAAGGCTTACCGCAGCGCCAAACAATGAAAGAGAAAGCGGCAGCCGTCCGGAGGAAGCAGAGCAATAAGTCCGTTCTTCAAAATGAGTCTAAGTTTCAATGTAGACTCAAGAATGATTAGTTCAGCAATACTTGAAAGGTGGATGCTCCTGCCAGATCCCGCTCGTCGTCAAAATGAAGTAAGGGTCCGACACAGAAGAAGTTCACTGAGAGCTTTAATAGGAGCATCCACGCATATAGGCAGCCACAGGTCAACTCCCCAGAACACAACCAAGAATGGAATGCTCATACAATAACCAATGAAATAAGAGACACAATGATGAGGGAGAAAAGAATGTTCATTCAACCAAGCTTGGTTAAATGAACATTACCACACTCACCTGTCATCCGCCAGTCACAGCAGTCACTGCCTCCCTCAAAGGATTGTATCCAATGTCATTGGGGTCACCACTGGCTTGATGGTGTCTTCTGCCTCGCTCCAGATCCTCCAGAGTCACTGGTGTTCTACTCCGAGTCTTTTTCCAAAGCTTCCCATTTGTTGCCTAACTCCTGGAATGGCGCATCTGGATGTCCACCACCACTTGGGCCCTCTCCCTCTCCGCCTGGAATCTGGGCAGGGGTGCCATTGGGCAATCGGGCCCCCACGCCTCCTCCTTCTCGATCGCGGACGCTGCCACTCTCGCTCCCTGGGTGGTTCACGGGAGTCTGGGAGCAGATGCCCCCTCGCCTCCAACCAGTCCCACACGTCTGAGGCCTTGTGAAACAAATGCACCTTGCCATTGTCACATATGTGCATGTTCAACGGGAAAAACAAAGCATATTTTATCCAGAGGTGACTTTTCACTTTCTCGCTTTCTCTGGATGGCGGTGGTGTAGCCAGGAACCGTGGGTCCGCGCCACTTGTAGAATGTGATCGCAGATATTTTGCAGCCATGTCACAATTGGCCTGGGGGGTGCCCCCAGCGCTGGCGGTTTACTTGGCACTCTGTGCCCTTTTGACCTTAAACATATAAGATGTCTTGCCCCCCCAGCACCTCAGTGAGAAGACAGTCCTCTAAAAACAATTCCATACTAGGGCCCTCTGCTTTCTCCGGGATCCCCACCAGACAGATGTGGTTATGTCTGGAGCGATCTTAGCATCCTCCACCCTGTCC
Organism: Calotriton arnoldi; assembly: GCA_963921515.1. NCBI lineage: Eukaryota > Metazoa > Chordata > Amphibia > Caudata > Salamandridae > Calotriton > Calotriton arnoldi. The sequence continues at coordinate 87,979 of CAWUFW010010542.1, forward strand.
CTCAGGCAGGCGACAGTTTGCTGTAGGGCGCAAATAACCGCCTTGCTCTCTGCGACCCTGGGTTCTAGGCAGATCAGCGCGCAGTCCGTTTCGACCACTCTCTCTGCCAGTTTCTTATGATCTATCTGCAAGAGCCCCAGATCCAGGGCCACCACGTCAATTTTAATCTCCAGGGTGGTGTTAGGTGTCTCTGATGGCCGCCAGGATCGCCGCCACGTGGGTCTCCAGGCCTTGGTCCATTTACGGAGGGCCCCAACATCGCGGGTCGAATGGCCATCCTGTGGCATCCTCCCACGGCCCATCTTGTGTGTATTGAGAAGTACCATCCCTTCACAATGGCCCCAGAGCCCTACCCCTGGCTGTCTCGTGTGTGGCAGCTGCCTTCCACCATGGAGCCTCCGGAAGTTACTGCAGCAGGGCCCCCACAAACTGGGTGTCTCGGGCCTCTCTGCCCTGTACAGACCCACCCCATGGGCCCACCGGCGAGCTGCTACTCCACTTCCTTCGACCCAGTCCGTGGGAGGGGCTCCAACCAGTCAGCCGCCCCCACCACCTTACAGGTACAAGCACCCTCCACCTACCTCGGTCCCCCTCGACCCCCGGCCTGGGGGCGCAATCTCGCTGCAGTAGTAGCTTCTCCTTGTAAAGACGAAGACGCCAGGTTCAGAGAAGAGTTTCTTCACAGTAGTAGTAACAGCACACCAGAGAGGGAGGACAACGCAGTAAAAACACAACGTTTCAACTCCTCAACAAATCTCCTTCAACTGACAACTACAATCAGCTGGCTTTCTAGAATGCCAGCCGATTACATCATAATACAGATAAGTGCGTGAGGGGGGTACGGGTGCCCAAGTGGGAAAGGGGTGGAAGGTTCTGGAAGAAGGATTCCAACACAACACTCCTGACCTGCGGCTCCTCAGGGACCTAACCTGTATATTCCGTGGGACTCGGCTGCATTTTGCCTGTCAGGCCGCCCTCCCGGCCCCACCAAACATCCCGGGCTCCTTCCCATCTGGGCTGCTAGAACGCCTCTAGTAACACATGAAAGGGGCACTCAGACCTCCCTTGTTCAATCCCCCAGTCCGTGAGAGGGCCCACGACGGTTCACGCCAGGGGCTCGGAAGGCCTTGCCCTCCTGTTCCTTTGGGCCTGATGGACTGAGTCCTTGGGCCCCGATGTCCTTCCCTCTGGCTCACGACAGTTCACGCTGGAGCTCGAAGGGCCTCACCCACCTGTTCCTATGGGCCTACTGGCCCAAGTCCCGCTACCCCTGATGTCGGGCTCTCTGGACATCCGGACAAGCTGCCAGCTCTCCCCGAATCACTGGCAGCGGCCCAGAGTGGGGCCTCCCGGCACCGGCCACTCAAGTGGCCACTGCGGCCTCCATCTTTCAGGCCACTCTGGCTGAGCCCGGTCGTGCTTCCTCTTAGGCCCTCTGCGGCCCGGATCACCTGCATCACTACACGCCTCGGGGACTGCCCGTTCTGCACCTGGGCTCAGGAGCACCAGGGGGGCTCCAGGATGCCTTCTTCACAGAGTAGGGATTCAATTCTAAGTAAAACCCTATAGAATGAGGAATTAGGAACAATTGGGCATGATTTTGCCTGGAACCGGGAGCAGAAACTTGAATTTTTATTCGCGATTTGAGGGAAGTCGTACATGCCCTAAATCTGGGACAGACTCCCTTGTTAGGCACAGTTTGTGCCCAACTTGTAATTCCATTTCGAGTTTAAAAAGTAGTCTGTGTCCAAAACGGGATTCGCATTGCCTTTATAATCAGAGCCTCAGAGTAGAGCATTCCTGGAGCATCAATCCCAAATTTGATAGATAAGACTGATCAAGCAAATCATCTGCCAGATATCCTTTGTCCAAAACAGACACCAGAAGTCATTCACAATTCCATTTCCAAGGTAATCTATTGTTTCCCTTTAAATGTACCATTTCAAAGAGTGCTGCTGCTTTTACCTTTTTCTGGATTTGGGAGAATTTATGTATTTAATTATTGCCTGCGATATTGCAAACTCCGTCTGCCTGGGTTTCAGAACGCTGTACAATGCGTTGAGATATAAATGTAATAGAAGTATTAACTGAAAGTACATATAGGGTAACATTAACCTATGCATAATAATCACTGTTTAAGTAGGGCACGCATGTACGGAAAGTCTGGAATATGAAAACATGATAAAGGGATTGTGTAAAAACCTCTAGATAAAATCGAAATTAACATTAATCTGTGAGATATGTAAATGCATCCAGACGTAGAGAAAGTAGTTGCTGTCTGGACTATGGACAATCATTACTATAAATGAAAGGATACTTGGTTTAAAATAGGGCATAAAGAGACAGTATAAGAGCAGTTTCTTTTGTAGCTCGGTCGAGGCAGCCAATGTAAATAGATACACCAGAGCGTGTATTTATTGGATTACCAAGTCCTATACAGACAGAAGTGATAACAAGCATTGGCAAAGCCAATAGGTCTCGGCAACCCGAGAGCTGTAGACGTTAGTATTAACGTCTTTAGCTATGCGTTATGAAGTGGAGTGGATGCATGTGATGTGGAGTGGAATTATATGGCTTGGAGTACAATTGTTTATCGTGGAATTGTGTGGTGTTGAGTGGACTTATGTGCAGTGGAAATATGTGGCATGGTGTGCATTGGAATTATGTGGCTAGTAATTATGTGGTGAGGAGATTATCGGCTGGTTGTTGATGACGGAGCAGCAAGATGCAGTGCCCACATCAGCCCTGGCTTCTCCAGTCAGGGAAGGTAGTGGTGGAGGGGTGATCAAGAAAAGCAAAGAATGTGGAGAGAGACCAGCACAGGCTGCTTTGGAGATGCAGGAAGGTTTACTTTCCCACTAACATATAACTTGCCATATAATTAGGTTTACTTTCCCCACTACCATATGAAGTTGCCATAATATTCTGAGTACCAGAGTAGTTCTCTGTTCCACTAGCTGCATACTTCATACAGTGTCTGGGATGTAGTCCTTGCTGTGGACCAATACGGGGTTTAGAATTGTTTTAGCATCCTTACGTCCCTTTGCCAAACCAAGTCCAGCCTTCCTTGTACTGCAACCATGTTCATCGTTTAGAGGTCGCCATGGGTCGCATTTGAGATCCCTGGCTTGTCTCCTGTGACCACTGGAACTGTCTTTGTGACGGCTGGGTTCAGAAATGGGAAGGGCAGTATCACAGACAGAAGGTAAACAAGGCTCTAGTAAGCCTTGTTAACTAGCTGTGCCTCTCTGCTACATCACGTGCATGAGAAGGCATGAAAACTCTCAGCAGCAAGTGGATCTAAGCAAAGTAACACACTTTCAAAACTATTAGCTATTTTGCAAGTGGATCCAACCCCTGTAAAATGCAGCTCTGTACCTCTTACTACTCCTGAGCATGTTAAGGAAAGAAGAAATATAGGGGGGGGAGGGAGGGAGGGAGAGATAGAGAGAGGGAGAGAGAGAGAAGACTATGAAGGGAAAAATATCGCAAGGGAGAGAGGAAAGGGACGCTACAGAGAGGGGTGAGAAACGAAGAAAAAGACAGAGGTCTGTGTGAGAGAGATAGAGACATATGTGAAAGAGTTAGGCACACTTGAGAGGAATAGGCGACATACACATAGTCATGTAACAATGGTGAATGCAATTAAACACTTTGTGCTAAGGGCGCAGGTGGCTAGCAAAAGCCATAGTGGGAAGTGGAGAGCCAGTTCTATCCTGACACAAGCACACTCTTTTCAAATTAACACTGCATCCAGAATGGCAAAAGGCCGCTGAACAGTTACTAAGTGCAGCAAGCTCGCGTTTAATAACATTACACACTGGATGCCCTCATTGATGTATACAGCGCAGGAGGTGGTTTGAAAGTGTTCAGTAACCACCATAAACCTAGCGTGGGAATAGCAGAGGAACCTGTAGCAGCCAGCAAATGTCAACAAACAACTGACCCGCTACCTCGAGGAGAACAACATCCTGGACCCTTCCCAGTCCGGCTTCCGCAGCAACCACAGCACCGAAACCGCCCTCATCGCCGCCACCGATGACATCAGGACCCTGCTAGACAACGGAGAAACAGCAGCCCTCATCCTCCTGGACCTTTCAGCCGCCTTCGACACGGTCTGCCACCACACACTACGAACACGCCTTCACGACGCCGGGATCCAAGAGAAGGCCCTGGACTGGACCACATCCTTCCTTTCCGGCAGAACACAAAGCGTCCGCCTCGCCCCTTCCGATCCAAGGCCACCAAGATCATCTGCGGCGTACCCTAAGGCTCCTCCCTCAGCCCAACGCTGTTCAACATCTACATGGCACCCCTCGCCCACGTCGCCCGACAGCACAACCTCAACATCTCCTACGCCGACACCCAGCTGATCCTCTCCCTCACCAAAGACCCTCACACCGCCAAAGCCCACCTCCACGAAGGAATGAAGGCCGTCGCCGAATGGATGAGGACCAGCCGCCTGAAGCTGAACTCGGACAAGACGGAGGTCCTCATCCTTGGTTCCAACCCTTCAGCCTGGGACGACTCCTGGTGGCCAACATCACTGGGAACAGCCCCGCCACCCACCGACCACGTACGCAACCTAGGGGTCATCCTCGACCCCACCCTCTCCATGACTAAGCAGGTCAACGCCGTTTCCTCATCCTGCTTCAACATCCTCCGAATGCTCCGCAGGATCTTCAAGTGGATCCCCACCGAAACAAGAAAAACAGTCACCCAGGCCCTCGTCACCAGCAGGCTGGACTACGGAAACGCCCTCTACGCAGGAACGACGGCTAAGCTCCTGAGACGGCTGCAACGCATCCAGAACGCCTCTGCACGTCTTATCCTCGACATCCCCCGACGCAGCCACATCACACCCCACCTGAGAGACCTGCACTGGCTCCCTGTCAACAAGAGGATAACCTTCAAGCTCCTCACCCACGCACACAAAGCACTCCACAACTCCGGACCAGCCTACCTCAACAGACGACTCAGCTTCTACACCCCCACCCGCCAGCTCCGCTCGACCAGCCTCGCCCTCGCCACAGTCCCCCGCATCCGGAAAACGACCGCCGGCGGCAGATCCTTCTCCCACCTCGCCGCCAAGACCTGGAACACCCTCCCCACCAACCTCCGACAGACCCAAGACCTACTGGCCTTCAGAAGACTCCTCAAGACCTGGCTCTTCGATCAGTAGCAGCACCACCCGCCTCTTCCCCCAGCGCCTTGAGACCCTCGCGGGTATGTAGTGCGCTTTATAAGTGACATGATTGATTGATTGATTGATTGAGCAAACCCTATCTCCCACCTATCGGTCCTCCATTACACTGCTAAGCGTGGAGTCCCAAGACACAATAAAAGCACAACTCTGGCCACTCACGTACAAAAACGTTTCCCGCGTGGGTCTAGAGCAAGTACAAATCCTTCCAAGCAAGCATGCTTCAATGCTAGGCAAGGGGCAGGGGGTGCTGCATGAGTGCAAGCACAAAACTACACAGTTCAGTTTTTGCTTTTAGTCCGGATTATCCAATTGGAGGTTACTTCTACTCCCGCTTCCCAGAACTGGCTGGACGAATTGACACAACACAACTGGATCTTCCTGTTCGCTTAATCTGCTGCCAGGTAATGATCCCACTGGTTTCAAAAACGAGGAGCGGACGTCTAGTGACCACAAACAAACCAGAAAATGAGACACTGTTAGTTGGCTGAAAACTTGTTTCCCCCACCTGAAACTAAAGCAAACAAGAACCCCCGTTTACCTCAAGTAAGGACGCAGTTATACCACCGGGCATCCTATGCAATAACAGATCTCGAGCTGGCGCGTGAATGAATGAAATGAATACATTTCTGTAAACAGGCCTTAAATCTTGTTCTTATCTTGCCCTATTTGAGGTGCAGTCAGACCGAGGTCAAATGTCAGATGCTGTTTGCCGAGGGCGCGCCTCTGTACTTTTCTTTCTCTGACTTTAGAGTGAGATGATTTTTTTGGTCTCGGCCTGCACCAGCGCTTGCGCTGGTCTGGCCGAGAGTTTTAGTAAGCGGGTTTTGGAAGTGCAAACCCACTGGCTTTCGGCTGGCGATCAGCTTGCGTTCACGATGGCGTGCACGCGCGCAGCTGCCATCTGGGTTTCCCATCTCTTCCTCATTTCCTCGTCATGGCTCATTAACTCTCTGGACTCTGATGTTTCAATCGCAGCAGCAGCTCACATTACCAACTGACGGCCCTGGACAACAGTCACATGAAAAACAACAGCGATTAGCATTGAAATGCTAGCTTTTTTTTGTCTAGTTAGAAATATTGCTTCGGTGGGTTTATTTAAACATATAAAGCTATTTGTTTTATATTGGGAGTCACAGCCTAATTACCAGTATTTTTGTCTCACTTTTTTTTTCCCCATATTTATTCGCGCACAGCACAAAGCTATATTTAAGGTTACTTTTTCCGCGTCACTTCTTCACTCTATTTAAACTCCATACCCCCCACTCTTATTGTCTCTCTCCTCTCTCTCTCCCCTCTCTAATTCTCTCTCTACTTAATTAACTCTCCCCTCTCTATCTTTTTTAGCCTTTCATTCTCTCTGACCCCTTTATCTGTTTCTCTTTCAAACTCCTTCATTCACTCTCTCTCCCTTTCTTTCTCTCTCTCTATCCCGCTCCACTCTTTATTCTATGTACACCCTTTCTCTCTCTTTCTCTCTCACCACCCTCTCTAATTGGGCATTATATCTTCACTCTATCTCTCACTCGGCAACACCACAGCATCACTCAGCATCACCACAGCATCAATCAGAGCCAGCACAGCATCAATCAGAGCCAGCACAGCATCAATCAGAGCCAGCACAGCATCAATCAGAGCCAACACATCTCTCAACGCCATCACAGCATCACTCAACGCCACCACAGCATCACTCAACGCCACCACAGCATCACTCAGCGCCGCCACATCACTCAACGCCGCCGCCGCATCACTCAACGCCGCCGCCGCATCACTCAACGCCGCCGCCGCATCACTCAACGCCGCCACAGCATCACTCAGCGCCGCCACAGCATCACTCAGCGCCGCCACAGCATCACTCAGCGCCGCCACAGCATCACTCAGCGACGCCACAGCATCACTCAGCGACGCCACAGCATCACTCAGCGACGCCACAGCATCACTCAGCGCCGCCACAGCATCACTCAGCGCCGCCACAGCATCACTCAGCGCCGCCACAGCATCACTCAGCGCCGCCACAGCATCACTCAGCGCCGCCACAGCATCACTCAGCGCCGCCACGGCATCACTCAGCGCCGCCACGGCATCACTCAGCGCCGCAACGGCATCATTCAGGGCCACCACAGCATCATTCAGGGCCACCACAGCATCGCTCAGCGCCACCACAGCATCGCTCAGCACCACCACAGCATCGCTCAGCACCACCACAGCATCGCTCAGGGCCACCTCAGCATCACTCAGGGCCACCACAGCATCACTCAGGGCCACCACAGCATCACTCAGGGCCACCACAGCATCACTCAGGGCCACCACAGCATCACTCAGGGCCACCACAGCATCACTCAGGGCCACCACAGCATCACTCAGGGCCACCACAGCATCACTCAGGGCCACCACAGCATCACTCAGGGCCACCAAAGCATCACTCAGGGCCACCAAAGCATCACTCAGGGCCACCAAAGCATCACTCAGGGTCACCAAAGCATCACTCAGGGCCACCAAAGCATCACTCAGGGCCACCAAAGCATCACTCAGGGCCACCAAAGCATCACTCAGGGCCACCAAAGCATCACTCAGGGCCACCACAGCATCACTCAGGGTCACCACAGCATCACTCAGGGTCACCACAGCATCACTCAGGGTCACCACAGCATCACTCAGGGCCACCACAGCATCACTCAGCACCACCACAGCATCACTCAGCGCCAAGACAATATCACTCAGCACCACCACAGCATCACTCAGCGCCAAGACAATATCACTAAGCACCACCACAGCATCACTCAGCACCACAGCAGTATCACTCAGCAAGACCTGAGTATCATTCAGCATCACCTCAGCATCGTCTCCGCAACAGTCACCACCACCACCACTACCACTACCACCTCAGCATCACTCAGCACCACCTCAGCCTGCTCTCGGAATCTGGCATCTGTTGATTCTCCCCTAGCATCATTTATAAAGTAACAAAAATGCTTCTAACACTTTTTTAATATAACTTTTCAGCATGCTGCACAGCAGCCACACTTCTCTACAGCACAGCTTGAAGACATTGGCAAAGTCAATAGCTCTGGCTAAACACTTATAAGGCCCCAAAGGCGAGACCTATTGGCTATGCCAATGCTTGTTTTGTTAATGTCTCGGTTTTGATTTTCTTTACATTCTAGACTATTACGTAATCATGTTTGCCATTGTATGGCTGAGCTGTGACAACTACATAGCAAAAGGCAAAACATGCATTTTGAGGTGACTGTTTAGCGGCGTGCAGCACTTCACGAACACGCTGGTCAAAAAACTATCTACTCGAACCTGACTTGCGTTAATTGAAGATCTATTTTGGAGCAGAACACCAGCAATATATTTGGAATTTGAGTCGGGTGATGGGTAGTAAGGTATGCCATATCTGTGGGGTGTACTACTTGAGAGCATTACATCTGGACATGCAGCCATTCCTGGCGCTCTAGCTCAGTGATTTGCATTCTGGGAATTGTAGTCCTGGCTTTGTAACGGCTAAGTAAAACTGTAAGTATTACTCAGTTTTACTTTGCCATTACAAATTCAGGACTACATTGGAGGGGGGGTTAGTGTGCACTCATTGAGAGTTTGCATTTTAGACCTAAACCCTTGAGAGCCGAGCGTGTTTCTGCGACACGAAACGTGATCTCATGGGCTGCGGTGCCTCCTATGCGGCTTTTTAAAGGAAACAAGAGCAAAAGGGTGCAGAAGGGAGCTGGCTACAGTTCTCAAGCCCTCTGAGCATAGCTGGCCAGTGCACAGGGCAGCATCACTACTGCGAGATCTTTTAATTAGTCTAGGGTAGAATAGACAGGACTTTTGCATGAAGTCTGTGCAGAGGATCACTTGTGGAAACGCAGTTGGGAGAGTGTGCGTGCGTGTTACCAGTTCTTACGCATCAGTCCGATGAAGGGACTCGGTGGGTTAGAAACAGGTTTGCACTCTTTCCGGGAGGAAGTGTAACTGTCAATAAACAACCAGAACCAGAAGAACGTAACTAGAGCTTCAGATCAAAGGTAACCTGAAACCGATGACGCTTTAGGATGGGAAGCCGGGTGGAAGGGGGCTTGCGCCTACTGCCTTTTGTGTTCGGGCTGGAGATATTAAAACAAGGCGAGGAGGGAGAGGAGGGGGGCCACGCCCCCAACCACGACCGGCACTTACATTTGTCGGCAGGGTCTGACACGTCCGTCAGGGAGGGTTAAAAAATAGATGGCACACTGCACACAATTAAGTGCGAGCGAAGCAGAGGAAAACTGTAGTTAGGCACCGCTGCTTCGGGACTACACGGAAGTTACCATAGGATCAACAGCCAACAGAAATCAAGAAAACAACAGCAATGCCAGACTTCAACCAATCGCAAGGGGCAGGAGAAATTACACTGAGTTGAAGCCAATATACAGATTACTTTAAGTCTCGCTGAGACAGCGCATGCAGCGCATGCGCTGCCAAGGCGAGACCTAAAAAACACCACATTTGCTTTCTGGAAGTTGGCAAAGCTCTACTTACACACTCTAATGCTATGAATATGTTGCCACATTGAAATGCCTGTTTTGCTGGTGATTGATAGTAGCACGCTAGGCGGAACACACGCGCCGAGATCTGCCGGTTGAAATTGCAGTTTGCACATTATTTTAAAGTTACAGTTTTTTAGAGTATTTTTTAAAAAAAAGCGTGCTTATCTGTTTTATAAATTGCACCTATTCTGTAGTTTTGTTGTTGGAGACATTGTGGACTTCAGCATCGCACGCAGCACTTTACTCCAGTCCCCGGTCCACCACGGTCTCTCAGTGGCCGCTTGTTGTGGAGGGACGTGGCTCCTCCCCCTGCCCTCGTCATTTCCGGGCAGGGCATTTAAACCACATGCAGACCCGGACGCGCAGCGGACGCGCGCAGCGGGCGCGCCGGCGGCGCGCCAAAGGCAAGCCCGTCTGCGCCCGTCAGCGTCTCGGAAGCAGTCGAGGATGGGAACTCTGCCGGTTCTGTAGACCATATGGGTAAGGTATTTACCTACGGCAGAGAGACTCTCATGAAGTGGGGATCTATACACAAATGTAAGAATGTGATTGACGTGGGGATAGGTGACTCATTACCACGTTGTCAGTTTTGTAATTGGGGAGCCATAAATCACACCATTACCAGCATGCAAGCGCCCAAAATACAGATAAAGTCCACCCCTAATCTGATTTCAGGGTTTCAGAAACAAGAGCACATTAAGGCCCTCCTGCTTAATTGCCGGTCGTTGAATAAGCATGATCTAGTCATCTATGACATGTTATGTGAGATTCAACCAGATTTCCTGTTTCTGACCGAAACTTGGCTATCGGATACATCAAATCCGACAATTGCTACAGCCATCCCCCAAGGTTACTCTGTTTTGAGGACGGATCGCGTGGGAAGTAAGGGAGGTGGAGTTGCTATTATTAGCAAATCGGAGATCTCCATCACATGTATTCCTCTGGAAGATATTGCAGGGGCCGAGTGCCTAAGCTTTCAGGCCACCCTGTCCCCCCATCAGTGCTTAGCGGGAGTTCTCATTTATAGACCCCAGGGTCACGCTGGGGCCTTCTTGAAGTCCCTGAGCGATGCCATCGCGCCAGTAGCCTCTAGATTCAAACATTTTCTAGTGTTGGGGGACTTTAATGTGCATATGGACAAACAGGAGAATTCTGATACCATTTTCCTGTTGGAATCCATGGATGTGCTGAATCTTGTTCCATACGTCGATGCCCCCACGCATATTAAAGGTCATACCCTCGACCAAATATTTTCCAACTGTAAAATACAGACAGAAGCTCCCCTACCCTTACTATGGTCCGACCATCACCTAGTGGGGTTTAAGATACCGAAACTAATGAGGCATCTACTGCCCCAGAGCAAGCAGCCGCCTTTTTCTTTTAGGCCTTTTCATAGAATTACCTCGGATGCCCTCAAATATGAATTAGACCAACAACCTCTCTCGCAGAGTGGCAACATAGAGCAGGATGCCGAGGCCCTAGCTAAGTGGGTCTCAGAAGGGACCTCGGCCCTTGCCCCTCTGATCTCTCGTCCCTCTAAAATTGCTAGATACTCTGCCCCTGGTTTAATGATACCCTGCGACAGTGTAGAAGGGTCTGTAAGCATAAGGAAAGAATATGGAGGAGAGATTTTAATGTAGAAAATAAAAGAGATTATAAAGAGGCATTAAAAGATTACCATAATAGGATACAGGAAGCCAAGAAGAGCTTCTTTTCTTTTAAAATTGAGGCCGCAGGGAATAAAAGCAGAGAAATTTTTGATATTGTTAAAGGCTTCTCTTCACCTAGGGCTATGACAAGGCATTCCTCTCCCTCAGCGGACTGGACTTAAAAGTTAGCTAACTTCTTTCACACGAAAATTATAAAAATTCAATCCTCCTTTGATGCCTTAGATGAGAAAGAAGTGCAGGCCTCCTTTTCGGCTGCCCCCAGAATCAGGCGGGTAGCGCCTCCCTTTCTCTTTCCTCCCTTGCCCTTAGAGACATCCTTGGCAATTATGCAGGGCCTCAAGTCTGGCTCACCTGCGGACCCTTGTCCGGCCAAATTTATGGCGGCCATGGCGGAGATTTTAAACCCGACAGTGAATAGTTTTCTTAATGTATCTCTGCATAGTGGTCAGGTCCCAGTAAGTTGGAAGAGCGCCAAAATAATTCCCTTATTGAAAAACCTACGGCGGATCCACTGGAATTATCTAATTACAGACCCATCTCTTTGTTGCCTTTCTTTGCAAAGACAATAGAGAAATACGTTCACACTGTGATCAGCGATTTTGCTGAAGCCAATAACATTTTCCATTCGAGCCAGTCTGGTTTCAGGCAGAACCTTAGTACAGAGACGGCGCTGCTAGAAGTCTCCGAATCTATCAAAGAAACCCTTGATAAAGGTGGCAAAGCAGTTCTTGTTCTTTTGGACCTCTCTGCGGCTTTCGACACCGTACTCCATGACCGCCTCCTGTGGAGGCTACGGGAGTGTGGACTTGGAGGAACGGTGTTGAAGTGGTTCTCCTCTTTTCTGGAGGACAGATACCAAGAAGTTTGGCTGCCTCCGTTCTCAGCCAGCATCCCGCCCTTGAACGTTGGCGTGCCACAGGGATCTATCTTGAGTCCAATACTTTTCAATATATATATGGCTCCCTTGGCTACCCTAGCAGAAGAGTGCGGGGCTATGATTATATCATATGCCGACGATACCCAGTTGCTCTTCACCTGTGAGAAGGGCGAGGAGTATAATGGGGTAAAGATAAATAAATGCCTGAAATAAATTTTTGTCTGGTTCCGACACAATAATCTTAAATGTAATCCGGAAAAATCCGAAATTATCTTTTTCGGCACCCCTCCTCTGGACGCCTGGAAACAATGGTGGCCTTCTGATATGTCCCCCCCCCAGTCAGCAGTTAAGACTGTAAACAAATCTGGGAATGAAAATGGATGACGCCTTAGCTATGACATCTCAAGTACAGGCAGTGGCGGGCACGTGTTTTGGTCTCCTGAAAATGCTCCGCAGGTTTCTCCTCCTTTTGCCGACCTCTCACAGAAAGACGGTCGTTCAGGCCCTCATTACCTCCAGATTGGACTATGCTTACGTCCTCTATCTGGGCCTTCCAGAGTTCTTACTGAACAGACTTCAGATCGTGCAGAATGCAGCGGCCAGGGCAGTCTTGGGGCTCAGACCTAGAGATCGCATCTCTCACCATCTGAAGACTCTGCATTGGCTGCCTATCCGTTGCAGAATACTTTTCAAAGCATTGGTCCTGGCCTTCAAAGCTCTTCACGACATGGGGGCACAGTATATTCGCAGAAGAGTTTCGTATTACGTGCCTGGCAGAGCTCTGAGGTCAGCACACCAACACCTAATTATGACTCCAAAATGTCTCAGAAGTCGCCGCGGTGGACGGTCTTTTCAAGTGCAAGTGGCTACACACTGGAACAAACTGCCTCTCTCGCTCAGGCAGGCCACGAACATATTGGCGTTCAGGAAAGAACTAAAAACCTGGCTGTTCCAGCAAATAGTTTAAAATCCGCTCTCCCCGGTACTGATGTGCTCCTCTGTCAGTCTTTGTGTCTCTTTCAATCTCAGCGCCGGGACACACTATTGAGTAGCTGCGCGCTCTACAAATCCACTCATAACATAACTACAACATTGTTCTCTTTTAATGTTCTAACATTGACTCGCATTCAAGAAAATGGTCCATCAACGCCCATTTGTCACAAGCCAGGTTGGTTGGTTTTAGATTTGCCGTTAATGCCATATATTAGTGTTACTAGAATCCTAACAAGGGTTCAAGTTAATACGTGCATCAAATTTTAAACAAAAATCAAAAAACCTAAAGAAAAAAATCATAATATGAAAAATATGGAAATTTATACCAATGAAGACACAGAAAAGGAAAAAGGAAAGAGAAAAAGGAGAAAACCCATGTTTAAATATATACAATTCATAGAAAAAGTTTTATTAACAATGATAAATAATTCAATCTTAAAACATATAGGACAAAAGGCACTCAACACAATCACAAACAAAGACCTAATATTTTACCAACAGTGCAATGTGTAAACAGAGAAGTGGCTGAGGAAAAAAGGTTTACAAAAATCAGACGTTCAGGACAAAACTGAAACAACACAAAGCAAACAATGCGTCCTCTTCAATTTCGGCCACATTTGTCCGTCGACGGCGTTTTGACCATAGTGAAACTAAATGGTCATCATCAGGACAAATGGTAATTATAGGAGCATTCGTACCAGTTTCAATCAAACATCTATTGTTAAAGTCGACCCCACCAAAGGTGCAATGATCGTATGGAGTCCGCCCAGAAAATGACTCTGTAGAATGAAGATTAATTTTAAGAAGCCGGGAGTTTTTCGTGTGGACAGCGTGCTACAGAACCCGTGGGGCTGGACTAAGCCAGTGACCCATATGTTGGTGCCAATTTATTAAAGGCGACTGACAGTTTACTCATGAATAAACGCCTGTAATTATGTGTCTACTAGCACTGATGTTTAAGCCTTCTGCCAATTAATTTGGCTTCTTAAAATTATTTGAAGGAATAGGCTGTTCCATTATTTCACCAAATCTTGGAGCCTTTGAATTTATGCAGAAGCTCCTGCTATTATAATTCAGCATTTCCTCTTGATCTTTATTCTACAGAGTCATTTTCTGGGCGGACTCCATACGATCGTTGCACCTTCGGTTGAGTCTACTTTAACAATAGATGTTTGATTGAAACTGGTACGGACGCTCATATAATTACCGTTTGTCCTGATGATGACCATTTAGTTTCACTATGGTCGGAACGCCGTCGACGCACATATGTGGCCGAAATTGAAGAGGACGCATTGTTTGCTTTGTGTTGTTTCAGTTTTGTCCTGAACTTCTGATTTTTGTAAACTTTTTTTCCTCAGCCACTTGTCTGTTTACACTTTGCACTGTTTATAGGTCTTTGTTTGTGGATTGTGTTGAGCGCCTTTTGTCATATGTTTTAAGATTGAATTATTTATCATTGTTAAAAAAAACTTTTTCTTTGAATTGTATATATTTAAACATGGGTTTTCTCTTTTGTCTTTCCTTTTTCCTTTTCTGTGTCTTCATTGGTATAATTTTCCATATTTTTCATATTATAATGTTTTCTTTAGGTTTTTTGATTTTTTGTTTAAAATTTGATGCACGGATTGTGTTAACTTGAACCCTTGTTAGGATTCTAGTATTGTTTGCCCCTGGTTCAGGTTTTCAGGGCTGCCCCTGTTGTTGAGAACTATATATTAGTGTAACACCATTGTTCGACGGGATTTGAAATCGTGGCAGGTACTTATAAATGAAGTGTCTTGAGATGTTTTTTTTGTTTTTTTTAAATCTGGCTGAATAAATGTAAAGAGAATTTTTTCCATGCTTCATTCCTTTTTGAACGTTGGGGATGGCTTCCGTTCTGCTTATGACTTCATGACCAATGTTGGTTGTTTGTCCCACTGCAGCTCAGTTGGTTTGCCAAAGAATTTTCAGACATTCAAACGATCAAGCATGGGCAGAGAGAATGGTTCAGTGTGCCATTTCACAGCTGAAAATCAATTTTAAATAGGTGCAAGGGCTAATTCAGATTGTTGTACTTTTCAAACAGGCTGGGGTGCAAAACAATCTATTTAGGGGACATTTTAAAACACGTTGTATCTTTCGTGCACAAATTCTTTATCTTACTTTCACTTTTTCAACATATTTATAATATTAATGGGACAATGTTCAGGAAGCAAGCACACACTTTTTAAACACATTTCTCGTCTTACAAATACTACTATTCACACCAGTTTAATAGGTTTCTACCTGCAGATCTACAGCACCTAAATACAAACAAGATCATGTCATGTTAGGTAGGAATAAATACATAATGCAGCACCTACTCAGCAGAACTCTCGGGCCCTATGACGTGCTTGAATTGCTTCAGGTCTAGTTACCAATTTAAAGGCTAATATTTTACCAATAATGCATTTAGATACATGGTTGTCCAATACAAAATAGAACTAGATAGTATTTATCCATGGTTCCTGTAGCACTAGGTCATCAGACTCAACCCCACAGGAATGTGGGATGGCTTTGTAATTAAGCAGATTTCTTCCTTTATCAATGTACCTGCATCCAGACTTCTCACAGTTAATAAATGTTCACATGTAAAACTCAGACTGTTGACATGCCGTGAAGATATGTTAAATAATCAAGGATATAAAAAGATGGATGACTTGTGCTCTACCATACCTAACGTGGTTGGAATCTGCCCCCGGAACTCATTCATACATAATCGGAGCATGAAGCTGGATTTCCCCGAGCCAGCATCTCCAGCTAGGACCAACCGGTAATTGAGAGCAGGGCCCTGGCTCTCATCTTCCACCGATACATTTTCTTTCTAAATGAGGTTTGAACAAGGGAGGACATGAATTAAAGAAGGAACACACAGAGATGATGTTTCTGATGGTACAGAATTGCTTCTCTTTTAGGCTTCACAAGAGCGGGTAAAATTTTCCCCATATAATCTCTGAAGGCCACCAGCATTTATGCAGTTTATTGCACTCCTGATTGCTGAGGACAGTGTTTTATATTATTCCTTTCAGATATGGAATAGACTTAATACCATATAGGAACACACAAAGCTCAGTTAGCTGAACAGACCGATGGTGAATATGTGGAGAAGCATACAGAGAACACAGCACCCCATATTATTATTTCATCTACTCGACACACACACACCTGGCTAAGGAGCAACTCCGCTTCACATACCTTTTTCCTCTCAACACAACCCTCACCATAATTACAACCTACTTTGATCTATATGTTACAATACATTATCAGCAAATGTAAATAGCAAGTAAATGGCAGTTATAGATCTATTCAATGTAACACTCTCTAATGATGGTTTTCACAACAGCTACATTTCAAGTGAGACCTTGTAGGAACCCCCTACCTTTTACTACACAATTCTATGCTGAACTACATCAAGTTGTAGACCTATGAGGGAACTCCAAACTTAAAGTCAATGACAAACTAGAGTTTGAGAGAAGCCTATATGGTTCACAGTACACATCCCTCTTATTTGTGGGTATGAGATGTTGTGGGCATGGAAAAACCCTTCATTACAAACCTGTGGCTTTATTAAATAGTGGCATAATAACCGTGGTCAAAATAAAAAGCATCTTAATGTGAGAAAAACAATGTTTAAAGTTCTAGTTATGAGAAAATACAAGTTCCCAGGCACACCTGCCAATGCTCTAGAAAATTCCCGCAAAAATGCAAGAAACACAGGAACATTTTCTCAGGTGGCTTAACTCCATCCCACAGTCTCACTGTGTAAATTATTTTAGTGATCCAGCGTACAGCACCTAGCCTTGGCGTTGATAAATGTATTTCTTATTGTAGAAAACACTTAATAAATCACAGCATAACATACAGCCAACTCGTAGAGTTGAGCCAAATAGCCAGTGCTAAGACTAATAGTTCATTGCATGGAAGAGACTTTACATCAGAGCTCCTTTGTGAAAAATTATAGTGAAAAATTATAGCTCTCAATTAGTATTAGTCCCAATTTAATATCAATAATTTCTAAATCGCCATGTCTTTGGGCAGGGAACCTTACTGATTTAGTTCTGTATGCCTGATCATCCACCCACAATCTTTTTGTATGCCAAATATAATACAAAACATCAACTACTCACTTAGGGGACCTGCGTGTAATCAGAAGCTCATACATTTTATAAGTTCACATGTCTGATGCAGACTTTTATCATCCAAAGTGGACAAAAGTAGTATAATTCATTTGTCTTTTCAGTGCCTCAAAACTACAAACATCCTGTGAAGTGTTATTTGAAAATAAGGTACTTTTATTATATTTAAAGGTTGGCATCCTGAGCATTATCAGAAATTTTTAGAATCCTCTTTTGGCAGAAGTACTATTCACTATTTTGAAGTGGTCAACAATAATCAATCCTCCAAATGAGAGGGTTAACCATCTGGCCTAAAGTCCCTAAACATTGGCTATTTCACAAAGCGAATCATGGCTGTTAGACAATAAATACAAAAGCCACACATTTAGTCTTTTTCAAAATTTTGTCCAGCACTTTAAACATGGTTTCTTGTATTGTACATTACCTTTCGTGTAAAAGCAGGAAGCCGTTTCCTGGAGGAAGCAGTGGACCCACAGCGACTGGGAGGCTGGGATGAATTCCAATCCAGAGATCTTCGAGATTCAACCCTATAGTCCGACCCCTAGAGAAGCAAAATAATTAGCCTCTAAACTTTATAAAGGCAGTTTCTGTGTTATGAACACCAACTCATCCAACAGAAGCTGAGGACCTTCACAGTCATTCACAAATCATAATGGACCTTTGCACTCTTGCAACAACTACCATAAAAATCCTTCAGCATCTCCTTCTGCCAATTCCAAACTGTGTGAAGTCGATAGAGACACATTCCACATCATCTTTCATCTACTCAGACTTAATCCTCCTTTGCTGCTGAGAAAATGAACCACATAATGAACCAGCTCATTTAAGAATGTCTTCCTCAGTGGCATCAACCTATCAGGCAACACAACAACCAAGACCATGAAGGAAACCTTCCTCAGCCTCCTGGGAACCACCATCCCCAAACAACACATGACTGTACCTACTCACAACAAGGTCTGCTTTCTCTGCATATCCAACACAGACCTCATCTGAAACACTCCTCAACCTTGACTTGACTGACTGCGCAGCCACACACATTGACCCACTTCATATCATACCTCCTCACCGAGGGCAGCGTGAATCCACCAAGTGACAGATTTGATCTTTCAATGACTTCCCATCAACATACTCAACAACAGTTTCACTGTCTTGACAGGCTCTTCAGACTATAACAAATGCATCAACTCCCTGCTCTCTATCCTCATCCACACCTTCCAAACCACAGTTGATGCCCATTCCCCAATCAAAACCAGCTCCGCAAAGGCCAAGCCATCTGCATCATGGTGCCCACAAGAATTCAGACAGCAATCAAAAGACAGAAGCCTCTTTGACAATGACACAACTGCAAGAAGACCTAACTTCCCCTCTATGAAACCAGTAGGAAACTTATCACAGGCATCAGCAAAGCATCCAACAGAAGCTAAGAACTCATTAAAGGAATAAAGCATGACATGAGCCACATATCCAAACTACCCTAAGAAGGTAAAAGAAAATACACGGCCATCGAATTCAGTGGCGGTTGATGAAGTTTGAAACTGGTGCAAGACTGTCCCGGAAAAGGGGAGGCAGGGGAGAGAAGAACCAGAGATTTTTTTTTTTACAAAGGGGTAAAATGGTGCATGTTACAGTAAAAAAAACTTTGAAGCTCAAAAACTAATAGTTTGTGCAGTAATTTCTAAAGGAACACTCCAAATAATTGAGAAACAAAACACTGCCTGACCTGGATGCCTAGGTGGCCGCCAGGCAAGAGTGAAAGTATTCATTGTGCCCCTCCACCACCAGCACATTCATCAAACAATGGATACGAAGGGCTATAACCAGACTATGGAATATGATGAGATCACAAGCAAAGGGCTACACCTTCACTGCTCACTTGGGTTTAGGTGGGGGATCTGAAACCCTGTACCCCCACTGAAGGACTTCCTGCAGAGACAACCAAAACATTTGCTATTTCCACACAGCTTTTACTTATTTTGCCCCCTGCAATAGAACATATTTCCTTTTCATCTGAGATCCATTCCCTCTCACCTCTGTTTTAGGAAAACAATTTTTCCACAGGTGAGGGCAACCCCAAGGAAGGATGAATTAGAAGGGTTGATGGAGGCTATGAAAAAATTGTATGTTTATGTGAAATAAATATTTAGGGTAGTTTTATAATGGCACAGACATTGAATTTAAAGTAATTTATAGAGAGCATTAGTGACCTTGAAATGGTACTGCAGCACCTCAGAGAATAATAACGTACTAGGGATGGAGGAGAGGGATACTAATATATAAATCTATAGACTATAGATGAATTTGTTGCCTCACTAACGGGCTATAACTTCGAAATGCAGTTTTAGAGACTTATATGAGGGATTGTTAAGTAGTAAAAGTTTGGTTTGGATCGGTAGTAAAAGGCTTGATCTGCTGTGCGAAAGGGGGGTTCATAGCATGGAATAAGAGGGTATTTCAAAGGGTGTGTAGGGATAAATGTTATGCATAGGAAACAAAGAGCAACTATGGAGGGAAGGATAAAAATAGTGAATTAAAAGGAAGGTGTGATAAAAAGACCACAAGGCTCCTCCCTCTCACCCACCCTTTTCAACCATTTTATGGAACCTCTTACCGATCTTCTCAGCCTCGCCAAGATTCACTTCCATATGTACGCAGACGACACCCAAATCTACATCAAGATCCACTCACTTGATGACATCAAATCGCTCAACACCACACTACAAAAAACCCAAACATGGCTGGCCGAAAACCATTTGAAACTAAACTCCCTCAAAACGGAATTCCTCTTAATCGCTCCCCCTAACAAAACTCCCACCATCCTGGATTGGCTGAAGCACTTAACAGCTCTCAATGGACAACCTCTCATCGTCGACTCAGCGAAATTGCTAGGTGTAACACTTGACAGCAACCTAAAGATGCAGAAGCAACTCAGCGCCCCCACAAAAGGAGCTAACTTCCACTTGAAGACCCTGCGAAAACTGAAACCCTTTCTGCCAGCCTACGATTTCAAACAAGCAGTTCAAGCCCTAGTAATCCCTAGAGTGGAATATGGGGCGGTAACCTTATGCGGCCTCCCAAGGTCATCGACAGCCCCACTAAGAGCCACTATCAACTCAGCTGCGAAACTCATTACGGGCTCAAAGAGAAACTCTCACATATCCCCTGACCTGAGAGCCCTCAACTGGCTACCGTTTGAAGCTAGAATTCATCTGAAAATCGCTTGTATGACGCACAAGGCCTTACACCACAACTCCCCGCACTACCTAGCTCAGAAATTCGTGCTCTCTGCGGGCATCAGAGCCTCCAGGAGTGCCAAGTCTCCTCTTCTAAAACCACAACGATTCGCCAAGAAAAAAACCTATAACCGATCCTTCTCTGTTATGGCTCCTAGGATCTGGAACGCTTTGCCCATTGAAACAAGAATGAACCCGTCCACTGCCTCCTTCAAAAAAGAAGTGAAAGCGATCCTCATGGCTAAATTCAAGTGAACTCTGTCCTTTTACTGTATATTATTACTAGTTCTGTGTTTATGCTCCATAGTTGTCCTTTTGTTTTTACGCTAGCTTATTGGTACGTGTATAAGCTGCTTATAGCTGTTTCACCTATATCTTTGTGTGCTATATCGTGTTTTCTACATATGACTTGTAAAGCGCTCTGATACTCGCAAGGGTCTGGTTCGCGCTATATAAAACCTTCAAAATAAAAAAATAAGGCATATTTGCAAACATTCTACCACCACAAAGAGGCAGGAGGTTTCAAACATGAACCATCACAGGTAGAGAGAGTGAGGCCTCTGATACAGAGGACATCCTCCTGCCCCAGTCTCCCGGTTTACTACCCATTCTACCCTCCAGCTTTACCTTTGCCTTTTTGCAGTACTGTTGCCTCCCTGCGACTCAGGGTCTACCAGTGGGCCCACTCCAGGAGGACCATGTGGCACGGTCTTCATACATGGGAACACTCCCCACTCAAACAGGAAATCATAGCTTTTTCATGCATAAAACCTTCTCCACCCCAATGCAAGTTAATGTGGAAATAAATTACCCCGATATTCACTAAATCCCTTTTTTCTTTGCTCCCAAATGGTGGCATCTATCGGTCTCCACCTCTGTCTTTCCGAACTCCAGCACATCATTCATATTCATTGGTATGGTCATTATTTTCCTGTGCTTTTAAGTGTAAGGAGGAGGGGGGGGAAGTAGTGGGGGAAGGATGGAAGGGAGAAGGTGGAGAAAAGGGATGATGGGGTTGGGTAAGAAGAGAGAACACATGGGGACGCAGAAGAGAAAAGGAAAGCAGCGCGAACATTGGGAGAAAGGAAGGTGGTAGGATCGCACAGAGAAGGTAAAAGGACCGCAAAGGCTGGAGTGAAAAAGTTATAGGCAGACGGAACGGAGGAATGGGGAAGGAACAATATGGAATGAAGGAAGGAGGGATGAAGGAAGGAGCAGAAGATAGGAGGATTGGGGGAAAAGATATGACTAAAGAAAAAAAATGGTAACCTACATGCAACATGCAAGCAAAAGTTGCGATGGACAAAAGAAAATGGCAGAGAAAACTGAAGAAGGTAGAGAACCATGTGATGGGGAGAAGGGGACAATACTAGAGAGAGAAGGAGTGAAGAGAAAGACAGAAGGTGAAGTTTATAAAAAGTAGGAGACAGAAGAAGACTTGCTGAGAAAGACTGTAGATGACAAAGTGAGACTGGGAGAGAAAAACGAGGGAATGTGGAGGGAGTGACAGAGAAAATGGGTGTCATATGAGAGACAGGAGATTCAAGAAGATGCCTAAAGAAAGGAGGAACAACGAAAGGAAAAAAGAGGAGTAAAGAGAAGCAACAAAGAGGGGAAGGAAAGAAGAACCGTATGGCAAGTATAGGACTGGGTAATGAGACATTGGAGGCAGAAGGCAAGAAGGAATTGTGCATTGGGAACTGGAATCACGATGAACTAAGCCAGCAGGACATTCTCCAACTAATATCTCTACAACACATATGCTACCCTTGTTACACACTCGCCTGGCTCCCATCACATTAGCACGCAGAAGCATATACTATAAATAACTACTTTCTTCTCAAATATGGCAGACATTTGCCATTTTCATATAAAGTCACCTGCCAACACCGATGTAGGACAATGGGACGCGGATAAGAACAATCCACCATTCACCAGCAAACTGTACTAGACTGGGTTGGGAATTGGAGGAGGTCAAAGCCAATAAGCCCATTGGCAAAACCCTGGATGCCAGCTTCATTTTTCACCCTCTGATATGTGTTTACAAGTCCACACATGCATGCAAAGTATTCTTTAACAGGAGTGTACTGACAGAGCGTCTTGGCAAGGGGTCCGTCCAGAGAAGTAGAAAATGTGATTTTTTTTTTACCTTGCTGATCCCTGCCCCTTAAAGTTCTTTGTGACTTTTGATGGTGGTTATTCGCTAGCTGGGGAAGGCTGTGGGCCTAGTTGATATTATGTAAAGGCTGCCTCTGCAATCCCACAGCACAACATAAAGTAGTACGAAAAAAACGTTAAAATCCGCGTGGTAGAACTTCCTGAAAATGAAAGCCTACTGCCTACATCAGTAGGGTTAAGAAGTACGTAAGGGGATCAGTTGTAGATATAAAATGGGAAGGGCGTTGTGTGAGTGATGTGTTTATCTTTTTGAGTTTTATTTTGTGTTACATGTAGCTGTGAAGTTTTATCAGAATGCTAAAGACAGTCGAGCGGGTAATGGAGCTCGGTGCTGAGATGCAATTAATGGCAGTTTCTGTGATTTTGGTGGGTTGTTAAGTGTCTACTAGCGTTGTATAGAAAACTGCAGGTGACACTATATAGGAAGCACCAGGCAGGGAGTGGCCCAAACATTGTGTCACGTAGATGAGTTCTAGGCAGTAAATGTGTAAAACTGTGAAGGTGGGCAATGGTGTGGCTGAAACGGGGCACAGTGATGGTGTGGGCGACGGATGGGGCGAGTCGTCAAAGTCAATCTGTAAAATGCTTTGGTG
This sequence comes from Calotriton arnoldi, assembly GCA_963921515.1. NCBI lineage: Eukaryota > Metazoa > Chordata > Amphibia > Caudata > Salamandridae > Calotriton > Calotriton arnoldi. The sequence goes on from CAWUFW010010542.1 coordinate 111,409, forward strand.
GTGGTTAGGGAGGGATCAAGCGTGCAAACTTGCAGAGCACCGAAGAAATGTTATTTTCTAAGGAGGGATGTGTGATAGTAGCTCAGAATGTTTTTTTAGGAGTCATTATCTGGAACATCGGTAATCTGGTGCTGCATTAGAAGATTGGTGGGGTTGCGGTTCCATAGGTGACAGGGGAGCGTTCCTGTAGCTCTGGCTGTATTAAAAATAACTTCAGTTCTTCCATCAATACGTTTTTGTTTCGTCATTAAGGACGTTTGGAGGTTTTCTGCACTGCTATTCTGTGCAGTAGTCCTTTGGGCAGACACATTTACATGTTAGGAATTCCATCACTGTTTATCAGCTGAAGTCAAATCCTGGAATTTGCTCAGACACCTGAGCTTAACAAACACAATTAAGATTTATTTGTAGCACTTAAAAGTGTTCTTTCAAGCATTCTGTAGTATATTAGGCATTTCCTGCCATTTACCTCCAAATCAGAGTGCAAGCCACTTCGCGTGACTATGTCTTCTGAACTGTCCGTGCATTCACTATCAACGTCACTGCGAGAATCGTCATCACTGTAAGCTAAGCTCTGGGGCATGGAAACACCGCTGTCCAGGTATCTGTCCGCCCAATCCGCTACATCCGAGAATTTACCGTAATCGGACTCGACCATGCAACTGTAGAAAGTCAAAGGATAAACAAAAGTCATTATATTCCAATTCTCTATTGACTACATGGCTCCAGCTTGTTGATGATGCTACAGAACCCAGTCCCTTCAGCGCTGAGCAATCCTACCTGCTGTGTGTGATCACAGGTATCGTATTGGGGCTGGATCGGTCTGCTAAACTGAGACGACCTGGGGAAGAGAACTAAGAGGACACTGCAAGTTACATACAGTTTCATAATTATGTGAAAAGATAGGAAAAAAAAAAAAAAAGATAGAGAACCCCTCCACCAAAACATTGCTTTTTTCAAATCAAAACAATAGAGACAATCACAATCCTATTCATGAACCAAAGTATCCTGAGATAATTTTGCTAACCACTCACCTAAGACTCACCAGGCTACTTTCACAAACCAGTTTTAGTCAATTCTTGCCCACTAGAGTTTGCATCTTAAGGTTTCCACCAAAGTGCAGTAGAGTTTGTAATCCCAGTCTTTCCCTCATCTTGCCCATTTCTCAGTTATAGCTAGGCTCACAACAGTCACTTACCCCCTTCCGTTCTTTTTCGGCACTTGTCACGAGAGCAGTCCTGAGGCTGTCATTGCTGTCATAAAGTGACTTGTTGGCTGCCCTGCAAACACGATGAACAATGTTAGTGTTCTTTTTATATCTCAATGGTCTTTCTCATACTAAATTATCAGACTCTTTAGACAAGCATTGATTGAGATGTGTCCAACCATCTGTGGGCCACCAAGGCAAGATGGGTGGAGCCAATACCAGCTCGCTTTTCATACTAACATAACCAGTTATTTCTTTTATGGTGAAAATGTTGGTCTAACCGAATCATCTAAAGCAAACTGTGTTAAATAACTGGCGATGTTCAAACAAAAAGTACATTATGAAATAAGCACATTAAGGTCCTGATTACGATGTCAGTAAGAAAGCCTCAGACCGACAGTCTGATTCTCCTAGACTGCGTCGGAACCCATCCTCCCGACTTGGTCGGTAACATTTTGGAAGGGGAACCGTTCGGTCATTCCGAATCGGTTCAGACTGGCATTCGGAGAATCAGAGTCGGTCAGAACCGACTCGTACAGCTCAATGGACAGCGTTTCCGACTGACCGATTATGATGTCGGATTCCAACAGCCTTTCCGACTCAGTCTGTCCGACATGAAAAGGCTGTCGGTAACTGACTTTGGGGGCACCTAACATGCCCCCCTTCATCCTGAGCCTTCCGGTTTGGGGTCGAGGGGATGTCCAAGGGACCCCCCTGTAAAACCATGCACAGTGTAACAGGCACCATGGGGTGCCCGTGACAGGGTGCAATGTTTTCTGCAGACACCCATTTTCCCCATGGAAGCCTGTGTTGTGGGTCTGAACACAGGCTCCCTTTTAAGTCAAATGGAGTCGGAAGCATCATAATTGGTCAGGCGGAACCGCCGACCGCGAGTCGGTCGGAAACGAATCCGACAAGGAGTCGGGAGGTTTAATTTCTAACCAACATCGTAATCAGACCCAAGGTGTTAACAGATGATGTGACATCATGAGACAAGACATTCCTAATCCTGGCTTTTAATTAATGAAATATATTAAGGTGTGTAAACCAAACCGGTTCATTTCAAATTAACTAAGGCTACAGAACACACTGATTTGGTAAATGGAAATCCAGGACTGGAAAGGTTTTCCCAGTGACACTGTCATTTGGTGACAAGAGGTATGTGGCAAGGAGGAAGGAGGCATGCTGTCCAGAAAGCCATCGAAGCAGAAGTTAAAATACGATCCCCAGTCCGTTGTAACTCCTCATTCACAAAGCACTTGACGATTGTAAGAATCCAGAAGTAATGAAAAGCAAGAGGTTTGGTGGTATGGGAATATTACATTGATATGGAGTACGGTAGCTGTAAGAGGCCATATCTATTGTTAGTCACTTCCAGAAGATGTGATGAGGAGGAAACAAATCCTGTAGTAAACTGTGTGTGGTGAAATACTCAGGCCCCTAATGCTCTAATGAGTAAGCTGAATCTGAAATTTAGTTTGAACAGTTAGACCAGGTCCTGCAGTTTCATGAACACAATCAGCATATTATTTCACACGGAAGCACCAAAAGAACTTATACTTTGTATGAAATACAGGTCGAGACTCAGTGCAGAACTGAAATTGGATCTAGAACTGAGATGCCATACTCCATATAGAGTTCTGATCATTTATGCAGAATTGAAAAGCAGACCATCTACTTGGTATTGATGTAGAATTCAGATCCTACTGTCTAGAATCCAGTCCCTAAAGTAATTAGATAATTTGCTCAATAACTGACAATTGGTGGCTTGTTCAGCAGTAAATATATTCAATTATTGAGTGCTGAAATTAGACCATTAAACATTGAGTTAATGTTAAGTGGTTTCTAAACTGGTGATCTATACATGAAGGTCACCAATACTCGAGTGTTTGGTGAACCCCCTACTGCTCACAAACACAACTAGTTACAATGGGCATCAGTCTCACATGTAGACCAAGTAGTTCCTCTAGTAAAGCCTGACTACTCTGCGCCACACTACCATGACTGAGCTAGGAATTTATTAGCGTGAATTCAACGGACCAATTTTGGGGTATTGTGAGAGTACCGCATACATACTGAAGAATAACCAGCCTCACTGCATAATACTCCACTTTCCTACACAGCATAAGATAAACTTCAAGGTATTTTCATGGTGCTCTGTATACACGCTGGCACATCAGAGACTGATGAATGGCTAACTCGGAGACCTACTATGTTTAAAAAAGAAACATGTGAAAGTGTTCAAAAGTCTTCCAAATCTGTGACCAAGCAAAGTAAAACAAGTTCTAAACATCAGTGTTATTACCATTCCCCATCCTTGTTTATTCTCTGTGCCAGCACCTTGCCTGATTGAAATACTGACTCTTTTGCAGTAGACATATGCCACATTGACCAAAAGGTTATTCTTATGTTTTGATCCACAGGCGTGAACAAAGGAATTTTGAACCATACTACTAGATCGGAGAAGGTAGTGCGGGGTGGGGGGGTGGGGGGAGAAGGACATCTAGTTTTGAATGTTTAGCTTTCTTTATTCATTAGGAGGCCTGACAAAAAAATATATTCCATTTCCTCAAGATGAAACTGTCTTACTTAAGTGACCAGTGTTCTGGTGCAACTCTCAGTACACCATCACACAAACTCTATGAACAGAGTGATAATCGAAGTTGGTGACTTCCTTTGAACTAGAAGTTCTGAACAACTTTTTATATTGTGAGTTTCTCAAAGGTCTGCTATCTCTAGATAGGTCAGAAGGTACTCCAGCATATAGATGTAATACTTGCATTCATACTTTCAATAACTAGCATCATGGGTGACACGCCATGACCATTAAATTCACAGATAAAGGTTTAAAAAAGTTTGTACGTACTGTAGTATTTCAATTTGGCTGCTGTAGCCCCTGCTCTCATCTGTCGCCAGCCTCATCATCTCCTGCTCTCTAAGGAAAAATATAAACAGCTATAAACACTTCCAAACTCTGAGATATAAAATTCAGCTTGGAGGCGAAGAAGAACAGGGGTCAGCTGGTCTAGCTGCATGCTCACCTTAGCCCAACAGAGAGAAGGGCAAATCTTTAGTTTAAAACACCTAAGAGCGGAAAACACAAATAAGTACAGACACCTTTCATGATGGTTCTGCTGGTCTGTGTAGTCATTTTTCAGCTTATCCAGTTCTGTCTGGAGCAATGATACGTTGGTTTGGGTCTCTAGCAGTTTTCGTCTTAGATGTTCATTTTCCTGGGAAAGAAAATAATGTAAAAAAAGAGGTTTCTTTAAAACAAAACCCCTTTAGATTTTTTTTAAATCACAATACTTGGACAAGCCTATTCACTCCGAAAATCGGATTAGTATCTTAATGTCAAGCCATCATTCAAACCTCCCACTAATGGGCGCACTAATCTGCCCTATAAATAGGAATGCTTTCTCAGTCCCAGGATATGAAGATTGGTTGCATGAAGACCAAGGAGCATTGATAGGACTATGAGGTCTATTACGATGGCGGTCGGATGTCGACCGCCCGGCTGGCGGCGGTGCCCGCCGGTGGAGATCCGCCCGCACCGCAAGCCAGAAAACCGCCGGTCCGATTAGGATGGCGGTGGCGACCGCGGCGGTGGGAAATTCTGACCGCCGCTCGCCTTCCGCACTCCTGCCTGGCAGGCGGAAAAGGACCGGGATAATGGTGACAGTGCAGAGCAGGCTCCGCCGGCACAATTATGATGCCGGCGGTAGCCAGCCTTTCCGCAGCGGTCAGACCGCCATGGAAAGGCATGCGGAGATTGTCTTCCGGGGGCCCGTGGCGGGCCCTCGATGTTTGGGGCGGGTGGGGGTGCACTGGGGGGTACCCATGCCCCCCCCCCGTCATTCCCCTGTACCAGGTGGCAGGCACTGTGCAGTGCCTGCCACGTAGTGCAGGGAAATGCTGGACATGCCCATTTGGACATCGCGGCGGTGCTGCGGGTAGCAGCAACCGCCGCAATGTTAAGGCCCGCGATCCGACCACCGCGGTCGGATTACGAGCAAGGAACATCGTAATGCGACCGGCAGTTATGCCGCAGTCCATGCGGGCGGTCTTTTCCCGCTACCATGGCGGTCGGGGAGGATTTCCGACAGCCATCGTAATGACGCCCTATGTTCGAGCCTGCAAGGAGTCGCCCAGTATCCAGTCAACTCACAGACTTGTTACTATCCCATACTGAATATCTGAGCTCCTGAAATCGGCCCACGGCGGCACTACTGGGAAAACATGCGTGCTCCTCCACCACCAAGTCTCCTAAAAAAATCAAAATGCAGTTTGAGGTGATGACCTTCATATGGAGGTAGTTCGTCCTCAAGGAGTACATGATTCTTTGAGTCACCATCAAACTAGGATTTTCAGTAGGTCAAAGTGAAACAATTTAATCACTTTAATGCAATGAGGTTCCAGGTACAGCAATCATGCATCTTAGGAGAGACCATCACATGACAGCAAGTCACTACAGTCATCGTTATTGATGGAGCAGCAGCACCCACCGTTGCTGATGTTGACTGGATGATCATCAGCTGAAGGCTCCAATTCCCACCGCTAGAATGGTGTTTATGACCATAGACCACTTATGTCAAGAAACTAATCATATCTGAGTCGAACAACTTTAAATGTTCTTCGCTTCTACATCAAGAGATTCGAAAACACCAGTAAGTTACAGAATTCTCACTAGATGATTTCACGACAGTTATGATTCCATACAGCCACCTAGTAATTGAAATCCAATAATTATTTTAAAAAATCCGATTGCTGCCAGAAAAGAAAAGATCATGTAGGATGCTGAAAGGGATATTTCTTATACTGATATTGCATTTCATTTCTGGAGTCATGTTTGACTACACACGTGCTCTGATTAACAACCTGGGGTGCTTTACCATGGATCGGCTTTACCTTATGCATTAAACTTTTATCTAAATGCAAAAAACAAGAAAGAGCACTACTTTGGAAAACAACACTTCAGTTAAATGAAAGTAGCCATGAATAGGGAAGGAAGGTATTGTAACGATGGAAAGCGTACCTTCGATAAGATTGAATACTCATCTCTCCCTATGTACTCAGTAACCTTTAAAGAGTTCTTTATAGAGAGAAGTCTGTAGCACATCCTGGAATTTTGCACACTTTTATGACATAGTTAGGGCAGCTATTTCAGAAGTACTTAATTTGGATAGGCATCAGACCGCACTTTGACACTCAGCCCCTCCTCTTAGTCCTGCAGTTAGAGCCCTGTACTATATGACAACAATATAAACAATTAATGAAAGTAGTGCGACATATATTCTAATACATGTATATAATTTTGAGCCCATTAGCAGGCGTTCGATCACTTTGCAATCATTTGAAATGTAGGCAATCAGGTATAAAAAATGTAACCAGAGAATGCAGGGTTCCCAAACGTAGAAGCAGCGACAAGAAAATCTCAGTATAGCACAGTTTAGATTCTGTAGGCACATTTGTTACAGGAACCGCGATGCAACGAGACAAAATGACAAATATGCAGCAAATATTGTCAAGATTAGATCAGTGTGGAATGCAATGGGAAGGCCACTAACCTGGCGATCATTAGCACAGATAAGGCTGAATCAACAAACATTCATCAGCGAAATTTCCATTAATTGACCAGGTTTTGCTGACTTATGGCTACAAAAGACATACAAAAAGTCAGATATCACCACTCCATAAAAGTAAACCTTCAGACTGACTGGGTCAATCCTGAGCACTTTGCTCCCTTGCCACAGATTCGAAAACTACAGGACCCAACCCCAAATCCCCATTTGTGTGTTTCTCTCAAAGGCCATTGTCCAAACAACTGACTGCGTCCCCTGGAGAGGTAATTTTGCATAAAGTCCCTTCAACATTCCATCTCCATAATCCTGGTGGTTCACTAATTGCATTTCAAGGGATAGACGTGGAAATGTCAACAAAGACTGAGTATTTATGGTCAGGCTGGGCACCTTTATGCTGATTGGCCAGGTTCAGGAGTCCGGCATATTCAGGGAAATGTATGTGCTCATGTATCCTACTGCAACCAACAACCACATAAGAGCTTCTATACAACTGTGAAAAGGCTGAGGATTTACTTGAAACTAACACTGTTCTAGTAAAATTACAGATATTTCATTGACTATTTTGCATGACAGTTTCTGCATCCCCTGGAAATCCAGGTGTTCCTTGGGATCTCCAACCACACTAGAGACCGCTCTACACTCCGGACCACCGCAGAAACCAACAACCTGCTCCTGTACGGAATGGTTTAAAGAGAATTCTTAAGTCTGGGCATCAGTCACAATGTGTGCCTCAGTTGCTTTCATTCGCATATCCACTGTATGCATCAAGTGAGCTGGACCCAGGCACCTGTGCTTCGTGAGCCTGGTGCTCTGCAAACTTAAATCTGCCGATATTGCTGACCCAATCTACAAAGTCTGAAGTGCGGGACCCCGAAGACCAAACTCAAGTTCAAAACATAACTTACAACAGATCAGTCAGAAGAGTGCAAGGAACCATTCAACTGGAAGTCTGTAATAATAGTAAGCGCTTGTTGGATCCACTTAAGGGAGCAAAGGCACCACCAGAATTAAGCCGCACAGGCTTGTAGAAGAACACATGAAAAAGGAGGAGTGGAGCACAAAATATGTACCAAGCCTTGTTCAGTGTACACCAGGCAAGCCACATGTTTGGAAGCCTTAGAGGAACTACCAATGCATCCCTTCGGAATGGATGGATGATCCTAGAGCTAAAGAGGTCAGTGGTTCTTGCATCACTGGGACCATGCTGTTGCCTGATCGCACATGCATGAGTGGAACACTCCCCTTAGTCAGCTCAGTTGAGAGGTGATCTCTGAAGAGAAGCACTTGTGGTTGGCTTCTGTGTGATAGGCCTCTGACGTGCCACGCCTGGCAGGGTTTGCAGGGACCTGCCATCACCCAGAAAACAGGGATATCGATGCTAGTCTAAGGACTCCAGCCTAACAGCAAGGACCATGCTTGTGGGAACCTAAGAGCTGAATAGCCAGGCACCATGGCTCTTGCAGAGACACCCGTTGATGGGTACCCAAGGCTCTTCATGCCAAAGAGACCATTTTCATTAAGCGCAGAGGATGGAAAAAAAACACTGGACCCTGACCCTCAGTGCTTTGGCGGGCAGTAAGTCAGTGATAAATAGCAAGTAACCACTAAGGGCTACCATCTTGTGGGTGAGTTACTGTGCACTGGAGTGAGTGTATTCCACAATGGGGGTTCTTCCCATTGACTTTAGCACAGAGACATTGTCTCATGTCTTTGCTTCTCCTAGCTAGGGTTTGTTGACACACCCAAACACTTAGGTGGACCCAAAAGGGATATTCACGGGTACCATATCCACACCTTTAGCATGAAAAGTTATGTCTCACTAATTACAATTACCCTCCTACAGGAGGTATAGACACTTCTGGGAAGTTTACTTCCACTCAGAGAGGGTTGAGGATCCCATGCCGGAGATGGACTAGATGGAGAGACGTTACTCAAACAGGGAGAGTGAACCACTAGGGGAAGCACGAGTGAGGAGCAGACTGAGACTATAACTACCCAGAGTCAGGCCCAGGGCGTGAAGGGTTGGCACCAGATTTATAGATCTCGCCTTGATCCTGGTAAGGCGGCGCATAACCCTGAGATGGAAGAATAGGATGGGTCCCACTGTGGCGACATGGGAGGGAGACATTGATATCTGGGCTAGGGCGGAGGTGAGGGCCCTATAGAGGGAACACATCAGGGGTGTGCAGCGCAGGCCATTTGCAGAGCTATGGGCGGAGGTGCTTGGTCACATCACCCACTGCGTCGACGGAGAACGTATCGGTGCAGATTGACTGATGGAATGTCCTTGGCATGATGCGGGTCGCCCCTGCTGACCCACCGGGGTGAAGCCTTTGCACTTATTGGGGTAGCCCCCCGTCTACCCCCCGGCCACCAGCTTGATTGCTGTGCTGCCAGGGCTGGATTTCCGGTACGGACCCTTTCACCCTCCTATCTATGAGACAACCGGGTGACCCGTTTGTTAGTTGTTCCTTTGAGGCATAATTTATTATATGACTTCTTATGTTGACATGTAAGGGGTTCTCTTTGCTTAAAATATTATATTTACTGACTGAGGGCTCACAACCCTGACTTTCGCATATTTAAAGTGTTATAGAGCTATTTGAGGTGTAACTGTTTGCTGGTGGGCAGGTATGGGCCTTACCGCGAAACGGTGGCTATTTTCACAATTCTACTGCTCCTTGTTCATACATGCCCCGTTGTAGGTTTTTAATATATATGTGACCTGGGAACCTTTGCAATGCCATGTTAAAACTTATTGCACTGTATGTTATATAACTTCTGCTCTCAATGTACATCTTTGTATTGTATTATGTAAATGCCAATAAAAAGATGTTTAAAATAAAAAACTACCCAGAGTTTGAGTTGTGCCTGCCACTGGGTTACAGCCGCAGTTGTTTTCACTTTACAGGTTTTGGCCCGCTTCATTACGGGCTGTAAGTAAACTTTGCAGTACAGAGACACCGGGTCAGTGGATTTCATTTGGGAGATTCATGATTAGGAGTTTTCTGGGCCTGCGAACCAAAATGGAGACTCTTTTATTCACACTATATGTCATGTTCCTATAGTATGTCATGTCCCAGTAGCATGTTCTTTTTTTAAATTTTTAAATTTTTTTATTTCACCATCGGAAAAGTACATTTATATAAAAGTATCCATAGATAAATAAATACACAAAGAAGCATTCTTAATCAGAAATAATTTTAAAAAAACAGGAGCACAGTGCAGTACGGATAGCTTACAAAGTAAAACAGCGCCACGAAAAGTACACACAATCAAAGTATTGCCCTTAGGTCATTAAATTGTGCTCGGAGTGAGTTCAGCTCTAGTTTTCCAATCGATTATAGGGGCCCAAATAAGATTTCCTAGTTTCCTAGCCTTCCACCCTTTCCGCTCATATAAAACCTTAACCAGATTATACATAGCTAAGAGTCGTGTAAGCCATTGTTGAAATGTGGGGGGCTTAGGGTCCACCCAAGCGGATGATATGCAGATTCTAACCACAGCCATGGCTAGAAATACAAATTTGCGCTGAGCCAACGGTGTTCCTTTCTGAGCCACACCTAGTACCATCAGCTCGGCTGAAAGCTTTATTTGAATCCACAGAGTTTGGCCCAGAAATTCTTCTATGGCTCCCATTAGAGGATCCAAAACCGGACAGGAGGCAAACATGTGAACTATATCTGCATCACCACCCTGACAACGGGGACAAAGAATACCATCCGTCCCACCCCATTGAGCAATCTTGGCTGGCGTGTAGTAGAGTGAGAAGATTGTTTTAAAGTGTTGTGCTTGAAGGCTAGCTACCCTCAAAACAGTGTAGTCGAGCTTGAGTGACGCCATAAACTCATCCCCTTCGATATTCAATTTCCGCTGACATTTCTCACAGTGCTTATCTAGATCATCAACCAGTAGTTGCCTCAGCCCGCCATAGATCTGGGTGATAGTGCACCCATCTGGGTTTCTAGCTGCTTCCATAACTGGATCTTTAGAGAAAGCTTTCCCTCCCCCCTTCTTCCTTGAGATGGAGGAGCGAATCTGGAGGTATTTAAAAAATTCCCTACGATCAAGATTGAAAAGGATTTGAGCTTTCTGAAATGAAATTATACCATCTGAGTCAAAAAGATCCCCCATCTTCTTCACCCCCAGAGCATCCCAGCGCAGCATAACCCCATCGTGGAATACCTCGGGGAGCGACGGATTCCCAAATAAAGTGGTGTAGTAATTCATTCTTCCTAACCCCAGCTTATTTCTAATACCAGTCCAAACCGCTGCTGCTGCTCCAAGGGTCTTGAATTTAACTTTTTTGTAGTAGCTGGCTTCACTGAATCTCAGAAGCCAGTTGGGGGCCTCTCTCTCTAGCAATAGTTTGTATACATCCGGAGGAGCATCGTTCCTCCACCGATCCGTGACCTTTCCGCCCAGTAACCCTCGGAAGTATTGGATTGCAGTGGCCCAGTAATACATTTTTAGGTCCGGGACCGCCCAGCCCCCCCTTTCCCTGGATAGGGACATATCTAAGAGCTCTTCTGGTCTTTCCTTGCACCCAAATAAATCGATTAATCAACCTCTCCATTTCCTTAAACCAATGGTTCTCAAATTTTAAAGGTATCGTCCTAAATAGATACAGAATTTTTGGAAGGAATATCATTTTAATAATATTACATCTTCCCACAATTGAGAGATGCAAATTATTGAACCTATCAAAATCTCTTTTAGACTTTTGAATCACAGGGACAAGATTTTTTTCCACAACTTTACCTAATTCTGAGGTTATTATAACCCCAAGATAATTGGCGGACTCAGTCACCCGTGGATCCGACAAAGACAGCCTACTATTAGCTACTATTTGCGTCTTTTCCCGGTTGAGCCAATAACCTGAGATCACCCCAAAGCGTTCAGCGTCATGCTCTATTTCCGTTAAAGCCACGAGCGCATTCGCAGCAGTTATTGCCAGGTCGTCTGCGTATCCTAAATTTTTTGTTTCAAATCCATTTAATCGTATAGGAAGGATTCTCATATTCGCCTCAATTTTCCTAATCAGAGGGTCGATGTAAAATGCAAATAGGAGGGGACAGCATGGACACCCCTGTCTTGTCCCTCGTGTTCAACACAGGGCCTGGTACTGTAAAGGCAGTGCCAACCAAATCAAAAGATGGAAGTGCCATCGAGTGGTTATGGTGCACATTCGAGAAAACCGGGTAATACACCCACTTCCATCATGAGATAGTTCTCAGTCTTCAGCTGGTGCAAATTGTTGCCACTGCTACACCTAAACTTTGGTAATCCTAGAAAGAGATTGATTCTCAGGACTTTCCAATGCTTCTGTCAGGGGCCTGTCCTTCACAATTGCCTCCATTATGATACAAGTTGTGATATTGTACATCAGGCCATACTTATTTAACGGTGGCCCTGAAATTCACCAACCTTTGATTAGGCAGAGTGAAAACAGGCATTGCAGTTGATGGTTAGGCATCAATTGCGTCCTATTTATAACCTGCAGTATTCTTGACTCAGTGTTTTACCAAGTGCAGCGTGTGAAGTCAAAGTCTGTGGAATCTAGTCCTGCAGGTTTCTCCACATTCTGTTCTGCGGTTAAAGATATAAATGTCTGGCTCTGCGCTGTGAGGCAAAGTCAACCCCTTGTCAAAGAGCATTCACCTTGAGTCACGATTACTAGTCCATCAACCAACTGCCACATGAAAGGAAACATGAGCACCACACCCACGCATGTACATCAAGTACTAATCAAACCACATGCCGTCGGCACCTGTGCCAAAGTCTACTTTCCTCCCATTGTCTTGGTCCTCAAATCTTCCTTCGCCTCCTTGCTGGTTAATTCAGCCTTCTTTCCCCCAGTGCTGCAGACTAAGGACTTTCAAGGGAGGATGACCTGCCATGAACAAGCAATCCTTGAACGAAGAATACACTAGCTAGAAGAGGAGAACCTTTAGGATGTAAGATAAGAGGAGCGGAATACAGTTTGCTGCAATACAAGTCATTTGGTGAAGTCTTGAGACCTGTGGCCCCTTCAGTGTCTGCAGAAAGTTAAGCACCTATGACAGCTTGGTGCTCACCGAAATCCCAACTGTTCTCTGTAAGAAAGTGCCCTCTTTTTGCATGGTTACTCCCACTTTTTGCCAAACTGTTGATGTACTTTGACTGAGTGTGCCCTGGGTTCCTGCCAAACAGGTATCCAGGGCCTATGTTCGTTCCCTAAACTGCATTGATAGAAAAGCTAATTGGCACTCTTTGGCCTCATGTCAGTCCCTTGTAAATGGTACCATAGGTACCAAGGGCACTGTGGCCAGGGAAGGCCTCTAAAGGCTGCAGCACTTATTGTGCCACCCTTAGAGGCCCTGTGGCTTTTTTTTTATTTTTTATTTATTCATATTCAATCTCTCTCCCTCTCCCTCTCACTCCCTCCCTCTCCCTCTCACTCCCTCTCACTCCCTCTCACTCCCTCCCTCTCACTCCCTCCCTCTCACTCCCTCTCTCTCCCTCTCACTCCCTCTCCCTCTCTCTCTCCCTGGCACAGTGCCCTGGCATAGGTCAGCCACCCCTCTAGCTGGGTGCACTATACCAGTGGTGAGGGTACAGGTGCATGAGCCCTGTACCCCTACAGTGTCTAAACCAATTACTAACAATAAACAAGGACAGGAGAAACCCGTTAACCCAGTTGAGACCTGGGTGAATATGTTTTACACAGTAACCTTGCTACTCTGACAGCACTCTTGTTACTCATGTAACCCGGTCCTGATGATGACCAGGAATCAATCAGGCTGAAACGCCGTCGACCATCCAGCAGAATTGTGGGCGCTATTGTGATGTCCTTAAACAGCTTAAATCTTTTTTGTTATTTACCTAATGACTGTTTTCGTGACAATCCATTTAAAGTGTGTTTTTTCGCTCCATCCCGCTGTTACCTCACTTGTCAATTACGTGTCACTCGCGCCGTTCACTTTTTTCACGAGCACCTTTGTGCACATTCTTTATTGGGTTACTTTTGCATTCAATGTAATGTAGTGCTGATACAACTACCTTTATTTGTAAATATACCCTGTGCTTCTCTCTTTCCCTTGTGGTCTCCCTTATTTCCTTCTCCTCAACATTTGATTGTTCCTTTCTTATTTGTCTTATTTAAAGGATTCCCGGCTGAGACATTAAACCAATTCCTAGACATTGTAAGTGCAGTAATGCCATTAAGGTTATATGGTGCTGGGAGTTTGTCATTACGAACTCTACAGCACCATAATGGCTTTACTGAAAACTGGGAAGTTTCGTATCAAACCTCTCAGCACATTAAATCTACACTGATGCCAGTGTGGGATTTAATGAAATATTGACTCAGAGGGCATCTTAGCGATGTCTCCTGAAAAATGACCTAACAATAGAGTCCTGGCTGAGTGGCTGCTCGCCAGATGCCACCACCAGACATGTTTCTGGACCCCTGGGTCGAGAGCCTGCTGCTCTCAGGGGTCTGAAACAATGCACATCCTGGGACGAAGTGCTAAGCCTCCTCCCCCAGGATAGGCAGGGTCCACAAAAGATAAACTTCAAAGGCTTGTCGCCTTTGTGAGCTACCCCAGCCATTTGCTGCTTCCAGCAACTGGGCCCCACCAGTTCTGACCCCCACTTTGAGCAGGAGAATCGGCGGGAAAACCAAGTGAGGAAGGGAGGTGGGCCCACCTTTGCCAACCCCACCCCTCAGGAGGTTGAGGCGAGGTGAAGCAGCCAACCAGAGAGACCCAGCCAACCAGAGAGAGACCTATGCCCCCTCCCAATGGAGGGTGGCATGTTAGGGGGTGTACCCACCCAAAGGAAGGTACCCATTGGTCCAGACCTTTACCTACCTGTAATGCCCTTAAATCTAGTATGTTGGGGAACCGCAAACTTTGCCTCCTCAGACAAGAACAGACCAGAAGATGAGAAGAAGGACCGAAGAAGAGGAGGACGCCCACTGACTTGGCCGCAGCCCTACCAGCCTGTCCCCACCTCGAACCTGCTCCAGCAAAATCCCGGTGTATCCTGCAGCGAGCAGCCCTCAAGAACCCTGAAGTACCTGCCCTGCCTTCCAAAACCAAGGCTTTGTCTCCCGCAAGCACCGGATTTGCTCACCCACAGACTCTGGCTCTGGCCAAATCCGCGAGTCTGCACCCGACGCCCTTGGCCCGAGTTCGAGTGGCCCAACACCACAAGGAGGTCTCCCAAGCTATCCTGACCTGAGATCTGGGGATCTCTGACCTGCCTCGAATCTCCAATCGACGCCTGCAGCCCGTTTCTGGAGTGTCCCTCCGACCGCGACTGGAGCTGGTTAGAAAACCCAACGCCTAAAGACACCCCTGCACCCGACATCCAATGGCCTTGGGTGGCCCAACCGATGGTGTCCCAGTATCCCCAGGCATCCCAACTTCCCTCCCTACCCGGTGGTCACCTCCAGAAGATCTTCGTCCCGAGCCTGTAGTGGTTTGTTGCAACCGGAGAATCCCCATTGAAATCAACAGGGCACCCAACGCCAAAACAGCACCCTGCACTCAGCCGCCCCTGTGCCGCTGCGGCTGTACTTTGGGTGCGAACTCGGATCCCCCTTTGCCCCGAGCCTAACACCAGGAGCTTTGCTTCCACAACCTTGTGGCCTGCTCGTGAGCAGCCACCAACCGGAGGCCCCCTATCCCCCATTGGATAACATTGGGCCTGAGCACTCTGCATCCGGCCACCCTAGTGCCGCTGAAGTTGTTCTGAGAGTGATTCCTCAACCCTGGTTCTAACCCCAGAATACCAACTCCCACACATAAGTACTTACTGCAAACCGTTAACTTCATTTCCTCCCACAGGATTGCATTGACTGTTTTTCCTTGAAAATTCTTCGAAGTGTGGAGTTGGTTTGTATGAAACATTGAAAACTGCAAATGTACTATAAGTGAATTACTTACCTTTTGTCTAGGAAATGTCTCAGTGTGATATCTAGTCGTATCACACTAATTAGCAAAAGTAATCTAAAAAGTAACGTGCACAGTAATCTGTAAAGTAACTGGAAAGTAATTTCGAACTGTTGACTTACCTGTAATTCAACCAACTGCATTGGAACCTGCATTCAACTGTAAATCATTGCAAAAGATTTTGCAAAGTATTATTTTACTTACCTGTACCAGGCTTGGCTCTAGAAATAAAATAACTAAATAATATTTTTTATACAAACAAATTGGTCTGAGTTCAGTCTTTGAGTGTGTGACATCATTCCTTGGATCCCCATGACTGCGACCGGAGCTGGTAAGAAAACCCAACGCCTAAAGACACCCCTGCACCCGACGTCCCACGGCCTTGGGTGGCCCAACCGTCGGTGTCCCATCATCCCCAGGCACCCCAACTTACCTCTCTAACCGGTGGTCACCTCCAGAAGATGGAGCCTGCAGTCTTTGTTGCAACCGGAGAATCCCCATTTAAATCAACAGGGCACCCGACGCCAAAACAGCACCCTGAACCAAGCCGCCCCTGTGCCGCTGCGGGTTCACTTTGGGTGCTAACTCAGATCCCCCTTTGCCCTGAGCCTAACTCCAGGAGCTTGGTCCCACAACCTTGTGGCCTGCTCATGAGCAGCCACCAACCGGAGGCACCCTATCCCCCACTGGATAACATTGGGCCTCAGCACTCTGCATCCGGCCACCCTAGTGCAGCTGAAGGTGTTCTGAGAGTGCATCCTCGACCCTGGAGGAACCCTGGTTCTAACCCCAAAATACCAACTCCCGCAAACAAGTATTTACCTGCAAACCGTTCACTACATTTCCTTCCATAGGATTGCATTGACTGCTTTCCTTGAAACTTGTTCTAAGTGTGGAGTTGGTTTCTATTAACCCGTTCGCTGCTTCTGTCAGCCAACGGCCCATCGCGAGCACTACCTCCGTAGTGCTGCGCAGGGAGGGAGTGGGGTAATTTAACAGAAAAAGAAAATAGACTTACCATTCCACCGGGTGGGTCCCGCATCTTCTCTGCTCCTGCACTCCTGCACTCCGGACCCTCCCCAAAGCCAATCACAATGCTGCAAGCAGCGTTGTGTTTGGTGGGGACGCCCCCAAGCCAGGGGCTTACGGGGAGGCCATGTTCTCCATGCAGGATCATAGTGAGCATGACTGGTTTGGGGGGCTCCAGAGGGCCAACCAAACAGTCATTGCGCCCTCAGGAGTGGGCACACCACTCCTCCCCTGCCTGCTCGCAGAGCAGCCCTGCCCACCCGCCCACTTGCAACCAAAGTTTTACCATTTTGTGTTTCTGCTTCTCGCACTGCGAGAAAGCAGTGGGGCGACGCTCCTCCGCCCTAGTGGAGGAGCCACCCCTGTTCTAAAGGGCCCCAAAAACCTGCTCAGGGGGGTGGGTCCCAAAACTCTTCCCAGCCCAATAATGGATACAAAGGTAAGAACTTTGATCCCCTAAAGGTCTGGTGTTTCAGCTGTAAGAAGTTGGGACACTTGACTGGAGAAGCTACTTGTCCTAGCAAGAAGCCCCCTAGTCCTCCTCCAGCTACTACTGGTGTAGTCAGTCTCCAGATGGGATCAACAGTGTGCCGAGAGCAAATCAGGGTTCACACTGAAGCAGTTCTAGCTACTACTGGTGTAGTCAGTCTCCAGATGGGATCAACAGTGTGCCGAGAGCAAATCAGGGTTCACACTGAAGCAGTTCTAGTCACTGAGGGTAAAGTTGAGTTTGCCACTTTAGCTGTGTGGCCACCCAACTTAAAGAAGTATTTACAATACTGCTGGATCAATGGGACTAGAATAGAGGCCCTGAGGGCTACAGGTGCCAGTGTCACTATGGTGAGAGACACACTGGTTTCCCCAGAGCAATACCCGATTGGGAAATCTTACCAGTCACCAACGCTGCCAGTGTTCCCACTAACCATGCCATGGCTATGGTGACATTAGTTTTGGGGGGGGGGGGGAGATTTACTGGCCTGAAACAGGTAGTGGTCTCTCCAAAGCTTCCAGCTGCCTGTTTGCTTGAAAATGACCTGGAGACCTGAGCATGAGCTGAGGTAGAATTAAAAACCCATGCAGCAATGCTGGATATCCCGGAGATTGTGTGTGTCAAGACTAGAGCACAGAGCCAAAAGCAGGGTGAAAAATAAGTGTTGGAGCCTGAAAGAATGGCCCAACCTTCCAATAGGAAAGGTAAGAGGACTGGGAAACCAGCTTCTGAACAGCCAAAGACTCAGGACCCCTGTCCTCAGGGAGAGGACTCGGAAACCCAAGAGGGAACTGAGCCCATGGAATTTGACCCTTACCAGGTTGAGCTCTTAGGCCCAGCGGGGCCCACTAGGAAAGAACTGTGCCTTGGACAGCAGGCCTGTCCAACTCTTGAAAGCCTGAGGCAGCAAGCTGCTGCACAGGAAAAGGCAGATGTCAGTGGTACCCACAGAGCCTATTGGGAGGAGGGACTACTGTACACTGAGGCCAGAGACCCCAACCCTGGAGCCACTAGGAGAGTGGTAGTACCTCAAATGTACAGGGCGTTCTTACTCACTTTGGCTCATGACATCCCCCCTAGCTGGGCATCTGGGCCAAAACAAAACTTGGGAAAGGCTAGTTAGCCACTGTTAAAAATGGGATTTCTAATTGGCTAGGGCATGCGCCTAAGCCAGGCAGAAACCACCACTCTAGCCAGGGCAAGGGAGCCACATACTGAGGATAACCCCTGCTCACCCCCTTGGTAGCTTGGCAGAGCAGTCCGGCTTATCCCAGAGGCAATGTGTAAAGCGTCACACACTCACGCACGCACCAATGCCACACTAGACACACCACAAAGGACTCTCCACACTTAGGTATATGAAAAATATATATTCTTTATGTTATGTTAAAAGAGTGCAGTAATTCCATAAATCACGTTAGCCAGGACATATTCCTTATACTGAAGGCCAGAGAGGTAACATCTTTCATGGGTCCCCTAAGTAAGGGCAGGCTCTGGGTGTTAGGTCGCCAGAATGCAATCTTTATCTTGAATCCCACGGGATGCAAATGCCCGGGTGTCCTCTAAAAAGATTTTAATTGCCACTGGCTAGCTAGTTCGTGTCTCAACAAAGTTTCAGGCTCCAGTAATTAGTCACAGAGGAATTATGCCCCCATATGATGTCCACTTCCCATAATTACCAATGCGTGGAAAACATGCCCTCATCCAGTGTCACAGGTGTCCCGGTTACCACTGATCCCCTTTGTGAAGGCACGGGTCTTGTGTGTTATCAGGAGGGTGCCCTAGTTGTCGTGGTAACAAAAGAAAAAGCAGTTCCCCCTTGAGGCCCGCAACCCACTCGTTGGAAGTATAGTACGCTGCTGCTCAGACCTCAGGACTGAGCATTACCTTATTGATCCTCCGTCCCTCGCGCGCTTTAACACTCCTTCGCTGTGCGACGAGGCCCCCGCGGGGGCCGACACCACCACTACCGCTGGCATGGAAGAGAGGGCCGCTCTGCCCTCAAACGCCTGCTCCTGCTCGCAACCGCCGGGGCCTCGACGGCTCTTCGGCAGTGGCAGGACTTCCGGCCCAGGGGAAACACCGGCTTGCAGTTTCCTCTGACTCCCAACCGCGAAGTCCTTGGAGGCGCTGTGTGGGAGAAGCGGGCAGCTCCTTCGGGAAGGGAGAGCGTTCTTCACTCTCCCGCGGCGGACGTCCTGCTGGGCGAGGCGTGATGAGAGCCGGCTTCCCCACGTCGAGGAGTCCCCGTTGTCAGGCCACGCCTCGCAGCTGATTCTGCTGCAGCGCAGCCTCTTCCCGGCGGGATAGATCTTGACCCCGGACTCGGGCCGGAAGCGGTGATCGGGCAGAAGGTTTGTGGCGGTTCTCCCTTCTAGGGGCAGCGCGTCACGGCTTCCAAGGGAATACAGGGGAAGCGAGACCTGGGGCTGATGGCAGATAGGCAGGCCCTCAGCGTCATTCTCCCTTAATGCTGCAGACTCCTCAGCGATCTCAGCTCACGAAGGCTGTGTAAGGGCACACACACACAGCGCAGCTTGGGAGGGAAAAGTCCTGGAAACTTTGATGTCCCTGAGTTTCCTGCAACAGGAGGCCAGCTCACACAGGCCCTTGGAGACTTCTCTCAAGCAGGGGGTGGACACAGCACACAGCACAGTCCCTTTCCTTTCCTTGGCAGAATCAGCTACTGCAGGACACCCCAGACCGCACACAGCAAAGGGGCAGCGCTTCCTCTCCAGTCTCCTCAGCTCTTCTCCTTGGCAAAGGTCCCTTCTTGATTCTTGAAGTAGTCTAGTTTGCTGGGGGTTTTGGTCACATACTTATACCCCAAAATGTCTTTGATGTCTTTGAAGTAAGGGTCTCTGAACCTGGTCCAAACCAGCCCTGCATTCACTAGGGGTAGCTTGTCCACAGGGGGTGGAGACAGCACTGTGCAAGGGAGCCAGGCTCCATTCATGTGTAAGGTAAATCTCCTCCCACCACTCTACATGCAGCTCAGGGCTGGGTCACCCAGGAAGGGTCAGGCACACATCAACCCTCCCCCCCCTCCCCCCACCCCCCCCCAGGGGCTGTCTAAAGGGAATGCACATCCTCTATCTCTCCCACACTGAAACCAGGCAGTCAATCCACAAACAGGTAGAGGCACAGAGGATAGTTGGACAATAAAATAGCCACTTTCTAAAAGTGCTATTTTCAAGCACACAATTTAAAAACCATCTTTATTAAAAGATGTGTTATTAAATTCTGAGTTCAGGGACACCAAACTCCACTTTTCTATTTTGTTCCTATGGGAAGATATGCTTGTAAAATGTTACAAAGCATTCCCCATTCTGTCCTATGGGCAAGGTAGCCTTTCCATAGTGAAAAACGAAATTGGCAGTATTTCACTATCAGGACATGTTACACACATCAGTACATGTCCTACCTTTCACATACACTGCACCCTACCCAGGGGGGTACCTTGGGCCTACCATAGTGGTGTCCTATGTGCACTAAAAGGGAAGGGTAGGGTCTGGCAAGTGGGTGCACTTGCCAAGTTGACATGGCAGTTAGCAAACTGCGCACAGGCACTGAGGTGGCAGGCCCGAGACATCTTTTTAAGGCTACTCAGGTGGGTGGCACAATCAGTGCTGCAGGCCCACTAGTAGCATTTGATTCACCAGCCCTGGCACACTCAGTGCACTTTACTAGGGACTTATTGGTAAAACAAATATGCCAATCAGGGAGAACCAATCACCATACCAATTTATACAGGGAGCACTTGCACTTTGACACTAATCAGCAGTGGCAAAGTGCCCAAAGCATCTAAGCCAGCAAAACGAAATCCAGCACAGCATCAAAAATACAGGAGGTGGAGGCAAAAAGTCAGGGGAAACCACGCCAAGGATGCCAGGTCTAACGGCCACTTTTACTGGCCCCAGATGTCTCAGAAGGTAAAGGAGTTTGTCAGCTCCTGTGTCATCTGTCAAGCCAGGGGCAAAACAGGTGGACATTCAAAGGCCCCCTTAATTGCACTACCAGCGGTTGGGGTTCCCTTTGAAAGGGTAAGTGTCGACATAGTGGGTCCACTTGAACCTCCCACAGCATCAGGAAACAAATTCATACTGGTGGTAGTGGATCATGCCACCAGGTATCCTGAGGCAATTCCCCTTAGGGCTCCAGAGGGCCGACCAAACAGTCATTGTGCCCTCAGGAGTAGGCACACCACTCCTCCCCTGCCTGCTCGCAGAGCAGCCCTGCCCACCCGCAACCAAACATAAAATGGTAATAACGAAAAGTTATTACCATTTTATGTTTCTGCTTCTCGCACTGCGAGAAAGCAATGGGGCGACGCTCCTCCGCCCCTGTTCTAAAGGGCCCCAAAAATCTGCTCAGGGGGGTGGGTCCCAAAACTCTTCCCAGCCCAATAATAGATACAAAGGGAAGAACTTTGATCCCCTAAAGGTCTGGTGTTTCAACTGTATGAAGTTGGGACACTTAACTGGAGATGTTACTTGTCCTAGCAAGAAGCCCCCTAGTTCTCCTCCAGCTACTACTGGTGTAGTCAGTCTCCAGGTGGGATCAACAGTGTGCCGAGAACAAATTCATACTGGACTACTACAGCTCCTGCAGTAGCCAAGGCCCTCATTGGTGTCTTCATCAGGGAGGGGTTTCCGAAGGAGGTGGTTTCAGACAATGGGTCAAACTTCATGTCTCCTTACCTAAAACATGTGTGGAAAGAGTGTGGAGTGCAGTACACGTTTACTACACCCCATCACCCACAAACCAATGGTCTTGTTAAAAGGTTTAACAAGACATTGAAGGGTAGGATTATGGGGCTCCCTGAAAAACTCAAAAGGAGATGGGATGTCCTCTTACCATGCTTGCTTTTCGCCTACAGAGAGGTGCCTCAGAAGGGAGTAGGGTTTTCTCCCTTTGAACTTCTGTTTGGCCATCCTGTTAGGGGACCACTCTGTCTTGTAAAAGAGGGTTGGGAGAAGCCTCTCCAAGAACCCAAACAAGATATTGTGGACCATGTACTAGGCCTAAGGTCCAGAATGGCAGAGTACATGGAAAAAGCTTCCAAAAAGTGAGGCCAGCCAGGAGCACAAGTAAGACCAAAAATCTGCACTGGTGGAATTCAAACCAAGGCAAGAGGTGTGGGTTTTGGAGCCTGCGGCACCAAGGGCTCTCCAGGACAAATGGAGTGGCCCTTACCCCATCTTAGAAAAGAAAAGTGAGGTCACCTACTTGGTAGACCTGAGCACAATCAGGACCCCCAAAAGGATGGTCCCAGTGAGCCGTCTTAAGCCTTTCCATGACAGGGCTGACATCACCATGCTGATGGTGACTGATCAGGAGACAGAGAGTGAACCTCTCCCTGACCTCCTCTCTTACAGCCCCAAAGATGAGTAAGTGGATGGAGTTGTCTATTCAGACACCCTCTCTGCCCAACAGCAGGCTGACTGCAAGCAAGTCTCGCAGCAGTATGCTAAGCTCTATTCCTTGACCCCTGGTCAGAGAAACTGGAGTACCCATGATGTGGACACTGGGGACAATGTACCTGTCAAAAATAAGATCTATCGGCAGTCTGATCAAGTTAAGGAGAGCATCAGAGTTGAAGTCCGGAAGATGCTGGAGTAAAGGGTTGTTGAACCCGCTGAGAGCCCCTGGGCCAGCCCAGTGGTTCTAGTCCCCAAACCTCATCCACAGGGTGGAAAGAGAGAAATGAGGTTCTGTGTGGACTATAGAGGGCTCAACTCTGTCACCAAGACAGATGCTCACCCTATCCCAAGAGCTGATGAGTTGATCGAAACATTGGGTGCAGTCAAATTTCTAAGTACCTTTGACTTAACTGCAGTGTAGTAGCAGATTGGCATGGCAGGAGGAGCAAAAGAAAAAACAGCATTCTCCACACCTGATGGGCATTATCAGTTTACTGTTATGCCTTTTGGTTTAAAGGATGCTCCCTGCCACCTTCCGACGGCTGGTGAATCAAGTCCTTGCTGGATTGGAGGCCTATAGTGCAGCATATCTAGATGATATTGCTGTCTTTAGCTCTACCTGGCAGGATCACCTGATGCACCTGTGGGAGGTTTTAAAAGCCCTGCAAACTGCAGGCCTAACTATCAAGGCATCCAAATGCCAGATAGGGCAGGGAACAGTGGTATACTAGCCACCTTATTGGTCGAGGCCAAATGCAACCCTTACAGCCCAAGATCCAGGCCATCCTGGACTGGGTAGCTCCAACAACCCAGACCCAAGTCAGGGCATTCTTTGGCTTGACTGGGTACTATAGGAGGTTCTTGAAAGGGTATGGATCCATTGTGACACCCCTCACAGAACTCCCCACCAAGAAGATGCCCAAAAAAGGTAAACTGGACAGTTAGGCTTCTGACACCCTGAAAGAGGCAATGTGCTCAGCACCAACTGTCAAAGCTTCAGACTTAACCAAGCAGTTCATTGTGCAGACTGACGCCTCTGAGCTACGGATAGGAGCGGTCCTATCCCAGACCAATGATGAAGGCCAAGACCAACCTGTTGCTTTTATAAGCAGGAGGTTACTGCCCAGGGAGCAGATTTGGAGTGCCTTTGAGAGGGAGGCCCTTGCTGTGGCTTGGTCCCTGAAGAAGCTGAGACCATACTTGTTTGATACTCACTTCACTATTCAAACTGACCACAGACCTCTCAAATGGCTAATGCAAATGAAAGGTGAAAATCCTAAACTTTTGAGGTGGTCTATTTCCCTACAGGGAACGGACTTTACAGTGGAACATAGACCTGGGGCTGCCCATGCCAATGCAGATGGACTTTCCAGGTTGTTCCACTTAGACAATGAATACTCTCTAGGGAAAGGTTAGTCTCATCCTTTTTCGTTTGGAGGCAGGTGAGTTGTGTAAGAAAGTGCCCTCTTTTTGCATGGTTGCCCCTACTTTTTGCCAAACTGTACTTTGACTGATTGTGTCCTGGGTTCCTGCCAACCAGGTACCCAGGGTCTATGATCATTCCCAAAACTGCATTGATACAAAACCCAATTGGCACTCTTTGGCCACATGTCAGTCCCTTGTAAATGATACCATAGGTATCAAGGGCACTGTGGCAAGGGACGGCCTCTAAGTGCTGCAGCACTTATTGTGCCACCCTTAGCGGCCCTGTACCTTTACACTCACACTGCCATTGCAGGCTGCGTGTTTTGGTGCTGAACAAAGTTAAGAGTCGACATGGTAAACATCTCTGTGTGCCATGCCTACAACCCACTGCCCTGGCATAGGTCAACCACCTTTCTTGCTTGGTGCACTATACCAGTGGGGAGGGTACAGGTGCATGAGGCCTACAGTGTCTAAACCAATTCCTAGACATTGTAAGTGCAGTAATGCCATTAAGGTTATATGGTGCTGGGAGTTTGTCATTACGAACTCCACAGCACCATAATGGCTTTACTGAAAACTGGGAAGTTTGGTATCAAACTTCTCAGCACATTAAACCCACACTGATGCCAGTGTGGGATTTAATGAAAAATGCACTCAGAGGGCATCTTAGAGATGTCCTCTGAAAAATGACCTAACAATAGAGTCCTGGCTGAGTGGCTGCTCGCCAGCTGCCACCACCAGACATGTTTCTGGACCCCTGGGTCGAGAGCCTGCTGCTCTCAGGGGTCTGAAACAATGCACATCCTGGGACAAAGTGCTAAGCCTCTGCCCCCAGGATGGGCAGGGTCCACGAAGGGGAAACTTCAAAGGCTTGCCGCCTTTGTGAGCTACCCCAGCCATTTGCTGCTTCCAGAAACTGGTCCCCACCGGTTCTGACCCCCACTTTGGGCAGGAGAATCAGCGGGAAAACCATTCCATTGCCATTCCCACCCCTCAGGTGGGGGAGGCGAGGTGAAGCACAACTCTCAGTCCCCGCCATCTAGCAGATGGGGGGACCCAGCCAACCAAAGAGAGGCCTATGCCCCCTCCCACTGGAAGGTGGCTTAATAGGAGGTGTACCCACCCCAAGGAAGGGACCCATTGGCCCCGACCTTTACCTACCTGTAACGCCCCTAAATCTAGTACCGACCAGAAGAAGAGAAGGACAGAAGAAGCCATGCTGAACTAAGAAGAGGAGGACGCCCACTGACTTTGCCCCCGGCCTACCGTTCTGTCCCCACCTCGAACCTGCTCCAGCGAAATCCCAGTGTGTCCTGCAGCCAGCAGCCCTCAAGAACCCGAAGGACCGCCCTGCCTTCCAAAACCAAGACTTTGTCTCCTGTAAGCACCGGATTTACTCACCGATATACTCTGGCTCTGGCCAAATCCGTGAGTCTGCACCACTCTGCACCCGACGCCCGAGTTTGAGTGGCCCAACACCACGAGGAGGTCTCCCCAGTGATCCTGACCTGAGATCTGGTGATCTCTGACCTGCCCCAAATCTCCAATCGATGCCTGCAGCCCCTTTCTGGAGGGTCCCCCCGACCGTGACCGGTGCTGGTAAGAAAACCCGACGCCTAAAGACACCCCTGCACCCGACGTCCCACAGCCTTGAGTGGCCCAACCGACAGTGTCCCAACATCCCCAGGAATTCCAGCTTACTTCTTCAACCGGTGGTCACCTCCAGAAGATCTTCGTCCCCGAGCCTGCAGTGTTTGTTGCAACCGGAGAATCCCCATTGAAATCAACAGGGCACCCGACGCCAAAACAGCA
Organism: Calotriton arnoldi; assembly: GCA_963921515.1. Classification (NCBI taxonomy): domain Eukaryota; kingdom Metazoa; phylum Chordata; class Amphibia; order Caudata; family Salamandridae; genus Calotriton; species Calotriton arnoldi. The sequence continues at coordinate 137,316 of CAWUFW010010542.1, forward strand.
CCCTGCACTCAGCCGCCCCTGTTCCACTGCAGGTGTACTTTGGGTGCTAACTCGGATCCCCCTTTGCCCTGAGCCTAACACCAGAAGCTTTGCTCCCACAACCTCGTGGCCTGCTCGTGAGGCCCCCTATCCCCCATTGGATAACATTGGGCCTCAGCACTCTGCACCCAGCAGCCCTAGTGCCGCTGAGTGTATTCTAAGAGTGTATCCTCGACCCTGGGGGAACCCTGGTTCTAACCTCATAATACCAACTCCCACAAATAAGTACTTACCTGCAAACGTTACTTCATTTCCTTCCATAGGATTGCATTGACTGTTTTTCCTTGAAAATTCTTCTGTGTGGAGTTGGTTTGTATGAAACATTGAAAAACTGCAAATGTACTAAAAGTGAATTACTTACCTTTTGTCTAGGAAATGTCTCAGTGTGATATCTAGGCATGTCACACTGATTAGCAAAAGTAACTTAAAAAGTAATCGAAAAGTAACGTGCACAGTAATCTATAAAGTAACTGGAAAGTAATTTCGAACTGTTGACTTGCCTGTAATTCAACCAACTGCATTTGAACCTGCATTCAACTGTAAATCACTGCATAAGATTTTGCTAAGTATTACTTACCTGTACTAGGCTCGGCTTGGTTCTAGAAACAAAATAACTAAATAATATTTTTTATACAAACAAATAGGTCTGAGTTCAGCCTTTTAGTGTGTGACATCATTTCTTGCCTGAGTGTGTACAACAACTGCTTAACACTACCCTCTGATAAAGCCTTACTGCTCATCCACACTACCACAAATAGAGAGTAAGGTGCTATCTACGTGTACCTCTGCCTACCTTTGGGGTTCCACAGGACTCTGTGCACACTGTACCTCATTTTGGTATAGTATATACAGAGCCAGCTTCGAACACTCTCCACAGACTCCTTGTAAGCAGGCAAAGTGCCCCTAAATGTGTGGTGCTTGAGGAAACGAGAATGCATCTCAGAGGCTGTATCAGCAGAAGTTAAAGTGCCTAGAGATTGTCGACGCCACAGCAAAATCATATAGAGCAATCAGTGGTTTAATCAACCTGGCCTGATAGTAACTGAACAAGTAGGTACACTGCTAGCCTGTGACACTGCAGGGCAGGACAGGACACTTTGCAGCCAATGTTGTGTTACTATGAACATGTCTAGAACTAGGTTTGGGGATGGTATGCTGGATTCAAGAAGGGCCTTGAGAAAGTCATATTTTCAGATCCTCAAAGAGGACAACTTGTCATATCTAGCATTAAATATATTTTGCTACTAGATCTGATCATTGGGGAACAGCCCCAGCTAATACTGGCTGACTCACATAACAACTCTTACCTAGATCACTGTTTACTATAGGTCCCCCCTCTGAATGTTATATGTACGGCATTGCGTTGTGTGCCAGAGACAAAGTACCTCTTAAATGCAATTGCACTGCCTGGACATTGATTTATGGACTGTTATTTTACATCAGACGTTCCATTAAGTTCTGAGTTTCTACCCTACACCACATCCCTGAAAAGGCCTTGCACTACTCGACTTTGCTACCCTCAGGGTCAAGTACTAAAGGGGTATGCTCCGTGCTCAATGGTTCAATAGTAAGGCAAAGTCCAGGACATCTGTGATAAAGGACTCCAGTTGTTACAATCCAGGCCTGTTAACCTCTGTCTGCCTTGGGACTTCTGAAAAAGTTCCCAGAAACGACATGAAACATATGTAAAGTTGGTTACTTAAATCTTTATTACTTCAAATACATCACTGAAACATGCTCCTTTCAGTTAAAAGGCTAAAAAACAACTGTTTATAAGACACTTTCAAGAATCTTAAAACAGTTAAAGGAAAACATGGCTCCTTGCATATGTCTGACTTCCTACACGTTTTTATCAATGGTTAACTTTTCGTTAGCCTCTCAGCATCTCTTGGCCTATTGTGATGTTTCCCCTGTGCCAAGTAACAGATCGACTATTATTAGAAATGGCCACTATCAAAAATAACACGGACTGAGGACCTCCATGGGCGTGGGATAGCTGAGAATACAAGAGAAGAGATAACACTAGGATGGGTATGTATGCATGCACACACGTTTGCATTGTTCTGTACCTAGCTGGGCAGAAAGGGTGACTGGATCAGTGACCACGGCAATGCTACAGCAAAGAGCAAGCAGTTCATCTGGTCCCTTTGAAACGTCAATGGATCAGGTGAGTGCACCTCACGAATCTTCTTAACACTGAATCACTTTTCATTCCTCCTCAGTGTGACTACTTAAGGCCTGAACCGCTGCGACTGCATGGTAGGACAATCAACCCGCATCTGCCCTCCTTGGTCTCCCTTGCAGGTAGGATCAGTCTAGGCTCCTGCAGGTATTGATCATGGCAGGGGGCAGATCACTGCATCTGAGGCCGTCATCCGTGCTGCTCTCATGCTTGTGTAAAGCAAAAACATCTCCTTGTGTTTGCTCATGTTTGAGTAGGCATTAAAAGTACGGGTTAAGTGTCATCTTTGTCCTAAGACTTACATTAGTGAGACAAAGATGTTGGTGATGTTGATCTTGGCAGTGTCAAAAGGGTCATGAGGTCCCAAGGGAATTACGGCAGCGTGGAAAACCTTAAAGGAAGGGGACTGCAGTGAGCTGGGAAGCTATTAGCTCCCTGTCAACAAGAGGATAACCTTCAAGCTCCTCACCCACGCACACAAAGCACTCCACAACTCCGGACCAGCCTACCTCAACAGACGACTCAGCTTCTACACCCCCACCCGCCAGCTCCGCTCGACCAGCCTCGCCCTCGCCACAGTCCCCCGCATCCGGAAAACGACCACCGGCGGCAGATCCTTCTCCCACCTCGCCGCCAAGACCTGGAACACCCTCCCCACCAACCTCCGACAGACCCAAGACCTACTGGCCTTCAGAAGACTCCTCAAGACCTGGCTCTTCGATCAGTAGCAGCACCACCCCCCTCTTCCCCCAGCGCCTTGAGACCCTCGCGGGTATGTAGTGCGCTTTATAAGTGACATGATTGATTGATTGATTGATTAGAGCCACAGGCAAGTTTTGACTGCAGAAACCTTCAGCTCAGCAGCGTTTTGTGCACATATAACACAAAAACAGCACACAAAACAAATCACAGCAGTAAGATAATCTTATGAGAAGGTCCAAGGCCAAACATCTGCTAACCTGGACTAAATTACTCCTCTCATATTCGTGGCTGACGGTGCTAAAGCAGCTCTCTACCTTTTAAATGTGTCTCACAACCCTTCAGCCATTTTGCACTCTTGGTGTGCAGAACTGGTGATTTTTATGATTTTCACCTGCTGGCATGCTGTGCACTTAACGTCTTACTACCGCTGCCATTGGTGAAGGGCAGCTCTGGGCTTTGGACTTGGTTCTCGTACGTGGTTGACGGTGTAGTTTGGATCAATGTTAACTGGAGCTAGTAAGTGCAACTGCACTAGGGCTGTAATCCAAGGTGCACCAGTGGATGCAGGAGGCATAAACTTCCCCCGCTAGAAGAGCCTTTACACAATGCTTCTTTGTATCTAATGGGTTCTGGAAACTCCAAATATCGTCTCTCATGCAGAGCTGGAGAAATTCCACCTCAAATCTCGTGTGACGTCCCAATGTAAGTGATTATTCAGCATAATTTGTGAATTTGTAGGAAATATACTTCGGTTTCTGTCTCAGTCACACCATCTACAATTAGATGTTTAGAATCTGTGTCTTCTCAAATGAAAACAGATACAAATACAATGAAAATGTGACTCATTCTCGGCCAGTCAGTTCATTCCCATTGACTAAATAATCCAAGGATCTTTTTTTCCCCACTAAAGTTCCTTTCTGTACAAGGAAGCATCAGCACCCTCCAAGTGAAGGAATAACTTCACTAATAAGGCACTGAGATGAAACCCTTCTCGCAGTGCACACCAGTCAAGAAGGCATTTTCTTTCTCAGTCTTTCCCCTTTGTTTGTTTTTCCCTTTGTTCTTCTCAGTCAATGTATGGTGTGGAAAAATAAGTGCCAGTCCCCACAAATGAGTGCTGCTGGCCCCCACCGGCTCAAATTAAACACGGAGTGTTACACACTTAATGGACATGTGCATAGGACTCACCTGGGTGAGGTTGTAGACGTGGTCTTTCAGTTTGAGGCTCTCGTCCTTCGATTCAGTAGCCTTCCTAACCTCTTCACTCTTCCAACAAAATACACAAAAGATACAATTTTAGTGAGCTGCTTGTAGGTGCACTAATCTAGAAACATATGTTAACTGATGTATTTATGCTGTCATTCTTGTGCGTGCAAGGTCCAAGTAGGCTTCAAAAACAATTTGTGTCCAATACAGAAAGAACAGACTTCCGACATCTCTAAAATTAAGAAGAATTTCGGGCCAATGCCTGTAATTTTGTACCCTATTTCATTCGGAAATTTCCTAAACTGTCCAGACAGTTCAGATATAGTGAATAACACGTTTATTGGCATAGTGGCATGCTACAGAATGCACTGCCTCTAGGCGCTTGGAAGATTGGTGTAATTAATACGTAACTCAATGGTACTCACGTTATCTACCTCAGAATGACAAAATAATGAAATGGTTGTTCGGAGTCCAACTTGTGCTCTGACTTCTATGTGGGCTCATGCTCTCAATAAAAAAATATGGTTGCACAATTAAGAGTTGCATACTTTGTGTCGCAAAATCTTTAATCAGATACAACCAGGATCTTTGGCTGGTCTTATCTAGAAAACCGGGATCACAGACCGCTTCACAGAGGCGGGCAAATATTCAGTGGTTCTCTGCAATATTAACACTCTGGATCCTGTTTTCCTTCGGGGCCAGACACCTATTCATGGTTTCTGAGTTCAGTGCATAAAATCAGGAAGCATTGCAGGATCACCTGGGATTACCACTAGCAACTCCCTCAATTCCAAATGGCTACATATTAGCTGCTGATTATCTTGTCTGTGCACCGGAAATTAAATGTTTATGTATCCTTAGAAGCAGCTCTTTGTTCAATCAGCATGGGAACTGTGTGCTTATATTAAAATCATACTTTACAATCGCCTTTCTAACACCTTTTGACAGCCTTCCATTCTAGGCCATAGTCTCAGATTCCCCTGAATTAATTTTGCTACACTTGAATCCAGCAATAATTTCAATTTAGGGATAATCTGAGCAGGATACATATTGAATACTCTGCACATACATACACACATTTAGGGAGTGAATATAATTCTTACATATTGTACCTCTGTTTCGCAGCAAATTAAATCCTTCAATGGATTCTGATAATGTGTGATCCATTAAGTGGACATTGGCAGAATCTTGGGACATTAGGTCTCCGAAATTACTAATTTACTTGGACTACAAGGTCAAGCACATTTCGAAGCAGAATGTATTTTTAATTAACGGAAATAAACAGCTTGATAATTAGTTTTAATTTGCAGTTTATAACAGCAGTACTTTAGATGGCATCAGCTGGCAGTTGAATGTGCTAATCCTGGAAGATCTTAAGTAAACTAGTTCCTTTACCTTGCTTAACCTGTCGATGAGGGACTGCATCTCTGATAGTTCGATCTGGTGTCTCCTCTGCAGTTCAAGGATGGCAACTTCAACTTTCTGGTGCTCCTGACATACAGAAAAGTAAGGAAAAAGAAAAGTGTGACTGTTTGGGATGATCACATGCATCATGGCAGGATCTACCGCCTATGAAATGTATGGTTCATAACTCAGAAGAAAACATGTGAATTTGCAGATGTGATCAACCCGAAACCGTCATAAGAGTTTCACAGCAAAGACATCCATTCTCAAAGTACAGAAAGGGAAGAAGTGACAAGAGCAGCACAGAAAATGTTTTCAGACAAGTTCTTGGGGTGTGAAGGGAGATCCGTGTTGCACTAGAGCAAAAGGATGAAAAGCTTGATTTACAGATTTGATTAGGTCAAGATACAAGAAAGACAACCTGATTTTTACTGCTGGACCAAAGTACAGGAGCCTGCTCTATATCTGAAGAGATCAAAATCTGTCAAGCATTGTGAATGCAAGACTGGGAACACTAAACGGAAGTATTACAAATGGAGTTTGTATAAGACTAGGAAGAGGCATGAGAAGGGTGGACTTCATGAGGCGCGGCGGTCAGCATTGGACAACTGTGCATTAGTAATTCAAATTTGTTAATGAGAAATAGCATCAGCTCATTTTTAATACTTCTAATTGCATCCCTTCAAAACTAAAGTATGTTTTATTGAAATTAAGTTGAGTGTTACTGTGAAAAGAAACACTTCGATTTTTTTCTGCAATAGGCTAAAAATAACTAACACTAATCAACACATGCTAAACTAAACATTTCAAACAGTGACATCAAGCAAGTGCAACCATAGGGGTCAACCCTAGCCCCTAAGATTCACATTAAAAACCCTTTCCTCTATAGCACAAACACTTAACCCTATATCCAAACCATTAATTCTATATCCATAGCACTAAACACTACACGCTAAATCACTAATCCCTCATTTCATAGATTTAACTATTGCTTACATCCTTAACCATATACCCATAAACCACAATCCCTTAACCTCTATACCACAGACCTGTAACTTCTAACTGTATACCTTAATCCTTAATTCCATACCCCAAATTCTTCACCCTATACCTTCAACCCAGTATTTAAAATCCTTAATCATATACCCTACACCCTTACACCTGTACCCCACATCTATAACCCTGTATCAATAAGCCCGACATTAGCCCCTATCCTTAACCCCATACCATTTACCCAATGCTTCTAACCCTGAACCTCTGTATCCCATCCGTTTAAACTTTAATCCTGTACCCCAACCTCTTGACGCTAGTCCCCAAACCTTTATTTTCCAAACGCTAGAAATATAACTTTAGCAATCAAACCCTACCCCCTAACTCATACCCTTGACCTCTATACACTGTATCTTAACCCTATAACAAACACCAAGCCTAAATCCAATACCAAAAATCCTCAAATCTATACCTTTAACAATATGTGATTAACTGAATACTTTTAACCCATATACCCTCACACCCTTTACTTATACCCATCAGTCCCTAACTATGATGCATCAAACCCATAACCATATACTTCAACCCATAACAGTAGCCCCTAGCCTCACACTTGTAACACCTAGAACCTTATCCCAGAACCCTCAACCCTTTAGCTCCTTTTACACTGTCCTTACTTGTATATGTTTTACGAACCAACACTGTGGAAGTTTACCTTTTTCCATGTATTTATTTTTTAGAACTAGTATTTGAAAAGTGTTATTTTTTGGAGTGTTATTTTCGAAGTTTTTACACAATCCTCATTGGACTACGCTGAAGTCAGAGAACAGTGTTTTGTATTGGACTAAACTGAAGCATTAGAACGTGGTCTGTATCTAACTAGTCTGAAGCGTAAGAGCACCCTCTACGTAGCTAGTCTGATACATACAATGGTCTGAATCGGACTGGGTTATAGCAGAAGAATGGCCATCTGTATGTGATTCCGTTGAAACACGATGTCAGGCTGAAGAAAGAGCCTAATTAAAAATATAATGAGAGTCCAAGTAGGGACCCTTCTTCCTAGTCAGGGTAAGGGGATACACTTCTAAAATAACCCCTGCTCACCCCTTGGTAGCTTGGCACGAGCAGACAAGCTTATCTCAGAGGCAATGTGTAAAGCATTTGTGCAAACATACAGTAATCCAGTGAAAACACTACAAATGGACACCACACCAGTTTAGAAAATACAATACCAAAACGACAAAATCCAACATACAATAATCTAAATATGACTTTTAGAAGGTAAAATCAGTTCTGTCCATAGATAATGATGGATGCGACTCTTTCAACACAAAGTACCTTAGATGCGTCAAAGCCATAAGCAAAAGGGTCGCAGGGAAGGCGATGCGTCGGTTCCTTACACACAGAGAAGGTGATACATCGGTTCCTTGCTCTGGGGGAGGGGATGCGTCGGTTCCTTACTGCTGCACAGGGGAGGTGATGCGTTGGTTCCTTACAGAAGAGGAGGTGATGCGTCGGTTTCTTACTGAGTGGGGAGGTGATGCATCGGTTTCTTACTGCGTCCCCCAGCAATGCGACAGACTTTGTGCCTCGATGCGATGTGTGACGATTCAGGACGATGCGATGCATGACGATCGGGGGTTGCGCCGAGGGTCAGGGCTGTGGCAAAGAGGCGCTGCGACGATTTCAGCAGCGTCCCCTTGATGCGTCAGTTCTTCAGCTTCGGCGATGCGTCAGAAATTCTTCTCGCACCGCTGCGATGCCTCGGACCCAGGCAATGCGTCGATTTTCACAGTTCTTCAGTCTTTTGCAGTTCCCAGCCCCAGAAACAACCTTCAGAGGCCCAGAACACTGTCAGGCACCTCTTGGCAGGTCAGAACAGAAGGCCAGCTCTACTTCAAGCCCTTGGAGATCTTCCTCAAGCAGGGGTCACAGCAAAGTCCTTGTCCTTTCCTTGGCAGAAACAGCCACTGTAGGCCAACCCCAGACAGCACACAGCAAAGGGGCAGTACTTCTCCTTCAGTTTCTCCAGCTCTTCTCCTTGGCAAAGGTTCCTCTTGAATTCCAGAAGTGATCAAAGTTCTGGGCCCCAATATTTTTACAGCATTTCTCTTTGTTCTGTTGTGGCAGAGAGGATCTGTGCTCAGTCAAAACCAGTTCTGTCCTCTCTGGCCCAGCTTCCCAGCAGGAGGTGGAGACAGCATTGTGTAAGGCAGACCAGGCAAATTCAGGTGCAAGGAAATCTCCTCCCACTACTCTAAATGCAGCCCAGGTCTATTCAGCCCAGGCCTGACTCATCCAGGTAAGGGAGGACACACCTCACCCCCCCATCCCCACCGAGTGGCTGTCTACAGTGAATGCACATCCCCAGCCCCTGTCACTCAAAAGCCGGACAGTAAATCCACAAACCAGCAGAGGCACACAGGATGGCTAAGCAAGAAAATACCCACTTTCTAAAAGTGGTATTTTTAAACACATAATATAAAAATCATCTTTATTAAAAGATGCATTTTTATATTCAGAGTTCCGGCATACTAAACTCCACCTTTCTATCTTGTCCCCATGAGAAGTTATACTTGTAAGATTTTACAAAGTATTCCCCATTCTATCCTATGGGACAGATAGCCTTTCCATAGTGAAACATGAAAAACACTGTATTTCACCATCAGGACATGTCACACACATCAGTACATGTCCTACCTTTCACATACACTGAACCCTGTCCATAGGGGTACCTTGGGCCTACCTTAGGGGTGACTGACATGTAATAAAAGGGAAGGTTAGGACCTGGCATGTGGGTGCACTTGCCAGGTCGACATGGCAGTAGAGACTGCGCGCAGACACTGCAGTGGCAGGTCTGAGACCCCTCTGAAAGGGTGCTTGTGTGTGGGGCAAAATCAGCGCTGCAGGCCCACTAGCAGCATTTGACTTACAGGCCCTGGGCACACACAGTGCACTGTGCTAGGGACTTGGTGTTTCCATGATTGGCTTATTTGACTTACCACTAATCCATATTCACAATTTACAGAGGGAGCACTTGCACTTTGGCAGTGATCAGCAATGGCAAAGTGCCCAAAGCACCTAGACCAGCAAAACGAAATCCAGCACACAGCAAAAATACAGGAGGCAGAGGCAAAAAGACAGGGGAAAACCACGCCAAGGATGCCAGGTCTAACAGAATATCAAAGATGTCACGGGCTACACAGAATGCACGGGGAGGTGAAAGTTTTTTTTTTTTTTTTAAACTTTATTTATAATTGTTGGCAATCATATACGTTAATACATATAATTTGGAATGGTTTGGCAACTCCACATTTTACGTCCTTGTATTGTCATCACAATAAACATCAGAGATTTACAAACAAAAACATATACTTTCAGGATTCAATAGCCAGAGGAGATTCATGGGTTGGAGGTCGTTTCTTGTTGACGCATGTAACTTAGAAAGGGTTCCCAAATGTCTCGGGCCGGGATCTCGGAGGCATTATGTCCCAATAATTAACAACTGAAGCGGACTGCAGCAGAACGCCCATTGTGCGTCTGTAAGTGGGAGGGCGAGGTCATCCCCCCAGGCTTCTCGGGCTGGTGTATGTGCTGCGGGTGAGGTGCGTTGCATACTTTGGTACAGTGATGTGATAATTTTCCGGGGAGAGGTGACGGTACATATATATTCTAGGGCGGCAAGGGTCGCCGGAGGTGCTGGGAATGTCTTGAATAATTCTCAGCATGTCGCTCGCAGTTGGTAGTATAAAAATGTGTCTAATGGCATGTTGGATGCCTGCTGCGAAGTCGGAGTACCACGGAACTGATCTCCTGGGAAAAGGTCTGCGAAAGTGTGTATATTGAGACTGTTTGCGCAGCTGCAGGAACCGCCTTCCTGTAGAGGGGGTATTAATGGATGCTTAGTTAACAGGATTGATGGAGCAAAAAGGAGAGGGACCCTCGCGCGCCGCGCCAGCCCAGGCCCACCTCATGCATTGTGGAGTGTATTTCAGCCACGGGCCGTTTATATGGGGTAATCAGCGCTGTCGAGAGCGGCCATGGTGAAACCGCATCTAATTCGACTGCAACGTGCGGTTGGAATGGGGTGGGATGTATCCAATAATGCAGGAAGTGTGCCTGGGCGCATAGTGCGTACAACTGTAGATCAGGTGCACCCAACCCTCCTTGAGTTTGCGGCAGTGTCCGCAATTCATATTTAACCCGAGGTGGTTGACCAGCCCAGATCAGTGCGATGAGATTGGACCTAAGTCGTTTGAAGAAGGCCTGAGTGATCGGGTTGGGAATGTTTATGAATAGATAGACATTTTGGTAATACCACCATCTTTGCTATGGCGATTCGGCCTGCCAGGGATAGCGGCAGTTTCGTCCATATAGGGATGCGATCCTCAAACCATGCCATCGTTTTGCCAAAATTGGCCTGCCACAGCTCGGTTAGATCTCTACTAATGTAAATGCCTAGATATTTCACTGGCCCCGTTGCCCACTGGAGGGGATATTCTACAGGAAATGGGATTGTGGCATCCGTTAGTGGAAAAAGTATTGATTTGGCCCAATTAATCTGAATCCCGGACAAGCCTCGGAAGCGTATGACCTCACGGATTAGTGGGGAAAGATTATGTTCCGGCTGACTTATATAGAGAGTGACGTCATCCGCATACAGAGACACGGTGAGGCTCCGAGTTGTGAACCCCACCCCCGGTTGGCGCGGTGTTGGCGGATTTGTGCGGCTAGGGGCTCCATCGCAATGGCGAAGAGCAGGGGTGATAGGGGGCATCCTTGCCGCGTGCCCCTGCTGACTGGAAATGGCTCCGATATTTGCCCATTAAGGCGTATCTGGGCGGTGGGCAATGTGTAAAGAAGTTGTACCTGTGCAAGAAAAATGGGGCCGAGCCCCATTCTAGCCAGGTGTATCAAATGCCTTAGTTGCATCAAGCAAGGCTGTGAACTGAGGGTGTAGATAGTGCATTACCGCAAACATGGTGCGGAGGTTGTGGACTGTGGAGCGGCCCGGTATAAACCCAGATTGATCGGCCTGATCATCACCGGTAGCAGGAGCTGTAATCTGTTCGCTAGTACATTTACAAATATTTTATTATCAATATTGATGAGCGATGGGGGCCTGTAGGTATCGCACTGGTCAGCCGGCTTGTCAGGTTTGAGGAGCGAGAAGATGACGGCTTCTCGCATGGAAGGGGGGGAGCGAGCCTACCTCTAAGGCGTCACGGTAGACCTCCATCAGTTGAGGAACTAATATGTCAGAGTATTCTTTGTAGAAGGACGCTGTTAGACCATCCATGCCAGGGGCCTTGTCCGGGGAAAGACTAGCTTTTGCCTGCTGCACTTCCTCAGCAGTGATGGGGGGAGTCTAGAAATTCCCGGTGCGAGTTGGAAAGCCAAACTAACTCAATAGTGTCAAGGTAGCCCTGCAGGTCTGGGGGGGAAATCTCCTGGGAGGAAGAGTATAGGTGGGCGAAAAAATCTACCATAATGCGTAGTAGGTCGGGAGTGTAGGAGTGGCGTTGACCCTCTGAGTCTATCACGCCTGTGATGTAAGAAGATGCGCGTGGTTTCTGTAGTAACCTGGCTAGTGTCCTGCCTGGGCGTTCACCTTCACCATATCTGCTTGCCTGAGTTTCTTTGCCTAGAAACTTCACCTCTCTGCCTGCATCATCCTGATATTCCGTCAGTTTACCACGGATGTCAGCCTGAACAGTGGGGTCACTAGAGTGGTGAATTTGGGCTTCGAGCACGGGGATATCTGTTTCAAGTGCTGAGAGTGTGCCCTGGATGGCCCCAAGTACCCCGTGTTGTTTGGCTATGCAGAAGCCTCGGATAACCACCTTGAAGGCATCCCAAAGTGTGGCGGGGGAACTGACCGACCCAGTGCTGTGTTCAAAGTATTCCTCAATAGCAACTCGTACTTGTTCTCTACAAACTTGGTCCCTGAGCGCATTTGGGGGTAGTCGCCAGGAAAACACGCTTGATGGTGCTGCGGGGGGCTGAGAGTCAGTTGGATCGGTGCATGATCCAATAGAGTGTGGGGTAGGTGAGAAGCTGTGGGTCGCCAGGAAACCATGGTTTTGGACATTAGCCAGTAGTCTATTCTTGACCATACCCTGTGTTGCAGGGAAAAACAGGGGCCATCACGTGCCTCCGGATGTGCGTTGCGCCATATGTCAATGAGGTGGTTGTCTGCAATGATCGAAGTGAGTGCAGAGGCCGCTTGTGGGTGTGGCAGTCTAGAGCTCCCTGCCCTGTCCATGTCATCTATCAGTGGGACATTAAAATCACCGCACCACATTACCATCTGTGGAGTGGAGCTGGCAATTCGCTGCCAAACGTTTGTGAAGAATGCTGGGTCGTCTGTGTTTGGGCCGTAGACTGTGGATAGGGTTACGGGGTGGTTGTGAAGTTTGCCTGTTAGAATAATGAAGCATCCTTCTGTATCGCATATGTATTGATCCGTAGTCCATGCCAGGTCTTTACGTATCAGAATGCAAACTCCTCTGGCGTAATTAGAGTATGAGGAGACGTATGTGGATCCCCACCCTCGGGCAAGCAGGGGCGGTAAGGTATTACTGGGAAGGTGAGTGCCTGGAGTAAGCATATGTCTATAGCGTGCCTATTTAGATAGGTCTGTACGAGGCATATCTTCCTGCCATCATTAAGCCCTCTTATGTTCCATAAGAGTAACTTAATCGAGGCGCTCTTATCCATCTGCACTATGGGGAGTCGTATGACTGTGATTTCACATGTGATGTGTTTGCACTTTTTTGCAACCACGTGTATAACTGTTGGAGAGCATGCCAGTGTGCCAAAATTTTATACAAACATCAGAACTAAGGTAACTAGCCCTCAACAACCCCCTCCCTCCCGCAACTCCCCCCCCACCCACTCCAAACCCCCAACTAGGTTGAGATATTCCCCCCATGAGCACAACTTCTGGGAGCCATCCCAGGGGGTAGTAGAGACACCGCAGGGTCTACCCGCCTTGAGGCTGGGTGGCTGAGCATAATTGTGGAGTGGGAGCCCTACCGCCCTCCCCCACCCCCCCAGAGCCAAGTTGTAATAAACTTATAGACGACTTAGCTGAGTAGGTGGTTTTCTTGAGAATTAGCTGATGCGAGGTGTGGTAGCATCTGCTCAGAGGTCCGGATAGAAGGTTTGTTTAGTGAAAGTTTCTGCGTTCGACTGTGGGTGACTGCGGGTAGTGATTAGTTGTTGTCGCTGAGTCGCGCTCCCTCCGAGGAGGGGCTTGTGTGATCCTCCCGGAGTCGTTCCTTTTTGGCCTGTTGCTTGGCGAACTTGAGAGCCAGCTTCAGGTCTGTGAAGTGGGTTGCTTTGCCATCTTGGGTGATCTTGAGCTTGGCGGGGTAGAGCATGGCATTTTTGATGTTGGCCTTTTGGAGGAGTTGTTTTGCTGGCTGAAACTCCCGACGAGCGGCCTGCACCGCCAGGGTGAAGTCTGGGAAAAAGGACACAACATCACCTTTATATTGAATGCGGCCCCGCTCCCTGGCCAGCCGAAGGATGGTGTCGGGGTCTTTATAATTTAACAGGCGTGCCACAATTGGGCGTGGGGGAGCCCCCGGGGGAGATCTCGACCCCAGCAATCTGTGGGCTCTCTCGATAATTAAGACCGGCGACAAGTCCGAGCCGAAGAGTTACCGCAGCATAGTTTCCACGAAGTCCTCCATCCTGGAGATAGCTGTGGACTCGGGAATGCCCACTACGCGGAGGTTATTGCGTCTCGAGCGGGCTTCGAGATCTTAATTTTTCGGTTTGATCAGATCCAGTACTTTGTCCATTTGCAGCAAGTGTTCGGTGGTGGTGGTTTGGTTGTCTTCGGCCTCGGATACTCTGGTTTCCACGTGGTCGAGCCGGGCGTCATGCGTGTCCACTCGGTTCTTAACCGTGTCCAGGCGGGAGGAGAGCATGTCCAGTTTAGCATCTATGCTCTTCAGGCTGGACTTTACCTCCAGCAGTATGGCTTTTAGGTCCAGGTCTTAGTCTTCTGGGGCGCCAGCTTCTGAGGATTGTGATGCAGCGTTTTTCTCTACCCCTGGTTCAGTTTGTTTGGCGCTGCGTGTTTTCTCAAAAAATGGAGTGTCGGAGTGTTGTGGAGTACCGTAGAGTGTTGTGCAGTGACACAGAGTGTTCTGGAGTGGCGTGGAGTGGAGTACAGTACAATGGAAGGGCGTAGAGTGGAGGGGCTTAGCATGGAGTAGAGTGTCATAGCATGGAGCGGAGCAGAGTGTCAGTGTGGAGTAGAGTGTCGCAGAGTGGAGTATTAGAGTGGAGTGGCGTAGAGTGGAGTAAGTGGCAAAGAGGGAGATGCGTAGAGTGGAGGAGAGTGGCATAGAATGGAGGGTCAGAGTGTCATTGAGGGAGTAGAGTGTAGAGTAGAGTGTAGGGGCACAGAGTGGAAGAGTGTAGTGTGTAGATGAGTGTTGGGACAGAGTGGAGGGGTGTGGAGTGTAGTAGAGTGTTGTGAAGTGTCATGGAGTAGAGTAGAGTGGAGTGGCATAGAGTTGGGTAAAATGGATTGGAGTGGAATAGAGGGAGTCGAGTGTTGTATAGTAGAGTGGTATAAAGTGGAATTAATTGTTGCAGAGTGGAGAGGCAGAGTGGAGTGGCATAGAGCGTAGAGATTGCGTTGATGTATGTGGGCGTAGTGGAGTGGAGTAGTGTCAGAGTAGAGTGGAGTAATGTGGCATAGAGAGAGTTGCGTAGATTAGAGTATAGTAGAGTGGAGGGGAGGGGCGCAGAGTGTTGTAGAGTGAAGTGGTATATAGAATGGAGTGTCGTAAAGTGGCTTACTCTGGAGCACAGGGCTTGCGGTTCAATCCCTGGCACCGGGGACAGCTCAGCATCATGTGACTCTGGACAATAGCTCACTTAATCTCCCCTACGGCCACCAGCGCCTTGAGACCCTTAAGGGTGATATGTTCTCGCTTTACAAATAGAAATTATTATTATTATAGGGTGGTGTAGAGTATTGTACAATAGAGTAGAGTAGAGTGTTGTAGATTGGAGTGGTGTATAGTGTTTTGCCGTATAGTAATGTAGCATAGAGTGGAGCGGCATAGATTGGAGGGGCATAGAGTGGAGGGGCATCGAGGGGAGTACAGTGGAGAGGCATAGTGTGGAGTGGAGTGGCAAGGAGTAGGGTGGAGTGGCGTGTCGTAGAGTAAAGTGGAGTGGTGTGGTACAGAGTGGAGTGGCGTAGAGTGGTGTGGCATGTTGTAGAGTGGAGTAGAGGGGCGTGGAGTGGCGTACTGTTAAGTATGCATGGTGTGGTAGTACACTGCCATTACAGAGAACACATTTTCAATTGAAATGAGCATTACATTTTTATGAGACATACAGTTTTACTGATAAAAGTATACAGCGCACAAACAATAATGTGCGGAAATGTCATCACCTAGTGTACTGATTTGTTTTGATCGTATTTATATATTTGTTTCCATCATACTTCAGAATTTGAAACAATGTGCTTGACATGTGCTTTCCTAATTCTGATATTTTCTGAAATATCACCACAGTTCATTTACAAATATTTAAACTTTGTTGTGTGCTATAAAAAAAGCCTTTCCTTTCCACCACAAAATGGTCACATTAATCCTCTCACTTTGATATCATAGAAATAAAAGTAAACACCAAGCTCCCTTGGAAGACAAAGCCTGACATATGACCTGTCTTTAAGTGTACAGTAAATGTGACGAGATGAGAACAAGATGTAAAGGCCTGTTTACAGAGACAGAGCGCTTGTGGAAGAATACAGTATATAGGCTATGCTCCGCGGGAGGTGTGAACTCAAGCTGGACAGCCTGAAACAAATAAATCCAGCAAATAGAAAGCAAGCAAATGTGAGTTCCAAAACACAAAGCCAGAGGTAAGCAATGGGAAAAATACATTCACAGACAGGGTCGCACTGGGACAAAAAAGGCCCAGGCACTAAAACAAAATTGGCCCTCATTACCTAACCAGATAGCTACAAAAGTGGCCCACATTGCAAATCAGGCCAGTTTGAGCTTGTAAAGACACACTGTATGGGTATTTTGCAAGGAATAGGAGACTGCATGCATTTGTGTTTGATGCAGGCAATGTTTGTGGTAATATCAGGAAATCAACAGTAAAAACTGGCCCACCAGGCCATTAAACCAGTTCACAAACTGCGAAAAAAGAGCCCACACACTTATCTGGTAGACCAGTCCACCGGGCACTGCCCGATTGCCCTATAGGCCAGTACATCCCTATTCCCAGAGAAGCTTTCAGAATGTCCCCAAGAAATTGTTAGCAAACCCGACAGCTGTGTTGTCTGGCAGGCTTCGACCTAAAAAAAGGGAAAGTCTGTAAGCCAATTTTGAGGTGTATATTTGTTCTGCACCACTCTCCAGTGTTTTAAAAATATGCATAAAAAAAAAAACAAGCCAAGCTAGCACCCCTGCGCAAACATGTTTGAAAAATGTAAGGCAAGGTTTAATCATGCACATGCCATTATGTGGTGCAAGGGCACTGTTGAGAGCCTATACAGAACCTGGTAGGCCCAACTCCTTCTGGTCCCACAGGTGGAAGTACTACAACGCAAGTGAGATGACGTGCACAATTGTAGGCTTCCATTAGTGACAGGAAGGTGGAGGAGAGACTACTTGGAAAGCTTCCTCCCCAGGGTGATGACTGGCTCAAAGGCAGAATTTCCAAAATTTGGACAGATGGACACTTGGTCCTATTGAGCTCCTGGCAAATGGTGTCTTGGTAGGACAGGCCTTTGTATTCCTCCAGTATAGGACTGCCTCAGATCTGGAAGCATTCGATTTGGGAAAGGAACAATAAGTGAGTTAGATGCAGTGGCGTAGCAAGGGGGGGGAGAGCAGACCACCTGAGCGACATGCGTTTTGGGGGTGGCGGCCTCCTCCTGGCCTTACCTGCCGCCTCGGGACGGCACTCTCCTCCCTCCCCCCGCTTTACAAAGCCGCTGTCACAGGGCGGCAATCCAATCAGCCGAATCTCGACAGCAAACCCCCCGCTCTTTAATGCTTCCGCCACGGGGCGGCAAATGGAGGCACCGCCAAGGGCGCCCAAGGGGCTAGCTACGCCACTGGTTAGATGGTTGGGCCATCTGGTCAGGCTACTGATTATGGACGTGGGCTAGTGTACCCAATGTAGCCCCTATTGAGTTCCTGGGTGTCATGTCTAGAGCAGGGTGATAAATTCCATCCCGCCAGTGGAGTATTGGCCACTCCACACTACGCATGTAACATGGAGTTCCAGTCCTATGCCCCCAACCGCTGCATGGTGGAGTTTTTTCTCGTGCACGGCTCGCCAACAGTAAGTTGGCAAGCATGAGTGAGATTTGGCATTCCGTAGCATTATTTTCAGTCACTAGGAGGGAACCCAGCAAGATTTCCCCAGTGCAGGCGGTCAAGACCATTAGCGGTCAGAAACTGCTGCTCAAATAGAAAAGCTACTAGAGCGGCCGCAATAATCATCTCAAGACGCTGCACCCTCTGGCACACCACGTAGTGCTGTTTGCGCTGAGTTTTCAGCATGAGATGAGCTCCTGACGCAAAAGTATCAGCACGAGCAGCATGATGTGCCTTATTCTGCCCGTTCGAGGAACTCCGCGGAATCTTGCGGAGTTTTCCTATAACTCAAGCAAGACACTGTCTCGACTTCGCAGAGCCTCGCTGCCGTAGGTAGGGGTTGGAAAAAGCTTTGGAGTCTTAGCTGTCAGCATTGGTGAGATTGTAGGTCCGTTTAAGTTGTTACAGAAGGTAAGGAAAGCAGCTGTCAGTAGCGGCCCGTGGTGGGAGTGCTGCCGGGAATTTCGTTACGCGCGCTGCATCGCCAAATGCGATGCAGCGCGCGCAACGAAATTTGTTTTATTTATTTTTTGTTTACTTACCTTAGTGCGGCCGAAATCCGTAGTTTACTACCCCCCACCCTGCCCCTCCCCCGCCCTGCGTCACCGCCCGGCAGCACTCCCACCACGGGCCATTACTGGCAGCTGTCAGTGTGTTTCCCTTTCTTACAAGTACTTGTTTTTGAGATGAAAGGGTTTCTTTATTATCGATCAAGACCCCCAAATATTTATAGACCTCAATGTGCTTGAGAGGCTGCGCATTTAGAGACCAATTTTGGGAACAAATGTTACGAGTCAAAATTGCCATAACTTTGGACTTTTTTCTGTTAATTTCCAATGTGTTTTCACGGGCACCTTGAAAAAGAGCATCCAAAAGGCAAGTCCAACCTTGGTTAGACAGCAAAGGAGCACATCATCTGCATACAAAAGATGACTGAGTCGCAGTGGACCCTGGCGAGGGGATGACAATTTATTTGATCAAGAGACCTTGTTAGGTCTTCTAGAAAAAAGTTAAAGTGAAAAGGTGCTAGGACACAACCCTGTTTGCGGCCTTGATAAGTCCTTATTTTCCTTGAGACGTGAGCTCCATTGCCTATTTTTATTCGAATCCAAGTGTTGGTGTATAGTTGTTGTATCCCTCTCAAAAGGGATGGAGTGATGTCTTCTTTGGAGAGCTTGGGCCATAATTTCCCATGGTCAACGCAATCAAATACAGACTTAAAATTAACAAAACATAAATGAAGAGGTTTTTTTTTTTTTTTTTTGGAGTGTGTCAATTGCAAGTGTCAACGCCAAAATATTTGTTGTTGTCCTCGACCTCATCATAAACCCTGTTCGATTTAGAAGGAGGATGTTGTTTGTGCAAGACTAGGAGGTTAGTTCAGCCAGTAGAACGGTCTCAAAATACTTTGCCTCGACACCCAATAAGGCCATTAGACAATAGTTTTCTGGTTTGGACCTATCTCCACCTTTAAAAATTGGGTTTAATATAGAACAGTGCCCCCTGTCTGGAATTGTACCGGAGATGGAAACGTGGTTAAAAAGAATGGTAAATTTGTCAGTCCAAAATTGGAATTTTATTTGTAAATGGCCTGTGGTATGCCATTTGGACCAGGTGCACCGTCACGCCTGCCGAATCTGAAAATTGATTTTGTCTGTAGCTCTCCTGAGTCACGGAAACAATACAATGCAATAGGTCCTGCTGTGGTTGCTCTTAGATTAGGTTTTGGACTAGATGATACCATCATATAGAACCATTTTGTGGGGGGGTACCTTCGATAACAGGTGACTTATGTATTGTGGGTGAGTCACTCTAGACTTGGAAACAGCGGTCAGGTGAGAAAAGTCAAGACTTGTTTGAAGGGGACAGACTGCTTCATGTATGGGCAGCCACCGCATGTCTAAAAGTAACCGGTCTTACAGCCTAAAACACTTCAAAGGTAAACCCTAAATTTGGGGAGTTGAAGATCAAATATATAGATTTATGCAGCAGCACAGTTTATCTTTTTATAACTATTTACAAATAAAATTATACTCTAAAAAGTACTGGTGATGGAGCAAGGACTCACAATGAGACTTGCTCGTAAGCAATCTTCTCACAGTATTAATTAATTTATGTTAAACTTTGTAATGTCATTATTAATAATGTGCAAACACTACATCTTATCCGAGAGACGCTTGCCTATGTGTTTAAAACTAATAAGTAATCCTTGTCTAATCCAAAATGGCCGCTAAAGCGCGGGAACTCAACTGCGCATGTGTCAACCATATCACGTGGTATGACGGCTTTCTTTGCTTGGAGGGAATCTTTGCTTCTGCGCAGTGTATGCTAAAATGGCTGCTTTATGTTCTCACATGATAAAGCTTTCGCATTGCTGCAATTAATAATGTGGTATTCTAACGCTACTAATGCGGGATAGATTTTATAATTAAATGGGAATAGAGTAGAAGTAGGGGGTATACAGTGAAAACATTTATTTTTGATTTTAACACGTTTCTTCTTTGATTTTTATTAGTTCGTAAATTGGGCCTGGGTTAACTGAACAGCAGCTCAAAGCCATGGAACCTGCGCATGCGCTCTGAAAACTAACAAGACAAAGCGATGAAGTCAACTTGGAAGATGTCCAAGGACATGACCCGCTGATCACCTTCACTGTACATCTGAAATGTCCTAACAATTGAAACAAATTGTATACACTTTATATTAAATTTGTCGTGAGACGGGTGGGAAATAAAGAAAATGTATTAATTGTGAGGGGCGATATTTTTAAACAATGGGCTTAAAGAAATTGAACTAAATTGTCATGGTGTGAGGAGCAACCCCCTGTCCCTGTCCAATCAGAAGTAGTGGGCCCATAATTTTGAAACATTAATGGGAGGTACCTGGGTGTAGAAGGGTATAATAGATATAGAATTAGCTAATTAGTTAGCGTTGAGGCTGTCAGCTTTGAGAAACCACAGAACGAGCTGATCGATTGCAGACTGAACCGCTGTCCAAAGAGGTCCTGAGGTCGGGGCGGCAGATTCCATTAGAAAGAAGACACGGAAGAACAGAGGAGGAACGAAGTGTCCGAGAGGGGAACGACGCAGGCGTCTTTGATAGAGAGGTCACCTGTCCTGTCTTGAATCTGGTCCGGAGGTCTTTGGCCTTCATTTTTCCTGGACCCTTTTCCAACTCCTTGGACAAGGGGTTTGGTTTTCACACCTTTAGGTAACTATAAATGCGTAAACCTTTAGATGTACTGCTAGCTCTATCTTCTCCTTTCTGAGGGACCGTCATTGTGATTGAATAGATGATTATTTAGTATACTTCCTCCTTGATATGCGATTAAGTGCTATGTGGCTTGTATTTTACTCTGCTAAAGAATTTAGATAAACATTTTAAAACTTACTGAGTCAGTGGTTATTTCAGGTGTTTATGATATTATATTTGTATGATCTCATTTCAAACTTCCCAATTATCAAAGGGTCCATTGGTAAGTCATTACTCTTCAATCAGAAAAGGTAATTGGTAGCAGGGATATTGATAAAGAGTACAACTGACCCCACCAGCGGAAATTGCTAGCGTAGTGTGAATGAATGGGCCCAGGTGAGTATTCGGTGTATGAATGCTTGTTGCTAGTAACCCGCTGGATCAGTTATCTGGCTATCAGAGGATGGTTTTACTTTGTTAATTGGGTAATGAGAATTTTATTTTTATAAACTAACATCCGTTTGTTTAAAAGTTTTGTTTTATGTTGTCTAGAATCCCCGGGGAAAATTGAATAGCGGATGGTAAGTGGAAGCCATACTGCAGTGAGGTTATCTGTCAGGCAGAATTAGTACTGAAAAGTGAAGCAGGGCTATCAGTACTTGTTAGGGACTCTGTGTCTGTGTGCGAGTGATAGCAAAGGAATAAGCTGGTGAAAATTTGATGTTATATCACCTAGAAAGGGTAACATTGAAGAAGTAGCAGGTATTTCTGAAGCTTACGTGAAGAGTAAACGGAAGAGTTTTACTCGTAGTGTATGTTTACTAAACGGAAGGGTTTTACTAAGTATGAAAAAATCTATCCTTTTATTTAGAGAAACTGACAAGATAGCGAATGTTTTATGTTGTTACTGAAATTTAATGAAAAAGTATTAAAGAAGTACAGTTAGCGTACGATTTTTGTAAAGGGAGGGTCAGCAGCAGGAGTAGAAGCGGACGTCACAAGTGCCGCGCTGGGATTGGTTGAAACAGCGGGCGTGGAACGACTCTTGTAAAGGAGGGGTCAGTAGTTAGGAGTAATACTGACGTCACAAGTGCCGCGCTGGGATTGGCTGGAACAGCGAGAGACAGAAGCGCAGATTGTAAAGGAGGGGTCGTCAGACAGACGTCACAGAAAAGCCGCGCTAGGATTTGGCCCGAGACAAATGTTAACTGGAATTTGATTGGTTGTCAGCATAGAAGTCAAAATCTTAGTGGATAGTATAGATTATATGTGGAAACGCGATCCGGCTTTAATAGGAACACGTCCAGACAGGAGATTCCTAGGTTTTGCAGAATATAATTCAATACATAGATATTTACCCAAAATGTACGGAGAAAAGAGAATAATGTCATTTGTACAAAAGATTAAGACTTATTTTAAAAAGGATAAGCCAATCAAAACTAGGGAAGGAATTATCATTCCACCAGCAAAAACGCCCGCCTCATTCATGATGATGGAGAGGGGTTATCATACTTGCGTATGGTTAGAAAATTGGATAGAATATACAAAAGAAGACAGAATATTAGCTTTCCCAGAGAATGGTACTTTCAGTGGGAGAGTTCTTCAAAATTTACGAATAAGAATGAACGAATTACAACCCAGACCAAGATTAACGCAATACGAAGCCCTAGAATAATGGGAAACCGAGGCATTTGAACGTGATAGACCCAGAAGTAATAGGGGATATAGGGGATTTTTCCCTAGACACCAAAATGAGTCAAGAGAAAGTCAGATGAAACAGTGGAGACGAGCGATGCTTACCGAGGGTTTGTATCCAATATTCATGGCAGAGGAGCCGTTAGGGAGTAAATGCAAAGAAAAGACTAAACATATGACAGGGTTTGAGATTCCGAAGATGAATTTATGGAAGAAATATTAAAGAACCCTCCACCATATCAGGAAGGGTTAAGTGGATGTTCCCCAAGTGCACCAATTCTGAGGACACCATTGGTACCTCAAGTACTACATAATCCACCAGTTAATAGGTTACTTCAGGATAAGGAAAGAGAGGCTGTAGACAGAAACAGAGCAGAGTTAATACAGAAAATCACGCAGTTAAATGTACATCCTGATTCTCTAACTATACCTGTAATCATTGGTCCTGTAGTTCCTTTATATGGCGACAAAGTAAATTACCCGAAACATCTAGTTATGCCTACACCTGTAAAAATTCCTAAACCTGAAGCTGTAATAATTGATGATCACATTAGTGACTGTGAATCTATGATTTCACTAATGGATTTGCCTATTCGAGACTCTGTAAACAGTACCCCTAGAAGAACCACACCTGGTTGCTCAAAGGATGTAAATATAATAACATCTTCAGGAACTAAAAGTGCCACCGTAGTAACACCGGAAGATTTAGAAAGGTGGGCACAGGGAACAGACAGACAGAGTTCACCCCCAAAGATCATGGATATTTACAAATTAAAAGTCGAATTAGAAGAAATGATAGCAGGTAATGTAGGAGTAGATCGTCTAAATACCTACAATGAAGAAGAACAATTGTTTGTATGTAGGAGCATAACCAGAAATGTAAAGATATTCCATGAAAAATTAACGGATTTGGCCTTAGAGATGGGAATTGAAATAAGGAAGTCAAAAGTGTTGCAGAGACCATATAGAGCAGAATTTACTGACAAAGATTTAGAAAATATGAATACTTCTGGTAGGAAATTACAAGTGAAAGAATTAATGTCAGTATTACAGAAATGGGGAGAACTGGATAAATGGAAAACTAGATGGACAAAGAAAAAGGAAGAGGCACGTTTCAGTAGAACGACTTCGGAGTATTTATTGAAGGAAACAGGGAAAGTAGAGCAGATGTACCCGATGCGGGAGGTTCCAGGAGGAGGCTACGTTCATGTCCCATGGAGCAGGCAAGATATTTTGTCATTTACGAATGATTTTCCAAAATTGAGAGAAAAACCATTTGAATGGTACAAGCAGGTTGAGAGGTTTGTGAAAGTTTCAAAGGTATTGTTAAAGGACTTAGATGGTTTGTTTGACATAGTGGTACCTGCCGATTTGTGGACAGATTGTAAAATTACAATCGACTGGCCTAGTGAAGAGTATCCCAGAGATTCAAAGACAGGTGCCCCATCAAATGATGTAATGAAAAAGTATCACCAAGTAATAACTTATTTGAAAGGGAAAATACCACCAAAAGAAACAGATTGGGTGAAAATAGACAGGACTACTCAAGAGGCAAGTGAATCGGTACATGCCTACTATGAACGTCTATTACAGGTGTTTAAGCAGTACAGTGGTTTTGAAGATATTGGAGACAAAAATATGAGTCAGTTTGTCTATCGATTTGTTTATGGTCTAAAGCCAGAGATTTGTCAGATGATCAAGCAACATATGTTATGTTGGCAGGGGAAACCCATTGACGAAATTTTGAAGTATGCTAAATATTGTAGAGACGACATTGAGGATAGACACAAGAAACTACAAGAAAAAATGATGTGGGCTCAAGTAAAAATGGCTGAGCAACAGGGAATTAATTTGGATAATCCAACAGAAAGTCAGGGAAAAGAATCTGGAACGAATGGTGACACAGGGAATGGTGGAAAAGTGAGAAGACGAATGAGTAGAGAAGAGGCTAAAAAGAAATTTCCTTGTCATAGATGCGGAAAGTTGGGACATTGGAAGAACGAATGTAAAAAGATTCAAAATAATAATGGCCCAAATCATAATTTAAATCCACAGACGCAGAATGACTCACAACAGGGTGTAAATCCTCAGAGTCAGTTGCCACCTGCCCCTATACAGGGTAATGTAAGCAGAGGAAAGCACGGTACAGACGTCGGATATCAAGGAGGAAGTGGTAAGAATGAATATGTAACTTCACAGTTTCTTTTACAGGATGAATTTGATCCATGTAGTTATCAATGACGGTGCCTAAGAGAGGGAGAGAAGGAATGCGTACTTGGCGCATCCTTACCGGTAGATCAGACAGGTCCATATGTTGAAGGGAGAGTAAGAGGTAATGATATCACTTTTCTTTTGGACACTGGTGCTACCCGTTCTACTGTAAGAACGGCAGACATCCCAGACCTCCCTCTCTCTGGAGAAGCTATCCAAGTTGTAGGTGTAGCACATCAAAAGATCAGAACACCCCTTTCTGAGCCTATGGAAGTAAAAATAGGAAACTTCCGAGAAATGCACCAATTTGTGGTGTGCGATTCCAGTCCAGTAAATTTACTGGGTAGAGACTTACTGTGCAAAATGAATTGTACTATTTTGTGCACACCGGATGGTGTTGCAGTACAGACCCCGGATGAAGATCATGTTTACAAATTCATGATAGCCAAGCAAGGTACGGAAGTAGATGAGATGTTCTCCTTGATAACCAAAGACGAATTACCAGAAGAATTAAGAATTACAGTGAGCTCGAAGGTATGGGATTTTACTGGGAAAGAAGTAGGATTTATGGCAAAAATAGACCCAGTAAAGATCACTGTAAAAGAAGGCGCAATTTTCCCAAATACCAGACAGTACAAAATGAGTGCAGAAGTAAAGGCAGGAGTTATTGAGGAAATTGGCAGAATGGTGAAACAAGGCATATTAAAAGAAGTTATGAGTAGTCCTTGTAATTCACCAATCATGGGTTTGAAAAAGCCTAGTGGAAAATATAGGATCGTTCAGGATTTGCGGAAAATTAATAAAATTGTGGTACCTTGTTGTCCTATAGTACCAAATCCTGCAGTGATCCTATACCAGATACCATGGAGTGCAGAATGGTTTACCGTGATTGATCTGTGCCAAGCATTTTTCTCAATACCATTGCATCCAGATAGCCAATATCTGTTTTCGTTTAAATTCAAAAACCATGTCTATGTGTGGAATCGTGTTCCTCAAGGGTACACAGAAAGTCCCTCCATTTTTAATCAAATACTGAAAGGGTGTCTAGAAAAATTAGTACTGCCCAGGAGCTCAGTCCTGATGCAGTACATTGACGACTTATTGGTAGCATCCAAAACTCATGATGATTGTGTTGCAGATTCAATTGCATTACTCAACCACTTGGCTGAAGAAGGACATAAAGTGTCACCTGAGAAGCTGCAGTTTTGTACAACGGCAGTTAAATATTTGGGACATCAAATCGAAAGGGGAACAAGAAGAATAACATCTGATAGAATAAAAATAATCAAGCAAATGAAAATGCCAGTAACACAAAGAGAAGTGAGAATGTTTCTTGGAATAGTAGGATACTGCCGACAATGGATTATGGGATTTTCACTATTAGCAAAGCCTTTAATTCAGCTAACCAAAAAGAAAGCAAAAGATCCAGTTGAATGGGATGATGAAAGTGCCGGTGCATTTGTAAAACTAAGAAATGCTTTGTGTGAGGCACCTGCCTTAGGCATGCCTGACTATACAAGAGAATTCACACTGTTTTGCTATGAAAGAGAAAATTGTGCACTTTGTGTTAACTCAAAGACATGGACTAGACAGGCGTCCTATAGCATATTTTTCTGCTACATTGGACCCAGTAGCTGCAGCATTGCCAGGCTGTTTAAAAGCAGTTGCTGCTACCTGTATGAGCATTGAACAAAGTGAGTCAGTAGTAATGGGATATCCTGTTAAAGTGTTTGTCCCACATGCAGTTGTGATCCTGTTGACAAGAACTAGAACTCAGCATCTCACACCTAGTCGGATGACAAGGTATGAACGAATAATTCTAGGAGCTGAAAATGTGACCATAGCTAGGTGCACTGTTGTAAATCCTGCTACATTATTGCCAGATCAATATTGTGAAGAAGTTAAGGACGATCCAGAACATGACTGTTTACAGGTCACAGAATTGTGTACAAAACCGCGTCCTGACATACAGGAAATGCCCCTAAAAGACCCAGACAGGGAGCTGTTTGTGGACGGCTCATGCCTAAGGCATGAGGATGGCAAATTGAGTGCAGCCTATGCTGTATGTGAACTTTCTGGAATAGTCGAAGCATCCTATTTACCAGGAGTCAAATCTGCACAAGTAGCTGAATTAATTGCCTTGATCAAAGTCTCCAAAATTGGGAAAAATTTAAAAGGAACCATATTTACAGACAGTCAATATGGGTACGGGGCTGTGCATGATTTTGGCCAACTGTGGATGCAGAGGGATTTCAAAACTTCTTCAGGATCCCCAATTAAAAATGGGCAGTTTGTAAAGGAACTAATGGAGGCAATATAATCACCAAAAGAATTGGCAGTGGTGAAATGTGCCGCACACCAGTCAGGAGATGATTGGGTGGTAGCCGGTAACAGATACACAGACCTAGTTGCTCAACACTGTGCCAGAAACAGATTGGCAGTAAACAGAAGGGTTGAAAGGATGGGAATCAGCTGCCAACTTATGCTATGTCCAACACCTGAAACATGGAATGATGTGAAAAGATTACAAGATGATGCTGAGGAGAGTGAAAGAGATGTTTGGATAAAAATAGGGTGTACCCGAAGAACAGATGATGATGTATGGGTATATTCAGATGGCAGACCAGTCATGCCAGACTGCTTGATTTCACAAATGGCCAGAATGTATCATGGAGACACACATGTAGGGAGAGATGCCATGATTAGACTTTTCAGACAAAGTTGGTACAATCCAAAGTTTAGGGCTGCAGCAGAGAGTCTTTGCCAGAGGTGTTTAACTTGCCAAATGAATAATCCAGGAAGGAGAACAGTAATTGGTTTGGGAAAAATTGGAAAGGCTGAGGGTTCCTATGTAAGATTGCAGTTAGATTTCATACAGTTACCACCATGTAAAGGACTGAAATATGTACTTGTCATAGTGTGTCTGTTTTCAAGATGGGTGGAGGCTTACCCTACCAGAAGGAATGACACCATTATAGTCGCAAAACTGTTGTTACGAGAACTCATTCCTAGGTTCGGTTTCCCAGTAACTTTGGAATCAGATAGAGGAAGTCACTTCAATAACGATGTAATTCGAATAATCTGTGAAGCATTTAAAATTGAACAAAAATTGCACTGTGCGTACCGTCCAGAGGCTTCTGGAGTGGTTGAACAAATGAATGGCACAATAAAATCAAGACTGTCAAAAATGTGTTCATCTACATCGTTAGATTGGCCAGATGCATTGCCTCTTGTCTTAATGGGACTCAGAAGCATTCCTGGTAGAAATACAGGATTGAGTCCACATGAAATCATCATGGGCAGAGCAATGAGACATGCACATGTACCTGGAAATAAACTGCTGAACATAACTGATGATATGGTTCAAGATTATTGCAAAGCATTGGCTGACCTAGTGCGTTCTGTCTCTCACCAGGTTGGAGAAGACGCAGTTTCCAGGCAGCCTGAACAAGAGCATGATCTGAACCCCGGAGACTGGATGGTAGTGAAGCATCACACCAGAGAAACGCGTTTATCACCCAGGTGGGGCGAACCTTGTCAGGTTATATTGGTTACAAACACAGCAGTGAAATGTGCAGGATTGCCTAATTGGATTCATGTAAGCCACATCAAAAGGGTGCCAGCTCCTGAAGGAAAAGATCCTCAGTCAGCATCAACAGCTGAGGAAGCTGAAGGTTGGCCAGCTGAAGAATCCCGGGTGAGAGATTCTGGAGAAGCTGAAGAAAAACAACCGAGCACAAGTCAGGACTGGATACCAGTGGTTGACATACCAGAAGTTTACAACAAAACAAGAAATCGAGCTAGATTAGAGGAAATTAGTGAGGATCAGATAGGTGAAGAAGAAGCAGCTCAGGCTAGGGAGAATGAAACAGTAAGAGAACCTGAGCAGGCCCAGAAAGGGAGAGAAAATTGGGCTCAAATCGACAACGAAACAACAAAATCTGAGCAGGGACAGACAGGTTTAGAAGAACGCGGTCAGACTGCAGAAGTACAAAGTGCAATAAGCCCTGATCAGAACCAGTTAGAACAAGAAAAACACGTTCAGGGAGAAGAAAACAAAGAAGACATCGAGCAAGAAAGCCTCAAGCATGAAGACGTAAATCCTGAACAGGGTCAGTTAGTAGAAACTCACATTCAGGCAACTGAAGAAAGAACAATAAGACCTGAACAAGAACAGATAGAAGAAGAAACTGAAATCGAGGAAAATCAATTTGTGCCACACCTTGAAAATAAAAGAATTTTTGGAAGACTCAGAAGGTGAAGATACAGTGCAAACAAAGAAAGTCAGAAAAGGTGATCATTGGCCTAGTGTCATTAAAAGAGTAAAATACCATATAGAAACACGAAGTGAAGATCCAGAACAAGTAAATGAAGTAATAAGCTTATCTGGACAGACAAGTGGAACTGAAAAACGAAAAAGCAAAAGATTGAAACTTGTGGACAATAAGTTTAAAGGTCCC
Organism: Calotriton arnoldi; assembly: GCA_963921515.1. Lineage (NCBI taxonomy): Eukaryota > Metazoa > Chordata > Amphibia > Caudata > Salamandridae > Calotriton > Calotriton arnoldi. The sequence goes on from CAWUFW010010542.1 coordinate 166,766, forward strand.
GATTGGACTTATATATTCCTTGAAGACTACGAGAGTTCAGAGTCAAGTGAAAGTGGTGACGAAGGAACAAGTGCAGAACTGACATATGAAAAAGAAGTGAAACCCCTTGATAACATTAAAGTCTTGAAAGAAAAAGAAAAGAAGAGAAAATCTTCTTTGTCAAAATGCCTGACGACAGAGTTTCTGGGAGACCGAAACGGAAATGTTGTAAAAGATGCTGTGCTATATGCATATGTAGTCTGGTAGTGGTGCTTATAGTGTGGTTAGTTGTGATTGTAGCAATTCCTTACCTTATGATAATGGATAAAAAGATTAACAATGAAACAAAAGGAAGGATAGATAACTTGAAAGGTGATAGAGTAAAAATAGAAGCAGAAGATGAACCAGAGTTTCATCATGTGGTAACAGATAACGATACTAGTTTAAATGTTTTCACTAAATTATTATTTCAGAACGTAGATACAATGGAAGTTAGTGACTGTTATGTTTGTATGAAGTTACCTGAATCAGTAGCAGAAGGGTTAACATACCATCATTTGCCTTTAACGTATGGCATATCATGTAGTGTACTAACTTGTTTATTTTATAGAACAGGGAAAATTCAGTATTATTATTCAAATATAGATGTGATATTTTCAGAGGTTCCGATTCGAAAGAATATGAACCCAGTGCTTAGTAGTCAAGATGCACAATTTATGGGAGAATTTTTCTTAACAACGAAGTCGATAGACATAACATATGCACATAGAAGCAATCTAACATGTTCATTACATGAAGAAGAAAAGATATTTTTGAACTTAGTTGAGAATAGAAGACAAAATTTCCAAAGGAAAGCGTCTGAGCATAAAGCTCATCTTCCGCCTTGGGCTGAGAAAGAGGGTATTTATACACCTGGCAAAGCTCAAGCTGCTATGGCTCTGGATTTTGTAAAGACAGGGAAAATTTGTCTACATAGGTTAAAGACTGATTATAACAATATTTTCATTGGTACCAGTGAATGTGAACATAATTTCTTAATACTTGGAGGTTGGGGACTAAAAGGAGGAACAGATTCAGTTTTTCCTGGTATTTATTATGTGTGTGGGAATAAGGCTTACTTTAGGCTTCCTGCACGGTGGTTTGGAAGTTATTTTGGAATAGTTTTTCCAAAAGTATACCACATAAAAAGAAACACTGGGAGCAATGAAAATAATAGTGAATTAACACGTAGTAAAAGAGCTAGTTTTTCTGAAATTGTAGGTGATATATTTGGTGCATTGATACCTTCAGTGGGAATAATTCTGAACTCAAGGAAAATATGTAAATTATCTACAGTGGTTGATCGTTTATCAACGGATACTGCTGGAGGATTTCTAATGATTAATGCGGAGATGGTTGCGATTAGATCTATGGTTATGCAAAATCGACTTGCGCTTGATATAATATTAGCAAAAGAGGGCGGAGTCTGTAAATTGTTGAAAACGAAACATTGTTGCACGTATATTCCTGACAAAAGTGCAGAAATCGGAACATATATAAAGAATATAACAAAACTTGAGAATGAACTGAAACCACTGGAAGTTGATAGTGTATGGGAAAGATTGACCAATAGCATTGCGTCAATTGGTACCTGGTTTACTAATGTAGGAAAAGGACTTATAGGTCAAATATTAGTACCCTTAGTAGGGATAGAAATAATAGTAGTGTCAATAATGATATGGTGCAAATGTTATAGAAAGAACGAAACATATAGAGTGACTGAAAAGGGCAAGAAACGGAAATTTGATGAAATTGAATTAGAAGATCTGAAAAGTGAAATATACAAGAAACTGAAAGGAGAGGATAAAAGTAGAAAATGTAAAAGTGAAAGTGTAACCATAAAATGCTAGAAGTTGGCATCTGGTTGTGGATAGTTTTGATGGCTCAGAAACGCCATCAGAGAGGGGATTGATGGAGCAAGGACTCACAATGAGACTTGCTCGTAAGCAATCTTCTCACAGTATTAATTAATTTATGTTAAACTTTGTAATGTCATTATTAATAATGTGCAAACACTACATCTTATCCGAGAGACGCTTGCCTTGGTGTTTAAAACCAATAAGTAATCCTTGTCTAATCCAAAATGGCCGCTAAAGCGCGGGAACTCAACTGCGCATGTGTCAACCATATCACGTGGTATGACGTCTTTCTTTGCTTGGAGGGAATCTTTGCTTCTGCGCAGTGTATGCTAAAATGGCTGCTTTATGTTCTCACATGATAAAGCTTTCGCATTGCTGCAATTAATAATGTGGTATTCTAACGCTACTAATGCGGGATAGATTTTATAATTAAATGGGAATAGAGTAGAAGTAGGGGGTATACAGTGAAAACATTTATTTTTGATTTTAACACGTTTCTTCTTTGATTTTTATTAGTTCGTAAATTGGGCCTGGGTTAACTGAACAGCAGCTCAAAGCCATGGAACCTGCGCATGCGCTCTCAAAACTAACAAGACAAAGCGATGAAGTCAACTTGGAAGATGTCCAAGGACATGACCCGCTGATCATCTTCACTGTACATCTGAAATGTCCTAACAATTGAAACAAATTGTATACACTTTATATTAAATTTGTCGTGAGACGGGTGGGAAATAAAGAAAATGTATTAATTGTGAGGGGCGGTATTTTTAAACAATGGGCTTAAAGAAATTGAACTAAATTGTCATGGTGTGAGGAGCAACCCCCTGTCCCTGTCCAATCAGAAGTAGTGGGCCCATAATTTTGAAACATTAATGGGAGGTATCTGGGTGTAGAAGTGTATAATAGATATAGAATTAGCTAATTAGTTAGCGTTGAGGCTGTCAGCTTTGAGAAACCACAGAACGAGCTGATCGATTGCAGACTGAACCGCTGTCCAAAGAGGTCCTGAGGTGGGGGCGGCGGATTCCATTAGAAAGAAGACACGGAAGAACTGAGGAGGAACGAAGTGTCAGAGAGGGGAACGATGCAGGAGTCGTTGATAGAGAGGTCACCTATCCTGTCTTGAATCTGGTCCGGAGGTCTTTGGCCTTCATTTTTCCTGGACCCTTTTCCAACTCCTTGGCCAAGGGGTTTGGTTTTCACACCTTTAGGTAACTATAAATGCGTAAACCTTTAGATGTACTGCTATCTCTATCTTCTCCTTTCTGAGGGACCGTCATTGTGATTCAATAGATGATTATTTAGTATACTTCCTCCTTGATATGCGATTAAGTGCTATGTGGCTTGTATTTTACTCTGCTAAAGAATTTAGATAAACATTTTAAAACTTCCTGAGTCAGTGGTTATTTCAGGTGTTTATGATATTATATTTGTATGATCTCATTTTAAACTTCCCAATTATCAAAGGGTCCATTGGTAAGTCATTACTCTTCAATCAGAAAAGGTAATTGGTAGCAGGGATATTGATAAAGAGTACAACTGACCCCACCAGCGGAAATTGCTAGCGTAGTGTGAATGAATGGGCCCAGGTCAGTATTCGGTGTATGAATGCTTGTTGCTAGTAACCCGCTGGACCACTGGGGCTATATCAAGTGTGAGATAGGAGTTCAAGACAGAAGTGTGGAAACCCACTACTTTAACACTACTGTATTACCTACTACTTTAAGTGATACATTTAGAGGGAGCAGGGCACTTGCATGTTCAAGGAGAGAATCCTTGGGCAGAAGAAGGCTGATTATGAGCCGGTGAAGCACAGTACAGGTGTGCCACAGTGGTAAGCACAGCAGGGGTAATCGCCTCTCCGAAACATGAAGTCCTTTGGGGGGAGGACGGTATCAGAGCACCACTCCATCATGAAAGCAGCTGGGCTCACCTCTTCTCGGGCCTTATGCTCTGCATTCATCACTTGCTGCTGTAAGTCTTCTTCCAGCTCCGCCAACTGCATGGCTGTCATCTCCTCGCTCCTGCCAATGGGATTCCACAGAAACAGGAAGTTGGAGGAAACAAACAAAAACATGGACAAAGCACATAATTTAATAAGTGTCAGCATCACCACATCCAAGTGCTATTGGGGTGGAGGGGGACATATCAAACTGGACTCATATACTAGTAATACTGGACATAGAGTTTTTTCCAGGTATGGGTCTGTGGGTCACAAAACTAGTGTTTCACTCATTTACAGCAGGCATAGGTTACCCCGGTATATCACGGAGATGGCATCTAGGGCTCCTTCCTTTAGCAAACCCTGAATGCCCCCCACCTACATGGGATCCAGATGAGTTGCACCGCAATCCCAAACAGCACTGAAGCTGCCAGGTGCACCAGCACCAGTTATAAGCTACATCACGCTGTAATCTGCAGTGAAGCATAGCCCTAACTTCTTGCACTGCTGAGTGAAGGACCGTGGATTAGTTTATTATATCAAGCCACTAGAAACAAGTAGAAATGATAGTGCAAGCACGTAATGTGTTAAAATAAACCATTAAATTCAAACAATAAAAGTCTCTTGTCCAATGATCTTTTCCCCGCCTGCCCATTGGAGATACGGAAGATGGAGGGTAGGAAAAGAAACAAGCACGGGCAAAGCCAATAGTTCTTGCCTATGCAAAATCTATTTACTTTGCCAAGGTGTTTTAGCCATGTTGTACACCTGGGTGGCTGCTGTTCAGCATGGCTAAAAGTTAGGGGCTTAGAGAGGACTGACGTGGAGTGGTGTAGAATGGAGTGGTGTAGAGCGTCATGAAGTGGCAGAGTGGCGTGGAGTGGCAGTGTCGCAGAGTAGAGTGTTGTAGAGTGGAGAGGCATGGAGAGGCATAGAGTGGGGTGTGAGTGTTGTAGAGTGGAAGGGCATAGAGTGGAGTGGCATAGGGTGGAGTAGAGTGGTGTGGTGTAGAGTGGCATGGCATAGAGTGGAGTGTCGCAGAGTCAAGTGGAATGTCAGAGTGGAGGGTCGAAAGTGTTGTAGAATGGAGTACAGTAGAGTAGAGTGGCACAGAGTGCAGGAGCGTACAGTGTCATGGAATGGAGTAAAGAGTCAGAGCGGAGTGGCGTACAGTAGCATGGCGTAGAGAGGAGTGTTGTACAGTAAGTGTCATAGAGAGGAAGGTCGTGGAGTACAGTGTCGTAGAGTGGAAAGGCATGGAGTAGAATGGAGAAGTAGCGTGTAGTGTCGTAGAGTGCCGTAGAGTGGCATGGAGTGGAGTAGAGTGTCAGAGTAGAGTGATGCAGAGTGGAGGGGCGTAGAGTGAAGTTGTATACAGTGGCATTGCGCAGAGTGGAGTAAAGTGTCGGAGAGTGGAGTTAAGTGTCATAGAGTAGAAACGATTGCCATAGAGTAGAGGGGAGTGCCATAGAGCGGAGTGGCATAGCGTGGAGTGGCATTGCATGGAGTAAAGTGGCGTGGAGTGGTGTAAAGTGGCGTGGAGTGGTGTAAAGTGGCATAGAGTGTCGCAGAGTGAAGCGGCATAGAGTGTTGTGAAGTGTTGAAGGATGGAGTGGCATAGAGTAGCGCAGAGTGGGGTGTAGTAGAGTATCGTAGAGTGAAATGAAGTAGAGTGTCATATAGTGGAGTGTTGTGGAGTGGCGTAGAGTGGAGTGGAGTAGAGTGTCATGGAGTGGAGTATAGTGGCATATAGTGGAGTGACAGAGTGAAGTGGCGTAGCGTGGAGTAGAGTGGAGTGATGTAATGTACAGGGGAGAAGAGTGTCAGAGTGTTGTGGAGTAAAGGGTGTAGTAGCGTATTGCCATTACAGACAACTCATTTTCAATTGAAATGACCATTACATTTGTACATATAGTTTTACTGATTAAAATATACAGCGCACAAACGATAGACATTTAAATTGTGTTGTGTGCTAGAAAAAAATAACATTGTACAGCTTTCCTCCAGCACAACCCCAGTAACCCAGCATCATTGTCACATAAATCCTCTCACTTTGAAATCAGAGAAAGAAAAGTCAACATCAAGCTCCCTCATAATACAGAGCCCGATATTTGAGCTGTCTTTAAATGCACAGCAAATGTGACAAGATAAGAACAACATTTAAAGACCTGTTTACAGAAAGCAAGCACTTGTGGGATAACACAGTAAACATGCTATGTTCCACAGGAGGGACAAACACAAGCTGGACAGCCTAAAACAAAAACAATAAAGCCACAAAATAGAAAGCAAGCACCTTTGAGTTACAAAACACAAAGCCAATGGTAAGCAATGGGTGGAACGCATTCCCAGGGATGCTTTCCGAATGTCTCCAAGAAGTCTTTCCAAACCAGACAGCTACGCGGTCTTGTAGGCCTCGACCTAAAAAGCGGTCTAACAATAGCAGGGGACATTAAAGAGTTCCTTGTGGAATCAACAATGCAGGCAGCAAAGCTCTTCTGCACATTAAAGCCATATTGAACAGCATTCTCTGACCAAAGAGAGGTAGCATTCAAAACATGCTTATTTGCATATTGACGACATCACAGGAAAATTATTGATCTGCATCGTTAAATCATCAGTAAAGCATGCATACAGGAAGTTTCTGTGGCAGGATAGGTTGACCCAACCTCTTGCGGGGCTTTGGTGTCGTCCCTCTCTCCATCCCCTGAAGGTGCCAGAGAGACTAGAGGCACAGCCTTCTGGGGTGCGGCAGTCCTCTCACCTTGATCGAACACAGCTCGTTTTTTGAAGTGTTTAGCGAGCAAACAGTAAAGTCTGCAATCTGCCAGAAAAGCATACGAGGGGGGATGGGAGGGGGGCTTCGGTCCAGGGTGGATATTTCCCATTGATATGGGTTAGGGTGCTCTTGACTTAAATTCTAAAGCCCTCCATCGTAAAGCCCTTAAATACTTGGCACGGGCACTCGGTCTAATGTGGATCTGGGACGCGTACAAGCAAAATTAAACACCTACTCGATCCCCCACTCGTCAAAAATAGAGCTGCCCTATCGAGATCTTTCTCATGACAGCTCCAAAAACCAAAGTGCCTTCCCACTCCGCATCAAAAAGGCACCATCTGAGGAAAAAAAAATGAAAAAAACTTCTTTAAAAGCAAATACCTGCACGCGTGAACTCCTTTTCAATTGTCCCACAACGTTTGAAAATAATGTGCCCTAATGATGATGTCAATCAAGGAATGTATAAGCCAATGTGATATTCTGCCTAATTTTACTGCAAATGGAAACAGAAAACGTATACATTGATGTACTCTGAAGGGAAATTACTGTGCATGGAAACGCCAAACCTGTGCACCTAAACTTTAAATCATACAGGTGTTGTTCTGTACTGTAAACGGATTCACAAAACTTACATTATATTTTAAACAAACTGACAATACTATTCATTCAACTGGAGACGAAAGAGCACTTTGCTTTACATTGAAGAGAATAGGCACATCGCAAAAAGCAAATCAGAGTAGAATTTGATACACGCGCCAACTCACCTGTCCTGCTTGAAGAACACCCAAACCCAACCTTACGTTAGGTCTCCAGAAGCAGCGCACTCCGGCTTTCACAATCCCAGTCAGAAACCTTATTCCAAGTTCTTACATTTAAATCCAGAGACGAAGCGGAACATGCAGGTGTACTTCAGAAAACAGCTACATGTGCCCAAGATTCGCGTCTCAAGACCACAAGAAGAGCCCACATCTCCACCGCAGCCTGACCGATGGAACGGCGCACAACTGGGCTGAAGGGATCCACCGATGACAGACAGTTGAGCAGTGTCCTCGCGGCGAGGAATGGTCAATCAGTGGTTTGTTGTTTCCATGGCAGCATCACCTATACTTAGGGCAACTCCTAACTCCATGTCAACCACGACAGGTTAGTCCAGTCTAGCTTGCGTGCTCACCCTGAAGCACACGGCGAGGCAGGCTGAATGCATTTCCTGTTTCACTGACCAAGCTGTGACGGTTTATAACAGAAGCATGCATGGCTAAACCACACGTGCTTCAACAACGCTGGCGCAACTATGAATGCGTCTTAACCACGCATTCATTTACTACGCATGCCTTTACCATGCATGCCTTTACAACACATTTTGTAGTAAAGGCATGCTTGGTAAAGTTAGATGCATAGTAAAGTTCACACTCCAGCCCCCCTGCCCTGAGCCCTTAAAACCGGCTGCCAGCACTGCAATCCCCCCGCCCCAGCCCTAAACACGACCCGACCCCCTCCCGCCCTGAGGCCTAAAAACTGTCCCCCAGCCCTGCTATGCACCCTGCCCCAGCCCTAAAAACTACCCAACCCCCCACCCTATAACCCAGACCCCAGCACAAAAAAACTACCCCGACCCCAGCTCCCCACCCTGGGCCCTAAAACAGCGCCCAGCCTCAAAAACTACCCCGACCACTGCCCCCCACCCCGAGGCCTAAAACAGCCCCCAGCCCAAAAAACAACCCTGACCCCAGCCCCCCACCCTGAGGCCTAAAACAGCCCCAGCACTGAAAACTGCCCCTTCCCCCCAGCCCTGAGCAGTAAAACTACCCCCTGATGAAAACTCCCCCTCTTCCCCGCTGAAAACTACCCCCTTCCGCCTCCCCTCCTAAAGCCCTACTTATCGAGTCGCGATTTCCTCCCAAGTCTGATCCTTCCTCTCTCCGGTCTTTCTTCCGGTCTCTGCAACTAGACCGCTGACTACCTTAACCATGCATATGGCTGGTTAAGGCACATGCGTGGTTGAGGCAAGCATTGTTCAGCTTGCGTGGAAATGGCATGCGTGGCTTAGCCTGCATGGTTAATGCCGTTTTCCAGCTGTGACACGGATCCCAGAATGCTAAGGGCTCACAGTAGCAGAGCTGGTCGCATCTGCACCTTTATGTGAAGATTAGTGGTGGTAAGTGGCTGTACTTGGATTCTGGTCATCATTGGAGCAGGCGGTGCTGCAACATTTCAGACCATAAGCCTTGCTAGAGGACCACACTCACTCGTCTTCAAATGTTTAGGACCCTCGTGCACTGCTAAACGCAAAAACAAATGAGTTCTGTTGAGTTATGACGTCCATTAAATAATTATCTGTACAGCTTGGGTTGAATGGACGGTGTCAAGGACATCATTGATGCTGCCATACAGGGCAGCCCTTGTGGCACAGCAGGGGTGGTGGAGTCTAGAGTCACAAAACACACTGAGAAAACCCACCCTGATGAGGGCCATCCTGAGAGACAGGGCGAGATCTGATCCTTGGCTGAACAAACCAAGATTAAGCTGACTCAAGCCACCCCCTGGAGGATTCCCAGGGTCAGCTGAGCACCATGAGTCAAGAGGGGAGGGCTGTCTTGACTTCACGCACAACTAGGCAAAGAGTCAAGATTCGCCTGCTGGTTTTTAGGCTCAGTTTGAAGTGAACCCAACAGAGATTCTGGAGGACTGTGATGACAGTGTCACCATCATTTATTTGCACTTAATGATATGATAATCTGTAACCAGCATAAACACTGCGGGATTTACACATGATCTACACCTAGTTCATTATCTCATATTATTTCACATATTTTTTCACATTGCTTTATATTAAGCAAACTGAAATTTAGTTAGCATAAGCGCAATTTAACATTGTGGTGAGTAGGCCTAGGTGCCTTTCTTCATGTTTGAAATAAACATAAAATGTTATGCACAACAAGCAAAAATGCTATCTGTTTCAGGCACCAGAGTCACTGTGATTCTTTGTTAGCTTATAGTTTGAAGGTAGTAAAGTACCAATTAACTAGTCTGGTCAGTGACTTCAGCACCTGCACAGGATGTGAGGTGAATATTCCTTTGTGCAATATCATACAGGTGGATCTGAGGCCATTGTATTATCTGTGAGAAGGAGGCCTACACCAAGAACAGAGTTGGTTTTTGATTGGTTCTTACTCGATGGGAATCTGAAGAATGTATTACTTAGATGGAACTTATGTCTTAACTGTGTGAAGCTTGTTAGTTAGTAAGATCTCTTGCGCGGTCCACACTTTCAGGTGGATGTCCTATCCCGCCTCCTTGTTTTCCTGCTCATAGAGTTACTCTTCAGAGCAAGCACATTCCTTCTTATTCTATCAGGAACCTTTATTTAGATCTTCTTTTGATGCTATATTTGCTGACAACTTCTGCTTCTAAATTTGCCCGACTTGCCCACAACCTTAGCAGTAGGGTGTTTCCTATATGGATACAAGAATTTGCTTTGATTTGCATATGTTGCCTTTATGAACGCAATACCCGTACTCGCGAACATTTTATTTGGATTATATTCATGAAAATTGTGTTCAGGTGAATTTTGAATCATGTGTAATTGGTTTGATTGAAGACTATCACTTTACTAATTTGCTAATAAACCTTAATGGTTTGCAAACGTACTCCTCTGTCTATACTGTGGGGCAAAATCTGCTTCACTGCCATTGCAATGTTATTGAAATTGTGATTTCAGCCTCAATTTGAGATAAAGGTTCATCCGAGGGGACATAACGGAGACTCGAGTTTGCCCCAAGTTTGCGCTGTGCAAATACCATCCTTATCTATTCTACTATTAACTCTACTCTCACATAGACACTGACAAGACTCATTACTGAGCTACTTCATTATGTGTACCTTAGGAAAGATGAGCAATTCCATACGTACATTTTTGGCGAATAGAAATAGAAAACAAGATGAATGTACCAAGAACCTCAGTGTAAGGAGACTTTGAATCACAAGGAGCAGGGAAGACAGAGGTGTGCTCCCAAGTAAGTGTTGCACGTTATAGCGACCCAGCTACCCAGGCGGCTGAGGTCAGTCAGACTTTTCAGTGTATACCAGTTTTACCTATAGCACATGCTGCACACTGTTGTATCGGGAATTCAGAGAAGTGATAAAGACCAGAATTTAGCAGTTAGAAGCCCCTCAGCCAGACTTGGGCAGATTTGCCCACATACACACAGGTCTGTCTGCTCTTTTAGAAACGCATGCCTGGTGGGAAATGGCAACGTTATGCCCATATGTATAGGACAGGTAGAGTGTCAATGACACTATCTCTACGGCGAAAAAAAATGACTCCTTTTTCAGAACAGAGCTCATGCAGCTAGGTCCTGGCCCGGATCCCTCAGTTATTGCAGTGGGGGAAATACCAGATGCCAGAACAAAATAAACTGGGCTGGAGGGACAGGTTAAAAATAGATTTTCTCACAAAAGAACAGCTACAGCATAGGAGATTCAAAGTGCAATCTATTGATCTCATTTTGGGGTCTATGGATTCCTTCTCGATCAGTCTCCATTGCATGCCTCACTTCATAGACTACATGTACCAGTGACTAATGCAGGATGCATATGAACTATCAATGCTGAAAGTTAAACTGGGACAGGGCTACACTCTCTTGAAGACATGCCGGAGACAACTGTGCTCCGCATTTGAAGTGTCATTGAATGTATACGTTTTACATCAAGCACAGCTCCACATCACTGCCTGATTAGAGGGGTGTGCAGATACCCGAGGTTCACTGTGATGATCGAATGCAATCCTGGCCTTTCATTTAACAAATCAATGCAGTCCAGGAGTTATTGTCTTGGTTCAGTTCCATTAGACATATACAAATGCCTCATCCTCGTCCCAGCCATTATCTGTGAAATAACCCCCTCCAGCGAGTGAAAGCAGGCCAGGGAACGATGGAAGGCAACCCCGTCTTTCTAGGCGCTATAAATGGCTTGGCTTTCCCACATACATGCAAAAACGCCCGATTTAAGCGGAAGACTCCCCATTTTTTAAGCCCAAAATGGTTGTAGTTTAGCAGTCTTCCTCCTAAAATTGCCTTTACTTTTTAATGTATGTGAATGGGGAAAATGGAGTCCGACGATTTTTTTTCCCAAAATCTCCTTCTTCCTAGTTTAAAATGTTGGCATGTATGTACTCGGCATTCTCCCGTTTTGCTTTTCTTGCTTCGAACCGTGACAGGGACAGTGTGAAAATCCAAGACTGCTAGGCTAGAGTCTTTCGTGTAAACCTCTGACGGGCTGGGGTTTTATGTTATGGCTGGACGCTCAGGTGAGAGGCACCTTCAGCCATTCCTGGATGCTGCTCGGGGGGGCTTGTAGGTTTGTAAAAAAAAAAAAAAAAAGTGCCTGAGCGCCTCGCCAGCAGGCCACTGCACCTTGCTTCACCCATTGCCCCTGCCAGCGCTGCTGCCAATGACCATTCACAATATTCCAGGCCCCCAAAGCTATAAAAATGGCTAATATTATATTAATAATAAACTGTTGTACTGCTAATCTCTAAATTAGACAGACAGCGCCGCTATGAGGCAGCTGTCGTTAGTGCCGGCATTGACAAATAAGTGCCTGTGCCTAACACTGAAACCACCGGTTCAAATTAAGCACTGCTTGTTTGAGGGCAGGTGGTAACTATGCAATAACTGGAACAAGTACCCAGTGTTCCAGAGCTCCTACAGTCCACGTCTCGTGGTATCGGAAACACTCCAGTGCTGAAGAGGCCACCAACACTACGTAATGTTACAAGGTGAGTCTGTACCTTCAAGGTCAACCCGCTCCGGGCTCCAGTCCTGGCCTTTCCTTTCACACATCATTGTATTCAGGTGCTAACTGGCCAAATGAGTGCAGTTGAAAAGAACCAACACTACAACTCCCTCAATGCACTGTGCTAAAGGACAGAGCCTTGTGATGTTAAAGATAAGGACAGTGCCAGGCCTGGAAAAGGGTGTCCCTGATGACATGCAACCAGGGCCTGACTGGGAACAGAAACCGGCCCTGGCAAACTGCTCAGCCGGCCCCACCCCTGGGGTGAGGGGGGAGTGCAGCCGTGCAGGTTGCGAGGGCCGGTTTCGGCCGATTTTGTTACAGGGGGCCGATATTGCTGACCCCCGGTAACAAAAACGGCCCACCAGGGGCCCAAAACCGGCCTCCACCCTAGCGGCCTAACGGGGAAACGCCCTGTGCCCGCTATGGCCAGTCCGGCCCTGCATGCAACCCATTGAGGAACAAGGAATCTTCGAGGCACAGCGCTCGTAGGGTGACCAACTGGCATGGGAGCAAATTCAGGACGGTAAGTTTAAAAATTCAGGACAAAGAGTCAAAATTCAGGACAAAAATTCAGGACAAAAATTCAGGACAGAAGGTCAAAATTCTGGACAAAACTTCTGGACAAAAGGTAAGCTTTACAGACACATCAGAGGAAGTTGTGCGATAGTATTAAAGTAAGTAAATAGACAACCACTTAAGTACAAGTCAAATTAAGTTTATATTGGGTTGAGACAATCGTGCACTTCAAGATTTTTCGGTATACGTGCAGCTTCGAGCAACTGTGCAGGTCTTTTTGTGGTATTTCATATGATAATAATCTATTTATATGGTTACTGAACTGGGTTGTCCAGTCTGATATTTTGTTTACAACTCATGGTCCTGAGCAGGCATGTTTGGTAAGAGAAGTGGTCAGGAAGATCTCCTCGGATAGACTTTGTTACTAGCATCTCATATCTGAGTGCCATTGTGAGATGTAAAGCGGCACACATAGGTGAACTAAAGGGAGGATTGCTGTGATGAACCCACTATAAGGAATGCATTATGGGTGTTTCAGCAAGTGGAACTCAAAATATGGAATCTGACTTTGCTTATGGGGGCTTCGCAATGAGTTGCACTAGCTGACGGAAGTCACCAAGGTGCTTTTCCCTGCAGCTTTCTTAAAGAAGGCACTGTCGATACACTATTACATAGTTTATTTTTGACGCCTTGCCTATTGCTACAAACACAATATACATCTCGAGCACAGCTCATGGCACTATGAGGCTCTCCCTAAAAACTTGCGCCTAAAACAAAACACGCAAACATTTACAATTACTAGTGTAACATTCAAGTAGCAGTTGGGTGTCACTCAAAATGACATATGCACGATGTATAGATCCCACACAAACACAAAGCAAATACAGAATAGTAACACATAGGCAAGGGAGTAGCCAGAAAATTTAAATACCTCCCACTTTGAACTAAAACTCTTATGGCACCAAGAAAGCAAAGTAAGCCATCACAACTCTTTCTCGTCCAAGGATCTAGCCATTCATCCTTCCATCAAACCTGATATCCACCATTTCAAATTTACATTCTGTCATCTATTAATTCTTTCATCCATTATTCAGTCTTTCACCATTCATTCTGTCCTTCCATGTGTGTGCCCATCCATATCCAAACCTTTACAATCATTTGCAAACCTATCCATCATCTATCCTTCCATCCATCCTTTCACTCATCCATCCAACCATTTACCCTTTCACCCAAGCCATCCTTTCACTCATCCATCCACTCTTCCACCCCTCCATCCATTCACTCATCCATCCTTTCACTTACTCATCCCTCCACCCAGTCACTCATCCGTCCACTCATTCAACCTTTCACTCATCCATCCATCCTTTCTTCCAGCTCTCCACCCTCCCTTTCACTCACGTATGCATTCTTTCACTCATCCATCTGTACATTCCTCCTTTCACTCATTCATGCACCCATTCGCCCATCCATTCTGCCAATCATTCATCCAGGCTTTCACTCATCCATCCATCGTCCCTTTCTCTCTCCATTCCCCTTTCACTTAGCCACCCATCCTTCCATCCACCCTTCACCCATCCACCCACTCATCCATTTACTCATTCACTCATGAATCCATCCATTCACCCCATCCCTCATCCATCCATCTTCTCATCCATCCACCCTTTCACTCATCTATCCATCCTTTTGTCCATCTACTCTCCCTTTCATTTACTCATCCATCCACTCTTCCACCCATCCATCCACTCATTCATCCAACCATTTACCCTTTCACCCATCCAGCCATCCTTTCACGTACTCATCCATCTAGTCATTCATCCGTCCACCCATTGAACCTTTTCACCCATCCATCCATCCTTTCTTCCAGCTCTTCACCCTCCCTTTCACTCATGTATGCATTCTTTCACTCAACCATCTTTACATTCTTCTTTTCACTCATCCATGCATCCATTCGCCCATCCATTCTGCCAATCATTCATCCATGCTTTCACTCATCCATCCATCGTTCCTTTCTCTCTCCATTCCCCTTTCACTTGGCCACTCATCCTTCCATCCACCCTTCACCCATCCACCCACTCATCCATTTATTCAACCACTCATGAATCCATCCATTGACCCTATAACTCATACATCCTTTCACTCATCCATCCATCCTCTCATCCATCCACCCTTTCACTCATCTATCCATCCTTTTGTCCATCTACCCTCCCTTTCACTCACTCATCCATCCTTACATCCACCCTTTCACTCATCCATCCATTTATTCACCCTTTCACTTATAAATTCATCCATCATTTCTCTCATCCATCCACCCTTTCACTCATTCATCCATTCTTTCACTGACCCATCCACCCTTTTACCCATCCATCTACCCTTCCACCCATACATCCA
The DNA here is from genome assembly GCA_963921515.1 of Calotriton arnoldi. NCBI lineage: Eukaryota > Metazoa > Chordata > Amphibia > Caudata > Salamandridae > Calotriton > Calotriton arnoldi. The sequence continues at coordinate 182,061 of CAWUFW010010542.1, forward strand.
TCTATTTACCCTCATCCATCCTTCCACTCACTCATCCATCCATCCTTTCTCTCATTATCCATCCATTCACCCTTTCACTCATCCTTTCACTAATCCATCCAGCCATTTACCCATTCCTACACTTACTCACTCACCCACCTTTTCACATTAATTATGAGCTGAGCCTTTGTCTACTGAGTTGCAGACAGAACAGGCCCACCAAGAACTTCACCTTCGCTGTAGTTCCTAAAGCAAGGGGTGGGGTGGGGGAGGGTTCACTATGCCCCTGCACATAGGCAATCTGAAAACTTGGAAGTCATGAGTCATGCATGATGCACAGTGCCAGGACGTGAGGTGACTGTGACATGGTGTTTCCAGGGCTTTAAGAGGGATGAAAAAACTGGAGGTCTCTCCAAGGGGCGTGTCTGATGTAATTAAGGGTGTGGCTTAAAACACCTAAGCTAAAAATATTGCGGAGCATAATGTGCCATCCGACTGGTATTTTGCTGTTTCTATCATTGCATCCAGTAACATTAGACCTACAACAAGACACGACTATTGGCTTTGTCAATAAATGTTAGTTGCATAAAATAAATAAAAAAGCAGCAACTATGGCTTCTTGTATGTAAAATTAAAAATGCTTCAGCTCTGAAATGAGGAGACTGTGTAAGAACTATAACCTTCTTTTTAACTTCTTTCGCCAGCTTCTTTTCATGAACTGGCACATAGCAGCATGGGCGTTTTTGTACATTTCTTTTGTACATTTCTTCAATCTAACCCTAAGAGAATGCCCTGCCCTAGACTGAGGCAGGAGGAGGCCCACCACCTGCTGTAACAGCTCAGACTGGCACTTTGTTATTCTGTATGTGACAATCAGCCAGCATACAGAATGACAATGGGCGGGTGGGGCTGCTCTTGTGCTCCGAGGAGGAGTGAGAGGCGACCCCATCAGGGAATGGAGGCTTCTCGCAGGGGAACAGCTCTGCTCCCTGCAAGGCCCCAAATTGCGGACAAAAGGCGTTCGTAAAAGGGATCCTCACAATGGACGTGAGGTCCAAATTACGGAAGGTCCGTCAAATTTACAGACGATTGGTCACCCTAAGCGCTCGTAATGCTGAATCAGCAAAGATCGCTTGAACTCAAAGCAAGGACGTCACTTCCTCCATCTCGGGCCTGCTCTAGTTGTATGCCGAGCCTCTCAGGATCACAAGAGCAGAGATGCAGACCGTTGTAATCCAATCGGTTCGATGGTGAACCAAGAAAACACTTCCCAGATTTAATTGCTTTGTTAGGTGAATGTCAAGGACTGAAAACATGGTGTCCCGGAGACTTGTAGACCATATGTATGTTTGTACATGGTATTTCTATACCACAAACTTAGCAGAAAGGCAGCGGAGCACAGTGGCGGCTCCTCCGCGAGGGTCGTCCCACTGCCAGCAGCAGCAAAGAAAGGAAAAAATAAAAATTATAATAATGTTATTATCATTTTATTTTTTCCCTCCGCTGCGGCAGTGCGTGAGGGGGCGGGGTGGAGCTGCAGGGGAGGAGTGGTAGAACACTCCTGTGTGCAATGTGTAGTATCCTGTTCATGTTAATGTTCTGCTCAGTCAGTGTGGATGTGCGGTGTGCTGCATGGAATGCTGGCGTGATGATGCGTTTTGGAATGTTGGGTGCCTGTGAGGTGAAGTTGACAGTTGAGAATGGGCTGAGCAGGAGGCAGGCTGCTCCTGGTGGAGCTGCTTCACAAGAACTTATCTAGCTGCTACACTGGAACTCTTCTACATGTAACTTACTTCAATAAATCTACTTAATCTACATCCTACCTGCATTGACCTTCATTACTGCATTATTTTGGTGACGAGTTGGAGGACCTGGCAGCCAATAGAAGACCTGAAGATGAAGCTTCCTACAGAGTCTACAGATGCTGGCAACATAACGTATATTACAAAGACGAGGTATCCACAGAAAAGCAAAAGCGAGAAACTAACATGTCCTTCACAGTAGAACAAATACCACAGCAAGAAACCAACATGTTCCTTACAGAAAACTGAAGATGTACACAAGAAACAAGTGAAAATGAAGTGCAACGCTCTGCAGCCCCACCAGTGTCTTTCCATCAGACAGCCCCAGTCTAAGTGTGCTGCGCTCATTGACATTTTCAAAAGGACTGTGGATTTTCCACATCAGTCTGTGATACCCTCACTACAACTTACTGGCAGCTGTCTATTCAACATGTTGTTCTGCCGGCGCTAGGAACATGTTTCTGTGGAGGATCTAGCTGAATTCTACATTGCGCAAATATTAGTATTATGTGTCGCACTGAACTGGAAGAAAATTTAATTCAGTCTACACCCTGAAGGGGATCACGAAATTAATGGTATCACGTCCCCTTCGTGACGCTTGGCAAGCTCTAAAGTCAAGTTTGGTGTATGCACTTGTATGGAGGTCTCACCTCATTGTGCCATCAGCTTGGTGTTTGAAGTATCTGGCAGCACATGTTTTGGGTACATTGCAGCTGACGTTCTGGATTGCGCAAACTACTCATTTGTGGCATGTTCGTTCATACGCCGTCTACATTGTGTGATCTTGTTCACATTCTTTTCACCTCATTGGGGAACTGAAATTTTGAAACCCAGTGTTTAGTGAAGGCATATGGTTGTGGAGGAATCTATCTACACTTATCAGGAAGTCTATCTCTCCACATGCTTCGCGTTGACTGAGGTACCGGTGGACGGAAGGGACTATTTTCTGTGTATGTCACACAAACTGTGGTGAGTTGCTCGTTATTTTTGTGTTCTCCTCATCTATTACCATGATCTGTCGGAACAGTGACGATTTTAACCATTTATGTGGCTGTTTAAAAGTGCGCGTGTATTTTACCTCATGCTTGATGCCTCGCGGGTCTCCTCGAGGATCCTTTGTGACGACGCCCTTCCAACGCGTCAGAACTGGCTGAGTGTCTATGTTTGGCACTCAAACGCGCGGATGGCCACATGGCACCGCGCTTTGTATGTGCAGCCATGTATTTTTTAAAGAAGCTTCACTTGTAAAGCCACGGAGCTGAAACAATCTAAGCCGACGATTGGTACAGTCAGCGAATGCTGGAATGCCTCAGTCGAAAAGAAGAGGTTTTACGTCAGCCCAGAACACTATCGGGCAAGCCAGAAGAATCTCGTGGATGCCTAGCAACATGGGACTCCCTCTTTACGAGACGTCGATGATGCCTAGCAAACGTGCTTAACGTAGAATGTCAGCCAATCACTATGCGCGCTTCACGAAATGGCTCGCGCGAAGACTAAGCTTATATTGCGGCATCATTCCCTACTTGCTCTGGCCATGTACAGATCTCCGTGGATCTAGCCTTTTTCGCATCATATAAACAGCAACGTGTTCGCAAAAAAAAAAAAAAAATACTGTAAAAGACTCACAGTTTTTGCCGCTGCAGCACAAACGATTCAAGAGGCAGTAGAAACGATAATTAGATCTTGTGAATCAGTCACGAAAGTTTTTTTCAACCTCCTTTCACCGGCAACCTCTGTGACATTCTCTGTTTTGTACCATACTCTGCTTTTCATATCTTAAATTGTTATACATAGCTCCAGAGCTCCCCACCTATCCTGCTCGGGATTGTTTGGTGGGATTTGTGTGCATATTGCATTACATTATTGGACATTGGGTTCACAGCTTCATGGTTTCTGTGCTCGTTTTTCTATGTTCACAATTTACATTTTTTTTTCTTCCCCACATAGGGATGGCAATGGGTTCTAGTCCCATTTGCTCCCATTACATTTGCCTCAAATGGGTGTCCCTCCCACTTACTCTGGTTTAAGTTGTGTTTACCCTCACTTAGGGTACCTGGCTATTGGTCCAAGTCCCACTTTCAAAAGCTACTCACCCCTAGTCCTGGGGTATGTTATGGGTGTCAGTCCCATTTACTTTTTCTTCCCTTCCTCACGTCTCGGGGTAGGTTATGGGTTTCAGTCCCATTTATATTAGCTATCGCCCTTATTATGGGGATAGGTCATGGGTTTTTGTCCCAACTTCATGTATCAGCCGTACATGGTTACCCTTAGGCAAGGGTGTGTCTTATTGGGTTTCGTTCCCATCTCTGCTAGTGGTTTTCCTCTCGAAGGTCGTCCCCATGGGTGTTACTCCCATTTACAGTATTCACACCACTAACCTTTACATTATCATTCCCCAGTTGGGGTACAGTTTATTCTTAGTCTACTCCTAGACCTTGCTGTTAAACGCAACGTTATGCTTACATTATATTATATTGTCAATTTGAAAATGGGGGAGGATGAGTGATACTGTTTGTATTTCCTTCTCTTCTTCTCTGTTTTCTCTCTTGTTCAGTTCTCCTGGTGATATTACATTTTCTTTTCATCCATGGAACCTGGACTATATTGGATTGTTGTTCTTCCTTTGTCCATAGCCTTTCCGTTATTGTAGTGTGTTTCTCTTTCTCCTAGTTTCAGGAGGAGATCCTCTCTCCTCTTCTTTGTGTGTCTGGGTGTAAAGCATGTCTTCAGTGTGTATCGTGCTATGTCTTCCTTCCTTGCATGCCTGTCTGGCCAGTGGGTGTGTTTGGGGGTTGCCTTTGGTGCGTTTATGTCCATCTGCTTATTTGTTGTTTCTTATGTCTTTTCACTTTATTCTACAGGTTTGAAATTTATAGATAGAGAGGATAGATCTTATTTATTTGTGTATTTTTATCCATCTCTTCCTCTTCATTTTCTGCCACCTATCTCTTCGCTCTTTCCTATTTGTTCATCTCTATTACATTTATTCTGTTGCATTAGTGTTCCTCTCATTTATCCCTTTCCTGGGTTCTTATTGTTATATCTTATTTAAGGTACAGGACTTATGCTTCTGTTGTATAAGAAAGGGGGAGATCTAGTGTACTGTTCATGTTAATGTTCTGCCATTTTCACTACCTGCTCAGCCAGTGTGAATGTGCGGTGTGCTGCATGGAATGTTGGAATGATGATGCGTTTTGGAATGTTGGGTGCCTGTGAGGTGAAGTTGACAATTGAGAATGGGCTGAGCAGGAGGCAGGCTGCTCCTGGTGGAGCTACTTCACAAGAACGTATCTAGCTGCTACACTGGAACTCTTCTACATGTAACTTACTTCAATAAATCTACTTAATCTACATCCTACCTGTGTGGACCTTCATTACTACACAATGACTGTTTGGTCGGCCCTCTCGGCCACCCAAAACAGTCATGCGCACTCCCCTGTTCTCCATGCAAGCTGCATTACAGCCTACATGGAGAACATGCCAACCCCTACAGCCCCAGGCTGAGCGCCGTGTCACGGCGCTCAGACCAATCACAACGCTCCATTGGAGTGTTGTAATTGGCTTAGGGGTGGGAGGCTGGCTGCCTGCTTCCTGTTCCGACCTGGATCGAACACAGTTAGCAGGAGAGAAGACGCGGGACCCGGCGGCGGCAACGTAAGTTTTATTTTTTTATTATTATTATTTTTAAAGCAGGTAGAAAGTAGTAGACAGAGGTTTTAATTACTTGGCACTATTTTTGATGGCGGGCCTTGGGCACAATGACTTCTGGACTCAAATTACAACTCTGCTGTCAGCCTCTGATTTCCAGTTAAACATGCAGCTTCCAATAGTGAGATGTCCGCATCAAAATGGGAAAAGAGAAAGGGTCTCAGCCTGTCAGTTGGTGGGCTTAGCCTCTTTAGGTCTCAATGCGCCACTTGACAAAAACCTTCTCAATAGTTCCGCAGGTAGAGAAAATGAATTGGGCACGTGTTAGAGAGTCCTAGGGAGTACTGGGGCTGGTAAAGGAGTTCCTTCTCTCTCTAGACATTTTATCGCCATCTCTTTCATATAACGCATGGAAAAAGTAAGACAATCACATGTTATTAACATTGAGAAAGAAACTATCATTAAGTGAAAAAGAACTGGATACTTTTATTGGTGGAAGGTTAACAATTCTCAGTCTTGATTATCCTGTCCCTCTCCAACCCGCAGACAAATTCTCTAAATCTTAAAAAGAGATGTAATAGGGACCTAATGAAGGCCCATGCGTATTATTTACAGGTGACAAAATACTGGTTGCTTTATGCGACCAGTCAACTACTTTAAGAACTGACTTAAGTGCTAATGGGTCAGTTCTTAAAATTCTGAATATTTTAAGAAGCGACCTATGTACAAATAGGACACTTCGTAAAATTTTGAATCCGACCTACCTTTTGCATATTAATAAAGGTAAGTCATAAATTCTGCTATTGCTTTTTAATGAAGTAAACTTCTTGCTTAAACGCAGTCTGTTGTCTTGAATGAAAACAGAACTGTTTTTAAAAAGAAAAGGTTTTTTTTGTCTTATTTTTAAACGTTTAAGAGGAGGCAGTGGTCCCCAGACCACAGGGGCTTTTTAATTTTTTCTTTTTTTTACATTCACAAAGGGGAAAGGGTCTCAAGGGGATGCCTTCTCTTTTGCGAATGGGTTTCCATCTCCTTCAAGATGTCAGTAAAAAATGACTGTTTTGTGACCGGATTTCAGTTGCAAAACATTGACACATTAGATACTGATTCGTTATTCGGTACATAGTGTCCTGGAGATGTAATAGCCACCAAGAATACAATAGTGTAGTAAAATCAAAAAAGAAGGACAATTGTTTTAGATTAATTTCAACAACATAAGTATTGTGTGGTTTGGGCAAAAATACCAAATAGTGCAATCTGCAATGGAATCAAACCCATGCAACCTGCAATGGAATCAAACCCATGCAACCTGCAATGGAATCAAACCCATGCAACCTGCAATGGAATCAAACCCATGCAACCTGCAATGGAATCAAACCCATGCAATCTGCAATGGAATCAAACCCATGCAATCTGCAATGGAATCAAACCCATGCAATCTGCAATGGAATCAAACCCATGCAACCTGCAATGGAATCAAACCCATGCAACCTGCAATGAAGCCCATGCAATCTGCAATGGAATCAAGCCCATGCAATCTGCAATGGAATCAAACCCATGCAATCTGCAATGGAATCAAGCCCATGCAATCTGCAATGGAATCAAGCCCATGCAATCTGCAATGGAATCAAGCCCATGCAATCTGCAATGGAATCAAGCCCATGCAATCTGCAATGGAATCAAGCCCATGCAATCTGCAATGGAATCAAGCCCATGCAATCTGCAATGGAATCAAGCCCGTGCAATCTGCAATGGAATCAAGCCCGTGCAATCTGCAATGGAATCAAGCCCGTGCAATCTGCAATGGAATCAAGCCCGTGCAATCTGCAATGGAATCAAGCCCATGCAATCTGCAATGGAATCAAGCCCGTGCAATCTGCAATGGAATCAAGCCTGTGCAATCTGCAATGGAATCAAACCCATGCAACCTGCAATGGAATCAAACCCATGCAACCTGCAATGGAATCAAACCCGTGCAATCTGCAATGGAATCAAACCCGTGCAATCTGCAATGGAATCAAACCCGTGCAATCTGCAATGGAATCAAGCCCACCAGTGCTGACCATGCAGCTTCTCTGAATAGAGGGGAAAAGAGCACGCATCCAAAATATTGAGGCACAGGCTAGTGCCGACGAGCAGAGTGTTGTGGCTTAGACCTTTTCATGCCTCCTAAATACGACTGCCAGATCCCTCCAGGTCAGGAGGACGCCATTATTCCAGTCCGTTTTTTTGCCATGATTCTAGTGATGTCGGGTGCACTAGCCCAGGTGGTTCAGTTGGAATGGATCATTGCATGGTACTCACAGAATGCAATGGTCCTTAATCAAAGGGTAGGCCTGGAGGCATGGTGTTCTGCTGACTCGAAGCACTCTGAAAACTTCATGCCTAGCATTGTGAAGAGAAAACAAAGTTGCCACTGGGCACAAGTAGGTCCCTTGCAGCAGAAAGCATATGCTTGGCAGCACCCTTGCCTAAATATCTGGAATGCACACTCGCCAGATTTGGCACATGCACGTGACAGGGCGAGAACAGAAGATGATGCAGAGCGTTGTACTGGAAGTGTGAACTGAACTCAGCCTGCCTCTTACCAACTTACCGTGGCCTTACCGTCTCCCAGGTGACAATTGATAAATATATAATAATTTGTTCATGCTGCTCTGTGTGTGGTATTATCTAGACCCCAGGTCGTCTTGGCTACATGGACATCATTTAGGGGTCGCCAGGGGTCACAGCTGCGACCCCTGGCTTTCCCCTTGCTACCTCTGGCACTGCTTTGCGACCCCTGGCCTCGGAGGTGGCAAAATTAGTACATGGAACACAGGGGCAGTTCTTCCTAATGGACGCTCATTGGAGCTCCACTTGCCTGGTTTCTGTCAATTTGTTCAATATACAAATAGTGAATAATATTATTCACAATTAGATTAATAAAAAATGGAGTACTTTAGCTGGAATATAACCCTATCTGGAAGCTAAGGTAAGTAAAAAATGCTGTTAAATGTATGTTGTATACATGCTTGCGGGTTAGTGTGTTTATGTGCATGAGCATGTGTGAATGGGTTAGCATGTATGTGGGAGTCAAAGTAAAGGTCAAATGGTGTGCAATGTCACTTCTGCTATCCCTGGCATTTTGGTGAATTGACGTCCATGCTTGTCTATTATTCATTTAAAATAAAATTAGAAATTTCTTGTCACCTAAGATATGTTGTGAAATTTCCCTACTTATTAAAATAGTATGATTTTTAAAATGCATTTCCTTAATTTTCCGTAACTAATTTGTTCTATTTTTTATTTTAGCAAGTAAGCGCCGAGTTTGGTAAGTACTGTGCTCCTGACACTACGTACAATAGCTAAACGCTCCTTCTGCGCAGACTGAACAATATTGCAGTACAGAGGCAAAACAAGTGATAAATATCTTTGGTGAAAACAATACAACATACTATTCACTGAAATACTGTAGGATGGCCAAGATCACAAAGGCACAAGAAACCCAATGTTGCTAATTTATTAAATAAGGAAGTAAACCGTAATAGAAGAAGTACCTTTTCTTCTGGTCTTTACTTCCCGATTTAGCATTTGGTGGATAAAAAGAAGAGGCACGAGGTGCGGTACCGCTAATAGCAGGTGCTTTGCAAGTTTTCACCTGTGCATTCACCACCAGTATTTTTCTGCTGGTAACGCACCATAGTTTCTCTTTGCTTCCTGTGATGCAGTTTAATCTTGATGCAGGAAAACTACACACTGCGAGTTTACTGGGAGCGGATAATGCGTCAAGTGGCAATGCAGGCAAAAATGGGGTTCCCACACATTTATTCTAAAACGTGTGCCATATGGATGATTAATCGCTTGTATGTCAATAAAACGTTGTGTTTGCATGCGATGTCAGTAATACATTTGTTTTGTGGTTTAAAAATGTCAATTTTAAATGAAAAACAGACATATATAAAATGGATGAATAAATAATAAATATGAGTGGTATTAGACTTGAACGTTTCTAACATGAGTAACCTAAATGTGCTGATTGAATTATCACAATTTTGGGCCTCGTTTATACTTCCCATACTGCTGATATATTTTGAAACACTTGTAAAGTTACATTTACAAACTAAGAAAATATTTGTATTTAGGTGAGGGACAGAAACCTTTTTCACACTGTAGCCTTCACTTTTCATAATGTCATGGGCCCTGGCAAGATTACCACTAGGTTCGATTTACAAAATTGCCTCACTTTGAAAGAAAAAAAAGGAAAAGCAGGCACAGATTTCCTTTTAAAAGGATTGGCAGCAGTTTGAGCATGGCTGGCACTGGACTCTGTTCTTTTTCGTGAAACTTTTGCTTTATGTTCAAAAGATGATTTCAGAGGGATGTGCACGACTGATTTTCATATAAACACCTCGAAGGTTATCTGGGGTGCCGAGGCCCCTCCCGCGCTCCTAGTTCCTGAATGCGAGTGCAGTAAATACTATGGGAAGATTCAAGATGGTCTTCTTGACCAATGTCCTGCATTACTCTTTCCTAATAGCTGGGGCTCTGTATGCTGTGCATTGGTCCATCATGCCGACCCCATGGAAATCAAGCACCACACATTTTGTTTCCAGTTGCTTTGTGAATGTGCTGGAGGGTTTTAGTCAGTGGGAATGGTCCTTTTGTACATTAGGCGAAGATAGCTTCAAGGTGAACACAAGACACTCCCACTGGCAATGCCCAGACTGTTCCCTTTTGAGAAATGCAGGGTGGTACCAGGTTTCTGAGGACATAGCATCGCTTGAGAAAACAAGAATTGGCAAAACCAATAGGTTTCGTCTATGTGAGAGCTACTGGCTTTGCCAATGTCTTTTAGCTATGTTGTATATACAGCAGTGTGGCTGCTGTTTAGCATGGTTAAAAGTTAGTGGAATGTGGTGGTGTAGAGTGGAATGGAGTGGCGTAGAGTAGTGTGGCGTTGAGTAATACAGTTGTGGGTGTAAGTAAAGTGCCTTTAGAGACGGTAGATAGGGTGAAAGAAAATAAATAAGAAGATGTATGCTTGTGTTAAAAATAATAAAGCACATCGCACATTCAGGAATAATACCGAAACGCTTATAAAAATTAAAAAAAAAGAAGTACACTGCAAAATGACAATGAAGAACAAAGACAAGAGGAGAGGATGTAGCCTTACGGCTAGAGCGGTCGACCTCGAAGCTGGGGAACTGGGTTCGAGTCTCGGCAACGATGCTCAACATCCTGTGATTCTGGGGAAATCACTTAATCTCCCTGTGCCTAACAAAAAAAATGAATGTGTCCATCTGTAACGAAACTGGTGCTCATGTAAAGCGCTCTGATACCTGGTATCTTCGGGTCTAGTTCGAGCTATAAAAAAACTCTATACATTTTTTTTTTTTTTTTTAAATGGATACCACATGTACTTGGTCCATGCTGCATGGAGGAGCTAACATAAGAAAGGAAGGGAAGCCTATAGAAGCTAAGCAATTGAAAGATTGCAAATGAGAGTGAAAACAAGTAATGGTATGCTGTGAAGGGGGGTTGTAAGACCACAAAATTGCAAACAATACGTCTCACAGTACAAAGCATGCACCGTGTAGGAGAGACCTGTAAAGACTGAAAGCAAATATCACCTTCAATTTCTATCAATTTATTTATGTGAAAGTAACGCTTGACGTGAATAAAGTAGTCACGACTTTTGTCTCATGACTTCTGTTCAACTACAAACCCATATGTGTGGTATGCTGGGTCTGGTGGCTCAGTGGACTAATGCATATACTGCAGGGGTCTGTCTTCAACCTCACGGTCAAAGGTACAATTCCCAGCGGTTCTTCTGGGTGAACATGTGCTTTAAATACCGGTTGTACTCTGTAGGTCTTTCATCCAGATGAGCCTGAGAGACTGCAAGTATAGCACGTGTTTATCAACATCTTTTGTCAGACCCAAAAAGGGACATGGCTGACTTTTCTCACCTAAGTGAGCTACATACACATGGACATCGTGCTCACTCATATTTTTAGACATTTTTGTCCTAGCTTAACATACTAGGGACCAGAGTATATTTTCTAAAAACACATGCCTGTGTTGGCTGAGCCCAAATGAGTGTGTCCAAATCCTAAAACTGAGGTGTACTTGGTAGCCGGCAGGTGGCCTTGTCATACACAAAATATCAACATCATAGAGCACACTGATCGGTACAAAGCTGCCACACGCACGGGTGGAACCAGTGGCAATGCCAGCATTTCATCCAAAACTTGTTCGCGGCTGAATCAGAAGCTATAATTGGTGCAAAAGATGCAGTGGTACCAGGCCTCAAGAGGCAAGACAGGCCCACATCCCTACATTTGTGACTGTCTTTTACTACCCAATCGTAGGATTTAGGGGCCATTTTGGTAGCCTGCAGTAGGGCCTGAGCTACCCTTGTTGAACCACCTGCACCAATTCTTCAATTATGGTACATACACATTATATGGAGAACGGGAAAATAAAGGCGGTTCTAAGGAGTCTTTGCAAAGACAAATATCCACTAGTCACAAGCCACCTAATTCACATCAGACTTCTTTAGGTTGAGCTTGGGCAGCGCATGCGCTCCTCTGCTAGGCATGCTATATTCAGGCATGGACCTGAAGCTCCACCCACTCTCTGCCCATATTTTACATTGGCTTGCGTCATTGTCCACTGTAAACTGTGACTTTTCATTGGTCAGTAGGCTTAGTCCCCCCTCCTTGGTACCGCCTGGTCTCATTTTGTAACCTCCCATGAGGATACCCCCTTTTACGTGTGTTGTTACTCTGTAGGCTTTAATTACAGCCTCCGAGCACTATTTTCTCAAATAGCTTTGTCCTGCCTGCTGTTGCAGGCATGACTCTCTCCAAACGCTGTTTTAGTTTAAAAAAAAATATTTTTAGCACAGGCGCCAAACGCATTTGCAATGCAATAGGTCACGCATTTGTGATAGTTTGTTATTGGCATTGTAAATGACAATGCCTATTATTTATTTGTTTTAAAAACAAATCATAAAAAAAAGGCATTGCCATTTACAATGCCAATAGCTCAAACTCTTGTTAATGCGAGACCTATTGCATTGCAAATGCTTGTTTTAGGTTTGGCCTAGAGACAGATATAGCTGTCGGTCAGCATAGTGTTTTCGGTAAAAATATTACATCGTAATAGATATACATGTACGTAGAAAAGATACTTTGGGCCAGCCTTTTCTTGCCATTCTTTACTTGCAGTGTCAATCAAATGCTGGGCCAGCCGACATATCCCATGTATTTATAGTGGCAGTGGGTGTGTTCTACAGTCTGGACTGGAGTCTCATTTTCTCTTTTAAATGAACCATGTAAAAAAGAAATGAGACTCCTGTCCAGGGTCGGACCCGCAGGCAGCTGATCGCGCTGCCGCTAAGAAGCTAATTTGTGGATTACCACTCAGCTGCTGAGTCTCACAGTGACACTGTCACTTACTTGTGGGGCTTGCCACGGCAATTCGGTATACCGGCCAGCTGCCCTCCCGTCTCCTCCGAATCCTGGCCGCTGCAACATTCACCCGTGACTCTCCCTCGGCAAACGTGCACGGTGCGCTAAGCAGCAGGCTCAGCAGCAGGTGTCACTGCTGTACAGTGGGCTCCACATGCACCGTGGTTCCGTGGGGCTGGTTCTGCGCGGTCATAATTGATTTTAGTTTACCGCCATGCCTCCCACAAACTTTTAATGGCAGGCTGCGCAGCATGACGTAACGTCGCGTGACGCTTATGACATCAATCAGAATGTAATGTGAGAGGAGGGGGAGAATCTATTGATACATTGTAGCACTAGTAGCCGCACCTTCAACCTCAGCCATCCCCCAAGCCCAGTACTGTGATCAGCGCTACCACCAGCCACTTCAGTTTAGTCATTATAGCAGCCCTACCGGCTTGACAGCCGAGGCGCTATCTAAGCCTATTATGCGTGACAATGCATTTCAGTGCGGTGATGCGGACCACCACACTGAAATGCGTTAGACTAACGCCTGATGCGTTATACTTGGCAGGGCTGCTTATGGTGTCTATTTGCATATCCTTTTTCAATGTAAGACTTTCTATAGTTGTTGAGAGAGACTATTTTATTTTGGCGTTCAATGCAGTATATGATGATTTTGACATTTTGCATTCTTTTGTTAAAGCGTTTATTTATATGCTTTTCTGCGATGTCAAGAACTGTTGAGTTAAATCGTGTGCTTTTTGTTTGTGCATGTATGCTTAACATTGTGCTGTGCAAACTATGTATTTACACGCCTTACTGCCATGTTGATAAGTCTTAATGTGCCTATTTTTATTCTTTGTATGTTTTTCTTTTTGCATATCGACCTCACATTGAGTGGTAAGTTTTCTTTTACTCGTGTTTGTGGGTTTGTTTTATGTGTTTAAATATTAATGTGCAAATATTAAATGTTTGTACGCTTTGTATTTGTTACTGCCAGGAGGATTACATTGCCTTTTTTTAAAGTGTTTATTTATATGCTATGTCATGAAGTATTATTGTGCAACAATTGTTACATTAACTGGCGGTGTGTTCACCGCACACACTAACATATTAGGTTCATGTCACCAAACAGTTTTCAGGACGTTAAAAGCGGTACGCTTTCATATTTGTTTGATGTTTCTCCTCTATTAAAAGGTGATTACATTTAACGTGCATCTAATATTTAATGTCCTTTCTTTATCTTGTTACATGTATAGTTCAGGTTTCTTTATTCAAACAAAATCTACAACTGCAGATCTAATATGGCCCTGCGGTAGCAGCTTGCTATTATTATGGCCATGTATCGGGTGATTATTAGACATGCGTAGGAGTGTTTTTAAGGTTGGCTCAAGAGTACTGTGCTAACGCTTATCTCTTTCCTACTAATCCCATCTCTGGGAGAAGTTCAGCCGACGCCTATAGAGCATACACCTTTATTTATTTACATTGTTCATTCAAGTTTTGTTTATGCCATCCCTCAATGTCTCCAGGTTCGTTCATGGAGTTTGCTTTATGCATGTATTTTCTGTCCAAGGGTAGTGGCGGCTGGTGGATTTTCAAAGTGGTGAGGTGAATATTTTGTACCCGAATACAACTAGCGAGTGAAGCGAGCCATCCCGAAGTGCAAATGGAGGGTTGGGAGAGTGGGGTGGGGGGTGGGGGGGGGGGAGGAATTGAAGGTTCTACTCTCAAGAAAATTTTGAAAAAAAAAAAATTAAAATGGTGGCTTTTACGCCACATATTTACTGCACATTGTTGAAAAAAAGAGGATCAAAATATAGCATTTTAAAGCAAAAGTGTGAAAAGAACATTAGCAACAAATCAAAAATGTGCCCAATCCTCAAACTGGTCTGCTTGCAAAATGACCCCCAAACCAAGACCACCCCCTCTCACATTGCCCTTCGAAGGGTATAGCTAGCCAGTGCTTTAAACAGGCAGGTACACAGTACCTGCACTTCATTACTTTGGAAGGGACTGTACTAGCATCTCTCAGCACTTCTCCTATGGTTTTAATGGGCGAGTACTGCTACTTCCCAGCAGCAAATGTGTACTCCGGGACAAGGAGTACCTGCACTCCTATATTTCCATTTCAAGCACTGGATATGGCTTCCCACCTCATAGGTTTCTCCCATAGGTACCCTGTGTTGCTCTCCATGGCCAGCGAGCCCACTTGTTCAGACACGCTCTGCACAAATAGAACTTTGACAGGTGTCATCATTCGGATTAGTGTCTCCCAATGGCCTGTCAATACCATCCCATTGCTTGAGCCAGACTGACTGCCCTAAAGGTTTGTGTTTTCAGTCAGAGGGTAAGCCATTCCTACTCACAACAAGGCTAATAAGGCCCCCCACTTCCTCCCTACCCAAGAATGGTTACGTCATCCCATCCACTCAAGAACTGTGAGCTCCTCCCTCCACCATCCAGAATAGTAAAGCAACCCCATTAACCACATCAACCCTCGGTCCTTCTAACGAACCAATTTTTTATTTACTTTTAATTTTCATAGAGTGCATATCACCCAGAGGTACCTTGGTATGGTGCCTAAGAATGGACAAAGAAAAAAAAGGCTAAAACATAGCCCTAAAAGATTGGAAATAAACAAGTTTTCCATCTATTCCTAAATGTCAGCAGAGACTGCTCAAAACGCAAAGAATCAGGCAATGAGTTCCAGAGTTCAGCTGCTGCAACAGAGAATAGTCTACCATACAGAGTAACTTTGTGGTATTCAGGAACAATTATTAAATAAAAATGACTGATTCAGACCTTAAACCGCAACGTGGCACGTAGCTGCTGAATTTCTGACAAGGAGCATTTTTATATTTAGCTAAAAAAGCTTTATGTGCAAGACACAAAGGTTTAAAAATGACTCTTTGACAGGCAACAAATGCAATGTGCCTAGTGCAGAGGAGAAAGCGCTTTGGGATAGAAGCCAGTCTAGTTGCTGAGTTTTGTACAATGTTAAGTTTATTCAAAGATTTAGCTGAATATTGGAAAACAAATGCAAAAAACACTTCAATGACCTGAGCTGGAAAACACATGAAGATCAGAATCAAACCAGACCAGAATGGGACGGCCTCCTATGAAGTACATCAGTGTCGAGAGCAATTAGGTCTGCCTACCCAACATAGATTGAACCTCTGATCAACCATATCCATCACAAGAATGGTAAGGTCTAACAACTGCATCAGCCACAACGAATTGTGAAGTCTGCCTACCAAACATAAAATGGAGAGGCACCATATCAACCATAGGAACAGCAACGTCTGCCAACCCAACAAAGAACAGAGCTACCTCTGATGAGATCTGCCATCCACATCAAAGGATGGTGAAGTCTCCCAGCTACATATGCAAAACCAAAGGGGATGATGGACGCAGTGTTGAACATTGCAAGCACTCACCCCCAGTCAACTGATCTGGGTTTAATCCATCATCATTCTTTAGCTCACTCCGCCACCCCAGTTCAGACATGGCCATATGCAAATCAGTCTGACCCTGTGCCTCATGGGAACAGTCCAGCCCGAACTGCCAAGCCATGTCTTCCCTGGACTGGAAACAAGCATCCTGGGACCGGTTTCGGGCTCACAGCCCTCATCAGCCAGGCTATCTTGAATCCAGTGGCAAAGTGAGCAAGGGACCCACGTCTGGGCATGCCCTGCCAACTTAGGGCGAACAATGCAAAACCAAAGGGGATGATGGACGGAGTGTTGAACATTGCAAGCACTCACCCACAGTCAACTGATCTGGGTTTAATCCATCATCATTCTTTAGCTCACTCCGCCACCCCAGTTCAGACATGGCCATATGCAAATCAGTCTGACCCTGTGCCTCATGGGAACAGTCCAGCCCGAACTGCCAAGCCCTGTCTTCCCTAGACCGGAAACAAGCATCCTGGGACCGGTTTCGGGCTCACAGCCCTCATCAGCCAGGCTATCTTGAATCCAGTGGCAAAGTGAGCAAGGGACCCACGTCTGGGCATACCCTGCCAACTTAGGGCGAACAATGCAAAACCAAAGGGGATGATGGACGGAGTGTTGAACATTGCAAGCACTCGCCCCCAGTCAACTGATCTGGGTTTAATCCATCATCATTCTTTAGCTCACTCCTCCACCCCAGTTCAGACATGGCCATATGCAAATCAGTCTGACCCTGTGCCTCATGGGAACAGTCCAGCCCGAACTGCCAAGCCATGTCTTCCCTGGACCGGAAACAAGCATCCTGGGACCGGTTTCGGGCTCACAGCCCTCATCAGCCAGGCTATCTTGAATCCAGTTGCATCCAGGATGCTTGTTTCCGGTCCAGGGAAGACATGGCTTGGCAGTTCGGGCTGGACTGTTCACATGAGGCACAGGGTCAGATTGATTTGCATATGGCCATGTCTGAACTGGGGTGGCGGAGTGAGCTAAAGAATGATGATGGATTAAACCCAGATCAGTTGACTGGGGGTGAGTGCTTGCAATGTTCAACACTCCGTCCATCATCCCCTTTGGTTTTGCTTTGTTCGCCCTAAGTTGGTAGGGTATGCCCAGACGTGGGTCCCTTGCTCACTTTGCCACTGGATTCAAGCTAGCCTGGCTGATGACAGCTGATTAGCCAGAAACCGGTGCCAGGATGCTTGTTTCCGGTCCAGGGAAGACATGGCTTGGCAGTTCGGGCTGGACTGTTCCCATGAGGCACAGGGTCAGACTGATTTGCATATGGCCATGTCTGAACTGGGGTGACGGAGTGAGCTAAAGAATGATGATGGATTAAACCCAGATCAGTTGACTGGGGGTGAGTGCTTGCAATGTTCAACACTCCGTCCATCATCCCCTTTGGTTTTGCTTTGTTCTCCCTAAGTTGGCAGGGTATGCCCAGACGTGGGTCCCTTGCTCACTTTGCCACTGGATTCAAGCTAGCCTGGCTGATGACGGCTGATTAGCCAGAAACCGGTCCCAGGATGCTTGTTTCCGGTCCAGGGAAGACATGGCTTGGCAGTTCAAGCTGGACTGTTCCCATGAGGCACAGTGTCAGACTGATTTGCATATGGCCATGTCTGAACTGGGGTGGCGGAGTGAGCTAAAGAATGATGATGGATTAAACCCAGATCAGTTGACTGGGGGCGAGTGCTTGCAATGTTCAATACTCCGTCCATCATCCCCTTTGGTTTGGTTTGTTTTCCCAACCACATAGACCACAGGAATGGCAATGTCAGGCTACCCATCAAATAACGGAGACCCGTCCCATCAACCACATGACCCACAAGAAAAGCGAGGCCTGACTACCCAATATGGACTGTAGGGTCTCCCATCGACCCACACATAGAGAGCCTTGATCTGACGCAGCCGGAGACAGCTATTGTGCAAACATCATAACAGTCTTAGAGATAGGGAGTAAAATAACACCCTATGACCGTTAATCCCAGTTTGTTCAATGATGTCTGTTGGTCTCTGGCTGTTTGTTAGTGTCTGCTGGTATATGGCGATCTCTGAATATCAAATGGTAATTTTTGGTCCACTTAATAGCCCCTATGGACAGAGATGGTGTCGGTTGGCCTAACTTTCAGTTTGTCTTGGGATGTCTAAATGCATTGCCATGTCTCTGTCTGACAGTGTGTCTTGGTCTTGGATTGACTCTGTTGGTCTTTGTGCATCTATTCCTGAATGTTATTCTACGTGTGTCTCAGGGGCTCACAGGGTCCAATATAGTGTACTGCTTTTCTTCCACCATCCCAGGTTTTTGCTAGCGCTCCGACAAATGGATGTCAATTGTCGTTCTGAGGAATTCTCATCAGTAGATTCAATACTTCCTTATATTTCAACCAGTAAAAAAAACAAATGTGTCCCTACAAAGGCGGCTTCAGTTACTCATATGTCATGTGCTCTTCGGCTCACTTGTATAGCTGGGCCTGCTTCAGTGTTCAGCCTGTGGACACAGACCCTGTACTTGGTAATCATCTGTATGGCTTTAAACTCCTTTGGCCTGCCTCTGTCTCTCATAAGTTCTACTGCTGGGCACTGTTTTAAACACTTAACCAGTCGAGTTCAAATTTGAACCTTCAGATCTTACAGTTACATACTATATAGCCTATGTAGTCTCTGGAGACGGGGTAGGTCGTTTGGTGCTTTGCCACTTCAACTCTTACACTACTTCAGCCTGTTCACAGCAGTATCTTGAGGAGGCACGGAAACTACCCAACTTGGGTCAGCCCATTAGGCAAGTCTTATAAGGTACACCTACATAGGGTATATAGTGTTTGGATTACTATACATTCCACCTCGGGTTCCAAACACTGTGTAGATTAGACCTCCGGTCCTGATGAATTGCCCTTTGATCATTATTGACTTATTTAAGGCAAGAAACATGTCGACCTTTTAAACTTTTCTGGCCTCCAGAGATCATGGTCTCTACTGGGTGCCACCACCTTTTTAACTAGACAAGCATACTCACCGATTAAAATTCAATCCAGGGAATCACTTAGTCTATTTTAAATCACATTTTTTCATTCACAATTCACCAATCTACACTTTGGGCATTATACCTGCACTTCACAAACGGCATTGGATAAAAGACCTCTGATAACGAGCCCCCTTGAAGGTGCCCATCAGGCGTTGCAGCATCAGCCCGATGAAGAGCACAGCCCTAGGATAAAGCATGACACCCATATGAGTGTGTGAGGGCCCTTGTTCCTTAAAGAACTGTCACCCCACCTCCGGGTCCTCCTTCTCTGACCTGACAATTCCCCTCCTTCCTCCCCCCAGCAACTGCATACCCTTTATTGTTAGGATTTACCTTGGAGCTCATATGCTGGACCTACAAGCGCTCCTGTTCCTCCCCTTCTTGTTAAAGTATTTTAAAAATCATAGGCATACAAAAAAAGAACATCAAAAGTAAACCAACATTTCTGCTGACCATTCGGGCAAAACTCATCCGTGGCCTTGTATAAGCCATCTTAAAGATCGGTATTACTAAGAAAAGGTGAAAAAGAATTGCGAGCAATCTGAGGAAAGTCATCACAGTGGTAGAGCACCTGCCAGAATGTCATAGTCACTGTTTTTCAGAACGTGCACTGGACGGAATGAATCCAGGGATGGTAGGTTGGTGCAGAGTATGCGGCTAAATATAGGCTAATGGTGGATTAGCATGCACGCTGTCGGAGTGGCGTGGCTCCCAACTCTGAGTTAAAGGCATATCTCCCATAATCTATATCGAGTGCTTTTTTTGTAAAATGATAGAAAAATATATTGAGTGGCAATTGAAATGAAAAATTAATTAAGCACCCATATTTAAAAAGGTAAAATATTTTAGAAAAAAGTTTATTTGGGAAAACAGGAAGGAAAATATCTTCCTTGAAAGGCATGAAAAACGTCCCTGCTCATGAAAAACACTGAATCCCCGAGTCTGGAGCCACGTCGCTCCAACAGCGTGCACACTACGTGCACCTTTAGCCTATATTTAGTCGTATCCTTTTGGATCTATTCGCGGCCTTTGACAACGTTAGCCATCAGGTCTTGATCCAGCGGCTAGGTGAAATCAGTCTTGAAGGCCCTGCTCTCAGCCTCCTGTCTTCTTTCCTTTATCAGAGAACGCAATCGGTCACTGTAGGAGATTTTATTTCTAACTCTTTCTCCTTACAGTGTGGGGTCCCGCAAGGTTCCTCATTAAACCCCACACTATTTAATATTTATGCAGCTTCCTTGAAAGCACTGATTAGGTCTTTCGGTTTCAGTACAATATCCCACTCTGACGACACACAAATTGTCATCTCCATCCATTTCAATGTCGAGGAGGTTGCTAGGAGATATAATAACTATGTCCGCAATAGTCAACTGGATGAACAACATTGCTTAAAGTTAAACTCTGACAAGTCGGAAGTACTCCTTTTTGTCTCAACCCCGTCTTTCTGGAATCCGTCCTGGTGGGCTTCTAGGCTAGGTCCTTTGCCATCGCCAGTCCTCATGGTTAAAAACCTTGGTGTGATCTTTGACACAAATCTCATATTCACAGATCAGATAAACCATCTGATCTCATCCGGTTTGTTCTTGTTGAAAACTTTAACAAAATGTTACCTTTCTTCCCGAACAAGCTGCAAATTACTGGTGCTATCACGTTTGGATTATTGCAATGCCATCTACTTAGCTGCCCAACAAAGTCTATTAAAAAATCTCCAGAGGCTGAAATTTGCTGCGATTGGGCTGTTGAAAAAACACGAATCTGCAAGAGATGGGCTTAAAGAGCTTCATTAGCTGCCACTCAAGAGCAGAATTGCCTTTAAATCTCTTTGTGGGGCACAAAATGGCCTTCACAGAACCGGCCCGGAGTACTTTCAAAACAAAATGACATGGTATTCTCCCTATAGAGGCCTATGTTCAGCTTCATCTAAGACCATGGTAGTGCCCAGGATTCATAAAGCTTCTTGGGGTCCCAGAAGTACTGTACATGCCACAGCTAAGCTTTGGAACCAAATGCCACATCACCTCAGATTTCAGGCACACTTGCCTACTTTTAGGAAACAGTTAAAAACCTGGCTTTTTTTCTCATCCTTACTAGTTGTGGTTTCTTACTCTTTCCTCTGTTCTCTGTTTTTAACTGCTGCAGTTCTTGCCGCCAACGCCATGACGGCCTTCTGGGCAATTGTTTGCGCTTTACAAATTTTATCTGATCTTTTCTCTCGGCACTGCGCTACCAGCCCTGGATTCATTCCAGCCGGTGCGCGTCCTGAAAAACGCGGAGTATGACACTCCGGCAGGTGCTCTATAGCCGCAATGACTTTCCTCTGAGTGCTCACAATTCCTTTTCTTCCTTTTCTTAGTAATATCAATCTTTAAGATACAAGGCCAATGGTGAGTTTTGCTCGAATGTTCGACAGAGATGTTGCTTTCCTTGGACCTTTTTTTGTATGCCTAGATTTTTAATAATCACACAGCCACTTGCTGCCAGACCTAGTTTACACATTACACCAAGTAAGGAGTTTTGAGACGCTGTTTTCCTGTTTTGATTGCGCAATCCATATTTGAGTGCACGAACCCCGATGGCTATGCTGCCAGTTTCAGTCATAGTTTTTCAGAGCTGCATGCATGGCTTTACGGCTATACTCCAATGCACAAGTTAAATATGCGAGTAGGCATTCCCTGTGTTGATTTTGTTTTCATTAGCACATTTCCTGATGGGTACACTGATCGCCCACTCTGAAGCGGTCTCATTTGGGTGATTATTTTTGTATCTATTATAGGGTTTTATTCAATACCCCAGGGTACACCAAGTTATCAGGAGGATCTACAAGTTTCTTATGGTATGCCTCAGCTACACATTGCTCATTTTAACATTTTCCCTTTGGCAACAATTGACTATACTTTTCTGATTATTTCAGACACCTCTTTCTCTACCTGGCATGCTGAGAATTTAAAACTGACTCCTGCCCCAAACCTCTCACGGTAGACGGCCAAGTTTCTTACCTTTTGGTAAGTTCCTACCACTACGCCGGTCCTACATATTTTTATGACACTACACAGGAGATAAATAATCATTCTCGCTTTACAGCAAGCTCAATGATGCATCCACAGATATAGATACACCAAGTAATGTAGAACTGTCCCTCTGTTTTTTACCATTTTGATAAGTTTCTACCAATATGGCCTCCCATTTTTATAACACCATCGAGCAGAGTAATATCCCTCATCTGTCTTCACAGCTTGCCTTCCTCCTCAAGCAGGCCGGATGATGAATCCACAGATCTAGACACATCCCGGATTATAGGACTTTTGCCAAAATCTCTCTGGTAGGCCACAGGACCGGTTATAACATTTCATCATTCGCGTAGGCACTGTCTGAAACTGACATATACGACTGTTTCTTTATAGGTGCCTCCTACAAAATTCCGTCCTGATGACCCTTTTCTAATTAATTTTGCACTGTGGGTTGAAACATCGACAAATTCTACTGTGGACTGTTTTTTAATGTGATTGTGGATTTCAACACTTGTATTACGAGTGTTGTAGATATCACATTGTCCCTATCAGTCACATGTGTATATTGTTATTGTAATTAACACTTGCGCACTACATGCTCACTTTATTCCCTTGCACTGCGTCGTCACTAAATAGGAGCACCTATTCATTATATTGGTATTGCTTGAATCCTAGTTATTTGGGAACAGTATTTTGTCTAAATGAGAATAAAATGCACAAAACGCATAGCAAATCGTACTTGTAAGAAAGGTTCTTTATAACTCCTTCGCCACTGGGTCTCTTCATTGTGAGTGACATCACTTTGCTTGTGCAAATCTGTTGAAGCATATTCCACTAGTGCCAGGGTGGTGGCCCATCTCGGCTTTCATTTCAGCTTTTGTTTCTCTATTTAAAGCAAACGTACACACACCACCTTCACACAGTGTATTCGTTTTTCATGCCTATTCGATATGTTTCCCAAAAAAATCAATAAAGAAAAATCACAGGCTTGCCACAGCTGTTGCCCCTGCCAATGCTTGTTGTCACAAAAAAAAAAAATCAGCATTCTATACTTCAGCAAATGTAAAGGCTCTGCTGCGACTTAACCCTTTCCAGGTTTACAGTCTCCCAGTACATGGGAGGCAGCATCACACACATTTGTGCTGGTTGGGAAAGGCATAGGGGGATATCCTAGGCAGCGTGAGAAAGCACGTGTCTGCCCCCAAACATGCAGGAAGGAGACTGCCCCACTTAGGCAAACTGCCTACATTTGCTTAAAGTAGGTGCAGGGGTGGACTTGGAACTAGGAACAATGCATCTACTGGCAGCCCATGCACTCTCACTCCCATACTAGTTACAGCCATCTAATGTTGGGAGCGGGAAGGAGTCGTTGTCCTGGCCTCTGTCACCTTTAACAGTCATTATGAGGGCAGAATAATTCCTCATCCCGGATTCTTTTCCCCTGCTAAGAGCAGGCGAAACATGTGGGTGAAAATAGGTATGGTTAGGAGAATAATGCTGCTAGAATCGGTGCAGAGACACAGATTCCCGCCACAAGAAAAAAAGGCAAAATGGTTGGTATTACTGCCACTTCAAGATGCTTTTCAGGGATGGAAATGAGGGCTGTAGGATAGAAGGTTTTAGGCAGGAAATCGTATTTAGGCAGAAGCTCATTGACTCGGGCACAATTACCATTCATCTAATTGAACAGTTTATAAGAACAGAAGCATTTGTAGGTATTTCATAAATCTCAGAAGCTCTGCTGTACGACAGAAGAGTAGAGGGAATGAGTTGCCGAAAGAGCTTTGTAAACCGCACATTCAGCTCCCAAAATATTTGAACTCCACGATGTGACTGAGAGTTCGTTTTGGGTAGATGGCGCTAGGCATCTAGTTGGCCAATGAGATATCATCAAGGCTGGAAAGATAGAGTGGTGCCATTGCATGACAGCCTTGCTCACAAGGCATAAAGCTTTGAATTCAGCCCAGTGTTTGTTGTGGGAGCCATTCGAGAGACGACACAGTGGAAGAGCTATGGTCAAGTCACTTGAGGCCATGAAGGATGTTCTGCCCTGTGGAGCCTGTGGAACATTGGCTCTCAAGTAATCATCTAAAACTCAATCAAGAGAAAACGGAAATACTCATCTCCAAAAAAGATGAGAACCCCCAAATTGCAGAATGGCTCAAAGCTATTGATGCTCTCAATGGTAACCTCACCCTGGCGGAATCAGTAAAATCTCTAGGTATCACCCTAGACCCGAAACTGGACATGAACAAACACATTACAAGTTCAGCTAAAAGCGCCTTCCTTAATTTGAAGCTACTGCACAAAATAAATCCCTTCCTCCCGCCCAAGGACCTTCAACAAGCCAGCCAAGCACTGGTGCTGTCCAGACTCTACTACGGGATTGCAACCCTGACCGGTACGTCAAAATCCCACCTCGCCCCCCTCAAAACAACCTTTAATGCAGCAGCCAGAATGGTCACCGGAACTAAGAAATTCGACCACATCTCGCCCGCACTCGGAGAACTAAAATGACTCCCAATTGAAATGCGGGCCAGCTTCAGAACAGCCTGCCTCATGCACAAAGCCCTTCACACAGGCAAACCGGAATACCTGGCCGCCAAACTCAAAAGGGCCGGCCAGTCCAGGAACCTCAGGAGCTCCAATACTCTGCTACTCATCCCGCTAAAAACACGCAAACAAAAAACCGCGGCCAGGTCGTTTGCTGGTAACGCCCCCAAAATCTGGAACTCCATCCCCCCCACATCAGAACGATCCCCTCTTTTGCAAAATTCAAAAGCCTGCTCAAAGTCCTCTTCCTCGACCGCTCACTAGTGAACCGATAGGATCCACGGAAGTACCTTAGCCGCCACTTCATCTGACTTTAACTCTGTGTCCTGTGACACGGACATCCTCTACCCCCGGACCTCTGCTGGAAATCCTATCGCCTCCCTCCGCCCTGAACAAGAAATCTTATCGGCTACTCGTTCTGTGTGACCTGCACTCTTCATGCTTCCTTCCGCTCAATCACTCCTCTGTTCGAACTCTACCCGTTGCGAATCTCTATGCTCTTCTATGATTTCTGCACTGCTTGTTTGCTTATAAGTTGCCTGTTGTGAAGCGCTCTCATACCCTCAGGTCCAGCTAGCGTTATATAAAACTCCTAAAATAAGCCTGCTCATCATCTTGCCAGGTGGACCTGTATACATTCTGTTGTAGTCTTCAGGTAAGGAAGATGGCCATTTGTAGGATATGGTTGATAATTTGAGGCAAGAATTACAGTGCCAATGTTTAACTGATGAGATACAATTTGGTAGAATGCATTTTTAGTAATGCGATCGCATGACTACGAGGTTGATAAGTTTTTGGAAGATCAATAAATAGCAAATAAAAAGGAGCATTCAATTTTATACAGGATTTATTGTTCCAAAATCAACAGATAGTTAAACTGTTCTCCAGCAATAGATCAAGTAGTCATGATGTGAAGAATAAAAGTTATTTAGGAGTCTTGCGAGTTGCTTTGAATCCAATTTTATTCAAAAAATGCTAATTTGACAGAAGCAATCCGTTCGGGCCAGCCTGCGCGTTTCGTCTCAGTGGGACTTCATGAGGGCCTGATCAATATCCCAATGTTTTCATCCTCCCAGTGTTGGCTCCTGTTGTTCTCATAAATCCACATAGATACAATTTTGTACCACTAGATGGTGTGTTGCGTTCCATCTTATCTTCATCCTTTCTGTATCCTGGCTCGAATGTCCTATGAGTTCACGTCTCAGGGCTATGGCACTGAACACAGCATAACGATCGGTCAGTTTATGAAGCAGTGTATGTTTTTCATTGATATCTAGGCAGTGTTTTGCAGATCTTTGGTCCTAGCACTACAAACCTTCGTTCCTCTTTCCTCCGGTTGTGAGCTTAGGTATATGTAGAAGTCTGAGATCACATGATCTCAGGTTACGGATGGGTAGATCTCTGGTGAAAAACCGGAGCAGTGCCATTGATGCATTTCAATACCAAGCATGCCAGGTAGGATGCAATGTGTTTGGCCTCTGGTGGTCAGTGGAGAAAATTTAGGCCTGATGTAATGGTGTTTTTCAATGTATTAAGTGCCAGTCTTGCCAGTCATATTTTGTATGTCTCAGTCATGCAATTTGACAATTCAGGAGGCCACCCATCAATGCACAGGCGCAGTCCAATATACACGAGGCCTTTATGGTGCTTTTTATCAATGCATATAAATAATTACAATGGTTCCCACAGGTACATTTTTAAGCTTTAAACGAACCCTAAAGCGAAAGATAGAATGCATAAATCATCAAAAAAGGCGCAGTGCAAAGTGATTAGTGACGAGAGTGAATAGGAGTGTGCTGGTGCTTGTCACTAATGACTTTGACCTGCGCCTTTTTTGATGGAGCACCTATTCTATTGATCCTTGTCTAAATTGATCTGATTTCACAGTAATTAAATACACTGTTAAAATTCTTATGGATGATTTATAACTTATGTCTTTTGCTTTAGGGTTTTAAGCTTAAACATTTCCCTGAGGGAACCACTGTAGTTATTTATGTGTAATGCACTAAGGTTCTTCCATAATAGTTCACAGTTTTATCAATGTATGACATGGTTTGTGTCAGTTGTCATATACTTACAAAAGCAGATCAAGCCTCTCAACTAATGTGAACCTCAAAATTGAGTCCCTGATGATGCTCAGATGTCTTGCTTTTTTCTGTAAAATGTGGGGGGAGCCCTGAAAGGTTTGAGAGGCTGCAGAAGACCATTGATGGTTTGGGTCAGGATTCTCCAAAGTCGGTTCTGGAGGGCTGGATCCATGCCAGATTTTTAAGATAACTACATGGGGAAATGCTCAAAATCTGGCATGGACCCGTCCTCAGGGACCGGCTTTGGAGAGCCCTGGCTTGGACATTCTGGCTTGAGCCTATAAGAAGCACTATGGTTCACCACATTAAACCCCCTACAAGTATGCTGGCTTTGGTGCAGATATAAACAATTAAGGTAGAGGGCCCCTGAAAACGGATACACCAGCAGGACTTGGGGAAAGAAACATTAAACAAGAGCAATTCCTGCATGGTGAAAAAATACAAAAATGTCGCAAAAAATAGCCCACCACAATAAGAAAACAATCCCTTGCAATGATTTCTATAACACAAAAATGAATTTTTTTACAAAATGTATTATTTTATGTTTCTTGTTTTTTATATAAAGATTATTACATAACTTAGGCAACAATGATACAATACAATATAACATATATTGACAAAAATAGAAAAGTACTTAAATAGTACAGATGATAAACACCAAAGTTAACAAATCCAACACAGTATAGAAATCATTGTAAGGGATTGTTTTCTTATTGTGGTGGGCTTTTTTTTACGACATTTTTGCGCTCTTTAATGTATGATTTTTTAATTAGAATTGTATTTTTTCACCAGGCAGGAATTGCTCTTGTTTAATGTTTGGTGCAGATATAACCCAGGACTAGAATCTCCTATTTCGGTCAGTATCCCCGCACAAAATTCTGGCGAGTCCAACTTTTTTCACTGGAACAGGGAATAACTGCACTGACAGAGTAATACCGGGTCTGTTTCCATACAGTTTTCTCCTACTGGGAGAAAACAGCTAACTTTTTCAGCCTGCTCGGAGAGGATTGGATATGGGGCGAACAGTCATAGCAGACCTTAGCCTTTCCCAGGTGGTGCATTATCTAGTCACATTATATTGCTTTAAGGGTCGGATGGGCCC
This sequence comes from Calotriton arnoldi, assembly GCA_963921515.1. NCBI lineage: Eukaryota > Metazoa > Chordata > Amphibia > Caudata > Salamandridae > Calotriton > Calotriton arnoldi. The sequence continues at coordinate 210,156 of CAWUFW010010542.1, forward strand.
AGGCAATGCTGCTTCCATTAGTGTCTGCCCCTGCTGCCAGGAAAAGGGTATAGTTACTCGGGGCCAGAATCTATGGGAAACTGCAGTATGCCAACCTGATAATTCAGGGCATGGAAACTTTCTGAAATGCAGTTGGTGGAATATCACCTGAAGTTCTTACTCCAGTAAGGAGGGGCTCAGTGTAAGGACACTTTTATTCACCTAGCAGGCTACCTTCTCCAAACCTCCTCCGAGCTCTGGTCCTTGACAAGCAGATACATCTGTGTAGGAGTGAAACAGCAAACCTCTTGCTCAGATGATGGAAGACACTTGCGTAGGGATATACTGAATAACAGTGGTGATGGTACCCAACTGCAGATGGAAAGGTTTCCAGTCTAACACATGTTTAAAGCTGCGTCCCTTGACCTAAGCCGATGAAGCAATACGTTGATGTTCACTGTGTCGAAGTCCACAGTGGACAAGTCAAGTAGGATTAATGGTAACAGTTCTTCTTCCTCTGTTGGAATTAACACATCATCAGTTAATAAGAACTGCACACTTTACAATGCCATGCAGTGTTCAGAAGTTAGGCTGGTGCCTACCTGCTCATTGTTTAAGAACTCCTGCAGTTGAGAAACCACGGTTCTCTCCAAAGAATTTGACACCCAAGGCAGACCAGTTATTAGGCAACCGTTTTGGCCTACACTGGAATCTAAGGAAGCCTTTTTAATTAGCGTGGTCAGAATCAAATTTTTCATCACAGGTTGAATTAGAAATGCACCACATTTATAATACTATACATGGTTTATAATCCGTTTCAGCCACACCACGCAGCCCCTCTGGATGGATCACCACTGCGTACATTTCTCTTTGAACACCGCCACCGCTCTCAAACCCTCCCCTCGCCCTCTGCGAAGGAACTGGAGCAAGGTCACAGAGGAGCACCTCAACTCCACCCTCTGCCGCAACCCCCACCCCACCTCGACCGATGCCAACTCCGCAGCCAAGGAACTACACCACTGGATTACCAACTGCGCAGACAAGCTCGCACCCCTCTGCACCACCGACAGACAACGCCCCCTCAAGGCCACCTGGTCCACCACCGACCTCCAAGAAGCCAGACGCTCCTGCAGACGTCTTGAAAAACAATGGAGAAACAGCAAAACCACAGAAGACCTGACCACCTACAAGAACGCCATGACAGACTACCACCAACGCATAAGATCCACAAAGAAGACCTTCATCCGGAACAAAGTCCTCACCAACTCCAGCAACTCAAAGTAACTCTTCAACATCATCCAGCAACTCACCAAGCCCCACAGCGAAGCCTCAGACGTCACCCCCTCCCAAGACCTCTGCAACAAGCTGAGCCCCTACTTCTACCTGAAAATCAAAGCCATCTATGACAACTTCAGAGAGCAGACTCCAGAAACCACCCTTCCCTCCAGTGACGACAACCGACTCACCATCACCGCCTGGACCCCGGTCACCACCGAAGATACCACCACGACCATGAAGAGCACCCACTCAGGAGCCCCCATGGACCCCCTGCCCTCCGCATATATTCCACAGAGCCGCCGCCACCATAGCGCCCCAGCTACGACGCACCATCAACGCCACCTTCAAATCCGGCACTTTCCCCGAGGACTGGAAATGCGCAGAGGTCAAGCACCTCCTCAAGAAACCCACTTCTGACACGACGGACTTGAAGAACTACCGGCCCATCTCCCTCCTTCCCTTCGCAGCCAAAGTCACCGAGAAGATAGTCAACGCCCAGCTGACAAACTTCATAGAAGAAAACTTCCTCCTCGATTCCTACCAATCCGGGTTCCGCAGCAACCACAGCACCGAGACCGCACTCCGCGCCGCCACTGACGACATCCGCACGCTCCTCGACCAAGGCCACACCGCAGACCTCATCCTACTCGACCTCACCTCAGCCTTCGACACCGTCTTCCACCGCACCCTCGCAGCCAGACTCCACGACACCGGAATACAGGGAACCGCTCTCGACTGGCTCTGCTCCTTCCTCGCCGACAGAACCCAAAGATCAGATTCCTGCCTTTCCTCTCCGAACCCACAGTGATCAACTGAGGAGTACCACAAGGATCATCGCTCAGTCCCACGCTCTTCAACATCTACATGGCCCCCCTCGCCGCCATCGTCAGTCAGCATGGGCTCAGCATTGTATCCTACGCCGACGGCACCCAGCTCATCCTCCCCCTCACGAAGGACCCCGAAACCACCAGACTCCGCTTTCAAGAAGGAATGAAATACGTCGTAGCTTGGATGAGCAGCAGCTGTCTGAAACTCAACTTAGAGAAGACAGAAGTCCTAGTCCTCGGACCCTCCCCCTCTGCATGGGACAACTCCTGGTGGCCCTCTGCACCCCCGCCCCTGCGGACCACGCCCGGAACCTCGGCATTATACTGGACTCCTCCCTCACCAAGACCCGACCGATCAATGCCGTCACCTCCACCTGCTACAACACCCGCCGAATCCTCCGCAAGACCTTCAAGTGGATCCCCCCAGAAGTCAGAAAGACCATCACCCACGCACTCGTAACAAGAAAACTCGATTATGGAAACGCCCTCTACGCTGGAATCAACAAATCCCTGCTACACAAACTCCAGACCATCCAGAACACCGCGGCCAGACTCGTCCTCGGCATTTCATGGAATGAGCACATCACCCAACACCTGCGAGACCTCCACTGGCTCCCCATCGAGAAGAGAGCAACCTTCACGCTACTCACCCACGCCTACAAATCCCTCTACAACACAGGCTCCAAATACCTAAATGAAAGAGTCTCCTTCCACGTACGCAAAAGGAACCTCCGCTCCGCCGACCTCGCCCTGGCAGAAAGCCCGCGCATCCGCAGAACCAGAGCAGGTGGAAGAGCCTTCTCCTACATCGCAGCCAAAGCCTAGAACGAGCATGGCAGCTCACATCATACACACAAAATTTAGGTTTAAAAATAAATAACCACGTACATATTAGGTTATGTTCAATCTTATTTAGTTTGTATAAGGCTCTGCAGATGTCTAACGACCATATTTTGAATGGTCTGAAGCCTCTGCAGCAAGCATCTGGGGGAACCCAAATAGAATGATATTCAGTAGTTGATTTTGGACAGAATAATGGCTTTGGACACAGACATGGGCATCAGAGGAAAGAAGGGGATGACCTTTCTGAATATCCTTAAGAAGACTCTATTAATTTCTTTTAAGAAAATGATCAAAGATTATACCAAGATTCCCTCTGGATTCAGTTGGAATATGAGAAGTATCTAAACCAGAGGATAGCAGTTGGGAGTCCTGCTTGTGTGGGGTCCACCAAAATATCAGGACCTCTGCCTTAAGAGTTTACATGTTAGTTTTCATACAGAAAGCAACTGGAGATTGGCAGGCATGGAACGTCTCTTGGAAATGTTCCAAATCATCATCGTTGAAGGAGACAATGATCTAGGTAACATCTATGTATGACATGGGGGGGGAAAAAAAAAATCAAAGCTGCAAATCAATGCTATATCAGGTAAAGACTGAAAAGAATAGGGCTTAAAGTGGGTCTTTGGATACCCCACAGACCAGAATTTTGTGAAATAACTGAAAAGGCAGAATATTGACAACCTGAGTTCTGTAGTTGAGGAATCAGGAACAGCAATTCAACACCATGTCTCGAATGCTTAGGTAAAAAATGGAATAGGACTCAAGACTCTGTCGAAGGGGGTGCTGTGACCTAAAAGGATGAGAGCAGCTATGCTGCATAGAGCTAGAATCTGCCTAATATCTCCTGTGTTGGCCAGAAGTGAAACATCGAACCATGAAGAGGGTGAAAGCCAGCCTGGATATGATCTAGTAACTCACTGGCTTTGCTAATTTACACCTTTTTCCAAATTTTCAGCCACAAACAAGAGTAAAGAAATAGGCTTGATTAGGATGAGCTGATGAGGTTCAGGCAAAAGTTTTATAAGTACATGGTAGTCGATTTTTCCTATTTTCTTGTTGCTTCCATCTACTTGGTGTGGTGGAGACAGGTGTGAAACCCATGGATGAACCCAGAAAGATATACATTTCTATAAACTAGAAAAAATTCCAAATTCAGCAAGAGGTCATTTGAATAGTTCACTTATGCTTTTCACAAAGAAACTAATCATTGAAATGAAGATAAAAATATTGAAATACATTGGAAAAAGTAGAAATGTGTGATGTTTTGATCTCTAATTTTTTGCCACAATGGCCAAATTACAAAAATATTATACTGTTATGTTCGTAAGACCCTCTGGTTTCAGGGTATAGTGTTTGTAGTGGTCCAAAAACACGCAGTAATCTGAGCCACTGACTGAGCTGTAGCTTATAATGATTTTTTATTGTGTACAGACTATGCTTCAATCCATTTGGTAAAATCTAATATATGAAAAATGGGAGTAAAGGAAACCTTTTTGAAAATGTGCCCAAGATACTCAGTTTAGGAATAGTATCTGTGAGTTCTTTCTTGCTGGCTGGCTTACATTTGGAAGCCAAAAATAGTGAGAAATTAAATTGATAACACATTTTATATATTCTGTATTTCCATGCTTCCACATTTCTCCTGAGGAAAATGGTACCGTGTGAGTGGGCCTATTGCATGTGACAAGTAGGGCTACAAAATATTGAGTTCTGTAGTTGAGGAATCAGGTAGGGCTACAAAATGCAACTTTGATGCATCAAATTTGTGCCATGAAAAATAACCTTTTGGTGATGTGTATCAGAGGTAGTTGGGTCTGGGCTCATCTGCCATCCAGGTGAACCTACTAACCCCATACATTTCAGAAAACCAGACACCCGAGAGAGTCCAGTGTCGTGTGACTTGAATGGATTCCACTACATTTCTGCAAACCTCAAACTGTGGCTAAAATCATGCATTTATCTCACGTTTGAGGAAAAGGTCTGGAGTCTACAGGGATCCACAAAATTCCACTGTAGTTGCTTTAGGGGTTAGGAATGACCAGATGTAGGCCCATCTAAGTGCCATTTTTTTGTTTTAGTAAACCCCAAAGGCAATAAGACCGTGGGACCCTTTCTGGGGGGGGGGGGGGCACAGGGGGGAGGGGGTCAGGCACAATGTCTGGGCAGGCTGCCCCTACCGCCATGTTTTTTGTTCTAATAATATAATCCCTGCTGTTTGGTGGGCTTTCTGAAAGACTGCTGGCACTGTTCTGGAGTGAGAGCATTGTCTGGATGGCACAGACAATCCCCTCCCCTTCTCTTTTTTGTGACCATTTTACCCTGTTGTCTAGTGTGGTTTTCTGCACCCCTTTGTAAAACCCACAATTAACTCCCTCCCCCTCAGGGAAGATAAAGTCCTGTTTTTTTACATTTTTGGACATAGGCGAGCCCTGGCCCTTGGCCAGTGGGGCCACTCCCTCCACAAATGCTTTCCCTGGTGTCTAGTGGGTGGATGCCCTGACCAGTGCTTCCTCCCCCCATCCTGATTGGTGCTTACAAAGGTAATGCAGTGAACGTAAATGGTTCATCCACTGTATTGAAAAGGTTAAGCCAGGTTGTATATGGTTCATAAGTCTTTATTATTTCGCAAGTTAAGGGTTCCTGTTTTATTGGGATTTAGTTTCCCATGATTTGTAACAACCAGTTAACTGTCTGAAAGCATTCGTTAAGTCTAGATGCCCAAAGAACTTATGATTTTTCCAGTTTAAGATGAATCTAAACCCCTCTCCGACAGTGGCTAAGCTACAGGCGGAGGAGCGTCGCCTCACTGCTATTTCAGCAGTGCAAAAAATACAAATAAAATTATAACAGTACGTTATTATCATTTTATTTTTCTATGCAGGAGTCGGGCGGGGCTGGGCTCTGACACGCCAGAGCAAGGGAGGAGTGGTTTGCACTCCTCTAAGTGCACATGACAGTTTGGCCGGCCCTCTAGGGCCGGCCAAACCGTCATGCGCAATTGGCATGTTCTCCATTGGGTTGTGTTGCACAGCCCTGTGGAGAACATACCCATGCTCCCAGGCACTGCCTGAGCATCCAAACAGGATGCTCAGACCAATCACGATGCGGCTCCTGCAGCGTCGTGATTGGCTGGCAGAGTCCGGAAGCCTCGGTGCTTCTAGCAGACCGAGGAGAGGCGTGCGGCGGAGAAGGTAAGTTTGTTTTAATTTTTTTAATCCACCCCCCACCCCCATTCCGAGGTAGCCGCCACTGCTCTCCAACCCTCCTCGTCTCCTTCTCCCCCCGCACTGTTCCACAGCTGCCACCTGATTAGAGGTCAAGTAGAAGAAGTCAACAACTCTGTTGGAGTCTACTATGTTCCTATCATCCAGGATTGCAATTAATGCTGATTCAGTGCTTTCCGGTACCTGATCCAACATGTTTCTCTTTGTTTGGGAGGAGGCTGCCTTCTTGAAGAACTCTGAGATGTGAATGAATAAGTCTTTTTCAGTCAGTTTACCAAGTAATGACCTGTTAGGTATAAGTCTGTAATTTGTTAGGTGTTTGGGGTCCAGCTCTTGAATCTTCAGAATTTGGTTGGTGTAGGATGTTTTTTTAATTCATTGTTGAATTCTCTGGACAATAGTAAATAAATAGCAGCAGAGAGGTGTGTGGCTATGGTATGAATGTTAAAGGACGAATGGCGTTAGAGGCAGTCAAGGACTGGATGAAGAGAACGGCCCGGGGGTCTGGAGAAGTTCTGCGTAAGAGCATGAGCGTCAAGCAAAGTCTGACTATGTTGCAGAATTATGTATATAAATAACACGTGCAATTTGTGTATTTTAGAATTTAATATTTAGGTGTGGTGCTCATGTGCATTTGTTTTAAACTGTATCAGAAGAGTAGGAGTTTAGTGTTCAGCTACAATGGCATGCCGCTATGTGTTCTTTATTGGGACTCTAGGTTTGTTAGCCAGGAGCTGACATCTACAAACTGTCTGCTGGAGCCTTCACAAGGAAAGTGCATAATATAGATCATCCTCCCCCCACCTACGTGGAGTATTAATTCCCCCAGCACAGGGATACCAAGGCTTAAAGGAAATAAAACGTAAAGTGCTCAAAGTGTAAAGTAAACATGCATACGCCTGTAGATGGAACCATGCACAAAACAGCACCATTGTTCGGCTGCCACATCCGGTTGCAGTTCTAAGGTTTTGTTGAAAGGTATCCATCTTGGCTTCCTACCAGCACATTGCTGACTTTTTTCCCAACACTTGTTAAGGGTAAACATATTAATTCAATTTCCAACAATGGAAAAGGAAAGGATGTGCTTTACATATAAATCTCCAGCCACTGAATCTCTTGGGGAGGGATAGGCTGAGACAAACTAATTCTATTTGCTGAAAGACACCATGATCCCAAGTAATATCACAGAAAAAAGACTGGCATGAGTAAACACACATGGGCAAGTGAGGGGGGAGGTTAGGGATAATTCAAGATCGGGTGGGGGCTAGGCACATACTCACAAACTCTCCAGGGGAGACCGACCGAGTGACCGACCGACTAACTGACCGACCGACCCGATCAGACTTTCTCTCGCTCTTCCTTCGACCACCCACCGGTGCAGGGAGGCGCCGCCTGAAGGGTCCTGCGTGTACATGCCTCGCCTGCAGAGTCAGTTTACTCTCCTCCTGCCCAGGTCGGTTTCTATAGTTACCCGAGGCCGCGAGGGAGAGGGGTAGAATCAGTGCACCTGAGACACGGGCCACGGGTGTGTGCTGTTCTGCCTTCGTCACTGATCTTCGAACAGCTGTATTGAATTTGCAAACACAAGGGGACAGTGGTCTTCGCAGTGACTGAAGCAGGCAGCCTGCTTATGGTATTTCAAGTTAAATACAACTATTATATCGATCACAAAACATCTACACAGGGCAAACACTCTGCGGCATCACCCCAAACAGTAACAATAACACAAAGTGCATTTGTAAAGCGCATGCTCACCGCTGGGCATCTTGTTTCTCATCTCAATGGTGCTCTCTGTATCGCTCTCGGAATGATGAAAGGCTGGGTGAGCCCACTGGGATTTGGACACGTGACCATGAGGGTAACTAGAGAGCCCTGGAGTGGATACATTCATTCACTGAGCCACCAGGCCTACCAATGTAACTCATACTGCCAGGGATCAGTATACAATGCAAGCGGATTTATCATCATCATCACCACATAAGAATGCGGAGATGGGACCTAGCCATTCGCCCACAAATATGGTTAGTTTCTCCATGCAACAATACACACATGTTCTAATTATAGCTCTTATGAACAAAACCCTCAATCCATTAAAGGCCAGACAGAATAATTTATGTTCGAAGGGTTTAACTGAACCATGATATAACCTCCAACTAAGCTCTTTCCTACATTTACTGCAAGAACCAACATTTGAGGCCATCGCAAGTTCAGTTTCAGAAGTGTGCCCCGACCCATCTCTGTGTAGCATCCAGTAGGTGTCTTTGCAGCTCAGCATAACTCTCCTTCGTAGGTGTTCCCTTTACAAGCGATGCCTGTTTCTGGAAGGCAGCAGAGCTGCTTCTCCTCGGAGTAGCTTTAAAAGCTCCCTCTTCAGTCGTGCATCAGCCCAGCATTCTTCAAGCTACTGTGTGAGCAGAAGGAATGGTAAATAACCATACCCCCCTTTGTTCGATGCACACAGCTGGGCTGGCACGACAGCCAACCTTGAAGAGCGATACTGCAGCATGTGTTTAGGCCGAACAGGCAATTTAATGTTAGATGTTCAGACAATGTGCTTGGTCTTACATGTCCCAATTCTAAGCATACCATGAGTTGAGATATCTTGGTCTTACACAGGCCAGTTCTAGGCTTAGCTTGTGTAGGCAAGACTTGGTTTACAAATTCTAGTTCGAAGAAAAGCATGGGTTGGAATGCCTTGGTCTTACCCATCCGAATTCTAAGCATTGCATGGGTTGGAATGCCTTGGTCTTACACCTCTCAATTCTAAGCATTGCATGGGTTGGAATGCCTTGGTCTTACACCTCTCAATTCTAAGCATTGCATGGGTTGGAATGCCTTGGTCTTACACCTCTCAATTTTAAGCATTGCATGGGTTGAAATGCCTTGGTCTTACACCTCTCAATTCTAAGCATTGCATGGGTTGGAATGCCTTGGTCTTACACCTCTCAATTCTAAGCACTGCATGGGTTGGAAAGCCTTGGTCTTACACCTCTCAATTCTAAGCATTGCATGGGTTGGAATGCCTTGGTCTTACACCTCTCAATTCTAAGCATTGCATGGGTTGGAATGCCTTGGTCTTAAACCTCTCAATTCTAAGCATTGCATGGGTTGGAATGCCTTGGTCTTACACCTCTCAATTCTAAGCATTGCATGGGTTGGAATGCCTTGGTCTTAAACCTCTCAATTCTAAGCTTTGCATGGGTTGGGATGCCTTGGTCTTAAACCTCTCAATTCTAAGCTTTGCATGGGTTGGGATGCCTTGGTCTTACACCTCTCAATTCTAAGCATTGCATGGGTTGGAATGCCTTGGTCTTGCACCTCTCAATTCTAAGCATTGCATGGGTTGGAATGCCTTGGTCTTACACCTCTCAATTCTAAGCATTGCATGGGTTGGGATGTCCTAATATTACACCACAATTCTAGGCTTGACATGGGTTAGGATGCTTTGGTTTGCAAGCCCCAGTTCTAGTTCTAAATACAGCATGGGTTGGATGACTGGTCTAACATCGTCCAATGCTAGGCATAGGATAGGTTGAGATGTCAAACTACGTAGAGATAACAATTATGTAAACAATTGCCATTGATTGTGCCAAGCCTGGTATTTTTTCCACTTTTATTAGATGTAGTAGCATACATAATACTCACAGTAGTTTTACTGTCCATAGCGTTTATCATGCCTCCGATCAATATAGCCAAAGCCTTTATCATACCTCAAGTATGTATATCCATCTTAAGGTGCGATGAATGGGGCTAGGCCTATGGTTTCATGGACCAATGTAAGGAGCACATAATAATTGTAATCTGGTAAGTGGACATGCCACATTTTACCCTCCCACATAACATTCCATTCCATCTATTGTCATATGCAAATAACTACCTGTATTTTTTGTGCTTGTGCCAATAACTTTTGTCCGCCAACCTGAGTGCGATCTAACATACCATCCACGTGCAAGGATGTGTTTATTTCTTGACCGGCGAGTGTTTGAATAAAACAATTTCCTTTTGCATATTTTGTACTAAGTCACCAGCACATATTTTGGAGAGTAATTCTGAAAGCAGGCAGCATTGCTTGAGCCACTTTGGGTTTAACTCTTTAATAATTGCACCCACCTTCACCCAGCTTTACACGCGCATGTCTATCGATCAGAAGGGATTTTAGCGACTCTAGTCCTGAACTAGTGAACAGTTACAATGTTCCTTCAATTAGTGTTCATATAGTGCAAAGTAAAGCCTACTGATGCCTTGTGTATGTATTAGGGTGTTTTATACAATGTTTACATGCTTCATGTTGGCCACTTCACAATGTTTACAACAGTGTAAGGCATACAGCAACACAGATGGACAATGCATGAAATACACGCAATGTTTACCCAGTGTGAAATACTAGGCTTTAAGCACCAGGTTTGTTTTCTGAATTCTGAAATGCCCATCTTATCCTCCGATCCATCACAAAAACGGCCCTCTTCAGCCTGGCAAACAGTGACTGGGTCTCTGCCCCATACTATCCTAGACTGGTATCCAACACAGCTCTTGTGATGTTTTAATAAAGATGTGGAGACCTCCGAGCTTAAGAACTAAAAAAAATCGTGTTCTATGTTATTCTTCACAACCCAGAAACACTGTTCAAGAAGAAAAGTCAACCATAAACACAAGTAGAACAAACAATTGTCAGGTGGCTCCGGCGCCTCCGAGTGCCTCATTGTAGCACATATATAAGAAACTCTATATATCTGCATAGGTGGCCTCTTCAGGATAGCCCCAATGATCTGTAAAGTATCTGCTTGTCATAAGCACAGTAACCAAGCGGCATGAAGTTCTACAATCAGGGGCTCTTTATCTCAAACACTCACCTTTTCAGCACCGACTCCAGCTTCTCCATGTTGAGCCTCTGAGCACGAAAGTCTCTGGCCACATCCTCAATCATCCTCTCGTACTGCTGGAGCAGCCCAAAATCCGAGGAGGCGTGGATCTGCTGGTACACCTCGCAGAGCTGGTCCCGGCTGTAGCAAGACAACGATGATCCAGTCAACAAAACCACATCTAGAAATGTGTCATTCAAACAGCCAAAAATAGAACATAAGTTATTGAGCACTTTAGAAAAATGGTCAAACATGTATGTATGATGCGCGTAACGTAGGCATCTCTATCAAGTGCTACAAGGAAGATGGACATTCATAAGCATTTATCTAGTCAGAGTACCACTGCCTTCTGCATCATCCTACTTTATTCTGAAGTTCAGAGGTCTGCTCGCTTTCAAGGTCTGTCATCTTACACTCCTGTCAGGTCCACGACTTTCAGACTCTAACAGATCCTAACACTACTGTCCCCAAATATAATAAGATACTCTATTTCCATCTTCCATCAAATCCTCAAGTTATATAATGAACGCTTCCCCCCAGGGTTACTGCTGCCTCCAACAGCTAGCATTGCGTTTTCTCCATGTTAATTCCCATAGGAAACTTTAGACACGGCTAAAGCCCGAACCGCTGAAAGTAATTACACCAAATTTGGCAAAAAGGTAGCTTTTGGTTCAGAAAGCACTCTTTTTCGTTAAATGGTGTAAATCCGTTCAGTAGTTGCTGAGAAATGTAAACATTAATCAGATATCCATACATCGACACAAAGCGATCTGACTGGGCGCCAACAGTTTCAAACAGGAAGTGTTGGCCGCCATCTTGTGACTCAGTTGAACCAAGTCATAAGAAAAAAGGCAAAAAAATGCTAAAAAACAAGAAAAGGGGGTAGGGTAGAAACACCCTGACCCCCTAGGCCTGCTCAAGGGGTCCCACAGGGACAACCCCAGGGCCCCAAAAAACATTTTTTTTTTTTTTTTTAATTCAGCGGGAGTCGCATTGCGTTTGCGCGAATCCCGCCGACATTTTGTGTTTTTTAAAGTGCGGTCTCCCGCACTTCGTTTTCTTTAAGCCCCCAGGTGGGCCAGGTCCCGAGGGCAATTACAAATATTGATGCGGGGGCCCGCGTGGGCCCCCGCAGTCCTGGGTACCGCCACCGCCCTGGGGCTTTATTATTATTTTTTTTTTTTAAAAGGCGTGGGGGGTAGGAGCCCCCCCCATGCAGCCCCGGGGACCACCACCTCCCCAGGGCTATCTTTAAAAATTAAGTGTGGGGGGCTCGAGCCCTCCCACACTGCCCCGGGGACCACCACCTCCACGGGGCACAAAATATGTAAATGCGGGGGTCCGTTGCGGACCCCGGCCCCAGGGACCACCACCTCCCCAGGGCTACACAGAAGATGGGAGGAGGGCTGCATGGGCCCCCTCCTGGAGCCCTTCATGGCCCTGGGGACAGCCACCCCCAAGGGCCAGGTCCAGCAATGTACCGGGGTGCCCACCCCGGGACACTGCAGTTTGCTATGGTGTGGCGGGAGCACTGCTCCCGCCATGCCATAGCAAACACTGCTTTGCTTCACGGAAGCGAGAGCATGGAAAATGCAGAATTGTTTTTGGGCAGAGGAAGCTGCATGTTAGCAGCTCCCTCTGCCCGAAAGCAATGCCGGCTCCCGCAGGAGGCGGGGAGCCGGCAAGGACCGTGGGTCCTAGAGGCTCTTCTGCGGTCTCCAAGAAGAGGCCAAGTTCCAGGGGATGGGGTCCCCGGGGCCGAAATCGGCCTGGGGAGTGGGGCCACGCAGCCTCCTTCTCTTAAAATAAACAAAAAATTAAAAAAGAAATGACCAAGCCCCGGAGGATGGGGTCCCCGGGGCCGAAAATGGCCTGGGTGAGGGGGGCCTCTCACCCCCTCAACCCCCCCCTCAAAAATACTTTTTTTTTTTTTTTTTTTTTAAATTGGCTGGGCCCCGGGGGATGGGGTCCCCGGGCCAAAATTGTCCTTGGGAGGGGGGCCAGTGCGACCCCCCCTCCTTTTTTAATTTAATTTTAAAAATGGGTCAGGCCCAGCAGGTTGGGGTCCCCAGGGGCAAAAAGGTAGAAAGGGAAGGGGGAGGGTGGGCACACAGCCTCCTTTCCTAAAATACAAAAAAAAAAAACGAAGCTGGCAACTCACTGGAGGCCCCGCCACCTTTCTCCACTACTCAGCAAATGCGCCTCCTGGCGCGCTCTTGGTTTGGGGATGAAGTCTCTGTCGCTGCTGCGGATCCTTAGGGGCCAACTAGCCCACCAGGTACCTCCAGTAAGCCCCACACAGTGCGATTGCTGCGAGGTGGTCGAAGGCCACGCCCCATTTTACAACACTCTGCAAACGTGCCTCTTGGCACACTGCTGGTGGGGGGATGAGGTCCCCTTGTGTCCTGAGGACCTCAGGACTAAAGTGGACTTCATCCCCCAAGCGGCAGTGCACCAGGAGGGGTGTTTGCAGAGGGGTGGAGAAAAGGGACTTGGACTACCTTTCAGCAATCCAGCTGTGTGGGGCTTACTGGAGGTAACAGGAGGGCTAGTTGGACCCCAGGGATGCTCAAGAGGCAAGAAAAATTCATCCCCCAACCAAGAGCGCGCCAGGAGGCGCGTTTGCAGAGTGGTGGGGAAAAGGGGCGTGGCCTGCAACCACCTCTCAGCAATCCCACTGTGTGGGGCTTACTGGAGGTAACGGGTATGTTAGTTGGCCCCTAAGGACCCCTTGCAGCGAATGGGACTTTATCCCCCAACCAAGAGCGCGCCAGGAATCGCGTTTGCAGAGTGGTGGACAAAGGGGGCGTAGCCTGCTATCAGAACTCAGCAAACCTGCTGCGTGGGACTTACTGGTGGTAATAGGAGGGATAGTTGGCCCCCAAGGGTGTCCTTGGGTGCCACCTACCCCTGCTGTTACCTCTAGTAAGTCCCACAAAGTTGGATTGCTAAGAGGTCTTCAGAGGCCACGCCCCCTTTCTCCACCACTCTGCAAACATGCCTCCTGGCGCACTACTGATTGGGGGATGAAGTCCACTTTACTCCTGAGGGGCCTTGGGGGCCAAGAAGCCCTCCTGGTAGCTCCTGTAAGTTCTACGCAGCGGAATTCCTGAGCGCTGGTTGGAGGGCCAGCCCCCTTTCTCCACCACTCTGCAAACGCGACTTCTTGTTAAAAAAAACACCTTAGAAATTCACTGAAAAAAAACACAGGTTTCAGGGACGTTATAGTTAGAAATTAGCACTTAAAAATCCTTAGATATTCACAGGAAAAACCAAAGGTTAGAGGGACGTTAGTTAGTCTGACATTTCACTCGTACAAAACCAGAGAAATTCAGCCGTTATAGTTAGCTGAGGTAACTATAACTTGCACCCCCGCAATGCACTGCTTATGACCTCATATATTAAATCACTCATGACATGGTCAGTGACATCACTGATGACATCTCAAATGACATCACTGATGACATTAGTGATGACTTCATCCACAGCATCTGACGCACCCACTCACACCACTGTAGAATCTTTTATACACCCACTGCGCTCACACACAACCATTCACAAACCAGTTCACAGAGCCATCCCAGTACTTACACACCCACTCACTGATTCATTGATCTATACACACATCCACTTGCTCACCTATACTGCCACTCATAGACCCACTCACTCACTAATACCGCCATTGACATAGCCACTCATACAGGCATACAGGTGCTGACAAACTGAGTGAGTCACCCATAGAACTACTCACACACTTAGACACTCACCAAATCAGTCAACCATACAGCCACTTAATCGCCCAAACAGTTACACACACATCCGCTTACTTACTCATACAAATAGGAACACATACTCACTCAGCTATACAGTCACTGACAGAAGCATGCACTCATCTATATAGCAGATCTCACATTCACTCACTCAAGCTTACAGTCACTCATATACCCAGTCACTCACGTATACTGCCTTTCACATACTCAGTTACTCACCCATACTGACACATACACTCCATCACTTACACAGCCATACAGACACTCACTCAGTCATACAACTTTTCACACATGCAACAGTACCCCATACAGCCACTGACTCACCCACTTACTGATCCATACAGGCAGTTACACACCTCTTCACCCACAAACACAGACACCCAGACAACCATAGACGTAGTCAGACAACCAATCAGTCACCCACTTTAGCCATTCACGTACCCACTAACACACTCATACACCCACTTAGACATTAACTGACAGACAGATACACACATTCATACAACCAGTCACTCACCCATACATTCACTGAGACAGCTAATCACTCACTTATACAGTCAGTCACACACCCGAGTCATCCATACAGTCACTCAAAAACCCACTGATTCACCAAAGAACTGGTATATATATTTAACACTCATAAATCTTTTGTAAAAACTTAGTCACTGGATGAAGTCATCACTGATGTCATTTGAGATGCCATCAGTGATGACATCAGTGATGTCCCTGTCCATGTCATGAGTGATGTAATATATGAGGTCATAAGCAAGGTGCCCGAGTTATAGTTACCTCAGATAACCAGAACGGCTGAATTTCTCTGGTTTTGTATGAGTGAAATGTCAGACTAAATATAATTGCCCTCTAACCTTTGTTTTTTTACTGTGACTATCTAAGGTTTTTTAAATGTTAATTTCTAACTATAACATCCCTGAAACCTGTGTTTCTTTCAGTGAATATATATCTATATATATATATATATATATATATAGATATAGATTGAAGCAAAGCAATCCCTTGTGCAGTCCCGCGCAAACGTGGACACGGACAACGTATATAGCTGGTGCCAAAATTCAAAGATTTATTTTCATGGGTGCTGTCTCTGACGCGTTTCGGCCACAAACGGTGGCCTTGATCACATGACTTGCGCTAATCAGGAACGGGAATTTAAAGGTAAAGGGGAGCTTCCAATGACGTAAGTCGGCACTGACAGACATAGTAGAAATACTATTGCACATCTATAGTAAGGCCTTGATATAAATATAAATCGTTAGTGGCATAGAACACATATATATATATAATTCATTTCTATGGCAGAACATATATTTGTACAGCATTAAAAAGAGCATAAATATTATATATCTAAGACATGATACATCGTGGGATATTAAAATGCATAATACATCCTAAGGTCAATTGTAGTGACACAGATGTACACATATAAAGTGCATAGTGCATACAGTACTGTCAAATATTAGGGTCATATAAAACAGACTAAAAATATATACATCTGTGTATAGCAAATTCTTACATTATCCCAACATCTAAACGATGTGTAGTTATCCATGCAAAAGTAATATCAGCAGCTTATGTCTAGCACATATTTCATAAAGTGCATAGTGCAATTTAGTGTTCAACATCACATCAAAAAATAGAAAAAGCTAAATGCTTACTGCTGTTACAATATTGAATGTCATGCCAACACATCTTCATATATAAAAACATGTGCAAACTTTGCTATATGTCTAATAGACATGTTCATACACCACAATACTTCGTTTTCAATGGTTCCTATGTGTACGCCTCTATGTAACATGCGGGTACTGCAAAAAAAAAATTTATTCCCTGCATACTGATGTTAATGATATATCAAAGTGCCAGTGCCTATATAGTGCTGAAGCGTGTAAAGTGCAAAGGGAAGATATATTGTGCAAAAAGATTGATTAAAAACGATTTCATTTACATAGATAAACTATGCCGCTGGTTGTAGGACAAATTGGCTCTTAGGTAAATCTGGATGAATTGATAAACTGCACAGTACAAATACTGGTATGCTAATCTTCATCCCCTACGTCAATACCTGTACCCAGGGAGCCCCCTGGAACAGGCCATTGATTATGTCCTTGTGTTACCAAGTGGCAATAACACAAAAATTACAAGAATTTCAAGAATTTCTGGATAGCAGACAGGGTCAAACAGAAACCCCCTATCTTAACTACGATCATCATCACACTGCCTAATTGAAAATTAGAAACTGTGTGGAAACTGTATAGAAACTATATCGGTAGCAAAGCCAACCTGGTAATCCTGACACCGTGTTTACAGAAAATTGTGCAGATCGTCCCAGATATTAAGGCCTGATGGGGACTTCGTATCTAACTCGATGATATATCTAGTTTCGAGTTGGCGTAACCTCTTTTCTCGGTTAGCTCCCAGTTTGTTGGGCTGCACTGCATCTATTACAAAATATTGCAAACAGTTAAGGTTATTACCATGGATAGCTTTAAAATGTCTTAAGACAGGATATGCAAGATCGTTATTAACAATCGCAGATAGAGATATATACATATGTGTGTGTATATATATGTATATGTATGGAAAAGGAACAAAAAGAGAAAATAAATGTTTCTTGCTGTTTAATGTTTGTGTGTGGCACAGACAGAGAATGCTCTATATATGAGGGTTGAGACAATGCCCTGGAAAAATCTAAAGTAGAAGAGGACATCTCACAGTCCGAAGATTTTATGCAGTGCATTTAGTAAAGAAGAAAAGAGAGATATATGTGTGACTTGTTGATTTGGCGATATATACAGATTACTAAATGATCATCAACTGACATTTAAAGATTGTTGTATGAAAAAATGCTACAAATGCCCAAGGATATTAGAATTATGGACCCAAAATCCCTGAAATCTTTGTCATAAGCATTGAAAGAAGGGCCATTGACAACAACCAAAGACTATGCAGAATAACAAAGTTAAGGGAGAACTCTTTATGGTAGGGTTAATGAACAGTAGGCAAATTCCAAGGCAAAGCTCAATCTAAATATGGGCATATGAGAGTCAGAATAAAATACGATAGCTGGATGAATAATATTCTGTTTGTAGTTTCAAAAGATGCACGAGTTGTCAACCATAGTGGGATGTTCATAAACCTTAATGAGGAGGGAGAAATGTCACCTGAAAATTAGAGGCCATGGGCCATATTTAAGTGACACAAACCGAAAATGTAAAGAAAGTTCATTTAAAGTATGCGCTGACAAAATCAGAAGAGAATGAGCTCTGGTGTAGAAGCAGAAGGTTTGTGTGGAAAAAGCACTATGTTGCTTCTACCTGTGGAATGGGGACCCTTCCTTTAATCTTGGATTACTGGAGTTGGGGCATAGACCTTACAAAGCGTGTGTAGTGATGGTTGAGTTTACACAGTCATTGCTGTTTACCCTTGTTGGTAATACTTTATCTGGCGAAACTGTGCTGGTAAAAGCGATGTGTTCTATTTGTGATTCATTTATAATTAGGGCTCCCGGTTTTATTGTGTTTATTATTTTAACATTTCCGTCTGTATTTATCCATATTTATTTTTTGGCCATTTTATCTGTATTTATCCATATTTATTTTGTGTTTTGTGTAAAAATGTAGTTGTAAAACTGTACATTTCCATATTTATTTAACTGATAGACACACACTCATACTTTGTCTGTCATGTTTTAGCTATTTAAGCTGCCAAATATTACATAACCATACATCCACTGGTAAATATTAGCATTATACCACAAATGTATGTTGACAAGTGCCTTTATTTAAAGAAATTTCATCCTGTTTTTTCATTTCCCATGCTGTCCATTGCTCAGCTGTTGGGCTATTATTCATGAAAGACAGCAAAGAGGTTCACTTAAAGAAGCACCATTTTCTGTATTTATCCACCTTTACAAATAAATGCAGACAGGAAACACATTGTTTTCTGTCTGTATTTATCTGTAAAAATCCGTAAAAACGGAAAACAGGGAGCCTTATTTATAATACACTGATCAAACAATAGAAAAGTACTGAGTCACTTGCTGTGGCAGCACGGGGTGTAAACCAGGAGAACCACCTCTGATTCAAGGCAGTTAACACAAGGTCTTATGCTGCTGCAGATGTCTAGTGGAATGTGTAATTTCAGATATTATAGTGGGTGAGATGGTAAAAGGGATGGTGATGGAGTTGAACTGCAGTTCAATGTAAGAATAAGGCAGTATGATTTATTCATATATTCATTTCATTATTTGTGGAAAACAGAAGGCGAGGCAGAAGAAAGTTTGAAGCTTCATTAGAGCCTCCACCATGCCGTGGCAGGAAGCACTTCATAGTTTAGCTTCTCAACAGTCACACAATGAATGCCATGCAGGGCATCGTCATGGGGTGTAGAGTAGAAGGGTGAGAGTACCCTCGCTCTGGACAGCATGCAACCATAAAGACTCTAGACAAAGCCACACAAGGTCGGGATGATAACGCACAAATACAGAACACATTACAACACATCTCCTTCCTTAATAACGGAGACAGGTTCAATAGATTAACGAAGAAGAGGATTAAACATAAAAGTTAAAACAAAGAAATACCCAGGAATTTTGGCAGTCCTAAAACTTTTTCCCAAACCTTCATCAAGATGTTTTCCCACTTGATTAAGAAGCACTCCATTATAAGAGAATCTTGACTTCGATACACAAGGAAAGTGATTTGCTCTATCGCGCCATATATCATCCACATTCACAGATTTTTCCTTACATCAAGCCAAACTAATCAGACTTCACCACCTTCCAAGCCTGCCAACTCAGACTGTCACCGTGTGACACACAATATCTGCTTCTATCACATGGTCACCTGGGGAGGAGCCAATAGCAGGGAAACAAGCAGAAAAACATTGTAAACAGTGGATTTCCAGCTCATTTTTGAAGACTTTGCACTGCCACCGTCCATTAAGGGGTGTGAAAACACACCAGGACCTCACAACCAGCCTCATCAAGCTTTTTTTTTTTTTTTTTTTTTTTTTTTTGAGGTGGGGTTTGGTGGAGGGGCGGGGCAAATATGCTTTTTAGGTACTTCTCGCCACAAGCCCCTGCTCCCTCCAAGGCCCCACCTCCCTCCTCACAATGTGACATTTTTGCTTGAGTTGACAAGTTTGGCCTTTCATTGTTTAACATTGCAGAATATATCAACCTAGTTAGTGCCATATGCGGACCTAAAAATGCAGATGATCCCTTTTACTACCCAAAGGGAATCCTGATATTTTCCCAGTCACCCACCTTAATCTTGGTCTGTCTACTACTGTGCTTTATGCTGTGCCATAGTATCATTCCTTCTTGTTTGGACTTCATATTCTTTGTAGCCTTGGACAAAATTTTAATTACACCATTGTAATTATTGTAATTTTAGGAATTTCGAGTTATGCATGTTAAGCACAATTTCCAAAATTACGCCACTTCTTGTAATTTTGCACTGTTTTTTTGTTTTTTTATTTTTTTATTTTAGTTGGGCAGATAAAGCAGACAAATTATACAGAAAAAGTTCATCTATAAATTGCCAGCATAATGGTACAAGATAAAAAAAGAAAATTTCGTAATAAATAATCTCATATTTCATTACACAATAAATAGCATAAATTCATATTACATTTTACATAGTACATATCCAGCATTACCTATATCAAAAGACTAATTACATACAATGAGGATAAATTAGGGCATAAATCATTACTATAAATTGACAGCATATTGGTACAAGATTAAAAAACACTTCGTAATAAATAATCTCATATTTCATTACACAATAGCATGAATTGCATATTGCGTGAGTGATCAGAGCATAGTCCTCCCTTGTAGCCCTAAATCTACAGAGCGCCCCTACCCTTTTTGCATAGGCCTCTTCAAACTGATAGGTCCGGTCCAGCTTAGAGAGCCACTGGCCAATTGTCGGTACCCTCAATGATCTCCAATTTTGTAACACCAGGGATCTGGCTACCGCTATTGCTATGAAAACAAAATATTGCCGAAAGCTTTCTCTCTGTAGAGGGACTTGTGTTAATGTCTACCAATTATCCCTGGGTTTTGGGGTCTGTTCTCTAGTGGTCAAGAAGAAAAAGCTTTGAGAGTATTGAATGGCGTGTGTATGGGAATTTTTGAACTTTTATTCAAATGTGCTTTTATCTGCCTTACATTGATCCCAGTGGATTTATCGGAATTATGCGTTTTGGAGGCTCAATATGAATGCCCTAACACTGAATGTATTTTGGACTTTTCCTTGTTCTTGGCAACATAGTGCATGATTTGGAGTTTGGCAGAAGGTGTAAGTACCCCCCACCACAGTGGAGTACTTTACTCCGCCTGCCAAATTTAGAGATTCCCTCCAGTCCAGTGGGAATCTCTTGCATTTACACGAACCGCCGTCATGATGGTTCATGTAAATGTATTAAAAGTTTGATGGACGGCTCCGTCAACATAACAGAGCTGTCTGTCAAACTTTCGTGTTCTTTATTTTCAAAAACAAAATCCCAAAGTGTGATTTTGTTTTTGAAAATGAAAAACAACAATCAGCCCCTCGCAATGGGAGATTTCTTCCGATGCATGGGGGTCATTTTACAGTTTTCAGTGTCTCTTATCCCACCAGGTTCCACCAGATGTTGATGGACAGTGAAAGCTTGCCATTTGTCCGCCTTCTCTAAAAAGGGTGGGTGGACAAATGACAAAACCTTGGATGGCCATTACTGTTTTGATCCCTCAGAGGTGCATGTTGGCGGCCGAGGAGTAGTATCTCCATCGTCGACATACTGATGGTCTGCTAGGCTCTAAATGAGGCGGGCAGAAATTCAGTTTGGAGAATAGGGCACTCTGCAGAGCTTCAAGCAAGGATGCTCACTTTTACCCTCTTTATTCTACCCACACCTTTCAGAATTAAAGGGAGCAAGTATCTGCCCTCTCCAATCCTACGATTGGAAGAAAACAGGCACTTGATTGTTTTATGTTGGTAATCCTGAAGTGCAAAAATAGTATGCCAACTCGTTCCCAACAAGCTTTCACAGTGTGTGATTACCTCTTGGAACTGAGCGTTACAACAACAAAACTAATGGCATTTGGAACAACTGCTATACTGACGCATGGTATGTTAATAGAATTACTTTAAATGTAGTAACTGGGCCTTGCAGACATTGGGCTAGGGAGAAGTAATAAAATGGCCTTACTTTCAACGAAGCGATCGGATTAAAGGAGTGGAAAGATGGTGGGGTGGGGGGGGGGCAGAGGGCTTGGCAAAAACGAATGAGAAAAAAACCCAGAGTTTTTTAATAGGGACAAGGGGCGGGGAGTTGGGTGGGGGCTAGTGCTGAGGGGAAGAATGTGGAACTGTAAATTAGGATCACATCAATGAATCCAAGATCCTGATCATGGTAGGGTGAAAGAAAAGTTTTCAATACCCTACTACACGCATTAGTCTAACCCTAGTTTTACTTCAGAATATAATCATCTTTAAAGAATGGCCAGGCTATGTGATGCTGCTCTGCTGCCAGTACCATGTCATGGGTAGCAAAGGAAAAAGGGTAAAGATAAAGGAGATATCAAAGGAGTGCTGGTGAGACGGTCTGTCTTGAATTAATGTGGTCCTCCTGATTAATGGGTGCCCATAACATGTGCCCAGCTCATCCCAGAATCAAAAGTCTCTGATGGGGGACGTTTCGCTGTTTTGATGAACACCATTAAAAACGTGTGTTTGCCTAAATACTTCGGCTTTTTAAAGATTTTAAAAGTAGGATTATGAGTGAATTGTACTGGGAGAAAGTAGGTACTACAAATAGGATTGTGTGACATGTCTCTGGCAAAAGTGGGTTTTAGAAGGGAGAAACTATATGTTATTGTATATGACAAGGTAGGCACTATGATTCGTAACCCCTCTTATAAATGGAATAGATTTATATAATACCTAGTGAGATGTTAATGAAATGTTATTCAAATGTCAATGTACCTTATGTCGGTTTATTTGTTTTTAGTGGACTGACATTGAACACATTCTTGAAAAATGAAATTTGAAAACAATTCAGGGCTGATTTGACGCTGTCAATGCTCCATAAAAAAAAGCAACCACTTGAAAAACATTCCTCGGGCCATTGACTAAATAAAATACTTCAAAACATTGTATGTATTACCATAAATATGGCTCGATTATAATTTTTTCCTGATGTGTATCAGTTTCCATGGTATAAGATGGCAGAAACTAGGTCGGCACAGGCTTCAATGCGCACACTTCCTAACTACAATGACAACCTGTAGTTTAGATGTAAGACTCCCAGTGACGAAATCCAATGGGCCAGAAGTCAGTTTCTTAAAAGATTAATCATTAACATGGCTTTTAGATTTGCTGGAAATGATATCTGCAAGAATAGGTTGAACATACACATACAAATAGCTTTCGGAGTTAAGCCCACATTGTTAAAAAAAAAAAAAAAAACCTTTTTTTTAAGTTTGACGCATGGCTCGATCACCATGACAGAGCCATCCATCAAACTTATTTTTTTAGTTCTTTTTTAAAATCCCGAAATGGTATTTTTTTCTGAAATAAAACAAAATGCTCTCCTCGCCATGGGAGTTCTCTACCATGGCGAGGGGAGAATTGAGCAATTTTCACTTCCCCGTACCACCAGGGTTTTCCTGGAGGTGATGTTCAGTGAAGACTGATCTGTATGTCCACCCATCTAAAATTAGATGGGCGGACATAAAGTTCAAACTACTATGGCCCTTACTCCGTTGGGCCATCAGATGGGTATAACCATGGTGGAGATGGAGCAGTTTCCACTGTAGCTACACCAAAGGTCCTTCCACTTCTAAATCTGGCTGGCGGGTCACTATGTTGGTGGTAAGGATACTCTGTTGCCATTGAGACCGAGTATCCTCACCACCAATGTATAAATTGGGCACTTAGTGCTTCTGGGCATTAGATTTGGCAGATGCTGCACCTAATCTGCTCCCTCACTGTTCCTCTGTCTCCAGGCTCTCTCCCCGGTTCTGCGTGGTTCTCTCCAACTCTAGGGAATAACAGGACTAGTGGGAATCTAGCACAGGCGCAGTTTAAATCACCTCCAGAACAGAATATGCACTCAGTCTGGTTAGTCTCTTAAGCATGCCTGAGTGGAATCAGTCTTCACAGGTGACCCTCGGCCTGCCCAGTACCTCGCGGCATGCCTACACACACTGATGAAAGCTCGGCTTGCTGGCAGGCAGTCCACTAGTGTTTCTCACCTCTGGAGCGGAGCTGCATTCGAAAGTACACCCTCTGGGAGTCTTCTGGTTCATCAGCTTCACACTGACCAATCACAGGCTGATCAGAACTTCAGCAGTTGTAGCCCAGCATGGGCTGATCACAACACGCATTTACAGCCCCAACCAAACCTCTGCAAATGCATTGCCGTTGTGATGCAGTTCATCATACAATAGGGAAAGTTTTGGGGAACTCTGAAACCCTGGTCCTCCTGGATCGTTCTTCAGCCATTTGCTCCTCTGGGTACCTCACAGCCACTGGGGATGTGCTGCTACTCTCTCCTTCATCCACAGTCACTTCTCCTGGAGGGGAAGCGGGCTCCTGTCCTCTCTCCGCAGACAGACATGCTTTTAGCTGCTTCAGGATAGGTATACATCTCTTCCATCAAGCGCTCCAACCCTGGCTGCACTCTATGGAACACTCCCTTTCTTGGCCATAGAGGACTTGTAATTAGAACCACAAGTGGGGTCCTACTTTTAGACAACTGGCAAACAAAAGATGTGGATCCAATGTCTGAAACTGTAGAATTGGTTTCAGTTCTTTCTAAGCTGTTCTCCAGACATAGCCTTTGTGTAGAGGGATGCCCCTCACAACAGGGTCGTCTCCACCCCGGAGCACCCAACAACAGAGGCACAAAGGGGTGTGAGGTTTCTGCATTTGGCTGTCATCAGCTCAACTGAAAGAGTAATCAGGGAAAAATGCGGGCCTCACCTAAAGGTCACAACAGTGTCAAACATATGTTACTAAAGTAAAATGGGGATTGAGCAACCCTATTGTGGGGCACCATCAGATATATACGCGATGCAGCTGCTATCCTTTGTTTCACGTCTTTTCTAACACTTACAATACCAGGCCAAGATCTCTCCAGGGAGCACTGCTTGCCATTTCAATGCGTCCGATTTAGTCGCAGTATGGCTAGTGCAGAGGTTCCAAATGAAAGCACACCGTCTCCACCTGAACTGTAAATATGCATCAGTCAGCATACCTGTCAGTGCAGGCCTTTGCTGTTCAGGCATTCAGGGCGACAGGGTGGGTCCGCATGACCTTTGTAATAGGAGCCCCACCTATGTAAGCGTCACCAGTCCTTCACAGTGGTAATGTGTTGTAAGTGATGGTGTTTACTATGTCTCTGTATAGCTTCGAAAACAATTAACCCAGACCATGTGGGTCTTAATATGGCTCATACTTTGGCATAATTTAATTCAATCTAAAAAAAACTGCAAATTTGCGTAGCATAAAGTAAAGTAAATTGCTTCACATATTTCTGTATTTTGAGTTTGTGAGTTTAAACAAGACTTAGGGCCTTGTTTAGAGTTTGGCAGAAAGGGTACTCTTGCAAATAAGTAACTTTCTTTCACAGCCCTATTGAACCCCAAATTACGTGAATACAAAAGCTGCATCATTGTTATCAAAATTTGTGCTATTCCCCATTTCAGCAGCTCAGAGCTGAGCCACGAAGCATTTACACATTCACAGTTTCGTTGTCAAAACGCTGTTGCCTGGCTTTTTGTACAAATGACCTTGCAAAATTTGGCTTGCATCCAAGGTATAGGATTAGATTCCTCAGTCGGGATTTTAGACTGTTCGATAACAGTTTTGTGAATATGTTTCTTGGTGGACAAATCATTGCTTACTGCTTGAACTTTGTTCTATACTCAGCCCCCCCGTTTCTAAATACTGACACGAGTTTTGCCGCACAGCTAGGACCGGAGGATTCGTTCATATCCCTCAAAATGAGTGAAGCAGCCCTGCCTGGGAGGAAGGAGGGCTCGGAATTCACCAGCCTCTTCCTTTATTGTACACAAACTTTACATGCACTAGCCCCTCTACCCTTCAAAACATTGCTTGTATGGCGATGTCTCACAGACTTCAATGGAGTCAGGAGTAAGTTCATACAGAACATGTGTGGGACACTGCACATGTGGACTCTAGTCTAGACCCAGGACTCCCCAGATTTCGAAGAGCAGTCGGGTGAGCATGTGCACTATAGCCCATATGATCACTATGCAGCAACCATTGTTTCCTTCAATGCCAAGGGTCTAATACAGTGCCTCGCCGACTTAGGGACAGAGAGGCCAGTGCTTATGCAGCCTATGAGTGATGTGTATGCTTACATGATCCTCTTTCTGACTCAATCTATCCTGACTTTTGGAGAGAGAGCATCATGCTGTGTATTCACCCGCCCCTGTCTCTTTGAATCCCTCTATGAGGAGGTCTCAGACTAAGAGAAGGAAGGATTCAGTAATCCTACTCAGTCTCCCATTTTAATGTCTTTTGCAACACTGTATCAACTACTGATTTCTCAAGGCCTGTATTTGCTAGTGCACTACAATTGCTTTCTACATACAGCCAAAGATAAATACATTTTAAAGTTACAGATCCATCAATCTACTTTGCCATAGTGCCCAAAGAGAAGCATGCTATTTGTTTAATTAAAAAATGAAAGATTCCTGAATGAGGTCCGACGGATGGTGCCCAGACTAGTGCTGGGACATGAACCAGACCATGTGCAAAGTTTGGACTGGCCATTTCAGTACCCTGGCACTTACCCAGTGGACTGGAGGTAGTGGCTGCTTTAGGGACTGGATGGGCTGCTATGATCCAACACGGAGAGTGCGGAACCTATTTACAAAAGGTAAATCTGCACATGTAGATTTGCCCACATTTAAATGTACTCTTCCATTTAGTAGTAACTTTACTACTTTTGCCTACTCACCATTTCTGAGTAACTCCAATGCATAGACTTACATATCCCCACCTCCTCGAACAAGAGGGTGGAGCCAAATTTACAAGTGTAAAGTCACTACCAGAAACTTTTCACACGTAGGTGGAGGTCTCTGTCACCGGTGCAGAGAGCTACCTATAGTAAATAACGTGGAAGAGTAAAAAAACTTTATTAACATTTTAGGAATGCAGTAGTAATATTTAATGTTAAAAATTAATTTAAATGTCTTTTATATATTTTTAAACTTAGAACAATTTTTGTTTTTTACAGCACTATTATCTTAAAAGTGCATTAAAAGCAATGAGTGTAAATATATGTAATGGATGCATTATGTGAATTTATTAAAAATTCCACCTACAGTAAAATATGTATCTTTATAATATGTATTGAAAATTACTAAATGTTAAGTACAGAGTTAATTTTAATTCATTTTTACACAAAATGTAAATTTATTTTTAAATTTTTATAACAAAATATTATTTTTTATTACATATACTTGTTTAAAATTAAATAAAATGTATACTTTTTTTAAAGTTCTGGTAAGTTAATTTATGTTAATATTATTTCCTATATTGTCTTATTTTAAGTCCCTGCCTCCATTATTTTCTATGGAAGGGTATTGTAGTTTCAGTGGTTGGCCATCTGTTGAATTGAACTTACTGCAAGCAGGAGTAAATTTACAACCGTTTTGAGACTTTTTAAGGTGTAATAACTTTGAGTGCAGTAGGTTAATGGCAATGTTGTTTAAAAGCCGCTCATATCCTCCCTTAACTTCTCTCAAAACCCCTCCCATTTAGTGGTAAGAATTCCTTATTTTCCAGTCCCACCCCTGTCCCTTCCACATTTACTACTAAAATGTAGGCTTACATGTGTGTTGATCTAAGCATTCGGGAGAGATGTCTGCCTAGAAAAGAAATGAGAAACTGAGATCTCCACCCATAAGGCAGTGATTGCATTTTGCAGTATGTGAGTAGCATTACTGTAGTACAACTAAATGTACTACAAATTTGTTTGTGAATAGGCCCCAAAGTTTCTAAAATTTCGCTTTAATTTGCACCATTTCAACACATTTTTTCTAAAGATTTCTTTGGGAGAGAACACTACATAGACCTACACCACACAAAGACAGGTTTGATTGCTATGCTTGGTCAGACGTAGAAATGTGGGACTGGTGGTGTGAACATTTTTGCCAGTGCACATTTGAGTTCTCAGTCAGACCCTGGCTTGTGCTACGGGGAAGCCACCACACTCCTAACACCATACTTGAGAATTGTGTCAGGGCCAGCTCTAGGGCGGTGCGACCGGTGCCACTGCACCGGGTGCTGACTTCAGGGGGCTCCGTGTTTGCAAGTTTATTTTGGTTTAAAAGCACCTGCTGCCGCATTCCTTGCTTCCAGCAATTTCCAGGCAACAATAAAAATGTCAAGATAACACCGGTGATGAAATGTTCTTCCTGAAGAGAGATGGAGTTTTTTCTAGTTGGGGTTTTGACTAATCATAAAATAGCACAAAGGATTAATATGCCTGCTGCAAAGAACGTGTACCATTCAATCAATCAATCAGGGAATTGTAAGCACGCTACTCACCCGTGAGAGTCTCAAGGCGCTGAGGGGGGGGGGTAATGCCGCTCCGTTTCAGCCAAAGAGCCAGGTCTTGAGGGTCTTCCTGAAGGTGTTCAGGGAGGGGGCGCATCTGATATCTGCCGGTAGCTCGTTTCAGGTCTTGGCTGCGATGTGGGAGAACGATCTTCCGCCTGATCTGGCTCTGTGGATGCGCGGGTTTCAGCCAGTGAGAGGTTGGGTGATCGCAGGTTTCTTTTGGGTACGTGGAAGTTTATTCTGTGGTTGAGGTACTTGGGTCCGTTGTTGTGCAGGCATTTGTAGGCGTGAGTGAGGATTTTGAAGGTGACTCTTCTCCACGGGGAGCCAGTGGAGTCGCCGCAGGTGTTGGCTGATGTGTTCGTGCCGGGGGATGCCGAGGACGAGTCTGGCCGAGGTGTTCTGTATTGTTTGCAGTTTGCGGATTAGGGACTTGTTGATGCCGGCGTAGAGTGCGTTGCCATAGTCGAGTTTGCTGGTGATGAGTGCGTGGGTGACTGTTTTCCTAGTTTCTGAAGGGATCCATTTGAAGGTCTTTCGGAGGATGCGGAGGGTGTTGAAACAGCTGGAGGTGACGGCGTTGACCTGTCGGTTCATGGAGAGTGATGAATCGAGTACGATGCCGAGGTTCTTGGCGTGGTTTGAGGGGGTAGGTGGGCTTCCGAGGGCGGTGGGCCACCAGGTGTTGTTCCAGGCTGAGGGGGTGGTTCCAAGGACGAGGACTTCTGTCTTCTCGGCGTTGAGTTTTATGCAGGTGTTGGTCATCCAGACTGCCACTTGTTGCATTCCTCTCTGGAAGTTGAGTTTTGCGGTGGTGGGGTCTTTTGTGAGGGAAAGGATGAGCTGGGTGTCGTCGGCGTAGGATACGATGTTGAGGCCATATTGTCGGACGATATCTGCGAGGGGGGCCATGTAGATGTTGAAGAGGGTTGGGCTCAGAGATGACCCCTGTGGGACTCCGCAGGTGATGTCCGTGGGGGCGGAGAGGAAGGGTGGTAGTCTGATCCTTTGACTTCTTCCGGTGAGGAACGAGCGGATCCAGTCTAGGGCAGTTCCTTGTATGCCGGCGTCGTGAAGTCTGGTGATTAGTGTGCGGTGAGAGACGGTGTCGAAGGCTGCAGACAGGTCGAGGAGGATGAGGGGCGCGGAGTGGCCCTGGTCCAGGAGGGTGCGGATGTCATCTGTGGCGGCGAGTAGGGCAGTCTCGGTGCTGTGGTTGGCTCGGAATCCGGATTGGGATGGGTCGAGGACGGCGTGCTCTTCGATGAATCGTGTCAGTTCGCTGTTGACTGTTTTCTCTGCCACTTTGGCTGCGAAGGGGAGCAGCGAGATGGGCCGGTAGTTTTTGAGGTCGATGGGGTCGGCCGTGGGCTTCTTGAGCAGGGGCCTGACTTCGGTTTCGCTTCCCGTCGTCTGGGAAGGTGCCTGTTTTGAAGGTGGTGTTGATGGTGTGTTGCAGTTGGGGCGCGATGGTGTCTGCGGCTCTGTGGTAGATGTGCGGGGGGCAGGGGTCGGTGGGGGCCCCTCCTCCCCCGAGTGGATGCCCCTCATGGTCGCGGCGGTGTCCATGGTCATAACTGGTGTCCAGTTGGAGATGGTGGGGTGGCTGGCGTCTTGGGGAGCCGGGGGGCGGCTGAGGTGTCTTGTGGGTGGTCGGTGAAGTTGTGGTAGAGTGTTCTGATCTTGAGGTGGAAGTAGGTTCCGAGTTTGTCGCAGAGGTCTTGGGACGGGGTGATGTCTGTGGCTTCGCTGCGCGGGTTGGTGAATTCCTGGATGACGTTGGAGTTCCTTGGAGTTGGTGGAGTTAGTGATGATTTTGTTGTGGATGAAGTTCCTTTTGGTCGTTCGGATTTGGTTGTGGTAGTCCGTCATGGCATCCTTGTAGGTGGAGTAGCTGTCTGTTGTCTTGGTATTCCTCCAGTTCTTTTCCAGGCGTCTGCAGGTGTGCCTGGCTTCTTGGAGGTCGGTGGTGAACCAGGCGGCTTTTCTGGGGCGTTATTTGCCGGGGTTGCGTAGCGGGGCGAGCTAGTCTGCGCAGTTGTAGATCCACGTGTGGAGTTCTCTGGCTGCGGTGTTTGCGTCGGATGTCCCGGTGTGGTTGTGTCAGGAGAGGGTGGAGTTCAGTTGCTAGTCGGTGACCTTGCTCCAGTTCCTTCGAGGCTGGCGTGGGGCTGGTTTAGGTGCTTTGGGTTTGTCAACGGTGAAATGGATGCAGTGGTGGTCGGGTCCTAGGTGGTTGCGTTGTGTGGCTGAAGTGGACGCTGGTTCCTGCAGCTAAGATGGGGTCGAGGGTGTGCCCTGCCTTGTGTGTCGGTGTGTTGACGAGTTGGTTGAGTCCGATGTTGGCGAGGTTGTCACGAAAGATGGTGGAGTTGGGGTCGCTGGGGTTGTCGAGGTGGAAGTTCAGGTCTCCAATGAGTATGTAGTTTGTTGATGCGATGGCGTGGGGTGCGATGAAGTCGGTGATGGCGGTGGCGAAGGGTGTCCGGGGGGTCTGTAGACGAGTGTCCAAGGAGTGTGGTCTTAGGGCTGGTCTTGATCTGGAAATGCAGGTGTTTAGCAGAGGGGAAGGTTTCGCTGGAGGTGGAGAGGCGGAGGGTACATTTGTGGACCATTCAGATCACAAAGTGCATATAATGCAAACAGGTCAGTGGGCTACTGCTTTTCTAAGAGACATCCTTTTGTTACTTGCAGTTTATAAGTTAAAATCCTAATATAGAACAGTGAATTATTAACCGTCCCTCAAGAACTGCCTTCACACTGCAAGGTACAGATTAGAGCATAGATTAATGTTGCAAAAAGGGTTCATTTGGGTAAAAATCTATTCTTATTATTAAAGAGAACCCCCAAGGATGGTGTTCTGTTTTCAATTCTGAGTTTGTGCTTCTCCAGACCAAGCACTCTTAAACTATACTGCCTACCAGTATGGATGACGTCACTCCTACACCTTGTAGTCCTCTGGCTTATGTAACATTTCCTATATGCTGATTTACACAAGTATGATTGATTGTCTCTGTGTAATTAATGTGTGTGTGATGCAAACTGCTCTGACACCCTACACTGATAAGAGTGGCGCTATATAACTAATTAAATGCATCTGAAAGAGAGTGGTTATGGAGACTTCAGGTGCACTGTTAAAAGGTGGTGGTGAGGGAATCTGTGCTGGAGGTGGTCACTACCTCCACCATGGCTGGGGGTGCTCCAACAAACAAACATTGTTGCACCGGGCACCACCAGCACTAAAGCCGGCCCTGAATTGTGCAGCGCATCATAAGTGGCCCCTTTAAATTTGTGTTGTACTTTTATTTCTGTCAGGATTTTGTTTTACTTTTTTGCCGAATTTGACGAAATGTCCTAACCAGTTCTTAAAGTGTAAAGATCTGTGTGTTGCTGAGGTAGGAAGGCGCCCTTGTGTATTCCTCAGCTGTATTAAAGCTTGACCTGTTGAATTTGAGCATATAGTAACATGACGAAAAGCAAATCCTTAAAAAATGAGCCTGATAAGTGAAAGCACAAATGGTCACTTTTTCCAGTTAGCCAAGCACCCTTAAAATGCCAATCACTGTTGCCCTAGACAGGACACCAAGAATTGGCAAAGCCAATTGGTTTTGCCTTTCAGTGGAGTTACCTGACCTTTTGGCTTTACCAATGTTTTTTCTATGCTGATCCTCATCAGCAAAAAGAAAAGATTGCTTTTTTACCAATGTGAAACAGCATCGGTAAAAACAAAAAAGATACCTCAGTGTGATAATGTATATGAGTGCATGCATAGACAGGTATGCGCAGGTATGTGTCATGACGTGAATGCCATTTTGTTTCTCTTATTTTACCATTACAAGATAACGGATTCCAGACTTGGAGAGGTACAAAATATGCGTGAGAGCAGTGTGAAGAAGTAGGTAGCCAGAAAAAGGTTGAAGATGACCTTTATTGGTTAACAGGTTAGAGAAGTAACAGCGTCCTACCCACAGGTGACACAGCAGCAACTGACCAAATGCATTGTAGCTAGGCAGCAAGGAGCTCTCTACATTCTAGAGCTCCTTGCGCAGGGTATTCCACACGCAGGTGAAGGGAAATGGAAAGTGGACAACAGGGAGGATAAGCAGGGTGAAGAAACTATAAATACCACACACCTTCCCCCAATACAAAGTGGTGGCTAGATAGACAAAATGTTCAGCCCACAGTATAATCACGCAATCTTAGTGGAACTTTACATACACGAGTACTCCTACGCAGAGGAGAAGTAAATCTAGAAGAAGAACTGTTGGTATGGCAATAGGAGGGATTGAAGGGGCGTACAGGAGCTATCCTATTCAAATTCCAGATCCGTCCGTCGTCATGTTTTACAGCATTAAGGAGAAGCTTGACAACCTTACGAGGGGTAGAGAACTTGGCACCCCCAGACTTCTGTGGGAAACGTACTCTCACTAAATCACCTAAGTTAACTGAGGTGTGAGAGACGGCATGCCTCACATCGAAGTTAGCTTTCATTTTAGCTGACTTGAGATTCTGAAGTGCCCTCCATCGAGGATCCTCAGGAATCTCAATGTCGCCACCTTTCCCTCTCATCCATGATTGAAACAAAAGAGTGTTAGGTGTGCGCCCTCTAAATAGCTCAAAAGGAACTTTCTCAGTGGTGGAGTGGGGAGTCCAGCGGTAAGCCTTCACTCTTTCAAATATTGCAGCTCTCCAATCACGTCCCTGCTCTTTAGCGAGCTGTATAGATTCTTTCAGAACGCGATTGAATCTTTCAACCATTCCGTTGCATTCTGGGTGATAGAGAGCAAAGTTTATGAACAATTCCTTTTTTAGCTAGAAAGTGTTCCATCTCTCTTGACACTAGTTGTGCACCATTGTCTGTCAAGAGAGATTCAGGAAGGCCTTCCCTACAGAATACATCCTCTAAAAGTTTTACCACATCTTTTGTTTCTACAGTTTGGGTGACCCTCACCTCAGGCCACCTAGAGTACATATCTATTAAAACCAAAACATAATGTTGCCCTGCCTTGGAATGAACTGGCCCTAAGAGATCCAGGGCCACGTGTTGCCAACACCGAGTAGGAGATTCACGTATTATCATAGGTTGGGTCCGGGTTTTACAAATTTTATCGCAAGCTCTACACTCAGCACAGTCTCTGACCAACCGCTCAACCACAATGTCAACACCTGGCCACCAAAAATGTAAGCGAACTCTCTCCTTTGTCTTCGAGATGCCCTGGTGTCCATCATGTGCTAACTGAACAATTTTCTCCCTCAGGGATGACGGAGGAACAAGGCGTGTTCCTCTCCACAACAGATCATTACAGAGTGAAAGTTCATCTCTTACATTCCAGAACTTCCTTGCCCCTTCAGAGAGTGTTTTGATGCCCGTCCACCCATGAGAAACTAGTTTACGGACCTCATGCAAGACAGGATCACTTTGCAAGGAATCCCTCCATTCAGCTTCAGACACGACATCTTCAACAACCTCACACACATTGACATTATCGATCTCCCATGTGTCTTCAGAGGCAAGACCATCCAACTGTTTAGGTACCAGACGAGAGAGACAATCCGCAACCTTATTGTCTACCCCCGGGATGTACTTTACTACAAAATCAAATTCTTGAAGTGCTATAATCCACTTGCAAATTCTAGACGAGACAGCATCTAGCCCCTTTTTGCAAAACAAATCTTTAAGGGGCTTGTGGTCCGAATGTACAACAAATGAACTTCCCCAGAGAAACTTCTTTAGCTTCTTGATGGACCAAAAGATACATAACGCCTCTTTTTCAATTACAGAGTATTGGAGCTCGGGACCAACAAGAGCTCTTGACAAAAACATGATGGTTTCTTCTTTACCATTCTTCGTTTGTTTAAGAACGGCCCCTAAACCTTTTGAACTCGCGTCAGTGATAAGTGTGGAGCTCGAGGAGGTGTCAAAACTTTGTAAAGAGGGAGCAGTACGAAGAGCTTTCTTGATCCCCTCAAACTCCAACTGACACTGAGGCGACCAAGAAAACGTCACACCTTTCTTTAGAAGAGACCTCAGGTCATGTGTTCGTGAAGCAAAGCATGGTATGAACTTATTGTAGTATTCTGCCATACCCAAGAAAGTAACGAGCTCATCTCTGGATTGAGGTACAGGAAGATCATCTATTGCGTTTACAAGGCGTTCTTTAGGTCTCACGCCATTGCAAGTCAAACGATGACCTAAGTAGTCTATTTCAGAGAGGTTAAACTTGCACTTATTCTCATGGAGTGTCAGACCCCTAGAACGAAAGCGTTCGAGCACACACCTCAGCCTTGAATCATGTTCAACTTGTGAGGTGGCATGAATCAACACATCGTCTTGATAGACTTTGACTCCATCTACCCCCTTCAGAACGTCTTCCATCACCCTCTGAAATACTGAGGCTGCCGAAATTAAACCGAATGGGAGACGTGTGAACTTGTAGGTTCCAAAAGGGGTGATGAACGCTGTCAGATCCATGGAGTCCTCATCTATTTTAACCTGGTGGTATGCTGCACGTAGATCGAGAGTGGAAAAAATACATGCATCTCTCAACTGTGCGAGCATCTCAGTGACAACAACAACAACAACAACAGCACGGTTGAGAGAACACAAGTCCACACATAGACGTACCTCGCCAGAGGCCTTGCGTGCAAGAACAACTGGAGCAAGCCACTGACTAGCTTCAGTCTCAATAATGATTCCCTCACTTTTTAATTTCTCTAGTTCTGCACACATAGGCTCTTTCATGGCCAAGGGAACAGTGCGTACCTTACAGGTGACAGGGACTGCATTGGGTTTGAGAGTGATTTTGTGAACATAACCGGAAAGACAACCCAGTTTTTCATTAAAAACTTCCTTAAACTCAGATCGTAATGTCAAGGTCGAATCACCAACACAGGAGACACCATGTGAATCTCTATTGTTTAGAGTAACATTCGATGGAAGAATATGTGGCGAAATGTCTCTCTGTGGCGACATGTCTCTCAGAATGATGCAGGGGTCTGCACCGGGAACCAATGATACACCCAAATCAGTCTGGTGAAACCAGCTGATTATGCTGTCGCCCCTGCAAGATACATAAATTTTACCAGCTGCAAACCTCCCTTTGTATTCAATGTTGCCAATGAAGTAACCAAATAATTTTATGGGTTGGCCCCCGTAAGCTAACGGTTTAATGTCAGGTTTGTATATTTTTACTTTCCCTTGTAATTTCAAGTCGAAGAATTCTTTCGGAATAAGAGAGATCTTTGCACCAGAGTCGAAGAGCATTCTAATGTTGCAATCATTAACTAAAACGGCATCAACTGGACCTTTGCATTTGTTTTTTTCAGTAGGTGTGACAATCTCACCACAATGAAAATCATCATAATCAAAGTCAGAATCACTATCGTTTTCCAAGACCACTTCTTTGACACGTTTAGGCTTGATTTGCTTTGCCCTGCAAGCTTTAGCAACGTGACCAACTTTGCCACAGTTACGGCACTTAGAGTTGAGAGCAGGACACGATTTGTCGTTGGCAAGATGGCCAAAGAGGTCGCATCTGTAGCACTTTATCACAGCATTGTCTTTGTATCTTGAATCAAAAGCAGTTTTAAAGGGTTTGCGTGGTTTCCAGACAGGTTCACGTTGCTTCCAAACAGGTCTAGTAGGTTTTTTTGAGATGGTATGAACCTTTTCCTCATGCACCCCATTCTCTTTTTTGATCACCTCTACGCAAGCCAAGGAATGTTCGATTCTTTTGGCTAAAAACGATGACATCGTCTTTTTGCCACAGTTCATCTTTTATTTTCTCGACGTTGCAACCAAGCATGAACTGATCGCGTATCCGTTCTTCAAGCGATCCATCGAATTTGCAAGTTGCACCAAGTTTACGTAGAGCTGTGATGTAAGTTTCAACAGACTCATCAGGTTTTTGTAAGCGTTTCCGAAAGTGATAGCGTTCAAGAATAGTGCTAAGTTTTGGAAGGTAATGTTTATCCAACTTTTTGAGGCAAATTTCAAATTCATTGAGATTGTCCGATTCGGCATCAGTTAGGTCAGGAAGGTGTTCAAATACATCCTGGCCTTCAAAGCCAAGGCAATGTAGTAAAAGTGCAGATTTTCTTTCAGAACTTAAGGATACACCACACACCCTCGCATAATTGAGAAACACTTTCTTCCATTTTGACCAGCGCAAGACTGGGTCACCGGGACTGGAAAGGAAAAAAGGTGGAGGTGTTACGTTTTGCATAGTTTGTATAAAATGCTTACTTAACTGATGTCAGTAAGGAATAAGAACTTAGATAAACAAAAAAAATAATGAAATATTAAACCAGTATGTTAACCATGAAGGTTGCATGTGTGAAAAGGTACATTAAATAATGTGCAGGAATTGAAAACATTGAAGAGCACATAAAAGTTGTGTGCTTCAGCATTCTATCAGTAAAAGAATGTTAAGAAAACGTAGAGGAAGTACTAAATCTAGCTGTGCGTGTAAGCGAAATTGTAGGAGGAACAACACAACCTATGGTTCAATTCAAATGATAGAAGTATCTTAAGCTGTGTGTGCCAGCGTAAACAGCACACTATGAAATGAAAAGACGAAGAACTTTTAAATTGTAATAGGCTGTGTGTGTCAGCAGGATGCGAGCTGTGTGTGCCAGCGTAAACAGCACACGAAGAAATGAAATGACGAAGAACTTTTAAATTGTAGCAGGATGAAGAATATTTAATACGCAAATAAAAGGCTGTGCGTATCAGCGTGAAATTATAGCTGTGCGCGTCAGCGCGTAGACCTGCAAAGCGAAGTCAGAATGCGAAGATGGTTGCTAGGGAACATAGCTGTGCGCGTCAGCACGTAGACTTGCAAAGAGGAGGCAGAATGCGTGTGACGTCGGCTGTGAGGAGTTCCAGATACAGCAACAAAGACGATGTAGGAGGCGTGGAGTGTGACGCAGATGACAAAGGGGAAGTTCGTTGCAGGAGCGTGGAGGCCACACAGCGCGAGCAGGTATTTAAAAGATGCGCTTTATGCCAATCGCCGTGTTACAAGATTTCGGCTTTAATGAAATTCGAAGCGAGAAAGGGATGAAGACATGACCGCTTCCAGTTTCGCTAGTTGATAGGAGCGGGGGGCGCGCAGCAAGTGGGTCCGATGCGAGGTGTGTTGAAACAGCGCAGCGTCGTGGAGAGTAAAATGTTAGGGGCGCAATAAGCAAGTGCACAAAGTACCTTCAAGTTCTTGTTTCCAAAGAACTTAACTGTGTTAGGACGCTGAAGTGAGGTTATCCAACGGAGGAAAGTCGAGAATGGAGAATGTAAAAAAGCAGGCTTCCTTGTTCATCAGGGAGAATGTAGAGTAGTAGGGTTCTTTCTTCTTCTTCGCCAGTGTGAAGAAGTAGGTAGCCAGAAAAAGGTTGAAGATGACCTTTATTGGTTAACAGGTTAGAGAAGTAACAGCGTCCTACCCACAGGTGACACAGCAGCAACTGACCAAATGCATTGTAGCTAGGCAGCAAGGAGCTCTCTACATTCTAGAGCTCCTTGCGCAGGGTATTCCACACGCAGGTGAAGGGACATGGGAAGTGGACAACAGGGAGGATAAGCAGGGTGAAGAAACTATAAATACCACAAGCAGTAAAGAGAAAGTCACCCAGGAGCAAACTGCAGCCTCAAAAAAAAAAAAAAAGAAAAAAGATTTTTTTTAAAGAGTCAGGAAAGCATCAGACACCAGCAGTCCTGTGATCTAAATGAAAGAGGAGAGGAAAGCAGCACAGGTCTTAACTTTAAATAAATGAGACTGAAGCATGAGCACAAATATCGACTCCACCTGCCAGTTTCAGTCAGCACCTCAATAACAGCAGTCAGCTTTCCACCAGACACTGAAAAACATGTGTGCATATCACATTTATAATTGTTTCACCTGATCACTGGGCATTTACAGGTTATAATCTGATGTAAGAGCTGCATTACTTACAGACAAACAAATGCATAGTAGTATTTCCCAAAATATTGGGATAGAAGGGACACCTCAGTGATCATGATCCTGGAGTGGGAAGCAATTGTAATCCATCACAAGTATATTTGCTTGTATAGCACACGCCATGTTTTTTTTAACAAAATCTGTGAGTGATATGAGTGAAATAAAGATACCAAACAGAGGCCCCCCGGCTCAGCTGGGCACCACCACATTGCAGAATATGAGACTACACAAAAGAAACTGACGGGTTAAAAGTTGGAAATTACAGCTATAATGAATATTCGGTATTCTCCGCAGTTTGAAGACTACACATGCATGACTTTGTTACAATTCCCACCTTCAGGATGTACCAGCCAAGGCCAAGAGCCAATGGCATAATACAGAAAGACAGCCCGCCCAAGGCAAACAAGGCTAGAAGCCCATAAGGCTAATGCAACCGGACAGCTATCCATAGGCACTGGACGGTGCAGGCCTACAATAAGGGTGGGCACCATGCACTCCCCCATGCCATGAGGCAGCAGTTATTATTGGTTCCTGTCTCCTGGCTAGCGCTGTAGTGCATTGGCAATAACTGCAGCGTCAGGTTGGTATAATAGAGATGCCATTACTTCCCACTTCTCTCACGCAGCACCAGTCATACACTTGTTATTCCCCCACCTGATACAATCTCATGGATTATGGTTAGTTTTCTCCCTCCCTCCACTTACATAATCCTTTCACTAGCCTTAGAAGCCCAAAGATAAATATGCAATACTTGGATATGGGACATACTTAAGCAGTCTAGTTTTCTGTCTGCTGTTATTTATTGCCTCTACTTACTCTCCACTTTTGTCTTTACTCTGTCATCACAATCATTTTATATCAAGTAAACATAACTATCACCAACCGTTCCTATAACAAACAACCACAAAATGAAACATCTTGCTACCGTACTTATACTTTGCAATTACTCCGAACTAGACCTATGCAAGGATGCAGTTCCAAGGCCAGAGCTGCACTGCTTCCTGACTCCTACGGCTCACCCGTGCCCCTCAGTATCCCGCCCCCTGCCCCACCCCACCCACCACCACCACCACCCCCCCGCTACCCTATGCCTTCAGCTGGATTCTCTCCACTGTGCTATTAAGCGAATAAAGTGCACGTTACTTTCGACTTCTGCAAATTCACACGATCAGGAGTGTTGGCCTTGAAAAAGCATACATGCCAAGAGTGAAACGTGTCAGCTGACTAGAATATTTTAAAAACAAGAGTTAAGATTAACTGCATTGCATCCTTGAAACGTAAGCCTACCTTTTAGTTCTGCCAATGCTTGTTGCCCATGCTGAGCAGCATCAACGAAAAAACAAAAAAGCAAAATCTGACCCAAACGTGACGATTGTAGCGCGGCGGGGCCCGGGGTGACAGGGCCTGCGCAGCGCTGGAATAACGGCACACCACACAGTCTGTTATACGCTGGCGGGAAGACCCCGAGCGGTCTCCTGCCGTTTATTATATCTCCTCGGGTCGAGCCCGCCCCGAGGAGTGCATGCCTGATACATTGTCGGGGAGAGCCCGGGTGGCTCTCTACAATGATGGATGTATGTGTGTGCATGCATCTCGGCGCATGCAAACTCATACATCATTCTTTTGGACCAGTTTGATGATGTATGCCAGCTCATGAGTCACTATGTATGAAGGTGTATACGTCACGATCTGGTGAATGCCCACCATGGGGTAGCAAATTAAAAATAAATAAACAGAATGTGTAGGAAAGCGCATTTAGAGAAAGGTGCAGTGCTGTAGCATCTGCAGCTGTTGGGCCCTCCTGAAAAGTTACAAAAAATGAATGAGATTGGGAGGGCTGTGGAAATGGAGACGTGAGGGGTATGGAGGAAGTCAATCACAGCAACCAGTGGCGGTGATCAGTGAGGGGCAGTTGAGCAACACTGTAGCCTCTGACGCTGGGGAGGGGTTATAAAAAATGCTGAGTGAGACAGGCAGAGGTGGGGTAAGTAATGGAAAAACTAGGGTGGAAGAACAATATGGAAAGTGTGATGGGCTGGGATGTGATGGGGAAGTAGCACACAGAAAAGAGGGAGTAAGAAATCACATGCACTCCTGTTGAGTGCTGAAAGCAAAAGTAATATATAGTTCCCTGAATGCAAGCAGTGGAAGGATACTAGTCATACAATCAAAAGCATGGTAAAGAAGCTGTGGTACAGATGACAAACAAAAGAAGAAGGAAAGCCATTGAACAAGAAGCACACGAATTAGACTGACAAGAAAGCCAACCAATGATCAGCAATGGGCCGCCCCAAAGCCTGCTGTAAGTATTGGTATAGTACACACCAGGCCTTTTTATACAGAGAGCTAAAGCTGTGGAACAGCAAGACCTAAATGTGACACATGATTCTGAATCCACAAACTCAGAAGTGTTTTCAAAACTAAAGAACTTCAAATCAAACGAAAACTGAATTTTGCAACGGAGCGCTTATTTCCACTTTTATGAATGTGCATAAATAAACAAGCACCAGGCTCTGAAATTATATAATATGGCAACTTAAAAAAGGAGTTCAGTTTTGCCATACCAACTGAGTGAATGACGAACCCCTCAAAGTTAACCACTCCTCTTGGGGTAACAGTTCCACTCCCTGTTTAAATTCCAGTGGCTCACCCACTGAGGGACACAGCCCCGCCCCCTGGGTCCTACCCCAGCTCTCGTGCCATGGAGCACCCTGACTCATGGCTCCACCACCCGCTCTTTGTTCAGGCACACTCCGCTGGTTTAAATGTCATAAGAGGCATCGTATCCGTCCTGGCTGAGACACTCCTTACCTCTCATCCAGTTATTGAGGCCTCTTAGGCTAGCTGCCACAAGGCGCATGGTTCCTGCAGACACAAACCTAGAACCAACAGTCTGGTCCAAAAAGGAAAAGGAAGGCACGCGCTGCAGGGTTAGGGCAGCTCCTGGTGTGAGGAGGATGACTGTGGGGGTGGTATGGGTGAGCGTCAGGAGAGTCAGAAGAAAGAGAGGAGGGAATAAGTCCTACCCCTTCTAAATAGAACAAAAGTGACCATGGGAGAGGGTGGACCAGCACACAAAAGGGTGAAGACTACTCGTGAGAAGGAGCTGGAAGGACATCCCTTTCGAGCACAGGATTGGCTGCAGTAGATAGATTTGTAACTTGTCATTTCTACATAGAGTAGCACCCAGGATCTGAGGAGGTGCCATTCAACAGGTCATTTTAATTACACCCCACTGTACCTGGTCAGCCAACCAGACGATGAGTGCTAATAGACAATCTCTATCTCCGCAGCACCGGTGAGGAGCCTGGAGTAGCGCTAAACCAATGGCCACTCCTAGTGAAATGTACAGTTTGGGCTAATAGAGATTACATTACAAATCTAGATGTGCATACATCCGAGGGAGCGGTGATGGGCATGCTGGATGTCCGAAGTAGATTTATTCACGGTCTTTCTAAATTTAGCACAACAAAGGTGGGCAAGCCAAGCAAAAATTGAGTCAGGCTTGGGCCAGATGTCTGGCTATGCCTTGCCCCTTTTCCCAAGAGGGTTGACTAGCCAAAAGAGAGCTGGGCAAAGCCCCGGAGGCCCTGTCTCTTTCCCTTATCCACAGCTGTTAAATGTAGGAGGGATGAGGGGATGTATGGAATCTACTTTTGTTTGTAAGTCATGTAAATAACTATCTTCATAGCCAGCTCCACATGCATTTCATGAAGCCTGCATCCAGAGAACACATGTATTGGGATCTCCTAGGCTGCTTTGTTTTGCTAACCTATGTCATTGACGTCACTGTGCCACACCTAAAGTCAGTCTGCTTTTCATTGGCCAGGAGAAGCCAGTGATTTTAGCATAGTGACAAAGTGACCTGCCCTCCTTTTCACTTACCACTGCATTTTCTCTAGAAATACAGTTTATAAATATAGTGTCAAACTGATTTAACGTAATGTGTATTTATTAAATGCAGTGTACTAATTTAGTTCATGAAATCACTGAACAAAAACCATTGACCTTTGTTGTTTAATGGGAGGATGCAGGCGTTGCCTTTCCAGTGGCTAAACTGCACGTTGTGCAGCCAGAAGACCTGAATTCAAACTAAACCTTACATATACTAATAAAAAGGACAATGGTTAAGATCCAAATGTATTTATTGTTAATTTGATGGCTTCTTCCGAATGTTACTCTTCGTGTGATGAGAATGTACAAAATTTCAAGTGACACAGGACTAGCAGAGTTACTAAGGGTTCATAATATTATTTTATTCTTCAGTTCAACAAAAAGCATCATTGACTACAAAGAACCAACAAGCATTTGCAATGCAATCGTTCTCGCCTTTGGGACCTTATATGTATTTAGCTATGCTGCACATTAGCCTGGGTGCAGAAACATCTACTGTTCTCGAACATGGAGGGAAAATAAGCACCAAACTGCGTGACACGCCAGGTATGGGAACACATAGAGCAAAATATTGCCTTTCAGCGGGAAATGGCCTACGGGTTCTCGTGGAAGACAATTTCTATGGACTGGAATCTAGAGAATGCTAAAGTGATTCTGGTATTTTACTTACCTCTGCTGGTCGTTTTCTATCAAGAAAGTTAAATAGAGGCAGTTGGCAGAAATATGAAAAAAAGAAAGTCCCTAAGCAGAAAGCAATTCTGGTATTTTACTGACCTCTGCTGGTCGTTTTCTATTAAGACAGTTAAATAGAGGCAGTTGAACAGAAAAAAAAAGTCCCTAAGCGGAAGCAGACAAGTCCTAAGGCTGATATCCAGAGCCCACAAAGTACATACACATACAAGCATTTGCAATGCAATCGGACTCGTCGTTGGGACCTTATAAGTATGGACTGTGAGACACTGATCATGGATCTGGCAGTTGATTTGGCAACAGACAAGTGAACGACAAACAATATTATGTTGTATTTAACTTTTCACACAAAACAGCTGAAATGTCTCTTTGTAGAGGCCCAAAAATTATTAAAATGACACTGAATAGAGAGAGTCAGAAGTAGTAAGAGAAAAGGAGAGATGTTCTGGTAGAGAAATTAGAGAAAACAAAGCAAGAGGAAGAAACTGAGAAATATCACTTTACCAGGGGGAATTTAGAAGGTGGAGGCCCTGGGCTATTGCACACGCTGCCTATGCCTTAAAACGACTCTGCGTGACTGTAATATAAACTGCTCACAGCAACTCTCCCGAATTGTGCTTCGAGTACCATGATTCTGAACAATTAAAATACGTAAAAGATGGTTTGGTTGGCAGGTACAAAGTTAACTTATTTCTTGGTTTGTTGAAAATGATGACGACCTCACGGATAAATAAAAGAACCTCGTTGTAAGCCGATTACCTCACTATAATGCAGTGCCTTTGGACCCTGTTTCCCCAGGCAAGACATGGCTGCAGTGAGAGTAGTGAGTGTTCAGGGCCTTATTATCCCAGAAAGGTCTTGTGTATCTGAAGCTTTTGCTAGTCTTGTGAATGCCCATGAATTTGTGAGTTGAGTAATAAAAACCCTTGTGATGGCAAGGAAAAAATTTAGTTTGCGGTGTGTGTGTGATATAAATATTTGAGGCTATTATAAAAGTGACAAAGCCTTAAACTTCTAAAGTTGAAAAAAAGTAATGCCTTTTGCGGAGCTGTATTTTGGGCACTGTGCTGTGTTTATGCAGCACTATATAATAACTACAACGCAACTAAAAGAATGTTCTGTCAAAAATGCTACATGCGGGTAAATCGAGCCTTAAAATGTTTCCAATTTTGTATATCGTACATCTGTGTATATTCTAATGATATTTGCTTGTAACTTGTTTTCTACGGCGCTCTGTGGTCAGCATGATATGGTTTATAATAAAGGAATCCTTAAATCAATAAACTGATAAAAAAAAAGAAATTTAAACTCCAGGACATCTTGGTGACTTGCATAGGCCCTGAGCCACTCGTCCGCTAAAATCAAAGTCAGATATTAAGACCCCAAAAAAGACAATGTATCTAGTTTTTCCAATGTTTTCATATTAAAATTAATCATTTCATGAGACGGGGTGTAGCCGAAGGGAGTCCTGCCAATCCCTAGTGCCAAAATGCTAAACTCTTTCAATGAGAAACTAGATAGGTCTGA
This sequence comes from Calotriton arnoldi, assembly GCA_963921515.1. NCBI lineage: Eukaryota > Metazoa > Chordata > Amphibia > Caudata > Salamandridae > Calotriton > Calotriton arnoldi. The sequence continues at coordinate 254,604 of CAWUFW010010542.1, forward strand.
GAAACATCCTGTGCTTCCATGACTGTTTCTCTTAAGTAACCTCTCTAAGCGCCTTTCTGCAACGTGGAAATGTGCCACCCCGGAAATAAACATAGACAAAGTCCGTGAGTGGCCACAAACCCATAATCTGCCATAGTTGCTCCCTTCACTTTAAACTTCTGAAGCTAAGCTTCTCCAGCAAGAATGGATTTTTTGCATTTCTGTGTTCCCTTTTCCCACGCTACTATCAGTGCAATCCTCTCCGTTTATTTTCCATTCATTCCACACATGGTGATTTTTGCACATATATTTGAGTGTGTTTTTCGGAAAGTTCATTCTCTGAAACCAATATTAGGAATTTTGCTTGTTTATTAGGAATCCGGTATGTGTCCCATACAATAGAAAATTTGATCTTAATTTGTAAAACCCACGAAGCATAGTTCCCATACTGAACCCTACTACTAGAAAAAAAATATATCAAAAATAAAAGGGGGAGTTCTCGCGATAGAAACAATAACAGAAAAAAATGCCTGTTTTCTAGGCTGTCTAGCTCCAGTCTCGGCAAGACACACACAGCCTTCCAAGGTTGGAAACGGTTAGTTAAACAGTGATTGTTAATTATACACGATGTACGGTAAAAAGCCAATATCCATAAATCACCAGTATATTAACGGAGAGTGTTGTGGTCCAAGCCAAGCCCTAGGAGCCCCCACAAGGCAGTGCCCCTCGCAGCTACTTTCGCTGAGCCGCCTCACGTATAGCTCCCGGAGGTACTTCGATATGACGCGGCCCGCTAAAGAGCCTCTGAACCAAAGTTTACATTTCACTTGCAGCCTTTCACTTGGCTACACATAAAAGGCCCGCTCTACAAAGAGAAGAGGAAAACAAGCAGTGGCGACGTCACCCTTATCGGTTGCTCCCTGTGCCCTCTTACACCCCATGCACCAGGTCCCTTCCCCCACACTAATTCCCTGTACCTTCAGGTTAACCGCTGGCAGCTGCATGGCTCATCTGTTGTTTCACTAAAGTCTAAATTTCACGTGATAGTGAAGGGCGGGCCATTATGTCAGCAGAGCTAACGAGTGTTCTAGTAAGCAAAACAGAACCCAACACTTTCTAAGGGGGGAGGGGTTCGAAAGCAGATCCTCAGCCCACTAGTCACCATAAGCCTTTTCGCCCCCAATGAACTCTGTACCTGCAGCGTGGCTCAAAAGCACAGCGAGGGGCGGCATTTTATCTTCAGCACAGTGCCGGTTCACGGGGAGGGCGCCTCAAAGAACAATAATTGGGGGCTGCTGCAAAAGCGCTGAGTTGCGAAGAGTGCATCTGGTGGCCCAGACGTGCTCTCTAAAGTGATTTACAAGTTGCATGTAATGCAACCCCACGAGCACGCGCCGCCAGTGAAACGCACCTTGAATGTAAAAAAAAACAAAACACGGAGCACACCCTCCTCCGTCACGCCAAACAAAGATGGCGTCGGCCTGTCCACATGGGCCGTCCTAAAAGTGGACAAGGCGGTAACCTAAAAGCCCGATTTTCAATCACACGCCAGCGTTTAACAAACGCTGACGCAAGCCAATTGAAAACAAGGGCGTGGCTTAAAGTTCGCTTACAAACTGTATCGATTCCAAAAGGCCCTCGCAGAGCGAGCAGCGCATGCGTGCTGCAACGCCAGGCGAGACCTAAAAAGGGCCTGCACGTGTTTTTCGCGACTACGACAAGCTAATGTGTCTCTTCATCAGGGTATAAGATTTATCACAATGAATGAGATATCATTTGCCAGGTCAATGCATGTAAAACTTCCAGTCAAATCAAATGAACAACAGTCTTACAAATCAAACATTCTCTTCCCTAGACGCAAATGAAGGGTCACAGAAGTCCTTAAGCATATTAGTGTGATGAACGTAATTTCAGCATGATAACTGAGCTCCTAATCACGCTCACTTGATCAGTTTCAAATCCTACCTTCCTTACGGGATCAAATTGTGTGACCTTAGGCAAACCACTTTATTTCACAATGCCTCATTTATCATGAGCAACCAATTTGAGAGCATCTTGAAGCAATTCATGATTTGCACAATTCAAAAATACCAAACCTAGGTTTCATCATCATAACTTTATTTTCGATCACAAAGTTCTTAAAAAGTGCATCACAGCCAAATACATACATTGCAGACACCAAGGTGACTATAAAAAAAACCAGAAAATAAAGCATTCTATAAAAAAGAACACTTAAAAATGCCACGTAAGAATAAAAACCATATAAAAATACATATCATTTATATAAAATATATATTATTAAAAAACTACAATATAAGGAAATTACACAAAACACTTTGAACGTCTAATCCATAGAGCCAACAAGAATTTTGCTAAGCCAAAGACCCCCACTCTACTGGTATCTGTATTAAGGATTCTAAGCACATCTAGATAGTGACCAGGTCAGGAGACCTACACCAGAGAATAATCTACTTGGCCCTCAAATTCTCATAGTACGAGCAAAAAAAATAGCAGGTGGACTAGGGATTTAGGGTTTCCTTTGCAAGCCAGACAAAATACCATCAGAGGGTGCATTGTTTCACCACTTACTACAAAACAATTTAGTGGGGAGGGTCTTATATCTGAATTGGAGGGACAGTTTCCGTGCAGGAGGTGGGATAATTTCGTCAATGGTATCCCCAAAGAGCGGGAAGGGTTTAAAGTCTACAAACTCTTGAGTAAGTGAGCCCATAGGATTTAACATGCCCTTCACCAGGATAAACTCCCAATAAATAACCTTTACCCTACTCTTCGAAATTGAACTGAGCTCCTCCGGATTTGTCCAATATTCCTCCAACGCCCATTTCCTCAATAATTCCCTCAGGGAGCAGAACTAGGAAATTGTACTTATCTTGGACTGTGTCATGAAATCCCTAATGGCCACTGATATGGTTTCATAGGCAATACTTGATTCATGTATCAGATCATCCATATATAAATTGTACATAAACTGATATCTTTCTTGGTTGACTCATGGCAGTCATCAGGGCCCCGGGATATTCCTGAACATTTCTAAGTTTGTGTTTGGAAACTATTAATTTTGGTAAATGCTACTCAATGCATTGATATAATACACTGTATAAAATTGAAATACTCACAAATGTTGAAGAAATACACTTTTGTGAATTAGAACGGTCTTTATCAAATTTTACAGAATGTTTGTTGTGTGTTTTACTAGCCAAAACCTTTCCTTGGGTTCGATCGTGCTTTCACTCTTCGAGCCAAACTCTACCTTGGCTATCCCTATGAATTTGCTACCTATTCAATAACATACCTATATTGCTGTTTTTTTGTTGATGTATGTACGTAAACCTTTTTTTAATTTTTTTTTTTTTTTAGGTAGGGTGGTGGGCTATTGGGGGGGGGGGAGGGGGGGTGAGATGAAGTGCTTTGCCCAGAACCACAGGATGTCAAGCGAGGGCGGAACTCAAATGTGGTTCTCCAATCCGAAGGTTGGCAGATCTGGCCGTTAGGCCACCAAAGGATTTAGGATGTAGTTAAATTAGCATTGCCGATAGAGATACATAAAACAGAAAGAGCATATTTAATAAGGAACTTAGGTGAGTGTTGCTGGACTGGGAATGTGCTGGTGAACCGTGGGCTGGGTGATAGGGTGAAAAGGTTGATGTGCTAATGAGATTTCTACATTACGTGTTCCGCTTGACGGCAGCACTGACACTGAAGTGGTTGGACACAGACCACAATAATATTGCAGCTGCTTGGCACCAGGTCGGGGCTGGCACCGAGTAGAGGGTTTTTAGAGGCATTAGATGTCACAGAGCTTCCACAGCGCCCTTGGCAATTCACCTCGATGGACCTCATGAAAATGTAGGCTAAACGTATGGCAGCAGAGGGCCCCTCTGCACAGCCTCTGTTTAGGGCTGTTGCAAAGATTTCATATTTCGGTTTCTTATTGCATTAGTAGAATGATAAAGTACATTTAGTGAAATATATTGTTCCTGAGCTCCAAATGATGTAGCCTTACCGCTAGAGCTGCCGACTTTGGAGCTGGGAAACCGGGTTCAGGCCTCGGCGTCGGCTCAGCATCCTGTGATTCTGGGCAAATCACTTAATCTCCCCGTGCATGAATGTGTCCTTGTGTAACGTAACCGGTGCTCATGTAAAGCGCTCCAATACCTTCGGGTGGAGTTCGCGCTATATAAAACTCTAAAAAAAACAGATTGGCTTCTCGCTGTCAGGGCCCTCTTTACTTTCTCTGGAATTATGTATATCCGGTAAGGGCCATGGACGACCAGTGGGACGTGGCGCATGACAGTTGATTCAACTTAGAAATAACTGCCGGGTGGTAGGTTTCCTTACCCGACAGCCATTGCACGGAGGATTAACAAGGAGCAAAGGATGCCCTGCAGCTCCTCAGCACGCATCACAGACAAAAACTGCCTCATCTAAGGGAAGAAAGACCTACAAAATCATAACCGCAGGTTAGGATAGTTGTTAAATCACTGACATATGTTTTATGCGACTCACTGAATACGACAGTTGTGTAGACCGGAAGAATATCCCCCACTGCCCGTAACTCCCTCCCCCCCAAAACAGGCACTACTTGGGTCTCATCAGGAATGCTTCCGGGCCACGCCAGAGACTGGACCAGCAGGTACGGCGGCAGCATCAGACCTGCCGGCGGCTGCGGTTTGAAGGGAGTGCTCCGTGGCGAGGCACAGCCCTGCCTCAAGCCTCTGGGCTGCGTGATGGGCCACCCTGCACCTGCTGAGCGGGGTGTAATGTTGGGCCTAAGGCCCACATTGCAGAAAGAATGGACACCGACACCAGGTGAAAGTAGACTGGTAACTGGCCTCGAGCACGTGCACCCGGGCCCTTTTATTAGCGCGGCCACGTCACACGTGACACCCGTGATGGATGGGTGTGGGGGTGCAGTGTGCCCACTCCCATAGGGGAGTGGCTACTAACTCAGTGTCTGCTGAGACACTAGAACGTGTCCAGCAGAACACTACATTCCTCTCCAACTTTAATGAAGAACGACAACACAAATAGTTCAACCTGTGGAGAGAAATAAACAGTCAACTAAACACCACAGGGTCCATCAGCCTCACGATTCCGGTGGCAAGAAGACGTCAGGCATGGGCCGGTGATTCCGCCTGCTGCACGGCCATCTCGGCGGGCACTCGTAGTTTAACCTGAGGGGTTCAGGACACGACCGCTGGCTTTGATGACGTCCGCTCCATACCGTCAGTTCTCTGATGAGGACATGTCTTGTAGTCTTGTATGGCTCCACGTTGCTGACGTCCGGGATGGTCTGTGATGGGTTCTAACAGTTAATTTGGTGGGTTGCGTCATGAACATGGATGGAGTCCCTGGTGAACGTTCCTGGAGGTGTTGCCTGATCGATTGTCTATGTGGAACCGCTTGGCTGTAACCGATGACCTGTCGGTGGGGCAATGTCTCTTTTCACTCTCCCGCCTGGGGAGGCCCGTTGTCGGGGTTGCTGCGGGACTGCAGGAGGACTGCATTGGGGGCTGCTTGTGTGCCGACTGGGGGCAGCTGCAGGACTACCGAGGAGCCGTTACTGAGTCTCACGCACAACCTGCGAGGGTGGATGATTCTTGGCCAAGACTTGCTCTCGCTGCCGTGGTTCAGGTGTAGGCCAGGTTCAGAGGAGCCTCTGGTTTCTTGGCGGCCCATGTGGCAACGGTGTAGGACTCCAGTCCATTGGTGCTCTAGTAGTGGTGTTTGACGCATGTGCTTAGGGCTGGCGTGACGGTGGTTGCCAGCCATGTGGTGAGTCGGACTGACAGGTGGTGGTGACTTGCTGGGAGAGTTTGGATGTCAGGCGGGACTTAGCAGCCAGGTGTCTCCGCCTTGTTGAGGTTGGTCTTAGGTGGCGGCTTGACACGTAGAGTGTACGGATCCTCTCTTGCCTGTTTTGGGGCCACTGCCGACTCCATCTTGAGGCGGTGTGAGGGCGGGCACTCAGTGCTGATCTTCACCCGTGGCATCTGCGGACAGGAGCAGGGATGCCGCTTGACTTCGACTGCCGGCGCACGGGGATGGACGGTCGCCTGGGGAAGCGTTGGGATGAGACGCGGTTAGCGCTTGCTGCGGCTTACGTTCGGTTCATCCGTGAGGCTGTGCCCTGGGACGTCGGTCCGCCTTGGTGGCTGTCTGGTGTGTCAGGGTGTGCTCTTGGTTTGCTGTGAGTCCTCGGTCTTCTCCCTTTGTTGGTCTATTCAGCCCACCTGTATTCTTCCGATTTTCTGGGCGACAGGGCTGTCACTCTCTTCTTTCTTCGAGGGTTTGACAGGGCTGTCACTCTTCTTCCTTTTTGTGTGACATGGCTGTCACTCTTCTTTCTCGAGGGTGTTGCGCTTGGACCTCGAGGCGGCGCTGTCATGGCGCCGGCTTCTGCCTCGCTCCGGCGCGCTCCTTGCTTGCTGGGCGACATGACGTCCGGTCACGTGTCGCCGGAGCGCCTGTCGCTGTGGCGGCCTGCCACGTGGGGTGTGCAACTCCTCTCTTGCCTGTCGTGGGTCACTGCCGACTCCGCCTTGAGGCAGTGCGAGGAGGACACTCTGTGTGGTCTTCGGCCCACTGCGTGGCTTCGTTGGTGCAGTGGAGACGGGGTCGTCCTATGTGCTGCTTTGTGGAGATGTCTCTATCTCCTGGGCGTGTGGTGCGCGTTCTGCACCAGTCTTCTTGTGCTGTCGAGGGGGACAGCTCCTTTCAGACGTTGCCATTCTGGCTGGTCGTCCACTCTTGCTAGTGGGGCTTGTGTTGCAGTGTCTTTGGTGTTAGTGCTTGAGCTTGGTCGGTGTTGCTTGGGCTGGAGAGTCTTCAGGCTTTCTGGGAGCGCTCAGTGCTAAGCAACAGTCTTTTCCCCTTCGAAGGTCTGAGCGGTCCGTTGGGGTGGCGCGCACCGCACCCCACCTTCGGGTGCTTCTCTCGGGGCTTGCTGTCTTGCTGGGCTCCGCTGTCCTTTGCTTCCTGGCGTTTCTCTTCGTTAGGTGTGGGCTTGGAGCTGCGCTCCTTTGAACTGTTGGGGGCCATCCTTCAGCCGATCTCTGCCGTGGCACTGGGAGTAGTGCTCAGGCTCTTCAGCATGCCTTGCATGTAAATAGGGGGTGCCTGGGTAGGGTTTCTGGAGACGCCCTTAGACAGTTGTGAGGTGGCGCCGCCGCCATCTGTAGTGTGAGTCCGGGACAGTCTTACGGTTGCTGAAGTTTTCTTGCTCTTGGCAGTGTGCCTTTGACCCTACGGAGGGTGCGCTGCGGGCCTCCCAGTGTGCTGAGGACGCTGGCACTCGTGGGGATTCTAAGGCTAGTGCGCTGTTCACGCGCGGCGGTGCAGGCATGCGGCCACTAGGGGGCGCTGCACTCGGGCCTCGGGAACGCTTCTCCTCCTGCGTGCCATCCCTGCGGGTGCGGGACGGCTTCTGCGTTTGTGCAGGCTGGGGGTTTCGGTGTTCCTTGCGCACTGTTCGGCTGACTGTGGCGGCGTGGTAGCCGGCGGACGCTCTGTCGCCTGCCCAAACTGCGCTCTTCTGCCGGCTTCTCCTGTTCTTTATCTTCCTTCCCCTAGTGCTGCACCTTGTGCCCTGTGCGCTTGGGAGTGGGGAGCATGTCCGAGGAACTTATGCAAGGGATGAGGCTGTGCTTAGGTGGGAGCCGTTTTGTGCAGCAGCAGTACCTTCAGTGGCCACTGAGTGGCAGTGCAATCTTGTGCATGGGTCTTGGCAGGTGTCCTAACACTGCAGGCTTAGCAGGGGCTAGGGAGTAACCAGGGGGCTCCACGGAGGCACACAGCCCTCGCTGAGGGCTTTGGTGGCTGGCAATGTTCTCGCGCTCAGTCCTGTATGGGGTGCTGCATGTAGGGTTTTCCCACGTGGATGCGCTTTGGCCACACGTTCGCCAGGTGGCGCTGCAGCGGCGGCACTCTCCCGGCCGCGGCAGTCCTTCCCTCAATTGCCGGCCGTGGTGGACGTCAGAGCCGTTGCTAGGCTCTCACTCCCGGCGGCACTACGTTCACGTAGGACACTGCTAGGTGGCGCTGCAAGCTCCTTTTCCCGCCGCAGCAGCCGGGTCTCCGATCGCGATGTCGGAGGTAGACGGGCCTCTTCATTCACGGGCCGCGTCTGGGTGCAGGAGGTGGAAGCACCTTTTGGGCCGTTTCTCGCAGGCCAGTGGCTGCTTGGGGCCGGAACCTGGAGGGCAGCGCTCCCGCTACGGCACTTCTTTGCGGGGCAGCTAGCGTCGGGCGAGACAGCTTACAAGTGCCCGGGCAGGTAAGGGGGCACGGACTCGTTCCATGCAATGCGGCTTCCCTTTCGCTTCCTCTCAGGCACTCATAGGGCAGTTATTGTGTGGGGGCGCAGTGGGGGCGCAGCTTGTCTTCACGGGGCAATTCCACCCCTACCTCAGGTGCTGCAGCTGCTCTTGCGCACCGGTGTCCGCAGGCACTCTTCTGTGGCGGGACTCACTGACGCCAACGCTCCACCGGGACACCGTAGGGTGGCCCACTCTTCCCACCTGTGTGGGTGCCTCAGGAGGTGTTCCTGGAAGGTACTGCAGAAGGTTGCGGGGCCGCAATGCTTCGCCAGCCGGCCGATGCTGTGGGTTGCCGCCACTGCACTCGGGGTGATGCAGGGGTTTCCGTTAGAGGTCAGCGGGCTCTTCCCCCACTGCCGTGGTAGCCTGAGCGCGGTAGCAGGCTCACCCTCACCAGAGCTGGGTAACGGCGTTCCTTCTCCTTGTACACCCGAGCCAGTGGGGGCGGGACACAGCCAGCCTCCGGTCGCCACTCCGTGACGGTGTCAGGCTCGATCCTCGGGCAGTGGGAAAGTCACATCCCGGGCTCATTCCCTCCCCATGAGGAACGATGGAGCGCCGAGACGTAGGCACGCGGGGTCAGACCCGCCTCGTCGCCAGTGTAATGTTGGGCCTAAGGCCCACATTGCAGAAAGAATGGACACTGACACCAGGTGAAAGTAGACTGGTAACTGGCCTCGAGCACGTGCACCCGGGCCCTTTTATTAGCGGGGCCACGTCACGCGTGACACCCGTGATGGATGGGTGTGGGGGTGCAGTGTGCCCACTCCCATAGGGGAGTGGCTACTAACTCAGTGTCTGCTGAGACACTAGAACGTGTCCAGCAGAACACTACACGGGGTATCTCCAAAGTCTATAAACGAGCCTAGTGACTGCAACTTGGGTGGAAACATATTGTGAAGAGAATACATCTAGTTCCTGAATCCGGGTGAGTTACGGTAATGTGCTCTTACAAAAAAAAATGAAAAATCGATGTGTGCTACCTTCTTTTGTGCAGTCTAGTGGGATTTTAAAAGTAGTGAGCACCCAGAAAAGTCCCCCTTTCAAAAACACATTTACCCAACCCCACCACACGCTAGGTCTCTGTGAAAACGGATAAAACACCTCATTGTATGATCTTGTGTTCTGCTATTGATGCAGGTTGAAATGTGTCCGAGAAGTGGAGCACATGAATAATTACACACAGGGCTGTGTGCTGGTATTTCTGGAAGTGGATTGTGGTGATGCAGCTTTTATTTACCTTTGGGGCATGAAGCAGAATTTCGCAACTGTGCAGCAGCAAAGGAAAGAACATAGCACTTAGATGTGCAAAAAAAGTTCAGCAAATTAGAAGTCCTATTATAGGGCTCGCCTAAAGACCTATTGTAAACAATGCCAATAGGTACAGTGAGCTTTGGCTCAGCCCATTGCTTAACACTGGATGGATTTCTAGTCAATCTTATTTGCTTGCATTTTACAATGGCGTCCTTACCTCTTCTTGCGTTTGTCCGTCCTCTGAAGCTTAGCTTCTTGACCATCCTTTTAATTGGATGACTTGTAACCTTCAATAGCTGCATATTAGGGAATTACTTTTTTTCTTTTGCTTCCAATAGTCAGCTGGAGTTCATGGGCTTTCTTGCTCTCTCTTTAATGGGTGGTGAATTTTTCTAATAAAGCACCCGGCCACTCCCTGTTGCTCCCATCCAAGTTCACCCATTGCATCTCCTACCCCTCTCCATCCTGCTCGGCTTGTATTTTTTGTGGTCTGGCTTGACAGCGCAGCGGTCGCCAGGCAATTATGTGAGCATCACTAGAGAGGGCTGTGGCTCCCCCACATGTTGAGAGCCAGGAGTACAGGTTTTGTTTGGGCAGAAGCTGTGTGCTTCCACACAAAAGTGCTTGCGCCAGGAGCGGCCCGTGCAGGTAAGAGTGGTGGGGCGGGGTGGGGGCAGTCGACAGACAAGGACGAGGGAAAATACAATTAAAAAAAGAAAAACATTTACTTTGCGCTCGCTGCATCAGCGCAAGGTAAGCGTTTTTCTTTTTTTAAATTTTATTTTTCCTCGTTGTCGATCGACTCGCCCCCCCCCCCCTCCCAGCCCACTCCTCTTACCTGCACAGGCTGCTCCTGGCTTGAACCCCCACACAGATGTGATCATTGTGTTTAACCAGCTGCCTACGCTTAAACTTTCAGGGGCACACACATGACATTGGAATGCCATTTTAGTGTCTTAGATAGCTAGATAATTCATGTTGCTTTTCCCTGGCAGCAGCATAGATGGGAGGAGGGCTGCCATTAACCTACATGGATTTTTAGGTCTGGTTTGACAGTGCAACTGTCACCTGACTTTTCAACCTACACCAATATTATTCTACACTTCTTTACTTCCACAGAAATACATATCTATTCCTACACCTCCCTCATTGCTCACCATCGTTTTCTTTTTACACTTTTTGGAAGGGCCCAGAAACTGCAATCTGCTCTCAGACTGCTTCTTTTTAATAACAAGCATTGGCAAAGCCAATAGTTTTTGCCTATGCGAAATCTACTGGCTTTGTCAATGTTGTTTTTTACATGTTGCACAGCAGTTGAGCTGCTGTGCAACATGGCTTAAAGTAAAAAAAGCGCTATAATGCAGTAAAAAAAGCGCTATGATGCGGCCAGCATTGACCGCGTCAAAGCTTTTTTTTTTTTACTTTAATCCATGTTGGACAGCAGATCAACTGCTGTGCAACATGTGACAAAACATTGACAAACTCAATAAATTTCACATAGGAAAAACCTATTCATTTTGCCAATGCTTGATTTTAATCAGGCCTGCTTTTTGTTCCCGCAGTCCGGCACTGTGTGATCTTTTGCCCATTCCCCTAAACTCGCAATGATTGAAAAGGATTGAGCCCTACCATATTAAATGGTATTTGCGACTGAGTTAATTTCTGAGGTGGATGGACCATGTCAGGGGCAGTTTTATAGAAACAGCTGGATCTGACAGTTTAGAAAGTTGTCTCTGCTTATCCGGACCTTGGTATTCATCAGGCATAAAAATGGATTCAAAATAATCAATCTTAAAATACTCATTTAAATATTAATTTATGGTTCTCTGGGCTCCGAGTCAGTCGCGGCTCGCAATTCTCGCGGGGGGGGAATAAAAATAAAACTTACCTGACCGGTCCCGCGCCGCCTCTGCTCCTGGGCCGGGTCCGCGTTTTCCTGCTCCTGAACAGGAACAGGCATGCTCACTCCCCTCCTGTAAGCCAATCACAACGCTGCAATGCAGCCTACATAGAGAAAATGTAGAGTGTGCATGACTGCTTTGGTCGGCCCCAGGGCCGACCAAACAGTCGGGGGACTCAGAGTGGTGCAAGCCACTCCTCCCCGACTCGCCCACACGCCCCCAACCAGGCATATCCTCCCGCCCGCCCCCAATCAGGCATACCCCTGCCTTCTGCTTTCTCGCAGCGCGAGAAGCAGAAAATAAAATGGTATTTAAAATACCATTTTATTTTCTGCTTCTCGCACTGCGAGAAAGCAGTGGGGCGGCGCTCCTCCGCGCTAATGGAGGAGCCGCCCCTGCTCCGAGTTCCAGCTCTGTCAAGGAGGCATTGCAGGAGAGTAATACCTTGGCTGCTAAAGCAAAGAAACAAAAAATGGCCAGATCGTGTGGGAGATTAAGAACGTGGGACCGGTGGTGGGCAAACAAGGACAAAACCTGCAGGGGGAGGGACTTGTAAGGACGAAACGGGAGGGGATGAGAGGGAGGGTGCCTGTAAGGACAAAGTGAGAGGGAAGGGACATGCAAGGACAAAGCGGGGGGGAGGGCGTATGCAAGGACAACACAGGAGGGGTTGGGGGGATAGGACATGTTTGAAAATCAGGAGGCAGATGGGAGGGATGGAGAAGGCCTTAAAACACATGCACTATTTTGGAGTGCTAGTTTAACATAAGAAAAAAAAGTACCTCTGCAAGTGGGCAGCCACTGGCAGCAGGCAGAAAACTGTACTTTGTCTGAGCTCCAATGAGGACCAGAAGAACTGAAGAGAAAGGCGAAGAAGAAGGTGCTGCTCAATGAGAAGCAAGGGAAAGAGAGTGACGTCGGAGCCAACCAATGGTAAGTAAAGATAAGTAATGGGCAGGCTCGAAGCCAGTCTTTAGTTTTTCTTTTTATTTATTTACAAGAGATCTCGCAAGTGCTGTGCTGGAGAAACCTAAATATGTGCTTTGAGGAACATTTTAACCTTTTTCGGATATGTTGGAATGGTAAATTAAAAAATGGTCACAACATCAATGCATATGTGCTTATGCATGGTGGACACATGTATGCATCTACGTTATCATCCTTGGGCCGCACAGCATCATGATACATATGTGATGATGCACGCACATATATTAGTCAGCATGCTATGCCTTGCTTTTCTTTACTTTTTTTTCATTTGGCAAAGGCAAGACCTTATTGGCTAACCCAGAGCTTGTTTATTTGGCTTACCCAATGCTTGTTTAATATCTGAAGCTTCCGCTTGCATCCTAAGAAGTTTGATTTCACCTTTGACTTGAACAGGGTGATACCATATACTGAATTGCCTTTAGGCACTTCCTGCCTCAAGAGGTGATAGCAAACAAAATAGGCGATGTCAGATTGTTTTTGCAGACTGAGTGATGATTTGCATGGTGTGCATGTCAGGGACACATTCTATAGACGGGGGCCAGGCACGCGTGGCTGGGGGGGCAAAAAGCAAAACGGTGGAGCTCATTTCATGCCTGCTGGGTTACAGACAGAGGGACAATGGGGAAGCCGGATCTGCCCAGAGGATGGGCATCTGCTGCCATTATCTATGCATGTTCAAGCTGTGCAAACTGAAGGTGTAATCGAAACTCACTGCCACAGCGTCCCTCCTTTACTGCCTCACGTTTGTCAGGTTTTGACTTGCGTAAGACCAGCATTACCAGAAGTCCATGGTTTAACACCAGTTCAAAAAGAGAGCGAGGGCTGCGAGTTGGAGCCCATCTGTGGCTCATGGTCAGAAGCCCCAAGAGGCCAAGAAAAGTTGACACAAAAATACTTAAAAACAAAGTGTCTCGGTATCCACTGTGTAAAGTTATTTATATTTTATTAACGTTCAAACTGAAAAAGCTTTCCAGCCCCCAACGCTTTATTCGTTATCTAATGAAAGAGCTGTCAGATTCCTTGCAGGGACACCAGTGCTAGGACTTGAAGGAGTGATACCAGATAACTGATATCTCCAATGCGGGCCCCATAGACTACAAATAATACTGCATCCAGAGAGTATCCTTTTCAAAGTACATAGAGGAGAGTACAGGGCTGGCGAAAGCGGGGATCAAATAATCAAGTGTCAAACAGATAAGGAGGGGGGAACTTTAAGGGTAGTGTCTGGATTAAATATGTGGTTCAGGTAGTACTTAATTTATTTAAAAAATAAGTGCCAGGACTCTCGTCAGGCAGCTTGCGCCACACATTGCCCCTGCCAGTGCTGCCAATGATAGTAACAAAACAACTGCTAACCATCACACTCTACAAGTGTGACAATTCAGACTATTTCAGGCCCCCAAAGCTAGAAGAATGGCCTGGGCGGCAGGTAACAGCCATGTTTAATGTATATTGAGCTAATAATCACCTGTGGTTGTGGTAACTACTAATTTAGCCGCACAGACCAACCTTGTGGCAGACCGACACAAGCACCGGTGTTGACAATTCAGTGCCGGTGCCGAGCACCAGAAACCACTGCTTCAAATTAAGCACTGGGTTCCGGTGTACGTGTAGCGCCTAGGAAGAGCTACAATTAGGTAGTTCACACAAAGGCGTACTTGACAGAAGCAACAGTAAGTGCAGCTGGATGTTGTTTCTTTGCTCCAGTAGTCTGGGTAACTTCTCAGACTTTATTCCTGTTTAGTGTTCCTTGATGTAAATATTTTGCGGGGTTGTTGCCTGTGCGACTGCAGTGGTTGAGGTCAGGGAGAAAGTGCTCCAGGAACAGCCTCACTGTGTGAGTGGGGATGTTATCCATGGCATGGTGGATTTTTTAATTGGGCAGAAAGGCTCTGCAGAAAAGAGTGTTGGCTAGTTTCTTCTTCTGAAGAAGCTTTCACAAACGTAGTTCCCGCGTTGAGTTTCTTTAATTTAAACCGACTGAGCGAGTATCATGGGAAAATATGGCAAAGATCCCAGGTGTCTTGGCCTGAATTCCGATCACCATCCCATACTTTGGTGTGGCAGTAAGAGGTCAGAGAGGTATGTCGTCCATTACACGATCCTTACATTATGTGGCCCCAGAAGAAGGTCTTAGCAATACCCAAGAGATCAGATGCCGACTGAAACCCCAGCAGTTAAGACGTGATGACTGAGGTGAGTAAATGCTGTTGGATAGCGAAGCCTGCTTACAAGCATCCAAAGTCAACAAGGAATTCATAAAGAATAATATTGAGGCCTTGTGTTCAGTTCCCAGAAGGTGAATGTTGCCAAGCCATGGTTCTATTCCAATAAAATTCAGAAGTTGTAGGAAAATGACTGAGGTCTTGGGAATGCAGGCATTTTTCATGGTTTACTTTGATCTGAACTATGGGACTGGTGCCCACTTAAAGTGTCATGAAAGGGGATTAACTCCAATAAAGTTAGAGCACTAATGGATTCTCGTAATTTAGTCAGATGTCTACCTAAGATGTATAGGTTTGCTGTATTTAGTTCTTACGGTGATGATTGTCAATCACTTACCATGTGGCACAACGACACGAAGGCACACGGCGTTTGTGAAAAAATAGAAAAAGCTTTTACTTGTTGCTTCAACAGTCCACCAGAGGGTATGATTCTGTAAAACAGACATCTGGCATACAAATCGGAGTATTTCTCTGACACTTAGACAAGGAGCGTTAGTGTCTTAGGTATTTTAGTTTTATCTCCTGGCATGAAGTGACGAAGAAGTTAACATTCTGAGATTCGTCCTGAAGCTGAAAGGGAAATGTAATTAAATGAAAATAAATGTCTTTAATCACTAGGATTTGACTTCTAAAACAGTTACTCCTGAATTGACACAGTGATTATTATGGTTACATCTGCAAATTCAGCCAGAAAAAGGAGTTGTGTAAAGTTACAGAGTCCTGCATATGGGATCATTCACCTGACTACATGTTATTTCCTTGGGTCTGTACAGATACAATTATAAGTTGCCACCTGAGATGATGTCCTGAAACACCTTAAAAACCTATATAATGCAAGTAAAGGTACATTTTCTAGTTATATATGGTTTACGCAGAGTTCAACTAAAAAAATAATAATAGAATGTATTGACTACTAACAATGCCCGACATTGACATTAGATGTGGTGATATTTTATAGAAACATTATCAAGGCAATACCTCTGGCTATTGCTCATCATGGCCAGTGCAGGAGAAAGACAGACTCCATAATAGTAAAAGTTTATGACCGGGTTGAGGCACAAATGAATTGACCCTATTTGGTGAGTACATAAATGTTAAACATGAATCTTAGTATTAATGTGAAGCAAGTGCACCTGAAACACATAGCAAAGGATCCATAAAGTATACTGAAGGGCTCAGGTCTACGTAGCCATGGTTCAGCCAAGAGAGTGAGATCCCAGAAACTCCCCATCTCCTGCAGAGTTACTCAAGTTCCACCGTCTCTCCATAATTTTCAACTTCTAGCCGGAACCCCCTCCGAACTCAAAAACAACGACATCAAGATCCATAAAAATGCCAATGACGAACAACTCCACCTCAAAATCTATCTCCTCGACCAGCGCCATTCATTGACTCACAACCTGTTTTGAGCTGATCCAGAGTTGAATGTCAACAACCTACTTGAAGCTCAGCTTAAAAAACACTGTATTCCTCTGGTTCACCAACAGCATAAAACAACCACAGACTGAAACCTGGCTATACAACACAAACCAAGTTGGCTTCAATACCAAGATGATAGACAACATGAAATCCTTTGGGTACACCATCAACAGACCTCACCTTAAATGAATCACAAAAACCAAGACAGTAAGGTAGCAGCTCTCCCTTCTGTAAAACGTTGTACCCCTTATTCCAGAAAACAAGTTTAGAACAACAGTGAAAGATGTGTTCCTGTTTCAAATGCATGGTGGCACTTCTCTACAAAAGGGCCTCCAAGACACCAAAGTGGCAACTCTGAAAGGCACATTTCACACTGTAGTACGTCTCATCAGAGAGTTAAAGGATTTTGATCACATCACAGCAGCACTGAAACCGCTTCACTGCTCCTCCCACCCAGGCCCTCATCATCTTCAAGACCAGGTGCATCATCTACAAGTCCATCAGAAACGTCATCAGTGCATATCTTGCCAAGAAACTGACTACCTTTGGTGGACAAGAAAACCAAGATGTAAGCACATGAACAAGAAATGTCCTATCTTTTTAATGGATTGCGCCTCAGGTATTTCTCATGTGTTGTGATGGCTCGATTGTTTACTGATAATCTTCATCACTCTGATTCCAGGCTTTTATTTGTTAAGAATTATGGTCTTCAAAAACACAATCCCACTATGGTTCATCTTCTACCTTGCCAATTGCCACCAACTCATGCAGACATACCCCTACATCCCAAAAACTTTTACATCCTGTGGGGAACCACAAGATTCCAAGCAATCCTCACTCATTTTCAGCCTCCACATAGAACCGCTCTGGTTCATACTTGCCAGTTACAACATCAATATCTATTAACATGCCAAAGACACCCAATTCCACCTGAAAAAAGTGAAACCCTTTCTTATGGAAACTGATTTTAGAACAACAGTGCAAGCCCTGGTCCTGTGTCAACTGGCTGGAGGGACAGCAGTGCTCAACTGAACAGCCTTTCTGATGCCACTCTGGCACCTCTGAAAGGCATCCTACATGCTGAAACACTTCTCATCAAGAGATATGATCACATAACCCCATCACAGAAGCAACAACATTACCCCCTCCCCACCAATCTTGCATCATCTTCAACACCAAATGCATTACACAAAAGGCCCTCAAAAGTAACACCCCTAAATATCGGGCCAAGAAGCTAGCCACCTCTGGTGGACAGTGCCGCACCAGGGGGCCAGTTTTATCACCTGTCTACAGACAAAGAAGTGTAAGAAAGGGGAAACGAGAAGGCAGGCCTTCTCATATACACACATAGGATCTGGAACAACATCTCCATAGTTATCAGGACTTTTCTGACCCTCTTGCAAATCAGAAAGAAACTGAAGACGCTTTTCAAGGAGCACTAGCACCTACACAATAAGACATTACTCATTGCTTTCTTCTTTTGGAACAATCTTGTATTGTATTGCAGTGCTCTCACCAGTTGTTCAGGGAACCTCTGCTTTCTGGCTAGGGTCGCTGTATTTAACTCTCTCTACAAAGCACAAATAGTTTAATTAACCTTTTTCTAATAACTGGCTAGGTAACTGAGATTTGCTGTTTACAGAATCCAATGTACTTCGAAATAATTTTCCTATTGTGCCAATCATTTGGTTTAGCTATGTTTTTGTGGGTATTTTTAAAGAAAAATGTTTTGCCACATCAGATAACACAAGAAGCACATAACATTAACGTGGTTCAGTGGGTACTCTGAGTATTTCTAACAGTATTTAAGTAGACTACCATCATGCCCATCTTTCTCCTCGCAATCCTTTGTTTGGTGGATATGCAGAAAAAAAGACGGACACTTAGCTGCCTTGAACCCTATATAATTTTAGCCTCCACCATTTACACAAATAGGCCATTTTGTTTCTTGGATTCTATAAAAGAGGCTGCTCCCTACTTTAGGTGGGATATGTGTCTCCTATCTATTGATTCCTGTCCCCATTGTTATTGCAGGTGGCCTTTTACTGGAGAGGAGTCTAGAATTAGGCCTATATGTGGTGAATGAACCGCTTCTTGGTCCAAGTTAAGGTTAACAGGTTAAGTAGTCTGATGCTCGTGAAAATTAAAAATGAGGATAAATGTTATAAATAAGCATCCTGCAGGCTTAGCAAGTGGTCCTGGAACACTTCCAACTTGCTACGCGGTGTAGGAGTTATTGGCATGCATAGTAATGTGTAGATCTGGTTTCACTGAAGGCACTTCATGGATCTTGTGCACTGGGAGGTCACGCTTTATTCAGGGCCCGCTCAGACCTGGTTGGGTTACACTGGGGCAGCATGATAGTCTGTGTGAGAGGCCACCAGGAAATAAAATTGACTCGTTCTCTGGATCGATACCTTGGTAAATATTTCTGGTTTCCTTTTAATTCACAGGCTGCTGGTGCCTCGAAGTCAGGAGCTACAAGGAAGCCTGGAAGGACTGGAGATGGTGACATCAGAAAACCTCACAGTCGGGGCGTGGCTAAGGAGCCGATGAGGACGGACGCGTGAGCCGGGAGCTCCGTGCCGACCCCACCGATTATCCTGCATTGGGAGCCGGTGATAGCCATCCGAGGACCTGGGACCGTGCTTGCAGGCACTGGGAGCTGCAAGCGGCGGTAATAGGCGGGATCGGATCCCCGCTGACGGCCGGAGGCTGAGCGAAACGAAAAGCCCGGCCCGCGCGCTCTCAAGATGGCACTGGTGGCGGCCGCTCGGCGCCCGTAGAGAAATCGGAGAAAGGACTTGGAAAACAGCTCTGGAGGTCGAGAGGGCTTTGCTGAGCGCGACGGGAGGCATCCAGCTTTGTCTCCGGCAGGACCCCCGAAGTGCGGGCGGTGTGGGGGCCGCGGAGCCACGAGAACTGCGAGGGCTGGCTTGGCTCCAGGGGTGCCCGACTGTGCGGCGGCCTGCAGCAGAGAGAAGAGGGGGTGGACGAGCGGCCTGCGGCAACCCTGGTAAGCGGCGACCTGTGGGGGGGCCGAGCGGTGCCTCTCTTGCCCGGGATCCGTTTTGTGGTCCTTGCTGAGGGAGTTGAGTACGGACCTGGCCGCCATTTTGAATGATCCGGCGAGCGGCAGACTCCGTGACTGGGGATAAACGGAAGCGCACCCCCGGCGGCGACTGGGATGGTGGAGCACTGCTGAGTGTGTTTGGCCCCGCACGCCTCCGCTGACAGCGGGACCCTCGGAGTGCTGGCCGAGTGGGGGCCACAGAGACGGGACGGCTGTGAGAGCTGGCCTGGCAGTGGCGGAGCCTGTGAGTGCAGCGAGGTCAGAGGGGGAGATGAGCGGGCGGAGGAGCGGCCTGTGACGGCCCTGAAGAGCGGAGACCAGCGAGGGGCTTGGCGGTGCCTCCCTTCTCAAGAGCCCGGATTGTTGCCATTGCTGGAAGCGTCGAGAACGGGCCTGGCTGCCATTCTGGTTGCACCAGCTGCCGGTGGAAATCGCGACTGGGGGCAAGTGGAAGTAAATCCCCAGCGGCGACTGGGGTAGACCTCCAGGGCCGTCGCATAAGAGGAGACATTTATTGCTGGTGCGCTGCGGCTGGTTAGATCACCGCGAACCTCCCTATCCTTGCAGGACTTATGGCTGATTTAAGACCCAGAGGTGAGTGACACTATTGGGCGGGGCCCTGGTTGAGAAGCGCTGCCCTCCGACTGACGATCTTCCCACACCGCATAACTGGGGGAGCGGAGTGGACCGCTGGAGGGGGAGCACTCCGCACTTGGGACGCTGGAAATTAATGGAGATTGCTGAATGAGCGGTTGAACAGGGGGCTGCCCGGAGGCGGCGGAGGGATCCCCTGGCTGACGATCGTTCGGCGGGCGGTCAGCTGCGGGCACTGGTGAGTGGGGCCTCGCTCGCAACGGGCGTTATCTGGTGCCTGCGACCTACTCGGACGGTGTGAGGGGACTCCCGGGAGGCTGTGCTGGTGCTGGTGGCCTGAAGCGCCTCAAACTATGGGGAAACCACGAGGGAGGCAGGGGGGAGCGCCCCCGGAGCCAGACGAAGAGGTAGCGGACCAAGGGAAGCAGGATGCTGCAGAACTGCAACCTGAGGGACTGATGCAGCAGCAGGTAGACCAAATACTCAAAGCCATTACTGACACTAGGGATGCCCTGCAGCAGGACATCGCGCATGTGGCACTAGGGCTGGGCCTCCTTCGAACGGACCACGCTAAACTGGCTGACCGAGTGAAGCAGACAGAAGCGACGTTGGAGGTCCTGGAGCCTACTCAGAAGGCGCTGGCGGCTCAGATGGGGGATGTCATGCACCGATTACAAGCCCTGGAGCGGAGGGCTGAAGATGCTGAAGGGCGGAACCGAAGGAATAATATACAGGTGGTGGGGCTGCCGGAAGGAGTAGAAGGGGCCAATATGGTAGACTACTTAGAAGGCTGGCTGCGGACTGAGGTTGCCCCTGAGGGCCTGACCCCCTTCTATACCCTGGAGAGAGCACATAGGGTACCGGCTCGGCCGCTGGCATCCGGAAGACCGCCCAGGCCGGTGGTGGCACGACTACTTCATTATAAAGATAGGGACCTGCTGCTGCACAAGGCTCGCTCCTCGGGCCCCTACAGGGTGGACAATAGTAATGTGACACTGTTCCCGGATTACACATTTGAAGTGCAACGCCGTCGAGCTTCGTTCTTGGCGGTCAAGAAGGCACTCCGAGATGAAGGCCTTCAATATTCCCTGATGTTCCCTGCACGCTTGAGGGTGATCTTGGACGGTAAAACGCACTTTCATGATAGTCCTGAGGAGGCGTGGACTTGGTTGGAGTCCTATAGAGCAGGTATGGGAGAAGCAGGGCGCGGCATGGGGCCGCCTGCAGACGCACCACGCCCACGCCGGTCGCCGCGCATTAGACGGCGCCTTCCTGGCCCTCAGAGACCCACGGTGACTCAAACAGAGAAGGAGAGATCGGCAGCGTTGCAGGCCGTGACGGAAATATCCCAGGAAAGAGGTGCGTCATCGGTGTTGGCGACAGAATCGGAGAAGGGCTCAGTGGAAACTGACTCAGATGGGACTGAATCGGGAAGTGTTCAACTGCCGCATGTTACGCCTGGGACAGCAGATGAGATCGTCGACGCTTAATACTGTAAGACTTTTCCATGAGAGCTTTTAGGGGGGGCTGTCCCTTGCTTGTCCCCCTCTCCCCATGGGCTTATTCTAGCTATTGGTCGGTACTGATAACAAGGGCTGGCTGGTTTTTTAAATATGCTGCTCCCTCAGAGCGGAATGCCCCACGGGATGTTGGGGCTTAATCATCACAGGGGTAAGACGCCAGATAGTGGTGGCACTGTGGATCTGATTTTCTCGGCTCTTGGTCATCTCCCCTATCTTTTTCAGTTTGTTGTTCCTCGGTAGCTACCAGAGGGACAGTTAGTTTACTAGTTTGGATGGGAACTAGTTTTAGTGCCTGTTCTGGGGTGGGGATGTTGGGGGGTTTTGTGGGTTTATTTTGGGGAAGTTGGGGCCACCTGTGTCCACAAGGAGCGAGCAGTTACTTATGGGTTCTCGATTGCAATCTGGGGACGTTACCTGAATTAAAATGCATCACATGGAATGTACGGGGGATACATACAATGCTGAGACGCCATAAGGTGCATGCTTCCTTGGCGCGCAGGGGGGCCCACATTGCTTTCCTCCAGGAAACACATATTAGCCGGCATGAAGGCTTGGCGTTGCAGCGTAGATGGAGAGGGCAACTTTTTTACACAACATACTCCGCTTTTGCCAGGGGAACACTGATTTGGATTAGAGCAGGGGTCCCTTTTCAGCCGACGCAGCATTTAGTGGATCCAGAAGGGAGATTCGCGGTAGTGGTGGGTCGCCTTAATGGTAAAGATGTGACGTTATGTAGTGTATATGCCCCCAATGTGGACCAGGCGGCCTTTTTTACCCACCTGTCAGGGAGGTTGGCGCCCTATTTGACTGGCCCGGTAATTATGGGCGGCGATTTCAATTCTATAACAGACACTGATATGGATAGATCTCATCCCCCATTGCCTGAAGCACCCATACATAGAATTTCCAAAGTCAGACGGGACTGGCAGAGTAGATGGGGGGCTAATAGACACGTGGCGCGCGCAGCACCCAGGGGAGCGAGATTATTCTTTTTTCTCTACGCTACACGAATTACATGTGCGGCTGGATGCGATATTATGCACCCCAGACATTCATACTAAGGTGGGTCACAGTGAATATCTCACGAGAACACTCTCGGATCATAACCCGTTATTGTTGAGGATCCACTGGGCCCAAGAGAGACCCGCGATTCCGACCTGGCGGTTGCGGCCAGAGGCACTGGAAGACCCGGTCTTCCGCGAAGAGGTCGGGACAGGCATCACTCAATACTTTCTTGAGAATGAGGGCACGGCGTCGACGTCAACACTGGAATGGGACGCTTTTAAAGTGGTGGTAAGGGGACTGTGTATCACCAAAATGGTGGGGGTACGGAAGACACTACTGCGGGATATAGATGCAGCAGAGCAACATTTGCGAACGGCTGAGAGGGCTCGCCCTGAGAACCCGGGTGAACAGGGGGAAGTCTCGGACGCTAGAGAGGCAGTGGCTGTACAAATAGAGCAGTTGCGTGGTTTCGACCACAAGTCATACTTGGCGCGTGCGCATGCGGAACAAGACAAAGCAAGCACACTGCTGGCATGGTTGGCCAACCCGGCCCCTTGGGGTACACCCATACTAGACCCGACCTCTCCGACGGGAGCTCCGGTGTATTCCCAGCAGGGGATAAATGGGTTGTTTTTAGACTATTATACCGAGTTGTACCGGAGCAAATTACAGGTTACTGGGGATGCCATAGGGGATTTCTTAGCAGATATAGCGTTACCGCAACTAGAGGAGACGCAGGCAGACCTGCTAGGACAGGAGATTACACTAGGGGAAATACGGAGTGCGGTTAAACATATGGCACGTAATAAAACGCCGGGTATGGACGGGCTGCCTATAGAGTTTTACTCGGTTTACATCGATTTCTTGGCCCCTAAGTTGTTGGCTGTTTTTAAGGAGGCAAGGAAGGTTGGAGTATTACCGGCCTCCACCCGAGAGGCTGTCATTATTCCATTGCTGAAGCCCGGGAAGGACCCCTCTGATAAGACAGCCTACCGCCCTTTATCCATGCTAACCTCCGATTATAAAATTCTGAGTAGGATCCTTGCAACTCGGCTCCTTCCATATATGGTGCAGCTGGTCCACCGAGATCAGGCGGGATTTATCCCAACCCGGAATACGGCCACCAATGTGCGACGTCTACTCCGCATATTAGGGGAAGACCACTGTCTTGTTACCTCTGCGGCCGTCCTGTCGGTAGATATTGAAAAGGCGTTTGACAGCCTGGAATGGCCATACCTGTTCCAAGTTATGCGCACATTTGGTCTTGGGGAGGCTTTTGTGGGATGGACCAAAATTCTTTACAGATCGGCGACAGCTCGGGTTCGGATGGGGACTATGGTTTCCTCCTCTTGCTCAGTAGGGCGGGGAACGCGACAGGGGTGCCCGCTTTCTCCTTTGTTATTTGCATTGGCCATTGAGCCATTAGCGGCACATGCCAGACTGGGACGGCACTACCTCGGGCTAGACTTACGCGGGGCTGTGCAGTAGATTTCACTCTATGCCGATGATTTACTTATGTTTCTGGCCAATACAGCGGAGGCTCTGGATGGAGCGACGACCCTTCTTCGCGCATTTGGAAGGGTTTCGGGGCTTGGGGTGAATTGGGCGAAGACCTGCCTGTTTCCGGTGATCCCATCGGAGGCTGGCCCCACCCATGTTGAAGGCATTCGGTGGGAGCCTCGATGATTACCCTATCTCAGAACCAACATTTATCATACACCTGATGACCTGCTGGAAGGTAATATAGGCAGAGCCATGCGAGGACTTAGGGGTAGTTTAACGTTTTGGGGCACTTTGCCACTTTCGGTGGCCGGTCGGGTGGCACTTTTAAAGATGGTAGCGCTCCCCCGTTTGTTGTATTACTTTAGGACACTGCAGATTTGGGTCCCGGGATCAACCTTTAGTCAGCTCCGCTCAATGGTCGGGGGGGGGGGGTTTATGTGGGGGAATGGAAGACGGCGGGTGGCACTGGCTACGATGACGCGCCCGAGGACTGATGGGGGACTGGCTGTGCCAGACTTCGAGCTATATTACTTGGCAGCTCATCTGCAGTGGCTTACTCAGGCGGTGGCACTGGAGTTTAGGGGCCCAGATGGCCCTGACGGGCGATGGATTCCACGCCATGTACTGTCCTTTATCGTACTTCAGCAGCGGCTGCCCCTTGGGACGCTTTCTAATGAGGAGCGGACGCTGAGGCTGTGTTGGAATCGGAGCCAGCGCAGAGCTGGAATTACCCGTCCTTATGCCCCGGAGATACCTTTGGGTATGTGTTCCGCCCTCCCACACGGGTGGCGGGGGGTACTGGACTGCGTTGGCCGAGTGGGAGACGTTGGGAGTACAAGTATTGGGGGATTTATATGAAGACGGTGCCCTGTTGCCCTATCAGGCCCTGCAGGATAGATATGGCCTCCCTCGTGGGGTTTACTTACTACATTCGGCCCTGGTTTCGGCAATACAGCGTCATTGGAGGGAGGGACTACTGGAACCACAGATGTCCATGGCGTGCCAGTATGTATTGATGGCAGCGGGGACCTTCAAAGCTATTACATGTTTATACAGGCGCATGGTGGACGAGGGAATGGAGCCACTGAGGGAATTGCAACAGAAGTGGGAGGTGGATCTAGGCAAGGAGATCCCCAAGAAGACATGGGCTCAATTAGTCAGGAGAGCATGGAAAAGTACCAGGAATGCCAGATTCCAGCTGGTTCACTTCTTTATACTACACAGGGCATACCTTACTCCTGCTAAGATTAATAAGTATTTTAAAATAGACACTGCCCAGTGCCCACGTTGTACTCTGGAGGGGCGGAGTTTCATCACATGATGTGGGGTTGTCCACAACTGGTAACGTACTGGGAGGAGGTGGTTGACCTGCTCTGCGAAGTTACGGAAAGACGAGTAGAACCTGACATGGGTACTTGTTTGCTGCACTGGTTTCCGCATACACCCAAAACGAAGGTAACAAGTAAGTTTTTAGACCTGGGTTTGTTGCTGGCTAAGAGAGATATCACAGCGCACTGGAAGTCAAGGCGAGGGCCCAACTTTGAGAGGTGGAAAGCAGAATTAATTAAATGGGCAACGAGTGAAAGTACAGTTCGGCTTCAGCATGCCAGGCGGACTAATAATGATAAGGCGCTGGAGACTGCAAGGGCATGGGAGGCCATAGTTCTGTCACTGCAAGCGCCAGAGGCAGACTCAGATGCAAACTCGGCCCTGAATGCACAGACGGGATCACCCTGAACCACAAGAGCAGTAAGGAATCCCCTGTTACAACCATACTGTGCATCTGTTGAAATGGAATGATTAGAGGTTAGAATGTACCGTGCTGCTGTTACTGCGATAAGTACTGCTGAGGGAATTGTTGTTCTATCATTCATAGACTGCTAGTAGATAGGACACACCGGTGGAAGTGGGTGGGCTGGGTCGGCTTATTTTTTGTTATATTACTCAGTTGAAATGGCACTGGCACACCTTGGCTGCTAGCAAGGAATGGACCTCTATCCGATTGTTGTACATTATAGAGGTACGTGGCTAGCGAGCGATAGCCTAAAAAATGTATGCATATAAACCACGTGATCATGACGATAAGGTACTATGAGACAACTGACCAGAGGTGATGTTGCTATGATGAATACTGAGTATTATTATTGTTGTATTATCTGCCTGTTGTTGTGTGGAAAAACTAATAAAAATATATTTAAAAAAAAAATAAAAAAAAAAATAAGAAAACCTCACAGTCAACTGCATGCCATGGCAGTGACCATAGGATACTGGTACTGTGCATCAGTAGCCTGGACTTCTGTAGTGACATAGGTCAGAGAAGTGGGTTGGAGAGAGAAGAACACAGAAACAGTATCAGGGTCACTGACTCTACTCAATTCAAAATGAATTTAAATATAAGCGTCCTTTGGGAATGCTTAGATTCTAACTTCACAGTATTCTTTCACATCCACACTTTCATTCACCCCACAACCATTACACATTTCATAAAAGGGAACACTGTTAATACCAACAGTCCATATACTGGCACAGAAATACAAATGATGCATAAATATGCTGACTTTATTAAAAATATGTACAAGACTAAAAACATATCATATATAAAGAAAAATGGAAGATTTCTTCTCCATCAAGAAAACAACACACAATAAGATTGACAATTTCCCAAATAAATTTCTTAAAAAACACACAGCACGAGAGATCAAAAAGACATTAAATGTTGTCATTGGGTACCATAACCCATGCACAACTACTATACACAATCACCCTAATGTATCAACCTTCATCAACATTTGGGGTAGATTGAGAGCGGTGAGTTTATGGAAAACGAGCGTCGACGCGTTTCGAAGGTATAGTCTAGTTGAACCTTCTTTTTCAAGACTACTTGGAATTGTACTCTCGGTGATTAAAACATCTATAATACATTACTTTCTCAGATAAACACGCTGTTTGGCCACTGTTACATAGGTCCAAATATCAAAATGGGCAAACCGGAACTTGTTTCACCTGTTTTGTATTCTATTATCGGATGAATACTCTGCCCCACATTTATCTGTGTCGATTCAGACTCAGTTGCAAATTATGCTAAACTGATTTTCATCTAAAAACAACTGTTTAGAATTGCTTTATTGCCGGATTCCCTTCATGCAAGGTGGCTGTAAATTCGTAATTCAAATTCTTATGTTAAACTGTTTATCCTTCGGGTCCTTATGCTTTTACGGCCCTTTTCTAAGCTCATGCAGGGAACCGAAAGACCTTTAGTTCGTCCGTCTGGCTAATGGTTGTGGGGTGAATGAAAGTGTGGATGTGAAAGAATACTGTGAAGTTAGAATCTAAGCATTCCCAAAGGACGCTTATATTTAAATTCATTTTGAATCCTAGTCCTTTGGGTTCCAAAGGGTTCCTCTCTTTTTTAAGAAGTCTACTCAATTCAGCCTGGTTCTGTGGGGACAGGATGTGTTCTTGACAGAGGAGCTGGAAGGGGAAGCCGCACATGCCACCCAATCCCCTGTCCCCCCATGGATATTCGGTCTTGCAAGGCTGAGTGACCTCCTTAGGTTGAAAACAATGTTCAAAGTAAGATTGAGCGCTTCAAGCAGCGTCTCCACCAGCTGCTCACTTGTTTGCAATGGGAGCTTTACAGTCCCTTGTTTGGTATTTTATGAAGGGAGGGCAAGTCACTGAACTCGTGGCTGGATGGTGTTTGCTAGATAGTCACTGTTTAGTTGGTGCAGGTAAACAGGTAGAAGCAGTTCAAAGAAGACGTTTTGGAACTATCTTGATTGCCTATATTTAGAGATGGACGGGGCTTCACGGTATACAAACACTCTGAAGAGGGCCTTTTGACTTCTCAGAAGGCTTTAATGCACTCGTCATATGGTCTAGTATCATACTGTTTTGCAGGAAGTTGTGACTAATTCACAATTTTAAATCCGGTTTAATGCATTGTTCGAGTCTGAATGTCACTGACCACTGAAGGACCAGTGTGTATTCAGAGGTAAGCTGCTGGTTAAACTGGATTAAGCTGGCTTGGCAGGAACTTTGTATATTTCAGCCAGCCATCTCCAGATGGAGAAAAACAACTCCCTTAAGGGGTACTGTTGGTGTCCTTAGCTGAGGGTCCGTTGGACACAGTTTTTTCATCACAGGTGAGCTCAAAGAAATATGACTGAGACGCGATTAAAGGGTAACTAGATTCAAGCTCTATTACTTCTCGAAGTTTAGTAATGGAAAATTCAGGGGCCTGACTGTCTCGGGAGAGGGTTAAGTGAAGAGAAAAGTGTGATCCTGCATGGCGTATCTTGAGCAACTAAAGGTAAGCTACTTTACTACACTGCTGTATCTCTTTATAGGAGATCCCATTCACTTGCAGGGTGCCACATGCAGGTGTGTGTGTGGGGGGGGGGGGAGGAAGGATCCCCTTTTGGGACCTTCAAGGATTTCCCATGGGGACCCTGTATGCAAAACCATCTGGGCGCAGTCAGTGGACCATACCTTAAATTCTTTACATCGCCTCCCAAGTGCCACTCTCCCAACAAGGAATCGTGTGAGATTACTCACCTCAGGAATTGGAGCACTTTTGGCATGTACAACACTGCTACCATAAATCAATATTCCATAACTTTTCGGCAGCAGAACAAGGGCAATTTTTCGCAAAGTCTGGTAACCAGGCACATTCAATTTTCAGCCTACACTTACTATAATCATCTTACCAGGTCTCCTTATGTGCATATTGTTTTATTACTAGTTCCGTGTCTCCCTCAGACCATTTTATTTTGGTTTTGCTTTTTGCCTCCACTACTTCTGTTGAGAGATCATTCCATTCCTTCACTTTACTTTCTGTGAAATGTCTATTTGCAAATATCACTTCTGAGCCTTCCCCTTTTCATCTCGTATCGTCCATCTCCTCTAGTTCTAGGAGGTGAACATCCATTTAAATGTTTTTATCTGGCATGGGGTCGGGGAAGTGAAGTGCGGGAAAGACAATACGCCCATCTAAAAAGAGAATTTAGGGCTCAAAAGATGGAGATTTCGATTTTAATTGATCTTTCATTGGGTTTTGGTAACTCGCTGCAGAATGAGCTGTGGTCTTTTAATTTGTTTCCAGGCATCTTGTGGGAAAGATCAAACAGTATCAAGTCTATGTTTGTATAACATGTATTGAAATATTTGTATGATAGCTGTAAATAATGCCTGTGTGAATTGGTTGTGTGTTTTTACAAAAGAACAACACACAAAGAGAAACTTGCCACACTTAGGGAGATGCATAACACAAGTGACTAATGAATGACCAATCACCCATGAGAGTACGCTGTATGCATGCCAGCGAGGCACTGATTCCAGTGCGCTAGGTGAAGAAGCATTACAAAGGACAATCATTTGGTAACCTGAAGAAGTCTCAGTACTAACAGATCCTCTGCTGTTGCACATATATAGGACACTTATGTTCATTTAAGGCCTTTTCTCCTAATATTCTCTTTGGACCCAGTAGCTGGTTGACAGCAGATTGACTTCTTACAGAAGTATAGCATTCATCTGAGAGAACTGTTTTATCTTTATTGATCCACTGTCAGCTTCTCCACAGTTCTACTTACATTATTGTCCTTTGTTTAGATCCTGACTTTACATTTCATGCACTCCCAATAATGCCTCCAAGGATCACTGTTGAATGCCCCCGTTTCAAAGGCACCTGTCTCAAGTTGTGTCGCTGAAACAAGCAGACAGAGTACAAGTGCCCAAAAATCTAATTCAAATTCGCATCTGTGTCTCTAGACCCCACCTGATTACACTCTGAGTGATGTTCAACAGTTTTGTAGAAATCGGCAATATTTCTTAATTGGCAAAACCACAAAACATTGTGAGAAGAAGCAACAGAATAGAAAAACCTACAACACCACCGGCAAAACAGATCAAGGGGAAAGACACCAGGTACTGATGTCTGCCCTCTTACAAACCATTCCCTAAACCACCATCAAGGACACATCCAGAAGTCTACATGAGAGCTTTTCACCCTTTGGCCAGACTCATAAAAATGTTTCAAAGATTGTGCAGCCATCCACCCATAACCATTCTCATTAACCAGTAGTTTAAATACGTCCAATATAAATAGGTGCCTTGACCCAGTCCTCAACAACGACAGGCATAGCCCTGCCTCCCCACTGTAAACAAGTGTGGACAAAGGTGCTGTTTCCCAACTCCAGGCTCCTTTTGACACCCTTGGTCTTCAAGACCCACTGTTGCCTGGGTTTTACAATGCAGTGGATTTGAAACCGCCCTGTTCAAAAACTCAGAAGAGGCCCCAGACAGCCAACCGTGACTCCTGATGCTTGTAAACCTCTGTGCGAATTCACAACAGTAGACAACGGCAACCTTCTTTGTCGCTTTTATGAGGAAGAGGGGGTCTCCGACTCATTGGCCCCCTAGTTCTTTTATCCATCCTTCCACCCACCAATCCATCCACCCCTTTCCTCCCCACAAACACAACCTAAAAAAAACACTGTTTGCACTGAACAGCTTGACTTGCCACTCTGATGGCAGTGAGAGTGAGTAGGACACACAGCATAATTCATATTCCAGTTTTAGGTCTCGCCTAGCGATGCAGCGCAAAGCGCTGCTCGCTATGCGAGATCTATTGTTGCCGACTTTTGCTCCGATGCGGGACAGGACAGGTGCACGCGTACGGCAAGTCCTGGACAGGAGATGTGCACGCGTATGGTGCGAGCAGAAGTTGTAATAACGCCGCAAGCCGTACGCGTGCACATCGACTGTCTGTGCTCAAGCTTAACAGACAGGAGATGTGCACGCGTACGGCTCGCGTCTTTTTACAACTCCTGCTCGCACCATACGCGTGCACATGTCCTGTCCAGGCGCGGCGTCCAGCATGCCTCCCGCTCAACCCCACTCACCGGCCCTTGTGGGGACTCAGTGCTGAATCTTGCTCCGGCCGCACCATGCGGCATTCACGAAGGCGGGGTGGGCTCCCTGCCGGACTTCCTTCTGCGGGGTGGGCTCCCGCCGGACTTCCCTCTGCGGGGTGGGCTCCCGCCGGACTTCTCTCTTCTCCAACACACGGGGCTCCCTCAGCTCACGGGAGCCCCGGACACCTCCGGCCGCGCGCTCCATGCGCCGCCCATGTGCCACGCAACTGACGTCGCCCGGCGCCGGACAGCAGATGTGCACACGCACGGCGGCTCGTGGGCTTCAGAGCCTTTTCGCAATGTCGCGTTTCCTTCAGTCATTCTTCCGGGTCTGTTCGCCGTCATGGAGAAGGACGCTGCTCCCAAGATGGCGACCGCCGAGGGCCAGGCGCGTTTCGGGCAGTCAGTAAAAGGACTGTTGACCGAGAAGGTGAACACCTGTAGCGTTGACGTCATCGCCCTCACCAAGCAGGTGCTGAAGGGATCGCGCAGCTCTGAGGTGAGTCGCGCAGCGCTATAGCGCGTCACCACCTGGCGGCACTGTATCTTAAGAAGATACATACGAAACCATTCACATGTACAGGCTCTGACAGCGGCATTTTAGAATCAACTGTAGACGTAGCTGCCAAGGTTTCAGATTGCTATGTGTGACTTTCATAATTTCAGAGTAAATATAAGTGACATTTTAATGTTCGAAATGCTGCAAAACCTTCATTTTCAGTCACAGTTGGATTCTCTTCAAAAGCTTTCAACCAAACCGCCATTTTACTATTTTTCGATTCAGTGACATACTTGTATGTTAATTGTAGATCATTTTGGCCCCCCACTGAAAGACTAAACATTGCAAGCTTATGGATAACCATGGTTGAGGCACAGCAAAAAAACATATTCCTTCATTTCTGAAAGGCATGCAATACACATTTTTTTGAATGAACAATCTCATCTACATTAAAAGGGGGGAAAACCATGAACAATCCCCCCCCCACACCCCACCCCCTCCGTGCCCTGACCATTTACAGCACTCCACTGCTTTCCAGTCAGGTTCACACTAGCCCATTTCTAATATTTACCAAGGTACTTGCATCCATCCATACATACAATGTTTGCACGTATCAAGCAACAGAATCTGACTCTTCATCTAGAAAGTAAATACATGATGAGCTGCTAATCCTTAAAAAATACACAATAGCTTATAAATTTTGCTTATAAACTCATAAAAATGTTCTCATATTATTGTGCATGCCAAACATTTCGTCAGTGTTTCCTCATTCATATTCAGCAACACACAAAAGTGGAAAATACATTGTCCAGTTCTGTGGACTTAATTGCAATGGAGGACAGGGTTAGCCCAACCCATTGTACTAGGAAGTCAATGGCCTTGGTTCCTGTTCGTAGGTATCATCATCTCTGTAATTAGGGCGTTTTTTTTTTTTTAATCAGATTGCACCATTTGGTTTCTCATTCATTCAATTAATTTGTTGCCTATAATGCTTCTTGTTAAGCTGAGCAGGTGCTCCATGTGAACAGCATTCTAACACCATGGAAAAAAAATATATGTTTCAATTAGGAACAAGCATTTGCAATGCAACAGGTCTCGCATTTACGCGAGTTTGAGCTATTGGCATTGTAAATGACAATGCCTTTTCTTTATGTTTTAGTTTTTCAAACATAAATAAAAGCATTGTCATTTACAATGCCAATAGCTTAAACTCCTGTAACTGCGAGACCTATTGCATTGCAAATGCTTGTTTAAACTTGCGAGTAAATGAAAACTATGAGGCAACAGTACAGTTTAAGGTTTTTTGTAATTTTGCTCATGCAGTAGCCATGGCACATTTTGTACAGGAAACTGCACTGATAAAGGGTCGGCAAAGAGAGCGTTTCTACTGAGGATTCCACTTGTACCGAGGAAATTCAGGTCGACACAGTCGCCGACCACGACTATCAGCTGGGCTGCGACAGACGACACAACGCCGTCTCATGAAATGCGCTCCAACGGAGGACGAAGTGCGTGCGCATGCATGAAAGCAGGGCGGCTGTGAACAAGGATGCCAGGGCCACTTATCGTTAGATAATATTATAAACTAGTATTTACGCAGCTGAGAGGTGGAATGAACAGGATTCGATGTCATGACACAGGATGCCGTCCATCCTCATTCTTGTAAAACACTTGGCAGGAGACGCAGGAGGTAGGGCACAGCTTGTACACGAGCAGGGGCGTTATCACCGCCCCCCTCTCTCTATCAGCTAGAGCTGGGGGCGGGAGCCGACACTGGGCTTGAAGGGTTAGGAAGCCGGGGCCCGCCAAAATTGGGATTAGTTGTTTATTGCGTCTTCTGCCTGCAGACAAAAGACCATAACTAACACTTTAAATAAAAGCCGTGTCAGAGCTGAGGGGTGTGTGACCAATGCTGCCAAGTGAGCAAAGGGCCTAGAGGAGACCGTGAAAGAGAAATGATGAATATAGGAAAAGAAAGAGAGGAAACAAAAAAAAAAAATGAGAGAGAGGAAGTAAGAAGGAAAAGGAAATCGACAAAAGCAAAAATATGGGGAGAGAGAGAAAGGAGAGAGAAAAGGGTAGAAGTAAGGATTTGAGAACGGAAATGTAAAAAGAAAGACGGTTTCAAATGAAGAAGTAACTGTTATAAAGAAGGAAGGAAATGTGAGAAGAATGACAGAAGAAAGCATCATAATAAGAATGAACGAAAAGAGGAAAGGAGTGGAAAAGAAGAATAGATGCAAGGCTGAAAGGAGGGAGAAAAGTCTGGAGGGATGCACAGTTGAAAGAATGGATGGACGGGTAAAAGGATGAATGTATCAATGATGTAATGAAGAGGGAAGAATGGATGAGTAAAATGATGGATGGATGAGGGAAGGCACGGGAGAAAGTAAAGATGAGTGGGTCGAGGGTGGATGATAGTTGATTAAATGTATGGAAATGTGAAATAATATGTTCCTGAAAGGATGAGTAGATGGATGAAAGAATGGATGAATAAACCATTAGATGGTTCAAAGTGGGGGTATTTTCATCTTCTGACAGCTCCCTTTTACACCAATAGATTTAGTTCCAAAAGGAAGCTCTGATACCTCTATAAAGGGGAAGTGGCTTGAAAAGAAGATACCCAAATAAACACAGGTCAAAAGAGTGTAAGGCTGTGAATGGCTTATACTGTGAATGCCACAGAGTGTGAGGTTGTGAATGTCTTACACTGTGAGTGCCGCAGAGTGTGAGGCTGTGAATGTCTTACACTGTGAATGCCGCAGAGTGTGAAGCCGTGAATGTCTTTCACTGTGAATAACGCAGAGTGCGAAGCTGTAAATGCCTTACACTGTGAATACCGCAGAGTGCGAAGCTGTAAATGCCTTACACTGTGAATGCCACAGAGTGTGATGCTGTGAATGTCTTACACTGTGAGTGCCGCAGAGTGTGAAGCTGTGAATGCCTTACACTGTGAATGCCGCAGTGTGAAGCTGTGAATGCCTTACACTGTGAATGCCACAGAGTGTGAGGCTGTGAATGTCTTACACTGTGAATGCCGCAGAGTGTGAGGCTGTGAATTACTTACACTGGGAATGCCGCAGAGTGTGAGGCTGTGAATGCCTTACACTGTGAATGCCGCAGAGTGTGAGGCTGTGAATTACTTACACTGTGAATGCCGCAGAGTGTGAAGCCGTGAATGTCTTACACTGCGAGTGCCGCAGAATGTGAGGCTGTAAATGTCTTACACTGCGAGTGCCGCAGAGTGTGAGGCTGTGAATGTCTTACACTGTGAGTGCCGCAGAGTGTGAGGCTGTGAATGTCTTACACTGTGAATGCCGCAGAGTGTGAAGCTGTGAATGCCTTACACTGTGAATGCCGCAGAGTGTGAGGCTGTGAATGCCTTACACTGTGAGTGCTGCAGAGTGTGAGGCTGTGAATGTCTTACACTGCGAGTGCCGCAGAGTGTGAGGCTGTGAATGCCTTACACTGTGAGTGCTGCAGAGTGTGAGGCTGTGAATGTCTTACACTGCGAGTGCCGCAGAGTGTGAGGCTGTGAATGTCTTACACTGTGAATGTCTTACACTGCGAGTGCCGCAGAGTGTGAGGCTGTGAATGTCTTACACTGTGAATGCCGCAGACTGTGAGGCTGTGAATGTCTTACACTGTGAATGCCGCAGACTGTGAGGCTGTGAATGTCTTACACTGTGAAAGCCACAGAGTGTGAGGCTGTGAATGTCTTACACTGCGAGTGCCGCAGAGTGTGATGCTGTGAATGTCTTACACTGTGAATGCCGCAGAGTGTGAAGCTGTGAATGCCTTACACTGTGAATGCCGCAGAGTGTGAGGCTGTGAATGTCTTACACTGTGAATGCCGCAGAGTGTGAGGCTGTGAATTACTTACACTGGGAATGCCGCAGAGTGTGAGGCTGTGAATGCCTTACACTGTGAATGCCGCAGAGTGTGAAGCTGTGAATTACTTACACTGTGAATGCCGCAGAGTGTGAAGCCGTGAATGTCTTACACTGCGAGTGCCGCAGAATGTGAGGCTGTAAATGTCTTACACTGTGAATGCCGCAGAGTGTGAGGCTGTGAATGTCTTACACTGTGAATGCCGCAGAGTGTGAAGCTGTGAATGCCTTACACTGTGAATGCCGCAGAGTGTGAGGCTGTGAATGCCTTACACTGTGAGTGCCGCAGAGTGTGAGGCTGTGAATGTCTTACACTGTGAGTGCCGCAGAGTGTGAGGCTGTGAATGTCTTACACTGTGAGTGCCGCAGAGTGTGAGGCTGTGAATGTCTTAAACTGTAAATGTCGCAGAGTGTGAAGCTGTGAATGCCTTACACTGTGAATGCCGCAGAGTGTGAGGCTGTGAATGCCTTACACTGTGAGTGCTGCAGAGTGTGAGGCTGTGAATGTCTTACACTGTGAATGTCTTACACTGCGAGTGCAGCAGAGTGTGAGGCTGTGAATGTCTTACACTGTGAATGTCTTACACTGCGAGTGCCGCAGAGTGTGAGGCTGTGAATGTCTTACACTGTGAATGCCGCAGACTGTGAGGCTGTGAATGTCTTACACTGTGAAAGCCACAGAGTGTGAGGCTGTGAATGTCTTACACGGTGGA
This sequence comes from Calotriton arnoldi, assembly GCA_963921515.1. Lineage (NCBI taxonomy): Eukaryota > Metazoa > Chordata > Amphibia > Caudata > Salamandridae > Calotriton > Calotriton arnoldi. The sequence goes on from CAWUFW010010542.1 coordinate 290,422, forward strand.
AGCCGCAGAGTGTGAAGGGGTAAATGTCTTTGCTCTCGATCTCCAACAACAGTTGTCCATTCAGAAAAGAAAAGTTGAGCTGAGGCTGGTGAGACTACTGGAGCATGTCGGACCGGGATCTAACCTTCTCCCTCCTAGTCCTACGCCATCTAAGGGAGGTTAAACGCCATGATTGTCCAATCCAAAAAGGCATTTACTATTACTGAACTAAATGGAAACAAAATGCAGCAATGGTACACCAAGTTATCCTCGCCCTTTTCCGGATGTCACAGCCCCAGAGTCTTAAAGATGAGTTATAGACATCGTTAAGGAGAGGGGCGTCAATGTTGCGAGACCAGGCCAACTAGAAATATATTCTGTTTATTGTAATTGCATTTATGTAGGGTTTAATGCCTCTGAAAAGGCGTTGAAGTGCTTTATGCTGGGCAGCATGTTACGCTTGAACCTAAGGTTAGTAGTTAATCCAGTGATTATTGTTGATTATTGGGATTGGTCTTGTGCTGTCCGGAAAAACAATCCATATGTTTACTCCAGTTTCTTTGTGGTGATAAATTAGTAGAAGTTAGGTGTGATCATTAGTTGGGAGGGGGGCTATGCGAGTTCATGCAGATGGTATTAACCTATAGAGGTTAAAGAGTGTCATCAGAGGGATCACACATTCATGGCAATTCGATACCTAAGGTACCTAAGCAGGGCGTAGGAGGGGTGCACGCTCCAACATTGCCGTGGTTTGCTCCAAAGGCATCTTCATAAGACTTGTTAAGGTAGGAGGAGTTCAGAAAAGGCCCACTTACAGGAGTACTGGAAGTACATTTTAAAAACGAATTGAAAGGGCCAAGGGGCAGAAGAGGAAAAGTAGAGTGAGAGCAAACACTGACTGACATTACACAAGCACTACGGTATTACACCAGGTAACCATGGAGGCAGAGGGCATGACCTACCAGTACTTGTTCAGTGTATTTATGGTGCTTCTTTTTACCAAGTGTGTCACTGATGAGCTGCGCTGCGTCACCCTTGACTTGGTGCTGCAGCTGATGGGCGCTGCTGCCACTCCAGTCTGTGTGGCTCATACTGTAAGATGTCAGTGCCTGGGCGCTGCTGCCCCTCCAGTCTGTGTGGCTCATACTGTAAGATGTCAGTGCCTGGGCGCTGCTGCCCCTCCAGTCTCTCAGTGTGCGGCTCATACTGTAAGATGTCAGTGCCTGGGCGCTGCTGCCCCTCCAGTCTCTCAGTGTGCAGCTCATACTGTAAGATGTCAGTGCCTGGGCGCTGCTGCCCCCTCCAGTCTCTTAGTGTGTGGCTCATACTGTAAGATGTCAGTGCCTGGGCGCTGCTGCCCCTCCAGTCTGTGTGTGTGAGGCTCATACTGTAAGATGTCAGTGCCTGGGCGCTGCTGCCCCTCCAGTCTCTCAGTGTGCGGCTCATACTGTAAGATGTCAGTGCCTGGGCGCTGCTGCCCCTCCAGTCTGTGTGTCTCATACTGTAAGATGTCAGTGCCTGGGTGCTGCTGCCCCTCCAGTCTCTCAGTGTGCGGCTCATACTGTAAGATGTCAGTGCCTGGGCGCTGCTCCCCCTCCAGTCTCTCAGCGTACAGCTCATACTAGAAGATGTCAGTGCCTGGGCGCTGCTGCCCCTCCAGTCTCTCAGTGTGCAGCTCATACTGTAAGATGTCAGTGCCTGGGCGCTGCTGCCCCCTCCAGTCTCTTAGTGTGCAGCTCGTACCGTAAGATGTCAGTGCCTGGGCGCTGCTGCCCCCTCCAGTCTCTTAGTGTGTGGCTCATACTGTAAGATGTCAGTGCCTGGGCGCTGCTGCCCCCTCCAGTCTCTTAGTGTGTGGCTCATACTGTGTGATGTCAGTACCTGTGCGCTGCTGCCCCTCCAGTCTCTCAGTGTGTAGCTCCTATTGTAAGATGTCAGTACCTGGGCACTGCTGCCCCTCCAGTCTCTCAGTGTGCGGCTCATACTGTAAGATGTCAGTGCCTGGGCACTGCAGCCCCTCCAGTCTCTCAGTGTGCGGCTCATACTGTAAGATGACAGTATCTTGGCTCTCCATAAGTGCCTGTCTTCTGTAACACCATAAAATGGCTTCTCTGTGACATACTACTGTGTGAAGTGGTGCACTGATATGGGTGTACTGCTACCAGGACAGGCCTAAATGGACACAGGGAGTACACACTAAGAACAAAGACAGAGCTGAAGACTACGGGCCTTATTGTAAGCAGGGCCACTTGAATTATGCAATTCTGCTGCTGTGGCTTTTTTGCATAATTATGGATTTGCCACATAATCCATCATCTGCTGCATAATCTGCAGATTTTAAGAGAAAAAATTTGTTTCGAATTTAAACTGATCAAAAGTTACTAAGAATGTGGCAAAGTGTTCATGCGCAGTGGAAGACCGTTCGTAAAGGTTCAATGGTCATCTTTCAGTTGCTTGTTTCTGTATTTGGTTGTTAAACTGGTACTAATGTGGTTGAATTTTGTGGTTACAAATTTTACAATGTGTAAAAATTACAAAATAATGAAGCAATGCTATTAAAAATGTGAGCATTATGCTGCATAATTTTCCTTTTCTTGCTGCATAATTTGGTGCATCCCTGCCACATAATTCCAGTGGCCCTGATTTTAAGATGCCCTTTCATTCTGAGAAGAGGTGTGGCCCCACTGGAATTACAAGGTGTGCGTAACTCCACCGGCTCATTGTTTTCCACCCACAGACCCGGCCACAGTCCCTGGGTGAAAGACCAGGGGAATTGAGGCATAACCAATGGAACTAGTGATCCAATTTCAGAGGCGAACCTCAGGTCTCATCTCATAATCCCCTGGGTGGTCTTTAACTACACACGTTACATGCGTATCCCACAGAGGTGTCATTGAATAACACCATCACACTGTACAATTGTGTTTCCCCTGAAACCCGGGAGCCCCTATGGAAGATCTGTTTCTGAAGTCATGCATGTACTTGGAAGGTGCATCACTCTACCTGTTGTCCACGTACCTACTGACACAATGTGTGCTCCTATGACGTGCCATGCTCTTAGCGCTATGCGAAACACCTGTCACTCACAGCGCGTGGTATTTTGCAGGTGATAATGTTACGTGGAGAGAATGTAGGCACCCTGCATTCTCTCCACATAACATTTGCACCTTTGCTCACAGCTGCTCTGATACAATGTGGACATATACGGTGCATTATGCGTGTGGTAATGCTACCCGCGGATGGCGGCTGCAGACACACTCTCGACGCTTGTAGTACAGCGTGCTCTTAGCGCCACACGTCGTGGTATTGTTCCGGCGGTAATATCACGGACAGAGAGTGGGGGTGCGCTGCACCCGTTGCTCACAGATATGGTGATACAATGTGGGCTCTTATGGAGTATTAAGCATGTGGTAATGCCACCCAAGGAGAGCGGAAGCAGCTCTTGTGCTACACTCTGCTCTTAGCACTAGGAGTAGCACTTGTCCCTCAAGCACGACTCGTGGTATTTTGCCAGAGTGTTACGCTGCGATTTCCGCTGTACCTGTTGCTCACAGACATACCGTACTATGCACCTATAGAGTCAATTCCATTGCATCAGTGCTCCGGTATCGGGAGCACCGTACACTGGTGGTACGTTGCAGGCGCTCTCCTTACCTGGGCAGCTCATGCACCTCTCCCCCCAGGCGCTCTTCAAACTCCCCCCAGGCGCTGATGCCCTGGGAGCCGAAGGAGGCCAGGTCCAGGGTCTCGGACACCTCCTGGAAGCGCGCCGAGAAGTCCTGGAAGTCGATGGTCCCGTCGCGGTCCACGTCCAGCTTGCTGAAGAGCGGCCGCACCAGGCTGGGGCTGACCCCCAGCTCCCGGCACACGGTGGAGAAGTCCTCGAACTCCACCAGCCCCGAGCGGTTCACATCGCAGGCCAAGAAGAGGCGGCGCAGCTCCGGGCTGGACACCTCCTCGCTGGACCCCATGGGGACCGGGGAAGCGAGTCTGCCAACCTCCGCAGAAGAAGCACGTTCACTCAGTGAGAGCGCAGAGAGGCAGAGCCAGGGGGGCTGTCCCACTCTCGGAGGTCTGTGATCCCAGCCCTGCTCCGGGGGCTGCGGTAGAACACTTTGTCCGGGAAACCCTCTTTTCCACCACAGGCAGCGCTTTCCAGGGCTCCTCCTCTCGCCGAAACCACCCGGATTAATCACCGCACACGGGCTGCGAGAGCTGTCACCTGCCGGCCTCTGCTCCCAGCCGTGCCTGTCCCAGGGGAGGCGCAGCACCTGTCCTTCCGCCCTCTCTACTCCACTCCCTGCTACCACACTCTCTGCCCTCCCCCCTTTTCTTTAGCCCTTCCTAAACCCTGCTCCTCCAGCCCTCCTGTTCCGCGGCTTCCACTACCACCTCTTTCTTCATTCCTTCAGTCTCCCACCCCGCCCTCTCCCTCCTCCGCCCATTTCAAGCCCGCCCCCACCTTTCCTCCTGAAACAGCCCTGCCCACCCCACCCGGACAGATACTCTACTCTCGACTTTCATCTAACTTCTGCCCTCTCACCTCTGCCTGTTTACAGAGCTCAGTTGTCGCATCATTCATACCCGAGTCGGGGGCAGCCTGCATACAGTGAGGCAAGCAACACTTAGGGATAAGCTCCCGTTGGTACAGCAGGTTCAGTAGTACCGGGACCCAAAGTCCCGAGGGGCTCATTGAATCCTGACAATTGTTGTATTTTGCTACCCAAGCAACATTCAATGGGTCCATATTCCCTGCTTGTACCAGGGCCCATGGCCACCTTTCTGCACTGCTGGCGTCAAATACAGTTTCACTTTCTGTCTAAAAGAATAATCGCGCAGAAGTTTAATCTATCAATAAACGCGGAGTCTGTAAAAATCACCAAAATATTTTGGGCCAAAGAGGGGGCGCAGCACAGACCACAAAAAAGGCTTGCTATGTGTGAAAAAGGCCGCTTTATTGAAGACAGGTGCACCTTACAACACATTTTCCTTGGCCTTTGGCGTACAAAACTAATTTCACAGATAAACAAAACGGCAGACCTAGGTCACGCACATCTAAACCATGTACAATAATATTAACAGGTGGTGCATTCTCTTCCTGAACCCGCCGTTCCAGGGCCCAAAGGGAGGTCAAACTTTTTGAGAGAAGATGGAAGGTGCACTCGAATAGAACGAAATAGGGCGCAATCTGCCTTAATCGCACTGTGTGTGGTAGTTTCTCAATATCAATATTTCTCCGAGTCTGTATTGAAACCCCCAGTGCACACAGCACATCTCCCGGGAGCTCAGACGTTAACGTTTTGTGACCCTGCGCGCTGCAGCGCCAGCGCAGCTCGCGCTACTGAACGGGCTTTAACCAGACCCCCCAGGATATTGCGGCATGGATTAGCAAATTTAGCGGCACAAATATGGAAATTTAGCGGCACAAATATGGAAATTTAGCGGCATTTTTGCGGCACTTTATTTTACTCATAATCATTCATTTTCAGCCTTAAATCAATGGAAACTGTTTTAGCAGAGTATTCCACTTTGAATAGGCAACCTGGGATATGGAACAGAGGAAGCAGCCCACAGGTGAAGGCTGTTATCCCTTGGAAATGCAATCCTCCATTTGCTTTAGTATAGGTTCTGAGAAGCCCATCAAAGATGGCCTGGTAGCATCCCATGGGAAATGGCATTCTAGAACCTACCTTAGTGTATGCTCTGGGGGTCCAGATTGGAGGGACAGGGAGATACCCAAAGAAATTGAAATTATGCAACCAGTCACAGTATATGACCTGTGGAATCCACTTAGGAGCAGCAGAGGAGAAACTCATAATAAAGGAACTATACAACCGTGCAATACTTCAAGGCAAATCGCGAAATCCTGGAGGGTCTGGCTAGGGCTCCGACCGTTTGTTTTCACGGGTGAAGGGGGCGGGGGCACAACGTTATAACATTTGCAATGTAATAGGACTCGCATTTACGCGCGTCCAAGCTATTGACATTGTAAATGACAATGCCATTTATTTATGTTTTAAAAACCAAAACATAAATAAAAGGCATTGTCATTTACAATGCCAATAGCTCAAACTTGCGTAAATGCGAGACCGATTGCATTGCAAATGCTTGTTTTTTTACTATTCTACTAGGGTGACAGACATTTACACAGGACATGTATGGATGGATTTTGCTGCTGCTCTGTCCTCTCTCCACCACTTCCTTGCCGCCTGACAGTTTCCAGAGTGTGACTTCTTTTCACCTGATCTGCCCCATTGGGTTCACTGCCTGCCCACTAAGTGTCCTGTTCTGGCCCCTTGTCTCCATGGTACCCATCACCTTCTGGAAAATGTCCTCCTCTCTCTTGATTTCTACCCGCGCCAGGTTCTGCCCTAAGGTGCTCGCTGCCATCCCACTCCTTCCTGCCTTTGTTCTCATCTCATCTTCTTGTGCTGCCTTTTGCGCCATGATGCCCGACACCTTTCGTCCGCCTGGCCCTTACTTGTGCCAACTCTGTTACCAGGAAGCTTGCTGCCTGCCCTTCTCTCGCCTGCCACCTACATTTGTCATGTTGCCATTACCATACCAGTTCCTTCACTGGGTTTAGCTCCCAAGATGTCCTCTTTCTGCCCGAGTTTGCTATGATAAAGGCACCCTCTTAAAATGTGGAAGAAGCGTCTCCCCATGAAACTTAGTCACCAGCAGTTACTGTCTAATTGTGCGCATTGCCGATTTCGCGGGCACTTTTGTAAAAATTGAGGCATTTTTACAAAAGTGCCGATTCACGGGCACTTTTGTAAAAATCGCGGCATTTTTACAAAAGTGCCGATTTCGCGGCAAACCGCGAAATCGCGAAATCCTGGAGGGTCTGTTTAACCCCTTGTCGCCCAGCAGAACAGACTTAAATTGAACTTGCCTACCTTGCGCTGCTGAGGATATTTTCCATAAGTAGAGCTTTTTCGTCTAACATTAATACAATACAGACTCAGAGAAATATTGATATTGAGAAACTACCACACACAGTGCAATTAAGGCAGATTGCGCCCAATTTCGTTCTATTCTTTGCGCTACATATATTGATCGGACATCGCAATAGCCCTGACGAAGTTCCCTCTGGCTAAAACGGGAACGAAACGCGTTGGCTGTGTGCCAGTTTTTAAGAATTGATTCAATAAAGGAAGTGACTGTGTGGAACAAAATAATTATCTCTGGTTTGCATCTTTGAATTCACACCGAGTGCACCTTCCATCTTCTCTCAAAAAGTTTGACCTCCCTTTGGGCCCTGGAACGGCGGGTTCAGGAAGAGAATGCACCACCTGTTAATATTATTGTACAACTAATCCTCACTAAATATTTCCTTCCTACCTTGCCCCCCCACCCCCACCCCTAAAGTTTCCTCCTTTGCAACAATTTATAAACCCCCAACTTGGTCATTCCCTGCTGACACATTAAACTTGTAACCTCCTACCACTTCCTAAAATAACTATCTAAGTAAACATTTCCTATGCTACTTCCCCTTCCTGCCTGCTCCCGGAGTAACTTTTCCCAACCATAAACTTAACCTGTAAGCAATCTAAACAACTAGTTACCAAGAAAACGCCAGCACCTGTGTGACCGGGCGGGCTCGGATCTGAAGGGGACCAGACGAGCAAAGAGCCTGGGAAATGAGGAAACCACCCTTTCCCCTCTTCCTTACCAGGAGCAGGACGAGTGGGGTTACGCAGTTCCACGAAGGACAGGGGACGAGGAAGAATACGAACACCGTCCCTTTAACTGGGAAGGCTGGTCGGCGGGACACGCCCCCTACGATGACGAAGAGGAACCCTGGCCAATAAAATCGGGTGGAGAACGGAGGCCGGTGTGTGACATCACCGGAGGAGTCAAGGAGGAAGTCGAGGACGGGAGGAGAGAGCGAGCAACCGAAGAGAACACCGGGAAGGAGGCAGCGAGGACGAGTGAAGACGGAGAGCCAGGAGGCCAACGACCCCGTGACTCGCCCAGCCACGCTCCTGGAGGAGCGTGGCTCACACAGGTACGCGACCGTTTGGCGGGCTGGGTAGGAAAGAGGGAGAGACCGGATACCTGACCCGTGGGATCCCTGTTCCCCGGTATACCCCCCTGAGCACTTCCCTCACGCCGCTAGACGTATCGTGCACCGAGTGATCCCATCACCACCCTTCCCTGGTTTAAGTCTAGTGCACCTGTACACCTCACTTACACTTGGTATCCTGTTTGTTTTTCACCCCCACCACCTTGGAGGACGGGACCGAGCTGGAGCGTGTAAGAAGAGGGAGGACCTCCACGAGGGAGCAGGAAGCGAAGGACCAGCCCCCGCTCCCGTACTACAGACAGACCACAAAGAGACGCGTGTTCCACCCAATAAAATCCTTCTTACCCAAACCCAGTCTCCGACCCCTTTCTGACACCCCGCTACAAGTGGTGGAGAATGCGGGGATAGACCCCTCCATCTGTACCCCCACGATGGACGCGCTAATACAGCATCTAGTGCAGGGTCAGGAGAAACTGGGATGGGCTGTGGAGAGACAGCTGACGTCGGCCCAAGCGGACAGAGAAACTTTCAGGGACACGGTTTCAGCACAGATAGAAGGCCTGCAGAAGCTGATGATCGACCAACCCCTGCCACATCCCCCTGAATACCGGAATCACCCCCTGGGCCCTCTGGAGTTTCATTGCAGAAGTATGTAGCCGGCGACGACCCTGACGCCTTCATACTCAACTTTGAGCGAGCCGCACGGGCTTGCGGATGGCCCAAAGAGAAATGGCCGTTCTTCCTGGCTCCCCTCCTAACTGGTGAGGCGCAGGCCGCCTATCAGGTGGCCAACGCAGCAGGGAACACCCCCTATGAGGACATTCGATCCCTCATCCTGGACCACCTAGGGCTTGATGCGGAAGCATATAGGGTGCGTTTCCGGAAGGAGCGGGGCACCCCTGGGGAAAACCCAAAGACCTTGTTCTTTCGCTTAAAGATGGCAGCCGATAAATGGCTGACGCCGACTCTATGCACCAGGGAAGAGATCATGGACAAGATATATCTTGAACAATATCTGGAAGCCCTCCCCTTGAATACGCAGAGATGGCTGCGACAACATGCCCGCTTGACGACCGAACAAGCCATTGACATGGCCACCACATTTTCACGGGCACAACCAAGAACCAGCGGGTGGGAGGCCGAGAAACAACCCCCACATCCTACCCCACGACACGGTACGAAACCCCGAGTGGTCCCAGAAGCCCCGAAACCACGGTTCCACAAATCAGAGGTGCCCACGGTCCGGGGACCTCAATGCTTCGATTGCGGGGACTGGGGCCACATCGCACGGATGTGTCCTCGACGAAAACAGACCGAAGAACCGATGGAGGTGGGCTACATCCCCCGGTCTATACTCTACACCGCTGAGATGGGGAGTGCTTATCACGTAAGTGTACGGGTGAATGATAAGGTGGTGAACGCCCTACTAGACTCAGGTTGTAGACAGTCCGTAATACAAAGGGTCCTTGTACAGCCCCAACAAATCATCCCAGATACCATAGTGCACATTAGATGTGTACATGGTGATGTGAAACCCTACCCGGTAGCCGTAGTGACCCTTACACCGCGTGACGGTAGAAGCCATGTCATCAGGGTGGGGATGTTGGAGAACCTGCCGGAGGATCTCATCATAGGAACCGACAATCCCGAGTTCCTAGACCTGTTCCTACACACGTTACAGACCCAGAAAAGCAAAGAAGTGGTAAGAGACACGACCGACAAACCCGCAACAGCCTTGATAACCCCCGAGCCCTGGACCTTAGACAGGAGCTTCAAGTTCGCCCAGGCCAACGACACATCCCTGTTTAACGCCTGGGAGCAGGCACATAGGACACAGCACTCACCCTGCTTCTCGTTTCCCAGATTTCTCATAAAAGAGGGCCTGCTATATCGACAGGGTTCTAAGGATGACCCCCATCAGCTACTAGTACCCCTTCCTTTCAGGGACCAGATCATGTTTTTTTCACATTCACATCTGACGGCCGGACATACAGGTAGTGAAAAGACAACACAGAACGTGCTAAGACATTTCTTTTGGCCGGGGATATATAAAGACATTAAGATCCACTGCATGACCTGTGAGATATGTCAGAAGAGGAATACACACCGCCCCCCAGCAGTGCCATTACAACCACTCCCAATCATAGGCACCCCATTTGAAAGAGTAGGAATGGACCTCATCGGACCCCTACCAAAAACCCGGAGAGGGAATCAATACGCGTTGGTAATAGTGGATTATGCGACTCGATACCCGGAGGCGTTTCCCCTGAGGGCCCCCACCACTCGCCTGATTTCAGAAAGATTCATTGAGCTGTTTTCACGGGTAGGATTCCCTAAGGAGATCCTAACCGATCAGGGGACCCCTTTCGTCTCCAGGTTAATGAGGGAGGTCTGTGGGATGCTCGACTTGCGACAGATCAAAACCTCTGTCTATCATCCCCAGACAGACGGCCTCGTGGAGAGGTATAATGGAACACTCAAGGCCACGTTAAGGAAAATGCTCACAGTAAACGGAAGAGAATGGGACCAGTTACTACCGCTGGCCTTGTATGTCATACGTGGGCAAAGACAGAGCAGCCTAGGTTGCTCATCGTTTGAGATGCTGTACGGGCGCCAACCCAGAACGCTGATGGAGATGACAAAAGAGGCGTGGGAGAAGGAGGAAGTCAACGAAACCCGAGGAATGTTAGAATATACCCAGGCTCTGAAAAGCCAGGATAGGCAAACTAAGGGACTTGGCGTATTCACAGCTCGAGAAGAAACAGGAAAAACAGAAAGCCGTCTATGACAAGGGGAAACGATGGAGGAAGATGAAGGTAGACGACTGGGTTTTAGTGCTGTTACCCTCATCTACAAAAAAATTCCAGGCCGAATGGTTGGGACCCTACAAGATCATCGGAACTATCGGAAAAACCAGCTATCGGGTGCGAATAACGGACCGGAGGAGCCAGATCTATCACGTGAATCTGCTGAAAAAGTGGTTAGGGCCCCCCCCGAAGACGGCACATCTCACGTTACCAACACACGCCTCTATCTCTACCACCATGGAACAGTTGGTGGTCAATGAGAGACTTGCGAGACCAAGAGAAAGATGAACTCCGCAAAACCCTATCCCCGTTTTCCTCCCTATTCTCAGACAAACCTGGAAAGACCACAATGGCAGAACACTGCATCATGACCCTCCCGGGAAGATCATCAAACAGCGTCCATATAGGATACCCGCAGCCAAAAGAGCAGCCGTACAAAGAGAGGTACAGGAGATGTTACAACTCGGGGTCATAAGGCCGTCCAAGAGCGAGTGGTCGTCACCCATAGTGATGGTGCCCAAACCGGATGGGAGCACCAGGTTCTGTATGGACTTCAGAGCACTCAACGACATCTCCTCCTTTGATGCCTACCCTATCCCTCGTATTGATGAATTAATCGAAAAATTGGGGGAGGCCCGGTATATCACCACGTTGGACCTCACCAAAGGATACTGGCAGGTGCCTCTGAGGGAAGAGGACCGGAAGAAGACCGCTTTTCCACCCAGGATGGGCTGTTCGAGTTCACGGTGCTCCCCTTCGGTTTACATGGGGCCCCGGCGACTTTTCAGCGTCTCATGAATACGGTGCTCCGGGAATACCAATCCTTTACGTCTGCCTACCTAGACGACATCGTGATCTTCAGCCCCTCATGGGAATCACATCTAGAACATCTACAGACCGTACTGTATGCCTTAGAACAAGCCGGGCTACATATCAACTCAAGGAAGTCCCGGGTTGCTTTCCAAAAGGTCAAATATCTGGGTTACGTACTTGGTCACGGAATGATAGAACCTCAAATAGAAAAGGTTAGGGCAATTGCAGAGACCCCTTTCCCCAGCACAAAGAGAGAAATGAGAGCGTTCCTAGGGTTGATAGGCTATTATCGCCGCTTCATTCCCCAGTTCTCCGACGTAGCCGCCCCCTCACCGACACCCTTAGACAAGAGGTGAAAACACAAAGTCTTTTGCAACCCACTCCACAGATGCAGAAAGCCTTCAATACACTAAAGCGAACCATCACCACCAACCCAGTGTTATCCTCCCCGACTTTTCCCGGCCATTTATCCTCCACACAGACGCATCAGACTATGGCATAGGGGCTGTCCTCTCACAAACGTCAGCGGAGGGTGTAGACCATCCCATATTGTATATCAGCCGCAAGCTATTCCCACGGGAACTTAAATACCCCACCGTTGAGAAAGAATGTCTGGCTGTAAAATGGGCTGTCGACAAGCTGAGGTACTATCTCGAGGGTCACCACTTCACCCTGTACACGGACCACGCCCCCCTCCAGTGGATGAGCAGGAACATCGCTCTTAACCCCAGGGTTCTGCGCTGGTTCCTGTCCCTCCAGCCTTTTTCCTTCACTGTGAGGCACCGTAAGGGCAAGGACAATGGCAGTGCCGACTATTTGTCCCGTTATCCTCTCCCCGATCGGGAGAATCCAAGGGGGGTGGTATGTGACCGGGCGGGCTCGGATCTGAAGGGGACCAGACGAGCAAAGAGCCTGGGAAATGAGGAAACCACCCTTTCCCCTCTTCCTTACCAGGAGCAGGACGAGTGGGGTTACGCAGTTCCACGAAGGACAGGGGACGAGGAAGAATACGAACACCGTCCCTTTAACTGGGAAGGCTGGTCGGCGGGACACGCCCCCTACGATGACGAAGAGGAACCCTGGCCAATAAAATCGGGTGGAGAACGGAGGCCGGTGTGTGACATCACCGGAGGAGTCAAGGAGGAAGTCGAGGACGGGAGGAGAGAGCGAGCAACCGAAGAGAACACCGGGAAGGAGGCAGCGAGGACGAGTGAAGACGGAGAGCCAGGAGGCCAACGACCCCGTGACTCGCCCAGCCACGCTCCTGGAGGAGCGTGGCTCACACAGGTACGCGACCGTTTGGCGGGCTGGGTAGGAAAGAGGGAGAGACCGGATACCTGACCCGTGGGATCCCTGTTCCCCGGTATACCCCCCTGAGCACTTCCCTCACGCCGCTAGACGTATCGTGCACCGAGTGATCCCATCACCACCCTTCCCTGGTTTAAGTCTAGTGCACCTGTACACCTCACTTACACTTGGTATCCTGTTTGTTTTTCACCCCCACCACCTTGGAGGACGGGACCGAGCTGGAGCGTGTAAGAAGAGGGAGGACCTCCACGAGGGAGCAGGAAGCGAAGGACCAGCCCCCGCTCCCGTACTACAGACAGACCACAAAGAGACGCGTGTTCCACCCAATAAAATCCTTCTTACCCAAACCCAGTCTCCGACCCCTTTCTGACACCCCGCTACAACCTGCTTCAAGCGACAACCAAATTTACATAGTTCCCCAGCACCAGTGCACCTGTTCCCAACAAAAACAACCATAAAAACAAAAACAAGGCTTCTAAACCCCTGTCCTTCTCCCCCTCCCCCCCCCAACCGTATAAACAAGCATTGGCATAGCCAATAGGTCTCGCCTTTGGGACCTTATAAGTGTTTAGTTATCCAGCACAATATCCTTGGTACAACAACATCAACTGTTGCATGGCTAAACACTTACAAGGTCCCAAAGGTGAGACCTATTGGCTATGCCAATGCTTGTTACTAAAATATTGTATGTAAAATACTCCGGCTGACGGCTAGTTCTATGTCTTGTAGCGCGAGGACAACATGTCAGTTAAATACCACACCGTCTGCGTATTAGGAAAAATGAGGAGTATGCTTAACGTAATTTGTGATCTTTAGCTGAACTTTCAACATAATTGACGGTAAACAACACTGCGCGATATGCAAATGTATATTGCATGTTGGGAAAAAGAAGGTGTTTGCGCTGTTGGCGGCCTTGTTGCAACCGGGTGCACCTACCCTGGTCTGTTCCTTCTTTGGCACTTTATTTTTGAAATGTGGGCTTAAAGGAGGATCTCACTCACAGTAACAATTCTGGGATTGAATCATTTTCAAACAAACTTGTGTCGCTCTTTTCCGTGTCGAAATAGCTGGGTATAAATATGGTTGTCCTATTGTGAAATCTATGTAAAAAGTAAAAAAAAATCTACCCAGGAAACGGCTCTGTGTACCATGCCTTCGGGTACTCGTAGTCCTTGTTTTGTACTGGCTTAACCGGACTGCATGTTATAGAGGACAAATCATAAAAAGGAAATAACTCTTTCCGGGAAGTCTTAGAGTCCGCTGCAGTCTTCATTTTGGTAGCTGCTTGGTTTTCATCAGCCATCCCACAACACCTGCCTGCCCACTGTTTAGTAACAGAAAAAAGCTAAGAGTTGGGGTGCACCGGCAGAGAAAAGGCGGCCATGATAGGATGGGACAGAGAGGCAGAAAACCTACAGACGACGGCGGCTGCGTAATGGGACAGGGTAGCTGTAAACAGAGCCACGCAGCTGGCGGTCATTTTAGATTGGGTCACAGAAATAGAGCATCGGCATGGAGCGGTCGGCCATGTTAGGTTGGAATGTTGGAACGTTTCCTGGTGCCGAGAATGCCGAGGTTGCAGGGTACGTAAGAGTGATTGAGCAATTCATTAAAGTATTCTCCTTTACAGCTGAATGAACCAATGTGTTTTTAGATTTTCAGTTGAATTTGCCATATCAGACATGTTATTAAAGCGTCTGCGTGATACTTTTTAATTGCAGCGTTGCCTTGTGTCTAAAGAGTAAACATTTCTTTTTGGGGCTCCACATTCACTGCATAATGGTGGTGACTAAATAGCATAAACAACCTTTTTAATACTGGCGCACGGCCGTAAAAGTAACGCGGCCGTGAAAATACTGGCTCACTGAGAACATCAAAACGACCGCGAAAGTGAAAGTGATCGCAATCGCGATCAAGCGCGGCGAGCCATGCGCTTAATGAGCATGACGAGGAAAGCCATATGGCGCCTCTGCTCGTAAGCGCGCGCCCGCGCACATGCACGCAAGCTGGTGGCCGGCCATGGTAGCATTTTTTGAAGCCCTTACTAAAAGTCTCGCCAGATCAGCGCATGCGCTGGGTCAGGCGAGACCTAAAAACGGGGAGGGCGGGCGGGCGAAAAAACCTTTCTGCCCCACACTCCCTTGGCCCAACCAGCTGTCGTGTCACCCCACCGAAATGGTGGCTGGTGACCTAAAATGGCCGATGATATACCCCCAGCCCAAGATGTTGCCCAACAAGCCCAATTGGACTCTGGTCTGCACCAAGGCCCAAAAACCCCGGGGGGGGGGGCGCAGGCCTCCCGTTGGTCGGCCGCCCCCCCCCCAAAGCCCTATTGTAAGCCTACACAGCAGGCCAACACAGGAGATCTATCTCTCCGAGACACTATTGCGTGCATATACACTTTGAGGGTATGCTAGTCGTTATATTTGGTTTAGTGGCGGCTGCCTCGGAACAGGGGTGGTGAGGCGGGGGGATGGATTAAAAATAAATAAATAAACTTACCTTCTCCGCCATGCGCCGCATGCCTCTCCTCCATCCTCGATCTGCTGGAAGTACCCAGACTTCCGGACTCTCCCGGCCAATCACGACAGAGCAGCGTCGTGATTGGTCTGAGCGTCCTGTTTGGATGCTCAGGCAGTGCCTAGGAGCCTGGGCATGTTCTCCACGGGGCTCTGCAACACAGCCCAATGGAGAACATGCCAACTGCGCATGACGGTTTGTCCGGTCCTAGAGGGCCGGCCAAACTGCCATGCGCACTTAGAGGAGTGCAAACCACTCCTCCCCTGCTCTGGCGTCACAGAACCCAGCCCCGCCCGACTCCTGCATAGAAAAATAAAATGATAATAACGTCCTGTTATTATCATTTTATTTTTTGCACTGCTGAAATAGCAGTGGGGCGACGCTCCTCCGCCTTATCGGAGGAGCTGCCCATGATTTTGTTAGACATTTCCAAAGCACACAGTTGTCCTTCTGATGACTTCATGTTGCAAAGATTATTGTGCAAAAAAAGTAACGAAGAAGAGTAGCCACTACATAGCATTTCTTGCGGGACTAATCATGTTTCAGAGCCCTTGGAAATGACACTGAGTCCCACAGTGCTTAATTTGTAAAAGAAAGAGTCTTGGAGCCTGAAACTCTTCTCAGAAGCCGGTGGACGGTTCAATTAAATGTCGGTGCACCGAATGCCAAGGCGTGTAGTCTAAAATCCAGCACATGCCACTTTAATCTACGACCAAACAACCCCTGCCCCTTTATCTCACTTTTGAAGGATTCTGCTTTCTCCCTTTGTGATGGTTTTGCCCTCTTCTTCTTCTTCCTCCGTCTGTCTGATCTGTATTATTTTCTCTCTCTTGTGCTCGGAAAATATCTGTTGAGAAAAATAAGTGCCAGTCCCCAAAAATAAGTGTCAATGTCCCTCACTGGCAACCACTGGCTCAAATTAAGGGCTGGTCCCACATTACCTTCAGGGGCGTAGCTTGGTCAGTGATATTCGGTGAGGTGTGGATCACAAATTTCCCAACTAAAAAAGCAGTGGGCTGCCGGGTAGAGGGGCAAGATGACCAAGAATCAGGACAGACTGTTACCTGGGGAAAAAAGGTCAGTATTATTTGTAACTGGTGGGTCTTTGCCTAGAGTATCACAGTGCACGAAAAACGATAGGTTGGAATGATACCCTGAGCAACTGACACTGGTTAGACTATTTGCAAGGATTCCTCCCATCACCTTTTGGGTGTCTGATTGCCAGTAGTATGCCTGGAAAGTTGAGACTATCGCAGTTTCTAAGCCTCCTACTGCCAATGTTGGTGAATTCCAAAAAGTAGTATATCTGCACACATTCAACGAGTACTTCTATGGGTGTAGATTTACTACATTTTTGGTAAGCCGGTCACTATATCTATTTAAGATCCGATCAAATAAATGAACAAGTTAAAACATCTTAATGAAATGAGAATGACAAGAAAAACCGACAGACATTGCAGACCTGACTCAGGGTCCCTAGACTCAAATACCAAACCAAGAATGCCTTTGAGGAGTTTTACACACCAAACACCCCCCGCTGAAGCTGTGCCCCTCTCCATCCCACCTGGGCCTGGTAGGTCTCAGTGGGAAATCATGCCTATGGTCACAAACACCACAACAAGCTTGAGTCCCTGCTCCGGGATCACAAATTTTAAATGGATTTTCACTGTATGTACTCTTTTTTGCCTCTGCTACAAGAAGCCTAGATGGTCGAGTTGTCAAATCAGTGCATGTGGACTAGCCTCCATGTTTTTAGTCCTCACCTTTTACAAATCATTTTATCAAGTGACTGACGGCCCCATGTTCTAAGCCAGAGTCACAAATAGAGCAGGGCATGCAGGCATATTAACAGGGTGAGGCGAACCAAAGCTGAGCAATGAGTCTGACATGACTCTAAGAGTCCGTGCACGAGTCAAGCCATGAAAAAGTTTGCCATGTATATTATGTAACAATTAATATGATCGTATGATACAATCTCTTCAAAGCTCAAAAAAGTATATTTCTCTAACACGTGGAAGAGTTTACCTTAGCACATCAGATTATATCACTGCACAAGCAGACATTTCTTAAAAGTGATTGTTTTTAGAAACATTTGTGGCACACATCCAACGACAGTGCCATTAGTGAACTAAGAGGCAAGTCAGTAGTCATGTGAGCCCTAAACATGGCCTAGATTCTTATTGTAGATGGAGTAACATTATAGTCTATTAAATCAAACACAAGAGGTGCTTGAGCAGTGCACAGACTGAACTCAAGTATTTAATACTGCGCTCATTTGTGATAAAGAAAAAGGAGGCTCTGTAAAATGGCATATTTGCATAGCGGCACAAAATGTGGACAAGCAAGGAATCTGGTATTGATTTTAGGTTAACTGGTTTCACATTTTGAAATTCAGCCACCAGATGGGTATCTCTGTTTCTCTCTCCCTTTGTTTGTCTTTCATTTTTGGCTCACAAAGAGAAAAACTGATAGAGACATAGTAGACCCAACTCAGGATCCCCAGACCCAACAACCAAGCCAAAAATGCATTTATTTGGGGTGTGAAATTTCTCAAACACCCCCTGAAGCAATCCCCTGATTACCGTAACCACGAGAGCAAGAATGTACCATAGAGTTGTCCACTGCAGGAAGAATGACTAGTCATCAATTCGTTATTCAGGAATGGGGGAGGGGGCTGGAGTTAGGTGGGGTGTGGGTGTGATAAGTGGAGCGCCTTTCTCAGGACATAAACAAAAAGTGCATTCTCTAGAAACTCTGAATCCCTGATGGGCATTATGCAACGACTCAAACACCCTTCACCTTTCCGCACCAGGAACAATGGAGAGTACTTGGTAGCAGGACTATGCAAAGCTGTAAAGTCAAGCAACTCAGAAACTTTCCAATTTATTTAAAAACCTTTGTGAGCTTTGTGAAACCCAAAGTTTGTTTTGTGAAGCTTAAGAAATAAAAAAAGGCATGGCTATTGATTCACCAAAATGCCAGAGTTAGCTGAAGTGACATTATACTCCCTTTGAACTTGACAACATCACAGGAAATGACATGTATGACCTATTACTCCAAATCTTCCCAGGAAGTGATGTCATATGACCTTAACCCTGCATAACATCCCAATAATTATCACTGCAGGAGTTCCATAATAGCCGCTTGATCTTTCAGCAATTTAACAGCACACACAAATGTGTCTATTTTAAAAACAACCTGTGCAAGGGTGCAGCCATGAGCATAGATAGTGGTGGGACGTAATCCTCAGTGGTAGCTGGTGAACTCTGAAAATGGTGGGGCAGTATTGCCTGACTCATGTTGAACCAAGCAAGCAAAGCAAGAAAACTCAACCTCTTCCCCTACATCCTTACAAAGACATGACATCCAAAGAAGGATAACCTGTTAGATGTGGGATTATTAATGTGCACAGGGTAGTTGTAGTTTAGCACTCATCTCAGACATATTCTCTCTAAAGGCAAGGTTGAGCTGGGAGTAGGAGAGGGGCCCCTTGGCATGACAGTAAAGGAAACGGTTGAATGGAGTCTGATCTTTGGACTTGTACAAAGGCGTATGGGTCTGGCTTGGGTTGTAGGCCAAAAAAGTGCATATTTTATGTTAGAGAGCATTCTGTACTGTGTAGGGCAGAATAGCAGAACATGGAGAACACACAACAAGATGATGACATCATCTCAAGATGGATACAGTGTATAATAAGAAAATAGAAATATAACTGACAGCCAAAACATCCTGATAAGTTTCCTAAGAGTGGGTCAGCCATTTCGCATTACAACTACATTATAGATGATGTGACAGGAAAAAAACGAATTATTGACTCAGACTAAAAATTTAACTATTATTATTTTCTCCCTGAAATTCTGTTTATTGGTGCAGGTGAAATACAGCATGGATGACACACTAGAAAAGAAGTCATGTTAGAATGGATGAGTAGGCAAAACTGTTTATGGCGATGCGAGCATGCTCAGTCTCTTACTTGCACAAACATTGATTTTATATCGTTGATATGATTTAACACAGCACTGGCTCTGACAGCTGGTTTCTTTTCAATTTTGTCAAGGAGTGAGTGTCTGTGCCCGCCTTGACATTAACTTATTCTCTGAATGGAGGGCTTTAAGTAACAGCAGCCCTAATCATCATAGCAAACGATTGCAGCAGATCTTCGAATGCGTCCAGCAGCACGGTGACGCACTTCTTTAACAGCGACAAAGGACGTCTATTTTTCGGTCTAGTCAACAAGCATGTGCTATAACGTGGCGTGAAAAGGACACATAGTCCTTCGCACACGCCCTCGATGTGTTTGTTTTTACCCTCTGTAGGGCCCGGCAGCAGCCAACCTGAGGCCCTGGCTAGGTCACACCCAGGCCTCCTCCTCTGGTATTCAGCTGCCGCTCTGAGGCCACCCCCTGGCTCCCTCCTCACTACTTATTGTCGTCAGAGCTGCCTTTATACAATTAATCAACGGCCTACCGTGCAGTACATCACAGCTCCACCCCTCAGCAGTGTAATTTTGTAATCCATGTTTTTTCACAGATGTCCCTGTGGCCACCATCTGATCTGCATTTGCAGAAATAGGTGAAACGTTATACAAATCCTGCTGGAGACCGTGGCTCTGGTGGGAGGTTAGATGAGGAGTTCAGTGTCCGCTCTGCACCGTCCGAGCAACAGGGGAAAAGAGGAAACTGTAGCAGTGCATGAAGCATTTGTTACTAAAGCCGCAGGCAGGCCTTTTACAGACAGAGGCTCCTCCCAACCCCTATTATAGAGCAGTGTACACAGGCGGGAATGGTGGAAAGCATGTACATTGATTGGAGTGTCACGTCACAGCGCAGGACAGAAGAACATGACCAGTGGTGGTATGGCTTCAAAATAAAGCCACACAGATATTTGCCATAATATGGGAAAGTACCTTGTTGTTGATGGACTAGACACCCAGCACCCAGCACCTGGTACCCAAACCCAACCCAGACCCTGCTCTCTTGCTTCTTATGTTAGTAAACACCATGAAAGAAGCACCAGGATCGGTTGCAGCAGACAAAACAAGTGCTCCAAAAGAGACCAGGGGCCTGTGGCTTTAATCCCCCCGGCTCCCTAACACTGCACACGTTAGAGAAACCTCACGGGCACTTGTCACTCTGGCTGCAGTAAGACACCAGTCCAGCCTTACATGCACACTTCTATCCCTCGCCAGAGACCTCACTGCTGCCAATCAAGCCCCACTCCACGTTCAAGTGTAAGTTACCCAACCCGCGATGCAACTGAGCATCGGGGCAAAATCAAGTTAAAAAACTTTAAATTAGAGATTTTGGTGGCTCATGGAGTGGGGGATCAATGCCCTTCCCCCTAATGAAGAAACCACCCCTGGTAATTATTTTCCTGAATTGTAGCGAACAGGCGAAGTAAGTGAAGTAGACATCTTCTAGGGGAGTTCAGGTGGTTCTTCCCCAAAAACATTTTGAAAAAATAGGGTAAAATAGAGCATGTTAACATACAATTTTCACCAACATTTGTTAAAAATCCATATGCTCTGAAAGGGCATTTTTTAAATATTCATGTCCTTTCATAGTGTGCCAAGCCTATGAAACCTGACAATCCCCAAGGGTTCACCCCATGTTTTTTCAAAATGTGCTATGGGTGCCCCCTATGTCAAAAATTACCTCCATTGTGGAAGGGACGGCACTTTTTAATGGGTACCCTTCATATGCCCTGGGTGCCCGTTATGCCAAAAATTACATACAATATGCCAGTGCAAGAAATTTGCCACTAATGCTGTTCATATACCATGGGTGACCATATGTCAAAAATTATGTCTGGTATGACAGAGCCAGCATTTTGTCATGGTTGCCCCCTCCTACATGCCATATTACTTCCAACATGCTTCCAACATTTTGCCACACATGACCCATATGCCAAGAATTTCCTTTAGTATACCAGTATTTTATCATGGGTGCCAATTATGCCAATAATGGCTTCTACTATGCCAGTATTTTGTGATAGATGCCTGTTATACTAAGAATTGCATCCATTATGCCAGTGTCAGTATTTTGCCATGTGTATCTCTATAAGACAAGAATTACCTTTAGCATGCCAGGGTCAACAACAGACTTCCAAGCATAACATCACATTCCTACTTATGCTCACTTACATTCACTCTCCCACACTCACATATTTATTTACATTCTCTTTCACTCATTCATTCTCACTCTTTGCATTCTCTTACTCTGCCTCATTCTCCTTCAGTCGTACACTCACTCATTCTTATTCTGACTCTCTCAGACTTTCACAATCACTCTCACTCACTTGTACTTACTCTTACTTTCTCACTCCCTCTGACTCTTTCATTTATTCACACTCTCACTCACATTCACTCTTACTCCCACTCATACTTTCTCTCACACTCACTCTTACGTGCAATCTTTTCCACTTATCACTCATCCTAACTCACTCATTTTCATTCACAGGTACCCTTAGTTACTGTCACTGATGCTCAGTCATTGCAAGACACATTAGATCTCACTCAATACTGCCTCACACTCATTCTTATTAATTCTCCTCCACTCGCAATCATTTGCGATCACTTTAACTCACTGTTCTTACTCGCTCTGACTCACTAACACTCACTCTCAGTCATTCTCACTAATTGCAACTGTCATTCCCTCACTTTCACTCACATACACACATTATTCACTATTAGTACAATAAAAAAAATGGGCTGAAAACAAGGAGAGTGGAGCTACCCCTGTGTTCTTGGCACTAATATTTCCACCTCTGAGGCCAGGGCTGGACGCCCATGAAAAAGGTCAGCTTCAGCAGACCTTCGCAGCAGTGAGAAACGGTTCCAGCTTCTGTGCAGGGCTGCACAAGGCTTCAGGTGGACAGCTGCTGTTCAATGGTAGTCCTAATCTTCTGGCTCAGCATGAGGCTAAGCTACAAGTTCTGGCGTCTCCTCCAGCCCCCCCAATGCTGGCTATGTCTGCCCCCCAAGAGCCCCACTCCCCTCTCCCCACACTCAAGCGGTCCTTAGCTCCATTGCTTGTCTGCATCCCACCGCCCCACACTATCTGCACGGCCAGCCTTGCAGTCTTTCTCGAATTTGGCCCCAGTGATTCTGCTTAAACTACTTTCATTTAAATTAGGTATTGCATACCGACAGCGTATTCTCTGTCTGCAAGACATGTTGTTTTTTTTATAGTGGCCGTATAACCTGACCACAGCATACCATTGATCGTTTTTGTTTTCACTCTCATTTGGTAGCATTCTATTTGTTATCTGCCGTAGGCTTCTCTTCCTTTCTTGAGTTAGCTCCTCCTAGAAGCAAGACCAAAGTACATGGGTTGTTCCACGTTTCTGCATGCGCCTATGTGTTGTTAAACATTCAACATTCATTATTTGCGTGTAATGTTTTTGTCTTATCTGCATGCCTACTTTTTATATGCATCTTTTTTATGTTTTTATATGGTTTATCACCTTACACGTGCTAATTTAGGACACATTCTCTGTTTCCTGTTCTTGTGCTGCTTTCTCAATTTGTTCTGTTTTCAAACATATTTTTTGGACATTGTTTATCTATGCTTGCATCTTTTGGCTTACACATGCAGCTAAAATAAAATAAGATTATACGTGGGTTGGATTAAACTGTTATAATGTATAAATGCCACACTAACAACACATTTGCACCTTCATGATGCTTGCCTCCGTATGCCTATTTTAGTTGCCTTTCAGCCATTCATCCCTTTATGCCTCAAACGTTTGCATTGATTTTAAGTTTGGTTTCTTGTTTATGTTACTTACACTGCCAACTTTACTAATCTACAACACTCTACTCTATGCTACTCCACTCTTCGCCACTCTACTCCACTACGCTCCACTTCACTCTATGCCACTCCACCCCACTCAGCTCCATGCCAAGCCACTCCACGCCACTCTATGCCACGCCATGGCACGCTACTTTACTCCACTTTACTCCAAACCACTCCACTTTACTTTATGCCACTCTACTCTACGCCACTCCACTCTGCGCCAATCCACTATACAATATTCCTACACTACTCTATGATACCCTACGCTGCACCACTCCACACCAGTCTATGCCACCCTTCTCTATGCCACTCCACTCTATGTCACTCCACACCACTGAACTTTACACCACTGTACTCTGTGCCACTCCACTCTATGCCACTCTACTCAACACCACTTTATCCTACACTACTCTACGATACCCTACTCTGTGCCACTCTATGCCACTCCACTCTACTCTATGCCACTCTACTCTATGCCACTCTACTCTATGCCACTCCATTCTATGCCACTCCACTCTATGCTACTCCACTCTATGCCACACTACTCTATGCCACCCTACTCTATGCCACTCCACTCTACGCCATTCCACTCTACTTTATGCAACTCCACCCTACGTCACTCCACTATAAGCCACTTCACTCTCCACCACTCTACTCAACTCCACTCTACTCTATGCCACTCCTTTCCACTCTATGCCACTCTGTGCCACCCCACACCACTCTACTCTATGCCACACTACTCCACTCCACTGCATGCCACTCTACTCCCTTGCAATCTGCTCTACACCACTCAACTCTACTCTACGCCAGTCTACTTTACGCCACTCTACCCTACACTACTCTATGCTACCCTACTCTGAGTCACTCCACACCAGTCTATGCCACCCTATTCTATGCCACTCCACACCCATCCACTCTATGCCACTATACACTATGCCACTCCACTCCATGCCACTCTACCCTACAGTCCTCTACGTTACCCTACTCTATGCCACTCCACGCTACTCCACTCTATGCCACTCCACGCCACTGTACTCTATGCCACTCCACTCCATTCTACGCTACTCTACACTCCACTACTCTATGCTACCCTACCCTGTGCCACTCCACACCAGTCTATGCCACTGTACTCAACGCCACTCTATTCCACCCTATGTCACTCCACCCCACTGAATTCTACACCACTCTACTCTATTCAACTCCACTCCACTCTGTGCAACTCTATGCCACTCCAAGCCCCTCTATGCAACTCTACTCCACTCTATGCCACTCTACTCCTCTCCACTCTACTCTAGGCTACTATCTTATACACCACTCCACTCCACTCTATGCCACTCTACTTTATGCCAGTCAACTACTCTGTATGCCACTCAAATCTACGCCACTCTACTCTACGCCACTTCACTCTACAATACTCTACGCCACTCCACTCTACACCACTCCACTCTCCTCTATGCCACTCTAACCTACACTATGCCAGTAGCTTTTATCCACGCTGAACAGAAACCATGCTGCTGCGCAACATGGCTAAAAGACACTGGAAAAGCCAATAGTTCTTGCATAGACAAGAGCTATTGGCTTTGCCAATACTTGTTTTTCTAAATGCTGCAGGCACCAGTGTTTAACATTTCTTCAGCAACTTACTACCATTTCTCTCTCATCCCCTGGCCCACGTCCTCCAAATCGCCATCACCTCACCAACAACTTTGCATCAGCATGAAGTAGTTAAGCTGTGGGTGATTCAGGTGAGGAGTGGGAGGAGTGGAAATGTTTGTGTTTAGAGGCCAGTCAGTGCTCTGTTATAATCAGCCAGTGACTGATTTGCAATCATAAAAGTGGCCCGTGTTGCCTCATTTTACGCTCCATCATCAGCCAGGGACAAAGTTTTGGTTCCGCCCAGGGCACTATCATAACAATGACCAACCCAGACTGTCGGGTTTCAGCAGACATTTTAGAATTTCCTGACACAGGATGTACTGTCACCTGGTCATCCTGGGCCAAGAAATTAAAAGTTTCAATGGGTCGGCAAATGATCTTCATTCTGATGAACTTTAACCAATGACGTGGCGTTTCCTGCGGTTTGCTGCCCGCGGCCGCATTGAAGAGCGTGGGGTGGTGATGGCGAGATTCTGCCTATTGCCGCCCCGTGACGGCCACATTGTAGAGCGGTGGGGGGGGGGGGTGTGTTGGTGATGCCACCCCAAGACGGCAGGTATGAGCGGGAGGAGGCCGCCGCCCCCAAAACTCGTGCCGCCCAGAGCGGACCAACCCCCTCACATCCCCCCATAGCTACGCCACTGACTTTATCTTCATCTTGGGAAAAGTTGAGCAGCTTAGCCTGCCTTCACCAAGGTGAACTTTAAGCGTCAAGTATAAACTTTACCCGGGGCTAATTTTTAGTGAAAGGGAGACAGATCAAGGTTTATCTCTTTAGATATTTGCTAAAGTAACAATGGCCCTGACGGACTTTTTTTTGCCAGAATATTTGTTTATTGTTTATTATTATTATAAACCATTACAATTTTAACAAAGACACAAACAAGATTAAAACAGCAAATCAGATAAAAAACGCAGAAATTTAACTGCACAACAATTAGACCAAAGAGCAAGAGGATTATTACGCATACCTAAATAGAGAAGTCAAAGTAAATTTACAATCATATTAAGTCAAATATCAAGGTAAAAAAACTGCAGAAGTATTATAGCTAGTTAGCAAGCAATTTAGTGCTGGCGTCAGGTTAAAAAGAGAGATAAACAAGCATTTGCAATGCAATAGGTCTCGCATTTATAAGAGTTTGAGCTATTGGCATTGTATTGGCCTTTTATTTATGTGTTGTTTTTAAAACAGTTAAATAAAAGGCATTGTCACTTACAATGCCAATAGCTTAAACTCTCGCAAATGCGAGACCCATTGTATTGCAAATGCGTGCTATAACATTTTTTAAAAAGCATTAGGAGAGAGCGTGTCTTGCCTGCAACAGCAGGCAGGACAAATTTATTTGAGAAAATAGTGCTCGTAGGCTCTAATTAAAGCCTACCAAGCAACAAAACACATAACAGGGGATGTCGCCATGGAAGGTTACAAAATGAGACAAGGCGGTACTAAGGAGGGACTACTAAGCCTTTTGACCAATGAACAGCCACAGTGTACAGTGGACAATGACTGAAGCCAATAAAATATGTGGGCGGAGAGTGGGCAGAGCTTCAAGTCCCTACCTCAATACGCATGCCTCGCAGAGCAGCGCATCGGCTGCCCAGGCTCAACCTAAAAAGACAATGTTAATTCAAGACAAAGTGCAAGTGCAGAGACAATTTTTCACAATCAAGTCTACAAGTAGTGGACGGTTGGTCTAGGCAGGGGGGAACGGAGACAGCGACAGGAGTAACATTTTGTCCAGGAAGATTTCATACACAGCGCAAGTGTGGCATTATAATAACAAGAACTAAGTGCAAAGAACTAGGATGATAAGGATAATGTAATGGTAGGCGCGGAAGTAATTGGATGAGAGGCAGAGTCTTGCAGTATACAATGACTGAGATTTCATAAACACACACAATAATAATTAAACAATGCTCTGCGCGGGGGTAAAATAGGAGAGCTCTTATGATCAGGGTTCCAGCGTGGGATCCACTGGCATGGAAGAACCGGAGCCACTCAGCAGAACCCTCGAACAGTCGAGTTTCTTGGCAGCTAAAACGACAAACTTGGCTAGCAGGATCTTTAGGGTGGTATTATCGGGGTTGAGAGAGGCAATAATGGTGGACTTGGACGCTCCACTTACATAACTTCTGTACATTGCCACTCTCCATTAAGTTCAAACAGTGTTAATGTTTCTCCCAACTATTTGATCCTGCTCCCATCCGAATGCAACCCTTGTTGAGTCATATTTCACTGGAAGGCACCCTGACACCTGAGCGGTCCATGCATGCATGCAATTGTTAAAAATAAGTGAAATAAAATAATACCCCCATATCTTATCAAGCAGTACAATACTGCTCTTTACCTTTTCATCTCTTTCCCTCAAAACATTCTTTAATTTTTTTATGTATAGGAATTATAGACCGCAATTCTAGCTAACAAAACAACCAAGCTTCACAATACCCAGGGGGCAGATTATCTTCTAAGGTACATGGAGGTAAATGGGTGACGTGTATTCTAGAGAGTTTGGGAGTGTGGAAGGGGACAAAATACAATTATCCATCTTCACCTCATTTCCTCAACATATGTAGGTATTTATTAGATTTACAAAAATATATCTACATATATATGTAATTATATTATATGTAATTATATTAAGAAATACATTTATTGAAGCTTATTAATTATTCCAAACATTATTGAGAGAGGATTCTATTCTTGCCAATATTATAAACTGGGGACTACAAATCATCAGAGGGTTGTATTTAATGGGTTTCTTTTTAAAAGTTGGGAGGAGTGGTAATTCCTACCTGTCCACCTCTTAGATTATTATTAGAGTAATTCCATTTATTTTAATTGTAATAAATACTCTGTTGATGAAAGAATGACAATACATTATTATGAAATCGTGAATTAGTTAAAATGTATACTATAATGGAGTCAACATGAGTTCTCCCCATACTGGTTACAAAGCAATTTGATTAAAATGAAATGCATTTCGTTTTATATTAATTTTAATACATTACATTAATTATAATTAATAAAATCGGATTACTAGAAAAAATAATTAAATAATGATAAGAGGTGTAAGATTTCAATTAGGAATAAAGAAAAAGTAACACATTGAATATTAATGAATTAACATTAATTTGATTGAACAATTTACAAAAATTAAATTATATAACATGAGACATTGAACAAATGAAAGGGCTACCGCTACGGATAGTAAAAATGCTAAGAGAAAGACAACAGTATTTATCTGAATTTTAATTTATTGAAAAAAAGAAAGTGACATTTGAAGAGAAATAACAAGGATATAGCGACAAGCAAGTAAATAATTAGAGGTAAACCTATATTTGCATAGAATCCGGTGATGAAGAAAAACAACAAGGGCACAGCAGGCAAAGAAATGGTGGAATGGATAATGGTATGTTTCCAAGAAAGGTAGTCCATAAGGAGATATTATGTTGTGTTGATCTGTGATAGATAAGGATCTTCATCTTCTTGGGCCAGAGAAGGAGGGATGTTGCTGGATATGGACTGAGATCTTATTTCAGATTTTTGGCTTTTTTTCCATCTCTTGTTGTTTAATTTTGCAACATTGTTGATGTGGGAGCTGTCAGTGTGGCTAGAGATTCTGATCCTGGATACGAGGGATACTCTTGTCGAGTGCTTTGTAAATGATTAAACAGACTCTTATTAAGTCCCTGGACCCTAAACAGACTGACCCCTTTCTATTTCCACAGTTTTTGTGTGACTCTGTTAAAGTTTAATATATAATTTAGTATTGTGTGGCATTGTGGAGGCTTGAGTTAGCAGACATGGATAATAAAATTCAACATTTGTTTCACGCATGGGCCCCCAAAATATGTCTTGTCTGGGGACCCCAAACCCTTAAGATCACACTGACTGTCAAAATTCAGAAAAGTATTTTGGTACGAGGTAGCTAACTCTAAAGACAATCCTCCACACAGAAGTGACTAAGAATAAGGTGGAGGGTGAAAACCACACTGTAACATAATCTTTCTAGGGAAAAATTGGGTTTAGGGAAGGAGAGAGAAACAGAGGAGTCTCTGCCCGTCTTTCACAGCCCTCGTTCACTGTCAATATACTACTTCCCTTAGTAATACAGGCTCATATGGTAATTTACCTATGAGTAATTCACAAGGAAAATCTCTGTGAATAAAGGCATTGATTGTACATATGCCGGAATCCCCTTTCCAGACATAAGTCTCACGTGATGCCCTGGTTTCAATAGCCCATAAAGATCCCAGTAGATCCCAGGAAAACGAGCCGGCCGTGAGGGTACCGGGACACCAAAGTTAAGGAACTGCCAGAGGTCTCAAGTCGATGAATCCTGAACAGAAGTTTTGTTAGGCAAACAAAAATAACAAAGGTGAGCAGACAAGATGGGAAGAAATATAGAAAGGAAAACGTAAGAAGGAGCAGGAAGAGAAATTCTACAGAGGTGCAGGAACAGAACGTTGATCAAACTACCGCCAGCTGTAACCATACAAACAAGAAAGCTGTGCTGCAACATTGTAAAGGTACTGACACTTTTAATGCTGGCCTGGAATTGTTGCCCTCGTGATCTTGCTTTTTTGATTTTCTCGATTCTGCCTCTGCCCATCAAGGCCCTCTTCCTACTCAACCCCACCCTCAATAGACCAGTGGGCCATCCTGCCCAGTTCTTCTAACTACTTTGTTGTTTTTGAGCAAGCTTCATCTTTGCGAGCTGTTAATCCAATCCTCAGACTATCTTTGTCGAATTCTGTCACTCACGAACCCCAAATCCCAAAATAGGCATGTTTATGGCAAGGTATTCTGTGGGGTGCAGTGAAAGGAAGGTCTCAGGTAGCCAGAGAGCTGATTTTAGTAATGCAGAAGTTTGTCCTGAGCTTCAGGCTGGGCCTGCACATTCTACACCAGACAGGGTGCACCTTCTGGCTGGGCTATGCTGGAGCACACTCTTATCAGTACTCCACCCAAAAGGAGGCGCTCGCCTTGTTGCAGATAGCATCAGAAATGGTGGACCTTTTATTTAGCATAAAAACGACAAGCAAGGTGCATAGCAGTACCTGCTCTGGGGGAGCTGTATGGTAGTATTGGAGAGAGAAAAGCAAACAAATGTCCCACTTGTCCCAGATCTTAAATAAAAAGAGGGCAACGGGTTAAAACTGAAACTGACACATACACAGCATGCATGGTGAGTTCACTCTTTACAGAGTTTAAGTCACTGTATGCCGACATGCAGGAGGAAGCTGATTGCACATCTATCTCTATGGCCATGAAATGGAAGACAATTGTTATCTGATGTAGCATCCTATGCTAGTAGAGAAGCTGCATTGAAATATTGGGCAGTGATGGGACAGGATTCTTGAAATTATTTTTCAGAGAGCAAACAGCTTGAAACTTGACTTTGCACGTTGCACTCATTAGAGAGAAATTAATTGAAAAAGGAGTTTAGAGTAGCAGAAGCATCCTAAAAGAATGCTTTTATAAAATAAAGAGAAGTATACTTGCAAATTGTATACACTTACATATAAAATGTCAAGAGAAAAAGTTATGGTCTGGTGTCATAATGTGCTACGGATAAATAACATTGATGTAGAAAATGTGGTGGTACTGATACTAAAATATGTGTCAGAAGCTTTAAATTTTAGGTGGTGATGTTAGAAGTGATATAGATGATAAAATACAAGAAACGATAAAGAAATTATTGAAGAATAATCACTTTATGTGATAGTAAAAATTTGTAGTAATGGAGTATACCTAGGTATGAATAATGTGTAGTTATCAAGATATTAGAGAATTAACATTGATTCATGAAATTAATTTGATTTTAAATGAGTTTAATTGAGTTTATGAAATAATAATGTAAGTCTGAAATCGAGCAAAGCTTCATGCTAGAGTGTCTAGTTTAAACTTGATCTGAGCTAAAGCAATGGTCTACTGATATTAGAAATTGTTATTTCTCCATGCTTACAGAGTGATTCATTATGTGATTCGGTTCTCCTGAGAATATTGAGACTCTTAAAGTTATGGTAACCGTAGGATGTTTGTTACGATTATGTTTCTTTTCAGCATTTGATATGGACTCGTACCTTTCCGTTTTCATGGAATGCATGAGAAAATTCGTTGATCTATCTACTTTCTAAATGAGCTAATTCTACATCCTGGACTAGAGATGTCTTCCGATGATGACGTGACAACACCTGACTCGAACATTTGTAAGAAATCTTATATAAGATGAAACCCTGAAGGAAGGGCAATGGCTTTTGCTTTCTGCATCTTGATTCATGAGGGACACACTTTGCTTTTCTATGCTGACTGACTTTTGAGGATTTTCTCATTTCTTTTGGATTTATGGCTCTATGCTACATTCGGTAGCAGATGGACTGAGCTTTGTTCTGCCGAACCAGAACTGATCATGAGATAGATTCTCTCCTTAGCTAATGGACAATGCCCATAGAGACTTTAATCTCCCATCCCTTGATTAGTATAATTATTTCTTGTTAGACCTGGAGAATTTCCTTCTACCCATTGGTAGTCGGGTTCTGTACCTCCGTAGTTTGGTTCTGACTTTCTCGCATAAATGCTGAAAGCTTTGATTAAAGCGATTGTTTTACTAACCAAATTATTGAAAATATTATTGATAACAATGGATTTTGAATCTTTAATACAATAACTTAACTAAATCTGGTCTGCGACTTTTCTTTGTGTCAATGTTATTTCATTGAAGTGTGCAACTATTTCGATGTATGAGGAAAGGGGCTGTTTGAGTAAGTGGAGAAATGTTCTAGTAGAGTAGGTGGGAATTCATCACTCCTATTGTCTAAAAAAGGTCAATTGAGGATTTAGAGATAAATACAGATCAGGATACTCTAATCGTAGGAGGGCTCAGTGCAGTTGGAGTATTGAGAAAAAGCTTTATGCGTCTGCACAAGGTGATAATAATAAATTAGTCTATCAGCAGCGATAGCTGATCATCAAAATACCTGGGTCTAGGATTGGAATAAAAACAGTGTGAAAGTAGTTAGTTCAAATGTCATTCTCTGTTCTGGAACTAGAACAGACTATTTCTAAACATGGCAGGGTCTTCAATGTTATCACATTCCAACTTTCAGACACTCTGATCTGTGAGTGATTTATTGGGTAAAGACAAGAGGTAGAGTCAGGCTCTCTCTGTCTCATACAGAGGAAATTCTCTAACCTACAGCAGCAAATGCAAGCAGCGTTCATGAAGTCTTATTATTATATTCGATTATTTTGATCTGCTGATGGAAGGTTAGATACACTTCATCAATTAAATATTGCAATTTCGAATGCATGAGTGGCGGAGGTGATTCAGCACTGAAATAGTATGAAATAAAATTCCCTCACCTTGCTTGAGATTCACAAGTCAGAATTACACCATAGGTGTGGTCCTAGACCTGCTGCTGGACTTAATTTCAGAGGATCTAACAACTGATGATTTTTAAGCATGGATTGGCGTTGATTACCAGGAATGAGGACAGATCTGAATTCTACCTCCCTCTCTCTCTGTTAGTGAAAGTGTGAAGTGTATTCAGCCTAAAGTTAGATCTCAATCAAGTCTACAAGTGCATCAAGACAATGTGGGTGGTGCTTCAGCTGATTATTCCATTGCTGTGCCTTGGTGACTGGATGATGCCAATAATTAAAATAGATAAAAACATCCCTCGAAAAATGCATATATGAAAGGTAAAGAACAAAACAAATGAAAGATATGAGATATCCACTATCATTGCACTCAATAGAGTACCAGAAGGCCACTTCTAAACTCAAGTTTAGAGGAATACAACACGTGAAAAAAATAAAAAGGGAGTAGAAGCAGGATAAATTAGGAAAGAAAACGAGATATTACTTGAGTTCGAAATTCAGAGCAGTGAAAGTAGGTCTCCAGAATGATCATGAAGTACACAACTTCTTGTTGCATTAATAGAGTCCACAACCTGCTACTCCCAGTGTACATCTTAATAGAACACTATGGTTTGGTCACAAATCCACTGACTTGTGATTATGCTGCATCACACACACGTATTTTATTCACAAATCTGTCAGTCAAAATATGCAATCACTAAAATGTGGTCAGCCAAGGATTAGTTGTTGGCAGCAAAGAGAAAATACAGTTTGAAAAAAACATTGTTATTGTTTTCAGAAACGAAAAACAAAATACACATCTATTAACAGAGGGTGCTCAGTTAAATAACAGGGCACCTCAGAGAGCAGCGGCTCCATCACCAATCAGTTGCAATCTATTTAATGGACGACATGTCAAAAAGACCATACACCCAGGGCTGGACTGGACGTAGCAGGCACTGGGCATTTCCGCGGTGGGCCGGAGTGTTGGGGGCCGGTTTTGTGGACGAGGGGTCTTCTTTTCTTACAGGGGGCCGGTTTTGCAGCTGCAATATCTCCCCCTGTAAGAAAAGTGGGAGCAGTGCTTCGTGGCTACCCCCTCCCTCCCACCCCCCGCTCCCAGGGCCGGTTGAGCAGCAACCTGCCAGGGCTGGTTGCCGTTCCCAATCCGGCCCTGCATACACCATCTAAAGCAGAAGTGAACTGGGAGATTTGTCAGTGATCTCCCAACGCACTCCAGTATGCAATATCAGCTGTTTAATAGGCAATGTCATCTGGGTCTTTGGGACTGTTCGAGTCCTAAACGCATAGAGCTTCTCTGAGACTGACTATTCTTGCACATCTCAAGTATCACAAAAAAGGGGGAGAAAGAAGCAGTGGAGGTACACCTACTATGCTTCCAGAGACAGAATCAGAAAGTCACGAGAGCGTGGAACCTGACCAGGCCAGTTTGCATTAGATGTCTCACAAAAACATTTTAAGAGACCCTCACCTACTAGTGTATTCTAGTGGCATGCTTCATCGTCACGTCACCAACCTGAACACCTGCTATGTCCGGGTAGATTAAACCTCCATCAGGAGGGAACACTTCTACATTATACTGGGTGGGATCTGAACACAAAATTTAAATTACTTCCAACTCCTAATATCCCATTTTAAAACATTGTAGGGCTGGGATAAGATGAAAAACAGAGGGGGATGTAAAAAGGGGGATAGAGCAATGATCCCTTACATCTCACGGACCGTGATTTCCGTGAGATGTAAGGGATCATTGCTCTATGAAATCCCAACCCTTACAATGTATTAAAATAAGCTAATAGGAGATGGAGGTAATTTTAAGTTTGTTTAAGTTTGTCTCTTCATAGGTAATCACTCTGGTCAACTAGGTACTAGACTCATTCACTATGAAAAGTAAAATTAGACAATTTAATAAGCTATCCTGATGACAGATAGTAAGTAAATCTCCAACAATCCTTTATGGAAACCCTCAAGACTTTCTTTTTGAATCATACAAACTCCCAAAATCTTTTATTAGATTGTTTTTGCTCAGGTTTGCTATTAATCTCTGGTCTTCACAGATTAACTGGACTTCTCACTGCATTTCAGAAAGCTGTGATACCTTCACCAGGAATAATGTTTTTCTCTCTCAAATACTCTTAGTTTCCATTGCAGGTTCAATTTCTAGAATTAGATTGGGCTTGATCTGACATGACAGCGTCACTCAGGGTAATAGACATCTTCAGATGAAGAAAACAGACACAGGTTTTTACCAACTGATAAAAGCAACGCAAATATAAAAAATGTGTAGTATATAAAAACAACACTGCATAATGTTTTATGTTACGTTTTCTTTGTTAAAGGGTAAGTACAGAGTTGGCAGCTTTGTTGTTCCAAGTTCAGGAATCTACAAAAATAGTAAATAAAGAGCAAAACTGAGTTCAAGTTTTCAGGTTAATTTAACTACCATTACCACAGGCAGCTCTGCATAGAATACTGCTGATTACAACGATAATGAATACTGCTAATGCTACTGCTGCTAGTACTACTACTACTACCACCGCTACTAATAATAATATTGAATTATATTGATAATAATAATGAATAACATTTTATTGGCTCATTAGGGACCTTAATCATAGACTTTTACAGCATTGACATTACAGAACATATTTATCGAGTGCACACGAGCAGGCACACATGACATATATAGGAAAAGATGAGCCTTAACAATTTTTGTAAGGTTACTACACTCCTCATTCTATATCAAACAAGATAGTCCAGCGAGTAGTTCAGATCCACGAATACACAAACAAATTATGCATGTGCCTTCCCGCATAACTCTTGCCTCCTCTTACGACCACCATGTAAAAACAACCCTGAAGGCCTCAACATTAGAAGACAGTAGAACCTGGCCAGTTTTCAAGCAAACGTTTAAGTTCAAGTGAATTTCCAAGGCATGGTACTGAGAGCACGGAGGAAGATCAGAATCCTTTTTCCATATCTGTCTTCCTCACTGATCGCGATTTTTAGGTCTCACTTACAGACAGCTTTTGCTGTCTGCTGCGAGCTCATGTCATCACACAGCACTCATCACAGCATTTCGCAAAGATAGACTGGTCAAAAAAGTAGTCCCTACACATTGCCATTAAATAATTGCTTTTTCAATTTTTTTCTTGGGAAGTGCCCACACTCTATGTAATTATAACTCTGTTTGAATGGAGAAGTAAAGAAAGACAAAATAGTTGCTTCACATGAAAACATATGCGAGCAGAAGCATTTTGGAGCTTACACGCACACACAGAGAGATGCATGGGCACATGGCCGCCATCTTAAAATGGTTTGCCAAGATAGTCATTCTATTGCACACTTGCAAGCAGATACATCAGAGATATGTGTGTGTGCGTCACAGCACATGTGCATACATGTGTTGAGATGTACATTGGTCATTGTGTCTTTTTTTTAAATTTCTTTTACCTTTTTCATTCCTATATGGAAGAAAGCCATGACAGAACGAAAAAATCTATATATACTGAGCATAAATGCAAATAAGTCCTAGCAAAGCCGATAGTTTGACACTAGACTTCTAAAGGTGAGACCTATTGATTTTTTCCAATGTTTCATTTTAAATGTGCACCATAATTTAGTGCTCAAGTTTGCAACCATTGTTTTCCTTTTGGTGAGCAACAGCCCAATGGTCGAATGACAAATGAGACTCGAATTGAATTCTATGTCTGGACCGGAGGCTCCGATTATGCTTCTCATTTCTTTACTGATAATTTTCTCAGCAGCCATTAAAAATACAGAAACCAAAAATACTTCAATACCCAGGAATACACTTCGTGTCACATGACCACCCATAGAGAGTAACCCCTATATAAACTCCAGTCCTGATGACAGCGTCCTCTTTCTTTGCTGCTCCGCATCCAGTTAAGTGCATTCCCAGTTACTATATTTGTTCTGTATGACGTTGGGTATAATTATTCATACTGATGTTTTTCTTGTTATTTAATACTGTCTGTTATCGCATTGTATCGCGACTATTTCATTGTGCGCTTTTCGCTGATGCGCGTATTTTCATTTGATTACTGTTGCAGTTTTTTCTCAATTTATTGCTAAGTCGCCTTTAAGCGCTTGTGTTTTGGGAGCGCTTTGCCTCCCCGACCGGGCGCATTTTGCGCCCGTGTTGAGTCCCGGTGGAGAGGGAGTTTAAGGGAGCGAGGACACGCATCGTTCCGACGCGTAGTCCTCTTTCTGTGTTGACGGGCGGCCGGTACTGCGCATGCGCGGCAGCCATTTTGCCCGTTTTTGAAACTTTCTTCGGGCTTGAGTGAGCGCGGGAGCAGCGCTTGTCTTTGCTCTTTTCCCACTTGCTCGTCCCAGGCTCCCGACGACGCCTCTTCTTATTTCTGAGTGGGGCTGGATAATTCTTGCATAGGCTTTGCCTAGAGTGGTTTTGGCAAGCCCTCCCTCCACATTTGAAATCGTTTTTACAACAGTTTAGACATTACTGTTTGTTTATCACTACTTTGGCTTGCCTGGGGTTTCTCCACTCCCCCTTATTGACTATCAGCTACAACTGATTATAAGTTCTTGCCTATATACATTAACCCTTCGTGTGAGGGGCAGGCAATTCCTCCTGTGGGAAAGTGTGTCTCTTAAGTGGGCCATAATGTCGGAGTATTATTTTGAGGAGGAATATTATGATGAGGAGCCCTCTGGGTCCATGGAGCAGGACCTTGTTGATGCACTAGACGCAGGAGTGCAGCACTCGGTAAATAAGGCCCTGGTGAGGGCATAGAGCCACTAAAGCGCCATTTATGCACCTATGCCCAACAGCAGGGTTGGCTCCCCACCTCAGGCAGTCGCCCTAGTGCCAGTGGGAAAGGGTCCAAAAATCCCCATGCGGCAGATTTTGCAAAGCTGGCCAAAGCAATGGCTTCTGGCCATGACTATGGCACTTCCGCTAAGGAAGCAACCATCACTGAGTTACCTCAGGATGATGGTGATGATACCTCCTCGGAACAAGCGTCGGACCAGGAGGAGACTCCTAGACCCTCCAAAAAATTAAGAAAGGAGCGTTATGTTGACGCACTTTCACAACCTAAGCTCCTAACCTTTGAGCCGGCAGAGATAATTCATCCAAATTCCACCGCCTGGCTTCCACCTCTGGAGGTGGCCGAGTATGTTCAATCTCACATTAGACAGGCTTTCGATAAAGATGTGAGAGCGCGGCTCAGATCGGAGTGCCCAAGGCCTGACTTGGCAGATAAGGTGGCAGAGACACCGGAGGTGGATCCTTCTATTCTCACTTATCTTAAAAAGTATGCCAAAGAACCTAAAAAGGGCAAAGACCGGGCATGGAGATCATGCCAAGACAAACTTTTAGATTTGACAGGTCCCCTCGCTAAGATTTTGGAGTTGGGCTTTCAAGCCAAGGAGTCCGCACTGGCTATTAACCCGGATGAATTAATTGGATGGGCACAAGAGCGGTCTGTCAGCTGGGTAATGCGAATTGCGCTATGTCCAGTGAAAGACGTCGCTCAATACTTCTGAAACTTGATCCAAAATTGGCAGAGCTCTCCTCTTCCGAATCGGGTCCACTAGCTCAAGGCCTCCTCTTCAGTCAACCCTTCCTTAAGGAGCTGACGAAGTTTGTAGCCACTTTTAGTGTTTTAGATAAGGCCCAGGGATACCTTAAACGTGCTTTCCGCCCAGATTTTGGCAGGGCCGGGCGATACCGAGGGCGGTTGTTCGGCCGTGGTTACAGTCAAGTCGCCCCGCGTGGTCAGTACCAGCAACAAAGAGGTGGTTACCAAGACTCCAGTTACAATGGTAACTCCTCCTTCTATCCAACCCGTCGAGCCAAGAACAGATTCCGGAAGGGCAGATACGGAGGACATCAGGGCGGTCTACAAGATACCGGTAATTCAGGTGAGACTGATTTCGTCTACAGAAGTAAGGCTGGGGGGCAGGATACCGTTTTTTATGCACAATTGCCACACGATCTCGCAGGATGCATGGATCATAGAGACAGTGCAGGGGTACAAGATAGAGTTTTACAATTCCCCCATTCAGGTTTTTCCTCCACACCAAATGTATTTTTCCCGACAAGATCAGGTCTTCATCTCCGAAGAGATAGATTCTCTTCTAAAGAAAGGGGGCATAGTGGCCACGGATCATCATCCCCGAGGCTTCATCAGCAGCATCTTCCTAGTAGAGAAGAAGGGGGGTGGATCCAGGCTAGTTTTAAATCTAAAGGATTTCAATGGATGGGTAGTATATTGGCATTTCAAGATGGAGGGTATTCATCTTCTACGCGACCTCCTTCAGGAGGGGGACTGGATGGTCCGTCTGGACCTGAAAGATGCGTATATGTCTGTTCCCATTTACGAACCGCATCGACGTTTTCTCCAGTTCCACTGGCAGGGAGTGTGGTACGAATTCAGAGTCCTTCCCTTCGGCCTCTCGTCAGCACCTTGGTGCTTCACGAAATTTCTGCGGCCGGTAGTGGAAACATTGAGAGCGTGGGGGGTTCGTCTGATTATATACTTGGACGACATCATCATCATGGCTCGTTGTCCTCAACTAGTGATGACCCATCTAGAATGGACGATCAATCTTTTGCAGTGTCTCGGTTTTCTGGTAAATCCACAAAAATCGATCTTAGTTCCAACTCAATCGATTGAATTTCTGGGTTTTCTGATCGACTCAAGGAGTTGTCAACTCCTCTTGCCAGCCCAGAAAATCAGGTCTATCAAGAGAGAGTTGAGGTTGATTTTGCGCAAGCAGAGTGTGTCATTGAGATCTGTAGATCTTAGCCTCCTCAATTCAAGCGATCTTCCCGGGTTCCCTTCACTACCGGGTGCTTCAACGGCTCAAGATTCGACATCTCCAGAAAGGCCTCGGATACTCAGATCAGATTCCTCTTTCCGAAGAGGCAAGGTTGGAGATATTGTGGTGGCTGGACCACATGGAGGCCTGGAAGAGTCGAGCCCTTTTCGGATCTACCCCGGATGTAGTGATAGAATCCGATGCCAGCCGGTGGGGTTGGGGAACCCGCTGCGGCCAGATTTTCACGGGCTGCCGCTGGTCACAGGAGGAACTTGCGTTGCATATCAATTGCCTGGAACTCCTGGCAGGCTCCTTTGCGATCCGCTGTCTTTCAACCCGAAATACGAACTGTTGTATCCTGCTTCGCTTGGACAACGTGTCAGCGGTACGCTATGTGAACAAGCTAGGGGGGGACAAAATCCCGGATTCTAGCGGAGATTGCCAAGGATTTTTGGCACTTTTGTCTTCAAAACAAAATTTCGGTGATAGCGGAGTACCTTCCGGGCTGCAACAACAAGATAGCCGATTGGCACTCCTGACACTTATGGGATTTCAGCGACTGGAGACTCCATCCACGGATTTTCCAGTCGCTGAACCGGCTTTGGGGCCCCTGCCAGATAGACCTGTTCGCATCACGTCTCAACAGGCAACTCCCAGCATTTTACAGCTGGCGTCCGGATCCGGAAGCTCTTGCCACGGATGCGTTTCTACAGGACTGGCCGACGTCTCTATGTTATGCCTTCCTGCCGTTAGTGATGATTCCCAGAGTTCTGACACAAACCAGACGTCATCAATCAGAGTTGATTCTGATCACTCCACTATGGAGAGCGCAAGCATGGTTCCCAGTACTTCTGGAGATGCTTTGTGCGGTGCCGATCCTTCTTCCACAGCGGTGGAACCTGGTGTTGGATCCTCTGAAGGCTCCGCATCCTTTGATAGAATCAGGGCAACACCTTCTGGTAGCATGGCGGGTTTCAGGGACAGATGTAAGATCCCAGGCCTTTCGCGAGACGCTGACAGATTTATCAGCGAAGCATGGTCATCTAACACCCACAAGCGCTATTCCTCGGCTTGGAATTGATGGTGTAGTTGGTGCTCTCAAGGGAATGTGGATCCCGCTCAAGCACATGTCTCCTTCATTGTAAACTTTCTAGCTTCCATCGCAGCTGCGGGCCTAGCCTATAGAACGGTGAATAATTTCCGGTCCGCCATCTCAGCAGGTCACGTGTCAGTGGATGGCAAACCGGCAGGAGCGCATCCTTTGATATGTAAACTGCTCAGGGGTATCCAGATGGTCAAACCCTCTTGTCCCAAATATTCAGAGTTATAGGATGTGTCCTCTGTTCTGAGATTCTTGGAGGCTTGGCCTTCCAATAAGTATTTGTCAAGAAAACAGCTTTCTGCTAAACTGACTATGCTACTCTGCCTAGTATCATGCAAAAGGGTCTCAGATGTCCGTGCTTTAGATCTAGCAGGTCGTAGGTTTTCCCCAGAGGGTGTGACTTTTGTAATTACAAAACGTACTAAATGTAATACCTCTTCAATAGCTTACCCAGCTTTCCCTAACAATCCTAAACTGTGTGTAGTACAGTGTATAAAAGATTATGAGGTGAGTACCGCTGAATTTCGGCAAGACATGAGGGGTCAATTGTTAATTGCGCTACAAAAACCCTTTCGGCCAGTGACTCCCGCCACCTTGTCTAGATGGGTGCGTTGGCTCATGAGCGAAGCGGGTATCGATGTTTTGAAATTTGGAGCACATTCAGCTCGTGGAGCTATGGCATCTAAGGCTTTCTCTGTAGGGGTCAGCCTAGCAGATATTATGAATGCAGCTGATTGGTCATCTGAAACAACGTTTAAATCCTTTTACTATAAGCCTATTGTGGATGTGGCATCAGTAGTGGTGGCTAAGCTTTAAACAAGCATAATCGGAGCCTCCGGTCCTGACATAGAATTTAAAATTTGCGAACATACGTGACAAGAATTTTCAATTCTATTAAGGACACGGAGGCGAGGATTATCCCACCCAAAGACATGTATTTCATATTGTAAATTGCATTGTATGGTTTTTGAGTATCTTCATACTGCAAATATGTTCTTATGTTTCCCTTCCCTTTCTGATGTATTGGTGAGATATCAGAGGGCGTACGATGTTACGGTCTTATCCTTTTCATTTCAGATGCTGATCTCAAGTAGAGCACGATGGTCCACATTTTTGGAAGGTCTTCACGTTTTTCACGGAGGTTAATGAGATGCGTTGGTTCAGGAACCAAGTCTGGAATAAGGAGCCCCGTTGGGCTGCAAGTTATCTCTGCTAGAGGAGGTTCTTCTACGTTAAAGATGGTTCTTCAGGATCAAGTTGCTGCTTATGGACTTAACTGTTTTATGTTTTGTCAAAGAAAGAGGACGCTGTCATCAGGACTGGAGTTTATATAGGGGTTACTCTCTATGGTTGGTCATGTGACACAAAGTGTATTCATGGGTATTGAAGTATTTTTGGTTTCTGTATTTTTATTGGCTGCTGAGAAAATTATCAGTAAAGAAATGAGAAGCATAATCCTCGCCTCCGTGTCCTTAATAGAATTGAAAATTCTTGTCACGTATGTTCGGAAATTTTGAATCCACATCAACAAACTTGAAGGGCCACATTTATCCTTATATTTTCAAGAAGGTCTATTATTATTCTTTTTAAATTAAAGAAATAATTGACCATATTTCGTGAAATTTTTCACTTTTTCAGAGCATCTTTTTTCAGATCATTTATGCTAAAAAAGTAAACATATACACTTACAATTGGAAGCCTTATATAGAAAAACGTCTGTACCAAAAATAACAATCCATAAAAAGTAAAAATTGCTCAATTAATCACATTTATACATTGCACCCCATTAACACATATAAAAGCCCAAACAGTATACTCACTGTCAGTATACTAAAGACAGAATTATATTCACACACAACATACCTATCACATAATAGTTCCCAACATCCATATAGCCTTCAGATAGAAAAATGTTTACCAATCACATTATGTCAACATTACCTTGAACGTTCTCTCATTATACTCCTGTACTACATACTGACAACCTCCAGTGGTATTCTAACTTCTCTTGTGAAAATACTGATGAGTACTGTTAGACCTGGCATCCTTGGTGTGGTTTCCCCTGATTTTTTGCCTCTACCTCCTGTATTTTTGATGCTGTGCTGGATTTCGTTTTTGCTGGGTTAGATGCTTTGGGCACTTTGCCACTGCTGATCAGTGTCAAAGTGCAAGTACTCCCTGTGTAAATTGTTATTATGATTGGTTCTCCCTGATTGGCATATTTGATTTACTAGTAGGCAGGCGCGGCCGGTCCATTGAGGCTGAGGGGCCACGTCCCTCCACCTTTTGCCCCTCAGGAACAGTGTCTGTCAGGCTGCACAAAGGTCAGCCTGACAGACACTGTTCACTTTCAGTTCAAGCAGCCAGGAGCGAGACATGGGCAAAATGCGCAGGCTCCTGGCTGCCTGAGCTAAACTTTGCAGGGCTGAGGAAGTCACAGCTCCTGTGGGCGTGACGTCCTCAGCTTAGCAAAGGTCCCTGAGGCCCTCCCCTCAGTGACGAGGGGTAGCGTCACTGATTGCCTCACAACTGGGCGCTTCAGTTTTAAGCCCTGAAGCGCCCAGGGTTGAGTGTCAATCAGTGGCACTTCATCACAGAGTGGGGTGGGGTCAGAAGTCTCACTGACCCCATCCCACTCTGTGATGACGTTGGGACTGCTGCCTTCTCATTGGCTGACCTCAGGTCAGCCAATGAGGGAAGGCAGCAGTCCCAAGCCTCCTGAAACCTCCGAGGCAGAGCTGGCTGCAGGTAAGAGTGTTTTGTTTTATTTTAAATTAATGTTTGGTGCGTGCGTGTATGTATGAATGTTTGGTAAAAAGTGTTGTGAATGGGTGTGTGTGTGTGTGTGAGCGTGTGTGTGAATGCCTGGCTGTGAGTGTTATGTGTATGTGTGCATGTGTGCGTGTGTGTGTCCCACCCGCCCCTCCCTCCAAAACTTACTGGCCACAACTGCTAGTAGGTCCCTAGTAAAGTGCACTACGTGAGCCAGGGCTGGTAAATCAAATGCTACTAGTGGGGCTGCAGCACTGATTGTGCCACCCACATGAGTAGCCCTGAAAAGATGTCTCAGGCCTGCCACTGTAGTGCCTGCGCGCGGTTTGTTAACTGCCATTTCGACCTGGGAAGGGCACCCACTTGCCAGACCCTACCCTTCCCTTTTCTTACATGTTAGTCACCCCTAAGGTAGGCCCAAGGTACCCCTGTGGGCAGGGTGCAGTGTATGTGAAAGGTAGGACATGCCCTGGTGTGTCTGGCATGTCCTGATAGTGAACTACTGCCAATTTCGTTTTTCACTATTGCATGGCTATCTGTTCCCATAGGATAGAATGGGGAGTTTGCTTATAACATCTTATAAGCATAACTACCCCTTGGAACAAGGTAGGAAAATAAAGTTTAGTATGCCTGAACTCAGAATGTTAAAATGCATCTTTTAATGAGGGTGATTTTCACATTCTGTTTGAAAAAACACTTTTAGAAAGTAGGTATTTTCTTGCTTAGCCATCCAGTGTGCCTCTGCTAGGATGCGTATTGACTGTCTGGCATTGGAGTGACAGGGGCAGAGGATGTGCAGAGGCTCCAGAGAGTCTGAATGAGTCAGGGCTGGGCTGAATAGACCTAGGCTGCATTTAGAGTAGGGGGAGGAGATTTCCTTTCACCTGAATGGGCCTGGTATGCCTTCCACAATGCTATCTCCACCTCCTGCCAGGAAGCTGCACCAGAGAGGACAGAACTGATTTTGACTGAGCACAGGGCTTCTCTGCCACCAGAGAACAAAGGATTTTGTAGTATAAATATTGGGGCCCAGACTTTTAGATCATTCCTGGAATTCAAGAGGACCCTTTGCCAAGGAGAAGAGCTGGAGAGACTGAGGAGAAGTATTGCCCCTTTGCTGTGTGCTGTGT
This sequence comes from Calotriton arnoldi, assembly GCA_963921515.1. Lineage (NCBI taxonomy): Eukaryota > Metazoa > Chordata > Amphibia > Caudata > Salamandridae > Calotriton > Calotriton arnoldi. The sequence goes on from CAWUFW010010542.1 coordinate 334,528, forward strand.
CCCCTGCTTGAAGGAGATCTCCAAGGGCCTGTGTGTGCTGATCTCCTGTCCTGAACTCTGCTGCTGTGAGTTCTGACCTTCCAGGAGGTGCCTGTGCCAGTTTGGGCTTCTGGAGGTTGTTGTTGCTGTTTGGGAGCTGGAAGAAAGAAGAAACTTGAAGAACGGCAAAAATCGACGCATCGCTCTTCTTGCTGCTGTTTTTCCGACGCATCTCCACAGCGTGAGAAGAATTTCCACACATCGCGTGCCGCTGCGAAAACCGATGCAGCACCTTTTGCCACTTCAAGAATCAACGCATCGAGGGATCGCGGTTGAAGAAAACAACGCAGCACCGCTCTACGCCGCCGCATCGAACACCGACGCATCCCTGATTTCCACGCATCGTACCTGTGCAGCAAGTTTTCCAGACGCATCACTTGCCGACCGGAACCGTCACGATGAATCGACTCATTACTCCCCATACAGACCGGAGTCAATGCAACCCTTCCTCTGCGTGCAGCGGAATTGTCGCATCACCTCACCAAGGTCTCAGGAGTTGGCGCATCTCTTTGTTTCCGACTCTGCGGCTGTTTAGCCTTGTGAATTTTGACGCAACCTCAGGTACTTTGTGTAAAAGTCACGCATCCATAGTTTTCTATTGTACAAGTTCTTGAAACCTTTTGAAAGTCATGTTTTTAACTGTGTATGTTGGATTTTTGTCGTTTTGGTCGTGTTAAGTTTAGATAAAGATATTTTATTTTTCTAAACTGGTGTGGTGTCCACTTGTGGTGTTTTCACTGTGTTACTGTGAGTGTTGGTGCAAATTCTTTACACATTGCTTTTGGGATAATCCTGTCTGCTCGTGCCAAGCTACCAAGGGGGTGAGCAGGGGTTATCTAAATTGTGCATCCCCCTTACCCTGACTAGAAGCAAGGGTCCCTCTTTGGACAAAGGTACCTACCTCTGCCAACTAGAGACCCCCATTTCCAACAAGTACCATTTCAGCAAATCCTCCGGTCTGTAAATTGCCACCTAGGTTAACAAACAATCACAGTACTTCTAATAATTCCTACCAATATACCTGATATACTATACTGGATTAGTGTGGTCCTTCAAGTTTGTTGATGTGTATTCTCAAACGTATACCAGTTTAGTAAAACTGGTAAAACAGGAGGGAGCACCTGGCCGGGGCAGTAGTTGTGTTTATCCGGTTTCAAAGTAATCAAATTGAATCCACCCTGTGCGCTTGGGAAGCTTGAAATTTCATTAGCTACCATGCTTTCCCTGTACCTCTGCTTTAATATAACCATGCAGTGTATTACTAATAAAATACCCCCAATATTACTTCCACTACTGCTATTATTAATGATAATAATAATTAATAATAATAATAATAATAATAATAATACTTATCTTTGCAGAACAGCTATCATAAACGAAAGTGTTTCTTGGCGCTTAATAATTGGTGATATTATTTACCTCCTGGAAGGTGCCAATTTTTTCGATGTTGCAAGGACGAAGTGCTCACTGATTTAAACCTATGATCTGCCGGTAAAAGAGTGATCTCTCCACCAATGCTCTACCGTAGAGATACCATGGACTGCACTGTACTGTAAAATACTGCAATTTGCGTTCCACCATGCAGCTCAGTGGCCACCTTCATCCTGTAATATTAGAAAAAGAATGAAATAATTTAATTGAGGTGTCTCAGCACCTTCAGGTCAAGGAAAAGAGGACACACATTGTACTTTTACCCAATACTAGAAGGAGGGAGCATTTTTTTACAGGCTGCTTTAAGTAGGTCCCACTAGAAAGGTTTGGCATGAAGCCTGCAGATGAGAAAGAAGATGTAAATGTTTCAAAAGATTGCTGTCAAGCAGGAATAACCTATCAGTGGTTTGTTTGAATGCCTCAAAAACCATGAGTCACCAGCAATGTCTTTGAGAGATTTAATAACAGTGGCTATTTACATTGCAAAAACCACAGACTGAGTTGCCTCTGTGCACCTGAGTGAGCTGTGTTTTCATTACCTAACTCAATGATGCTCATTCTATTAATTGCAGAAGGATGAATAGCAGAGTCAGCATTGACAGCATTCCAACCTGTCCCCTGAAGGTTACTGTGTGCGTGTCCAGCCTACTGAGCTAGCTCGCTATGTAAAATGAAATAGAAACACTAGGGTCGAACACGGTTGAGGTCGTTTCATTTATGCACAATAACTTATGAAAATAATAATTTGCGGTCATATGTTGAGAATTGTTTTTGAATGTAAAACTTATCAAAACCTATATGCTGAAATAATCTTAAACGTCAGGAAGCTAACGTTACAGTATGGATCAGGTGAGCTGTCAAACCATTAGGTTTCAAATCCCTTTTTGAAGAAAGGACAGCCATGAACCTCTAAAATGTTACTATCCAAAATACTTGCATACAACAGCTTCTCTTTCAATGTGTGGGACAATGAACCACAAAAACAACGGGCTAACTCCATCACAAGGAGGAAACTTTCTTGATGGACAGATGAGGAGAATTGACACAATTCAACTCATGAGGTCTTCATAAATGTGGGACCTATTAGCTTTGGAAATGGCATTAGCCATGCTGCATGGCTACCAAACAGGGAAAAAAAGCCTACATGGCTGATTGCATCATTTTGTAGGCCTACAAAATGACACGAGTGTTTTTTTTCTTTTTGTTTAAAGATCCAAATTAGATCACTAAACAAAAAAAAGTCACATGAGTGGAAGGGGGAAAGAACCTAGGTGGGGGGGACGCAGATGGAGGAAGCAATGAAAGGGGGAGACACATGGAGGGTGTGGGTGGGGGATGCAAAATGGAGGGTGTAGGAAGGGAAGCAAATGGAGACAGAGCAAGGTGGAGGGGTGGAAGTGAACGGATAAAAGAAATCACAACGTGGAGTTGAAGTTTGGAAGAGGAGGCTATAGCCTCTCTCTCTGCTAAGATATAAACTGGTGCCAAAGTTATTCACAAACTTTAAATAATGTTCACAGAATCCGGCAAATAATAATAACCAACTTTTGTTTTGGAGCCGTTGCATATTTTGAAAACCTTTTAGTAGGTTTCACCTGTCGTCATATTGTACTATTATAGAACGCCTCTACTACTCCAGTTTGTCTGTGAAACGGCGTTCATTACTCAGGCTTGAGCGTCAAACCATATCCATGTGCCATAATACATGTGGGAACGATGAGGAAAGATGCAAGAGCGCGCTCAAAGGACCCGTGCCTGGCTTTTGTTCCTACCTATGATCTTTTTTGGTTGAAATCTTCCAAACAGCTGCCTGGTTGCAAAAGACTTGTTGAGGACATGTTGATAACTAACCTGGAAAGCAACTCCACCAATTGCTTCCCATTGGCTTTTTTGTTTTGTCACTCCTATTTTCTTGCTTTCTATTCAAAGGCTTTATTTGTTTTTCCCCATCCATCTAGACTTTGTCCCTACCACGGAGCAAAGATCTTTTACCATCTCTCTAATTAGCTCCTTTTATCCTTCCACAAGTGTCTGCTTTAGGGGAACTTTTCATATTTTTCTAAAAGCACTCCATGAGAGTGCACGTGTTTCTCTCATTCCCTGTTTTGCAACTTCTTCCATTACATTTCTTTTCATAATGTTATAAAAATGTAATTCTTCCATAATTTTGTCCTGCCACTATCCATGTGCACTAACAAAGCAGGGGCAGAAGTGGCAATACCGCCTGTCAGATGATGACTTTCTTGCCTCTGCCAGCAACCTGGAAACCTCTGCCTTGGAAGAGCCAACTCTCAGTATTCACCACTTGATTTGTGCGTGGCTTGGCAGAGAGGAAGGATGGTGTTAGGGTCACGATGAGGCCCCCGGTAACCCCATTTAGCCTCCCTGTCCCCAATGGTCAGTGATTCCACAAGTCCTGAAGAAGGGGAGATAGCTCCTCTCACAGCACCTTAAGGCATTATTGCAATCTTTGAATTACTTTCCCTGGAGTGCACTTCGTACAAAAGGAGAGTCCCATGAATTCACTTGATGAAGGTCCACAAGAGTAGCATTAGGATAACTCTTTTGATGAGGGGGCTGGCGCACTGCGGCAAAGATAAACCTGCATGGACATCATCAAACAAATCAAGTGCTTCTCATTCCAATAAACAGAGAGCAACATGTCCAAATGAACATATTAAACTCCCCACGTGCCCTTTCAACCATGGAACCCCATTGGGCTCCCTCTTTGTCCCCATGTTGTTCAGCATGTATGTGGAAACCCTTCAATGGAGGCGAACTGCTACCTCATGTCGCGAAATGGTTCAATGTCGTGCTAGTTACTGGTTTTTTGCCTACTCTGCCACAAGCACCTAATCAAAAATCGACTTTTCTCTTATTCTAAACCTTTTCACCCTCTGTTCAACTTCAGTTCCACTGTTCAAACCATAGTTCTCGCACACATTGACGAGGTAAACGATTTGATCACCGGTCTTGTAGACTTAATATTCCCAGGATTAAATGCCATTTTCCACTTGACCTCACACCTAACAACTACTTAAGTATGTGAAATAAATATAAACATATAGAACCCTCTCAGAAATCTCCATTGGCTGCCCTTGCTCACTCACGGAGCTGGCATAAAAGTAACATCTCTTATTATCTTCTGCAAAACAGTACTGATTGAAAACCTCTCTCTCACCACATGTACCCACTCCAAGTAAAATACCATCAAACAGGAAATCCACAAAAGATGAAAGAGCAAGACCCAAAGACAAGCCTTCTCCCTTGCATCTAAACTCTGAACTAGTATATCTACCAACCTGTACCTCTAGTGGGTTGGGGTGCACCCCAGACATGGTCTTTGGAGCACAGTCCCAGCAAACCACAAGGTTGGAAGGACGAGAGGATGGGCAAATAGATCTACCTCTCTCAAAGTGCTGAGTCAGCTGTCGAAGTGCAGCAAAGTAGTGTATACACAAGCAGACAGACACACGGACATGCCAATTCACTTTCTGCCTGTCTGCAAGAGTGAGGTGCCTTCAATGTTCCCAAACTAAAAAAAAAGGTGTCGTGCATGGAGCTGAAATAGCACATGAGACCAAACCACAGTACCCCGCCTACCACTCCCATTGGCAGAGTTTCCAGAGGCTCCATTATCTTATCCCTTTACGATTCCTGAGGGGTGCAAAGGCAAGGAAGTTAAAGAGAATGAGGGACCCCATTGATGGAAAAACTGTTCCATACCATACTATATAACACACTCATTGCCACCGCAGAATGCTCTTGCTCATTACATTTGTGTAGCTTATTTCCTCCAAAACTGGGTTCCAACACCCAAGTACCAACACTCAAGATACTTTCAACACACAGGCTGGCTGAGATTTCTCCAGCTGGTTTCCGCTGTGAAAGGCTCATCTCAGCTTCTGGGCACATTAAAAGGAGTTTCCCATCCAGGATCCCTCTGCATACAAAATCTCTTTCACCACCTGGTACAACTGGGCCCAGTGCTCCTAGCACCTCCAGTGAAATCTGAATTACTCCACAGGTCTGTGGCTTGTGCACGACTCTTTCAGGACCTTCAGGCCCCCAGTTCTCCAACAGCCAATTGTACCCCGTACCCCCAACTTGTAGGATCTAAATATCATGAAGAGTCTGCTTTAGAAACTGGTGTGAACAGCTCTACAGAGGTCTTTGGAGCAGGGATTAACCTTTAAATTAAAAGTTCTTTCCCTGCACCTCAATGGTGCAAAATCTATCTTTGCTTACAAATCTCAACCCACCCCCCACAGTGTCTTGGTTGAAGTTAGCAGATCTCTCTGCTATCTTTCTTCTCTGTCCACTGCTATTTCATGTGCTCCTTTTTCCACAAATACATTCCTGTGCTGTTCAGTGTTTCTCCTTTAACACATCTCAGGAACCAAGGTATCAGGCCACTCTCTCTCCAAAGTGAATTGTATCACCAGACCCATGAATGAGTCCCTTCTACTCCAATCCCTTCCTCAAGCCCCCCAAAAATTTCTGAGCTAAACAAAGGTGGAGAAAGTCAAGGATAAGGTATATGGCTGGCCTTTACCTGTAGCAAAGGTGATTCATACCATCCTCAGGGGTGTGGAATTTAATAAAATGTCTCCTTGTCCATGGGGCAGGTTGCTTCAAAAATCTACTTGTCCTGTAACAAAATCCACTTGTCCCTTTTGTGCCATGTAATGCAGCGACAAATTATGGTGGCATTCTCATTATATAAGGACTCTGATATAGCCTTTGTGATTATTCCAGGGCCCGTACCATAGTAGCGTTTGAATACTACCAATCCCCTTATGTTGCCACGTTTCCGCAGATTTACATACTGGGGCTAAAAGTAGTGGAAAGCAAGAGTTCCAGGGTTGGAATGCCCTTTTGAGTCTGTGCAAACCTACTAACTTGCATGTTTTAAGGGTTTTCACCAATTCTTCTCTAATCTTTTCCCATACTGAGAAAGGTTAGACATGTACTCCTGGCAGTGGCAGGCGTAAAACTTCTTCCAGGTTTGGGAAAAAAGTGGTTGGAGGGAACTTGCCAACACTAAGATTTTTGCATGAGCAAGTCTACACATGTTTATTTCCTCATGCTAATATGCAGTTCACAGATATTTTTCAGGAGCACTATTTCTTGGCCTACCTCTGTAAATTCTTGTGAATTCACGAAAGCTGTATATGAATGAATGAATGAATGAATAGACACTTATAAAGCGCATGGCTATCAGAGGCTTCCCAGCGCTAAAGACAGAGCCCAAACCGCGAAAATCGGGAAAATCAGGAGAACAGCAGAATCTTCAAACGTTTACGAAATAAAAGGTGGTTGGCCTCAAGCCGAATATGATCTGGTAGCTGATTCCAGCATTTTGCAGCGATGACAGAGAATAGATGGCCACCGCTCCTAGCTCGGTTAACTCTAGGGACATTAGCAAGGTGTTTTTTCTCGGAGCGAAGGGATCTTTTAGGAAGATACAGGGAAATAATGGATCAGAGAATTGGCGGAGCACTATCCGACATTGATTTATGGGCGATACATAGGGCCTTAAATTGGATTCTTTCGGCTACTGGCAGCCAATGCAAATAATTAATATAAGGTTTGGCAGATTCCCTATTGTTGGCCTGCATAAGGAGTCGAGCTGCACAGTTTTGAACTGTTTGAAGTTTCTTTATGGTCGAACAGGGGGAGCCAAGATAGAGCACATTGGCATAATCAAGCCTCGAGAGAATCAGGGCTTGTACCAGCAGTTTCCTAGCGTTAAAAGGCAGAAGGGGCAAAATCCTCCTAATCATTTTCAAGATGCCATAGCAGGTACCTGCCACCCTATTCGCCTGTACCTTAAAGTTCAGGTTATGGTCCAGCCAAACTCCGAGACTTTTTATTTGATCTTTAGGGGGAGGCATGGCCCCGAGACATTTAGGCCATAGTGCGCCGCTCTCCAAGTTGGTAATCTTACCTAAAAACATCAGTTCAGTTTTAGCAGCATTCAGCTTTAGGAAAGAGGAGTCCATCCATGCTGAAACCTTTTCCAAACAATTGGCCAGAATAGACTTATTGTTGTCTAAAAGCCTGAGGGACACAATAAGCTGAGTATCATCAGCGTACGTGACGATCTTGACCCCAAAAGGCTCAACCACCTCAGCCAAAGGGCGCATGTAGACATTAAAAAGTGTGGGGCTCAGGGAGGAGCCCTGAGGAACCCCACACTGCAGCGGCATCCATTCTGAGGTGGCATTGTCCTCAAAAACTTGAAACAACCGATCTGCTAGAAAAGACTCAAGCCATTTAAGTAAAGTTCCAGTCACCCCATTCTCTCTGAGTCTTGCTATCAACAATTGGTGATTGACCGTGTCGAAGGCCGCGCTAAGATCGAGTAATATAATAGCCGCGGACCCTCCGACATCCAGTATCTTCCTCGATTCTTCAATCACCGCTAGCAGGGCTGTCTCAGTGCCTTGCTGGGGTCTAAAGCCCGTTTGGGAGAGATGAAGGCGTTCATTCTCCTCCAAAAAGGCGGAGAGAACGCAGTTGACGTATTTTTCGCTTATTTTAGCAATCCCAGGCAAGAGAGAAATCGGGCGATAATTAGCAAAGACCTCGGGATCCAGGGTAGGCTTCTTCAAAAGGGCTCTGACCATGGCCCGTTTCCATAGGGAGGGGACAATCCCAGAGGAGAAAGAGCTGTTAACCAGATCCAGAATAACTGCACTGCACTTAACGCAAGGACATATACCATGGGTGCACTTTTGAGACTTTCTTTTATAATTGAGCCCCTAAGTAGGTCTGGTAATAACCATGACCTTTTGTGTTCATCAAAATTCTGTCTCTCTCTCTCTCTCTCTCTCTCTCTCTCTCTCTCTCTATTGGCTGGCTTCACTGTGAGTGGCAGCATTCTGCTCTTTCACAAGGAACATATCGAAACAGAAAGCAGCTTTGTTCAGTGCCAGGAACTACTGTGGCAATGTGTGCTTTTTGAGACCCAAAACAATTTTTGCTTTTGCCAATGTTTGTTATAATGGTGAGGGCCCAACAGCTCCCACACCAATAAGGATTTACATAAACCATGCCAAAACAAGTCAGGCATTGACAAAACCAAAAGGCTGACCACCAATTTCAGACCTACTGGCTTTGCCACTGCTTGTTTTTTTTTTGCTTCCCATACTCTTATTGGAACTGGTTACACTGATTTTCCATACATCAACACATTTTACTAAATGATGCTGCAAAGAAATGGTACTTAACATTTTACAGTAGTTTAGCAAAATATGTTTTTCCTACTTCCATTTTTTGTGAACATTTTATTTTGAAAGCAAAGAATCATCAATCTTGCAAGCTTCTGCAAATATTTGCATCTAATACGAGAGCATTCTGGGAGCATTATACATACTCTCATATTGCTAAACTTTGAAAACGTTTGTACACATTTTTATATGTAACCAATGTCAGTAGAGCAGTCAGAGCTTACAACATTTATTTAGAGCGCTCACCATAATAATAAAGACTTTGCATTAATGAACCATAAATACAAGTTTGAACAGCATTGACTAATGGACACAAATATTACTTTAACTGCAGACAATGCCCTTCCCTGATCCATAATGGGGTACTGCAAACTGGCAGCCAAAGGGTTTGTGTTGTAGGGGTTTGAGCCTACTTGTCCCAAGGACAAAAAACACATAAAAATGTGTTGCCCTTGATCCTAAACAATATGTCCTGGGGGTTGGGCTATAGGAATTTCACATCCCTGCTTCCTGGACAGCATTCTCATTAGCCCTGTAGGCCGTGAGATGAGGTTTTATTTTCTCAGGCTTCTGTACAGAGTTGTTCCTTATTTACTGCCACCCAAGCTCATCTCGCTTGTGATGGAGATGATGTTCATGCTGAGTGCACGGACACGGGCTTTCCGACTATTTCCTTTATTCATCTTTCTAGCTAGACTATGCCCCTTCTGCTGCCTCTTGTTGGGCAAGCTGTTAATGCTTTACACCTTTTAATATCAAACTAGTGTCCTCATTAAGTGTATAAGGATGTTCTGACTGTCATACAGAGCTGCATTTAAAAAAGGGAAAGTGCAATCTTACATAGAGAATACAGCGAATAAGGTCTGGTTGTGCATACTGCAGCAGAGGTCAAACCGTAGGGGCTCAAATGAAAGAAAATGCCCGAGGATACAACAGGGCAGATGTAATATCCTGCATCATCTAGGTCTGCTGTCTGCTTCCTGAGATTTATATAATTTCTAAAGTTTTCACCCAAATCCTTTCCCCTTATAAACATGTGCATGGGAACCTACTTGGAACAGCAGGGTAGGGAAAAAGAAAGGAAGTGGGATGCAGAAATCAAAAAGCACTGAATAGGCCGTGTGAAACTGGCACCCAGATTCTTTGAACTGCATGTGATACCTATAGCTTTATAACCAATTTTATGCAAATTGTGCTGAAAGATACACTGCCACAACGGTTTCACATTTTCTTTGTGAGGGTGAAACGCCAACGCCCTCAGGAGAGTAGGGATTGGCAGGAACACCAGCAAAGTACTGAAATCTTTCATTAGCACCCTTGGAAATCCTCTTAATTTTATCCAATTTGTTTTTTAAAAATCTGCTGCAAAATGAACCATTGGTCCGTTTTTTTTTTCAACATTTTCTTTGGGGGAAAGACTCCATGAATTTAACTTCAACAAGTCGGACTTGCTTGCTTTATTCACTCCATAGATGGAATTCAGGGCAATTGCAAAATTAGCCAGCCTCAACTGGTGGTGGATAGTCACGGTGGGGATTGCAAGTTCTTACCCCACACAACAAGAGTTAAGGTTTTGAAATGCTACATGCTGGCCTCTTAATTGACGTTATGGTTCCTACTCATCCATCTATCTCCATCCATCAACAATTCACCTGCTCACTCATGCATCCACCTGTGCATATGTTCAACCAGCTACTCACATGCCCATCAACTGACTCATTCATTCATCCATGAGCCACATACGTATCCACCATTCACCTACTTGTTCATCCACCTATCTACTCATTCATCCATCTATATAGCCATTAGTTACTCACCCATTAAGCTGTGTGCCCATCCAACTCACTCACTGATACTTCAACCTTCCTAATCATTCCACTTACTCCTTTTTGCTGGTAATATGGCTCAGTGAGCTAACCACTTTTCGCTGATGTCTGTAGTGACCTGCAGGTCACAAGTTCAAATACTGAAAAGCTCATCAAAGCCTTTCAGTTTAAGGAAGTCACTAAGTAGAGTACTATTAAAGTAGGCAGTAGTAACACCTTTTATGCAATTTTGAAAGAATTTTTGAGCAAGAGGATTTACATTAGAGGGTATATTATAATATGTAGACATCTATTTGCCTTTGTGTCCTTTCACAGATACCCATGTGACGACTTCCTGGTGAAGGCATTTTTGCCGAAACGCGCGTAGTAAATGCATCTTCAAGCCTCCTGTAATATGATTCATTATTTTGTTTAATATTTAATGGTTATCAAGGAACTCGTATCTTGAGTCACATATAAACAATATCAATGTTGATCTGAGATGATGTTCTTTCGCTTGTATTTACATTAAATTGTTTAATTGTATGTATCTGTGACACCTAATCATGTATAAACAAATGTTAAGGACATTCCTGGAAAAAACTCTTTTTACCCTGGTATAATTAATAAAATATCATTTGCTATTTTTGAATACACTGGTTTATTGCTCATTCATGACAAAAAAACTTTTATTGTATTGTTTGATACTTAGTGAATATGTATATGCCCTCAACTCTAATGTAAATCTTCTTGCTCAAGAATTCTTTCAAAATTGCATGAACTTTTCTCTACTCTTGGCAAGTCATTTGTTTGCAAGGGGGATACCCTTTTTTCTAAATAAAAGTTACACCTTTTATGTACAGCGCTTAAAAAAGGAAACATACAGTGTAAAGTACAATATATTATCTACACATTCACCTACTCCCTCACCCACTCACGTACCCACTTATTAGCCTACCTTCCATCCACCTCATAAAACATTCATCTGCGTTCTCATCACCTACTCACTCAAGCATTTAGCTGTCCATCCACATCGTCACCCAAGCATCAACCTACTCATCCATCCATTCATCCAATGACCCACTCATCTTCTACCCTATCCACCTATTCGGGCAGGCACTCATTCATCTACCTACTCAACCATCCATCCTAAGCCCAAATCAATTCCTGCTTATTTACATAATTGGGCTGCTGTTTGTCGGTGATTGTCATAATATGTGGCTTATTGCACCTGTTCAATGCTTCTGAGGTCTAAAACGGTCTTCAAAGGGGGCCTTTCTTTTTGCCTCTGTTTGGATTTTGATTGGTATGCTTTAAAGAAATATAGGTTCAAAGCAAGAACTCATTTTGCACAGTCTATTAGCAAAAAGTGGCAATCAGTGCAAGGTACGCTCATTTCCAATGACCAAGAGGAGTAAAGTCGCTAGTAAATTGGAGGAAAGGTCACTTTTTCACATAAACGCTTACACAAAATGCAAATGGAGTAAGCATTTCGAGCTGGACAGAAGTGGGCTAAGACTAAACAAAATAAAAACTAACAAATCGATGCAATGATGCTTTCCTATCCAAACCAATGGAAGCAAGGTAAGTCTCCTTTCAGCACATTGATTGTCTTCTTTTCACCCTGAAAATCAATCAATCAATCAAGGATTTGTAAAGGGCGGCAAATCACCTGTCAGGATCTCAAGGCGCTGGAGTTGCTAACTGCTTCGTGGTTATCTGCTCATACGAACAGCCAGGTCTTGAGTCCTTTCCTGAATTGCCAGAACAATGAGGCTGTTCTGAGGTGCCGGGGAAGGTCGTTCAAAGCTTTGGCCCCAGTTGTGAGAAAGAGCATTCTCCGCTGTTGCCTCGGTGGATCCGGGGGCTGTCTGCAAGAAAGAAGGAGACAGATCATAGGTGTCTGTTTGGTTGGTGGAAGGTCATGCGTGTGTTGATGTATGCTGGTCCTTCATTGTGCAGGGCTTTATATGCGCGGGTCAACATCTTGAACTGGCATCTCTTCTGGATCGGGAGCCAATGTAGTTTCTTGAGGTGAGGTGTGATGTGGGTTCATCTGGGGAGGTCGAGGATGAGTCTTGCAGCTAAATTTCGTATTGTTTGTAGTCTCTTCAGGAGGCGTGCTGTGATTCCTACGTTGGGTGTGTTCCGGTAGTCCAGCCTGCTGGAGACAAGGACGTGCATGACAGTCCTTCTGGTGTTAAATGGGAACCACCTGAAATCTTGTGGAACATGTGTAGGGTGTGGAAGCAGGCGGATGAGAATGTGTTTAACTGTTTCTTCATAGATAGCTTGCTGTCCAAGATGATGCCGAGGTTGCGGGCGTGGTATGTCAGGGCATGGGATGGACCAAGTACGGCAGGCCACCATGCATTGTTCCATAGTGAGGTGTTGTTCCCAAAAATGGGGACTTTTGGATTGTCCGTGTTGAGCTAGAGACAGTTGTCCTTCATCCAGTCGGCGATGTTCATTATACATCTGTGGAAGTTGGCTCTTGTAGTGGACAGACTCGACGCGGGGGGCTCGGCACCTGGGCTGGTGGGACTGCGGTGCACCTGCCGATGCTTGATGGCGGTGAAAGAAATAAACCACTCCGAGGGGCTGATAGCGGTGGGAAGCTTGTGCAGCCACAGGGCTGCCAAGGAGCAGCCCGCTGGATGTCTTGGGTTGGGACGGCGAGCGAAAGAGGCGCCCTTCAGTAAAATGACGGCTTTAGATGAGGTGAGAAGCAGCGTGGGCCCAGGATTGCAGCAACGCAGGATGTACAGAGGCCTGCGTAAGAACAGCGGGACTCTGTCAGAAGCCAATCCATTAAGAAGCATAGTGTGAGGGAGACCGTTTGTGAAGAAGCCCTTACAAATAAACTATTAACAGGCAGGGCTGCGGGGGTCACAAAGTAGGGTGCAGAGAGGAAGCCTGACAGCCTGAGACCATTGGGGAGAACATAAAGAGCAAAAACAAATGACCTGCTGCTTTGGCCCTTAGATCATCCATTACCAATACAGTGGCTCCAGCCTTGAGACGATCCCACAGGCAGCAACCTCAAGGGAAGGACCCGCCCTGATCGTGCCCGACACAGGTGGATAGGGGAACCCTGGCTAGTGGTGGGAAACCCAAGAGACTGCAAAGAGGACTCCACGTGTAGAGTGATTCTGGCTGTTGGTGGTGATCACCACCGCATCTCCGGGTGTGGCCGAATAGAGCATCAACACCCACAATGACAGGAGGCAAGGGGAACCTGACCTCACAGCAAACCAAGCTTGATAAAAACACCATTCCCAAGGACACAGTGGTGGGACCAGCAATGGGGGGGGAGCGCGAGGATCTGAGGACGACGCCTCCTGAGACAGTATGTTTCTAACCTTCAAGGACATTATGGAGGCAATACAAGGGGTCCACAGGTCCTTGGAAACAAATATTGTCTCAGTCACCACACAGGTCACGTTGGTCCGGGCAGACTTACGCAAAAAGGGTGAGAGGGTGAAAGAAGCAGAAGATTCTATTGCAGCTCTTAAGGAGGAGACCAAGACCCTGAAACAACTGGTGCAATCCGGCCAGCGCGAAGGTGATGGAAGCGAGACTGGAGGGCTTTGAGGGACACTCAAGGAGAAATAACATCCGGGTGGTTGGAGTCCCAGAGAGGGCAGAAAGGACAAGTGCAGACATCTTCTTGGAAGATCTAATCCTCAACACGCGCAAGCCACAGGGTCTGTCCAAATTCTTTTTCACTGAATGCACACACAGTGTTCCGGGCACCGCGCCAAGGCCAGGTGTGGCACCATGCACCATCATTGCCCGCATAGTTAATCACAGAGACCGCAATGTGATCTTCCAAGCCGCACTCCGTGGCCCACCTCTTAAAAATGAAGATGCAGACATCAGCTTCTTCCCCGACTTTACTCTTATGGTCCAACGACTCTGCCACAGCTTTGGTGAAGTGAAACAGACATTGAGAAAAGAGAAACTTAAATATTCAATGCTATTCCCAAACAAATTGAGAGTTGTGGCAGAGGGGAAAACGTGGTATTTTGGATCCTCGGAGGAGGCCTAGAACTTGATTGAGGGCTGGAGGCCAGCATGGGGGACATGGATTTGGAATCACTCCCACCAACAACGCAAGGACAGGAAAGGCCCAGATCGGAGAGCCACAGATGAAAAGGAGGAATTGACTCAACGATCAACACAGACAAAAGATTCACAGGAGGCTGGAACACGGGGGCTCCAGGAGGGCTGGTTTGATGCCCCGGACTGACATCCAAGGCTGCTGACATGAACACGAGACCTCAGCTGAGGACGAACTAGAGACATATTGGAGAACTGAACAGAAACATAATACAGAGCTAGTAAAAGCCTCGGCGCCCTGGGGACCAGTGGCTTGACAAAGATATACAGCATAACATTGGGGGGATGGGGAGGCAGTAGGGGAACCTTTGTTTGCAACCACTGCTCCATGTTGTTTTAGACTCTGGTTAGGGTGACAGGCAGTCTCCACTGTTGGGGGTGGGCAGTTCAAAGTCTGTCATGCAGGGATGCAGGGAGGAGGGGTTTACAAAGGGAATGTTTAATTTTAGGTTGGTTGTTATCTAGGTTTTTAGTTTGTTTGCATGCACTGTCAATTCACCCTAGAGAGCATAGTCGCCCGCACCGACTTGTCCATACCTTACGCTTAGCGAGGACAGAATAGGGGTCCATGATGGCTAATACCCAATGTATGATATGGACAGAATGGCAGAGGACAAGTCCGTGAAGACCTGTCCTGGAATTTTAAGGGGCTTGGGGACAAAATTATGAGAGAAATTGTGCTGTAATATCTTAAACACCACACGCTTGATGTGGTACTACTACAAGAGACACATGCAGGGCGGCACTTACGAAGCTCTTGATAGATGGGGATTCAAATTGGAGCCCCATGCAAGCGATATGTTGGCCTCGAGAGGCGTGGTGATTTTAATGAAGCGATCACTCCCACTTACGAGCCAATACTCTTGGACAGACCGGCAAGGGAGATATGTGGCCCTGACTGGGCAATAGGAAGGTCGGACACTTAATATATGTTCAGTATATGCCCCCCGCATTTGTACGCCTCTACATTCCCCGCTCTAAGCACCCTATTCCTCCAATTGCCAGGCGGAATACTACTCATGAAAGGGGACTTCAATTTAGCGATGAGTGAGGAGTAAGACTGCTGGCCACCCCGACTCACTGGGCCAATCCAAAACCCACTCTCAGAATTCTTAACTGCCCTTGGTATGGTAGACATATGACAGACTATCTTATTTACTTTTTTTTAACAGAGTTTTATATAGCGCGTACTTGACCCAAAGGTATCGGGTATCAAAGCGCTTTACACGAGCACCAGTTGCGTTACATGAGGACACATTCATTTTTGTTAGGCACGGGGAGATTAAGTGATTTGCCCAGAATCACAGGATGTTGCGTGTCCTTGCCGAGACTTGAACCCGGATCCCCAGATTTGAGGTCCACCGCCCTAGCAGTTAGGCCAACTCCTCTCCCCATTTTTACACACTACCATCATGTACACCATTACTCAGATGTTCAACACCTGGCGAGGGGGATATCGTACCACTCCCCGACATTAGCTGTATTTTTCTTGAACCAAAAGACCATGGGGGGAGGGTCATTCCATTTAAACCCTGGTATCTAAAGCAACACATTATACTAGAGGGTATAAAATGCAATGCGAAACACTACTTCACAGAGAACCTGACCTCGGTTGACTTGGCACAGACTCTCTGGGAGGCCGACAAGACCGTTGTCAGAGGCCAGGAGGTTTCCCTTATTTGGGGGTTTAAGAGAGACAAGAGAGCATAAATGGAACAGCCTGAGAGGGACATTCTGTCCGAGGAGCGCCTCCTCACTGAGGCAGCTAGCCCTAGAGCACAACACACATTAGCCCTAAAACAGAGGGAATATAAGGACCTAGCAACAGAGTGTCATAAGGTTTCTGCACATACAGAGCTATGCACAGGATAATAGGACCTCGGAATATAGTGGTGAGCCAACCATAAACCTTAGCACCCAAAACCCCAACCCAACTAGCCTTAGCGTCCCATTAGCACTAATGTACCAATGATTAGACAACCCAGAACACGGTATCTCTCTCTCAGGACTCGCAGAGGCAAGAACACTCTTTCGTTACTCTCGTACCTGTCCACAACATGCGTAAGAAGAGACACTTTATAGTTCAAAATATTTATTGCAACTTACGTGCCCTTAGATACAGTACACGTGTCAGTACTAATAACATAATACATAAGAATAATATAATCAGCATAGTTACTACTCCATAGAATACGAACGGGGAAAGCATCTCATAAAGCAGTGGATATATGTCTGACTAACATTACCACCCTCCCCGTGCTAGAAGCCAGTTTATTATAATAATAGAAGACCTTTGGGCTTTGACTAGCGAACCCCCATACCTCAGTCTCTAGATGCAAAACTACATCAGCAAACAATCACAGCACTTCTCCCTGGAAAGGTCGTCTCCAAGTGCTATCTTAGAGCACGCGAGCGCATTATTAAAAGCACACTATTTTCTCAATGGCAGCTGTACATGGTGTTATGTCTAGGTGCGAGGGACGGGCCAAATCAGTAGGAACCAGGGAGTTGTTATTCGACCTTGTAACTGTTGTTCAGACTGAGCCCAAAAGGGAACAGGAGAAAAGGTGAGAAACAGAATATGCAGACTGTGGTAGAATAACTTGACAATAACAGAGGGCGACAGAACAACATCCAGTAATAACGTGCGCAAGAGTCATCATGGCAGCCAGGTCTGCGGTGACGTAGCCAGACCTGCCAGGAGGCCATGAGCCACAAGACACCCTCCCCTGGACAGTCCATCGGCCACGACGAAAAGGAAGACAGAGTTTCAAACACCTGAGCAGAATAGAGGTGGTCCACTGACAATTAACGGCAAGTCAATCAATCAAAAAAATGTGGAAGAGCAGAAAAACGCTATACCGTCCAAAAGGACATCATTGGAATCGTCAAAAAACGTAGACGCCATCCAGTCCAACAGGTCAAAGCTGCAGGAATGTTCTTCAGAGTATGGAGCATCCAAAAGCAATGCGGGACAGCTTGCGTGATATTCAATATAACTTTGTTGTAGGAGATCCTGAGCAGCCGCCCAGATATCCCATTGTGCCAAAATCCCCAGTGCAGCCGCACGCATCATAAAGCCAGCAGCGGAACAGTCCCGTTCATGGGCCTCTAAGGGACCCACCAACCGAACAAAATCCGGGACCGACAATGACGAATTGGAGAGGCAATAATCCATGGTCCATGTAAACGGACAGCGGATGCAAGACATCACAGGTTGCACGCAAGTGAAATACGCAAAGCGAAAGGAAAGGGTGTAGGACACACTGATAGTTGCCAAGGGCAGAACATCGAAGCCAACCAGAAGTCGCTCACGGAGCAGTTGGAGGCGTTCGGGATCGAGAAGGGCCCAGTGGAGTGCAGCCATTGCGCAGAAAACAGACCAACAGCAAGACACCGGCCGCCAAAGCGAGGATTAATGGGAAACCACCAAAGACGCTAGAAAAAATAGAATGAATGAATGCCGGTATCACACCGAAAATAGTTTGAAAGGTGGACACGAGGCCAGACCCCACAACCTTAAAAAGTGCACCAGACCCTCAGTGTTTGATGCGTTAAAAATACGATGAATTAACTCCCCAAAATGTTGGGGGAGGTCAGTGTTCAAAAGGGCCTGTATTTCACTGTGGGTGCTCGCCACCTGGAGAATGAATGTCTCCCGGGCGGATGTGAGCATAACCTCCTCATTCAATAATAGGGCCTTTATTCTGCTCAACTTATTGAAATCTGCCTCCATGGTAGGAATGGAAGGCCAAATAGAGCTATCAACGATGTCGTGAGGGGGAGGAAAAAGCACATTCTTGCAGCAGACAACTCTGTGCGAGACCGTAACAATATACGGAATGCCAGCCTGTAGGCCACAACAGTCTTCGTTATTTAAAAGCAAATAGCTACCATTGGTAAGCAAAGTAAACGTAGGAGAAATAGCAGGAGCAGGAATACCCTTTAGTACACATGCAAGATTTGGAACTGAAACGCTACAAGCCCCGTGCAATTTAATATGTTTACAAATAAGCGAATGACCCACAGTTGAATCACAAGACTCCCCCGTGAGGAATACCTCCTTGCCGTCTCTAAGGCATTTATACATGAAAGGCAAGGACCAAAGTTCATGCAGGAAAGCACCACCCAAAGGCTGGAAACGGCCTACGGGATAATGTTTCATGCACGAACCGAATTCAAATAGGGAAAAAGGTAAAGCTATAACCCCATGAACTAGCCACACCGCAGAATCTAGTTCCGCTACAGAGAATGGTAAAGGATCCACTTTTTCAATATGTAACAAAGTGTACGATGCATCTTTCATGGACATGAACTGCTGTTTGTCAGTCAAATTAAAAGGCAGAAAGAGGGCAGTGGTGTTTAACAAATTCCAAGGAACTTTACCCAACTTAAGGGTTTGCAAAGTCCATGCAAACTGCATCACTGAACGCAACTGATTCTGACCATGATACAACATAGAGACATCATCTTGTACAATATCAACAACAGAGGATACAATATTGTTTAATGTGTAAATGCGGGAAGACAGGGTATTTATACTATTGTCAACAACAGCAAGCACCTTTTCCAAATTTGCTTGGTCTATTTCCCTAAGACGGGAAGCAGCTTCCATTTGTGACAGCTTCCAGAGCTCATTATACGCTTCATAAATGAATCTCTTCGGTCGGGGACCACGAGGTCCCAAGATAAAGTCAGATAAGTCAATAGTGCCTGATAGGAGGGATAAATGGTTCTTAACAGAGTCTAAGGACGAATGTTGTAACCATTGTTTACATAATTTACCAACTGAATACGTGGTCACAGTACGAGTTTCAGTAAATCTTGGATCAGGCTTGTCCTGTATGTAACCAGGAACTGTGCCATGAAAACGAAGTTGGCATGCATTAGATGATATGGGCCATGCCAACCAGGGTGTCTGTATTAGTGCAGAAACGTTAAAGGAATTGTTCTGAAACTGAGCCTGTAACACCATAAGGGACATATTAAAATGCAAACTATCATTTGGAAGACTCGACAAGGATGGGATGGTTGGCGCATTTAGTTGTTTAACGGTAGCCAACCCCCAACACGTGGTCTGATAAATGGAAGCATTTAGAAATAGAATTTGGGCTGGGATAAGGCAAGCACGGTGCAGGGCCTCAGTGCCCTGCACCTGCCATGGCTTCGAACCCCAAATTGATTTTAAATCCACTGTCTCTTTCCAATACTCATAACCACCCACCGCCAAGGCGCTCAAAAAGGAACCCGAATATAGCAATTTAGTGTGGGTCAACATTATTTTTTGAGTCGATGGAGATTTTAATTTAAAATAATAGGACCCAGGGTTCGATCGATTAAAATCAGTAAAATAGGTGAATTTATTTCGAAGAGTCTGGGAACTACCTGGTATGGGGTTTGGGCAGTGTTCCCATTGGGTGTAAGTAACAGGGCTGCGTAGTGCACTTGGTTTGTGGAGAAAATGATTGCCCCAATGCTGGTAGCAATACAAATCGGCATAATTCGCAGAATTCATATACAAGTCTTCAGCATTAAAAGAGGCATAATATTTTAAATCAGCAAACAATGCTTCAACTGCATGCACATCCCAATCATCAGAATGAATATTACTTTTTACTACATCACCCATCGAGACTCGAAGGACATTTGGTACATTAATAATTTCTGTCGGGCCATGTATTTGAAAGTTTACCGCATCCCATACGATGCCATCAGCAACTGGAAACGCTGAAATGTTCACAAATGTGTGGTCACGCTTCATGATGTGTGAAGAGGAATGTGGAGCCAAAGTTCCAGCAACACTGTTCACAGCAGAGCGTTCAGGTAAATAGTGACCATTGATGAGTAGAAAAAACACTGTGACAAAGCCAATGGACATGAACAAAAAAACCAAGAAAAGTACCATCCAAATATATGTCCAAGGTGGAATCAAAAAATTGTCTCTAAACCAGGATACATAAAGACTAAACTTGGACGGGACTTGTGATGAGTTGGAATCTGAATCAAAAGAATAACGTGTCGGGCTCAGTGGCGTTGTTGGTTGGTGTGCCACCGACTCTGTGGCGGGATAAGTATATTCGTCCTCGGCCATGCAGGGTGATGCAGAGGGTTCAAATATATTTTCAGGCAAATCAACCATCTCCATGGTAACATCAGTGATTGTTCTTGCAGGCGTGCCTCGAACACTTGTCCGATAAATGGCAGGACAAGAGACCGCTGGTGTGACACTATTTAGGATCGGCCAAATGTTGTAGCTTGACATTTTCCACTGAGATGTATCTGTTTTCCTTGCGACCGGGAAGCGGTGGTAGGATGACTGTACGTGTTCCCTTCAAGCCCAGTACTGGAACCGGTGCACGAAAAGAGGGGCCGAATTATTTTTTGTTCTCCACCTTCTCTCGTACCAGGTCGCCAATCTTCGGAAGCCTGCCGGCTACCGGAATCTGCACAGCAGGGTCTGTGGCTGAAGGTAAATGTGCAATCGCTAGTTTGTCTCGGGCTTCTTGTAAGTCCTGTAACATAGTAGAATGATTATCTACATCGAACTTGGCGGATTGCGCCGCCATGTCTAGACAATCAAGGTCAGGCACAAACATTCGTATGCCAAAGAGCATTTCGTAAGGGGTCCGCCCACCCAGAGGCCTTCTAGGGAGATTATTAAGTGCACGCTGAACAGTATACAAGTGGGCCAGCCAGTTCCTGCCAGTACCTATAACTCTAGCTGTCAAGGATTGCTTTAAGTCACGGTTCATTCGTTCAACGATAGAGTTGCCCTCAGGCCTATACGGAGACGAAAATTTCACCCGCACCCCTAAGGAGCCCATTGCGTCCTTGTAAGCCTTAGAGGCAAACGCCGGACCTTGGTCAGAATGGAAGGTGCCGCATGCAAAAATTCCCACAAAGACTCGCAAATCCCTAATGACATTTCGTGCGTCAGCACTCCGTTGTGGCCAGACCCAGATGAACCGTGTGCACGAGTCCACTGCCACTAAGATATATTTATAGGCAGTGTCTGAAGAAAATGGACCGCAGTGATCCAAGTAAACACACCCAAAAGGTCTGTTCGAAATTGCAAGCGAGGTCTGCGGTGGTCTTGTGACTGTTGAAGGCTTGATCTGTTGACAAACGTCACAGGAAAGCACATAAGTACGTGTATCTTTGTATAAACCACGCCACCAGTAACGCTGCTGCAAAATGGAAATTGTCGCAGACACACCAGCATGCGCCGAAGCCATGCCTTCGTGTGCCGCTGCCATCAAGGAAAGTCTGCGGTCCGCGTTGGGGATCAGCCGAACCCCAACGTTAGGTATTGTTACATAAGGAGCCTGATCGGGACCTATCTGGTAAGAATATTTAGAAGGGAAACCTCTAGGGTAATTAATTCCTTCTTTTGTTGCAGCAATAGCTGCCAAGATATCAGTGTCTATTTTAGACATGGATCTAGTAACTGCTGCTACTGAACACGTGTACAGCAACTGAAACATTCATTACTGTTGAAACAGCAGACACCAGAGTGGCACCCCCTGACAGACTATTTAATATAGTCCTCCAAATTGAAGGTGATATACAGCGAGTAATTAAAGGTATTTTTGGGAAAATCTGACCTCTTCATATGATATTTTATTGGCAGAGGCGGATTGGCCACCCCCATTCGTAATTACTGCGCGTAAAGGGAGGAGGTAATCCTTCCGAGCTTTTCTCGACATGTCCCAAAGGACAAAGCAGAGGCTCTTGCAGCAGAGTGGGCTGTGTCCCTGGCTCCAGCGTTATTCCGCAATCACGTGGGTTGGGACGAAGAACTGCTGATCTGGCAGCTTCATCTGCCAGACTGTTACCAACAGCGTGTGCGCCCACTCGCTGATGGCCTAGGGTGTGAACCACCTGTGTGAGTGGCAGACGTCTTTGTAATTCTGCCACCCTAACCCAAAGCATTTTATGCTTGATTGTGTTGCCTTTAGCGTCTCTATAGTCATTTTGCGACCAAAAGAACAGATTGTCATTGTATGATTGAACACAGTAGTAAGAATCGCACACTATTAAAGTGGTCACATCAGGATTTACGAACTCAAGCGCAAGCACCAAGGCACGCAACTCGGCCAATTGTGCGGTACTGTCCCCGAGTGCCTGTGTATGTACCACAGTGGATTTGAACTTTCCGTTCACAAACGTACCTGCAACAATAGCACATGCGGCTGAATAAGCATGCTTGGAACCCGTGGCCGGTTGTGCCGAACCATCGGTGTAGATCACACAGTCGTAATCCTCAAGCGGCAATAAGGACAAAGGAGGAGGATGAATGAATTCATACTGTAAAAACTCCTGAGTCTGGAGAGAAGAGTCGAAAATGAAAGTGACATCCGGAGACGTCAAAGATGTTGCCCATTGAATCCAACGGGGGTGCAAAGCTTTAGAGTTCGGAACACTTGCTTTCGTCACTGCTTCTAGGGCAGGATAGGGTGTTACCACCAGAATGCGTTTTCCCTGTGCCAGTGCGCGCTCCTTCAGGATCGCCATTTGCACTGCTGTTAGCACTTTCTCCACAGATGAGAACCGCATTTCTGCAGAGGTGTATAGATGTGACTTGTATGCGATGGGTACTGTATCACCTTCATTAAAGGTTAAGTACGTGAAACCCACTGCCCCTGGAATGATTCTAATCACCAAGTTTGTGTGGTTATCACGCGTCAAAAGGTATTTAGACTCAAGAAGGTCTGTCTGCAAAGACTGCAGAATGGAGGTATGCTCCGGAAGCCAAGAAGACTTCGAAAAAGTAGGTTGTATCAAAGCATACAATGGCTTGATACGCTGGGCGTATTCGGGAATATATGTACGTCCGAAGTTCAGAAAACCCAGTAACGACTGAAGCTTTTTCAGATTAGTAGGAGGGCACAAAAGTGCACATTTCTCCAGAAAATGGGGGCTAAACCCTTACCTTCATTGTTGAGCTCATAGCCCAAGAACAAAACGGTAAATTCAGCAATATGGGATTTGGCAAAGTTAATTTTGTATCCCTGAACCGCAAATTCAAGAATAATGCGGTCCACCCGGGTCAGATGCGGAAACAATTCATCGTCTGTCAGATAAATGTCATCCACATACGAACAGGCGTCTGGATCGATGCCGTCTAACAAAGAGACAACACGAGCGGCGAATACGCCTGGACTATTCTTGTAGCCCATAGGAAGACGCCTGAATTTGAACATTTTACCACCGGAAGTAAAGGCACACCATTGGCCACTCTCCGGGGCTAAGTTGTGCGTGTAGAATCCATTTGAAAGGTCAAGGGTCGTTTTGTATTTTTTACGAACAAGACTGTCTACAAGCGCAGAACTATGGGTATTTTGCACCGCAAAGGTCCGACAATGAGAGTTCAAATGCCGGTAATCCAATACTAAACGGTACGATCCATCGGGTTTAGAAACCGCGAAAAGGGGATTGTTCATAGGTGATACACAGGGTTCAATTACTCCCTGATATTCCAACTGTGTCAGAATCTCGGAAACGGGGCCTTTGGCTTCACGTTTTATGGGATATTGGGGTTGTGGCTGCGGCAACGATCGCAAAGGTATTTCATGGGGGGAGATTCTTCGTCCCAACCCACGTGATTGCGGAATAACGCTGGAGCCAGGGACACAGCCCACTCTGCTGCAAGAGCCTCTGCTTTGTCCTTTGGGACATGTCGAGAAAAGCTCGGAAGGATTACCTCCTCCCCTTTACGCGCAGTAATTACGAATGGGGGTGGCCAATCCGCCTCTGCCAATAAAATATCATATGAAGAGGTCAGATTTTCCCAAAAAATACCTTCAATTACTCGCTGTATATCACCTTCAATTTGGAGGACTATATTAAATAGTCTGTCAGGGGGTGCCACTCTGGTGTCTGCTGTTTCAACAGTAATGAATGTTTCAGTTGCTGTCGCCTCCATATGAGGACGTAGCGCCTCCCGCACTATGGTTACTTCCGCGGCGCTGTCTAGGAGGGTTACTGCCCACGTCCAATTCAGGAGTCTCGTTCTCACCGTCTGTGGCATATTTCGCTGTTACAGCGGCAACTTTCTTCTTCTGAAATTGTGGTCGAAAACGTTGAGCGTCTTCTTCTTTTCCTCTGACTTGTTGTCGAGGCTGGTCTCGTCCCTGTGGGGCCTCACGGGCCCTTCCTCTATCCTGGCGGTCTCCTCCACCGGCCTGTGACAAAGTCTGTGCCTGTGAAGAACGAGGAGAACGCGTATCAGGGATCTGAAACCTATCCGGTGACTTAATTCTCGCTCTATCGCGTAAATCATAAGTACGTTCAGAAGAAACTGAAACCGGGGATGCGCCTCGCGATCCCGGCTTTGTCTGTTGCTTACCCTGTTTTTTCAGCCTCCAGCTCTTTTTAGTGAAGACTGGTTTCTCATCCTTCTCAGATTGAGATTTGGGTTGTTGCTGTTGTGGTTGCGATTGTGTTTGCAGTTTCGCAAAGGCTTGTTACCCAGGCTGTTTCTACCAATAGTTTTATAAGCCTGGGTAATAATTTTCGGTAATTCTCGAGGCTTGTCCAATTCTGGGACCAAAGCCAAAGCGTTAGCTACTTGAAAGTTCACTGCATCGCCCTTGACATTCGCAAGGATCAGTTCAGCTACTACTTCAAACACTCCCACTAGTCTCATCCCTAATTCCACAGCCGCTTCAGGGCCGTGTTCATCCTGTACTTTTTTAATTACAGAGGGGAGAACTGTCATGGAAGGAGTACCAAAACATTTAGAATATACTGCTGCGAATACCCTACCCCAGTTGTCACATGCTGTCAACTCGGGAATTAAGTCTTTTGGCAAACTAATCGTCAAAATACGATGTTTATCCACAGGAGTTGTATGTGGAAAAACTGCCTCCAACTGATCAAACTTTTCTGCAAGCCAATAAGGAAAATCATCCTTATTTTGTGGCCGTTTGCCCATCACAGAATTCACCATGACGGGACTTATGGTCACTCCGCCTGCAGCAGCTGGTTGGCCAGGCACTCCAGGAGCGGCTCCATGGATGCTGCCTGTAACATATCGCACTAAAGCTCGATGCACCTGCACCAAGGCTGCATACATAGTGCGTAGTTCCGCGACTGGTATTGTCATATAACGCGGATGTGGTGTGTACCCGGCCAAAACAGGCCAAGTGGCCCCCTCAATTGATAAGGGGCCTAAACGAACCGTGGTATTCGGTTGTGGGAGGGCGCCATTAAACCAAACACGGTGTTGCCAAGCCGTGAGCGGTACTTCAAGATTAGTATAAGGTCTATAGACTGCAGGAACAACGGTGGGTTCATATGTATGGAACAGATCATCGTTCGCATCCACCGCTGGAAAAGTGATCCAAGAGTAGAACACTTCAAAATGGAAAGCCGGATCGGCTTGAACCACAAAGACTAGTTCAACTCCCGCGTCTGGCACTCCATACACCCGTAAGTGATCCCGGAGTGCTGTGCGGCTATGCGCCGCTATGTCTATACCCGCCATTACTAACGGGTCGAGACAACAATCTTACACGAGGCAGCACAAAAGGGTTATATTTAAGAAACCTTTTTTAATAACATCAAGCTTGAAAGAACCTACAAAATCTGCAATATAGGAAGTATCGCCGTCACACACGCTTCCGGAAGCGTGCGTGAGGGTTGTGTGGACAAGCACAAGTACTACTCAAGCGTCTCGCAAGTAAGCTGCCCCACGTTGGGCGCCATGTCATAAGGTTTCTGCACATACAGAGCTATGCACAGGATAATAGGACCTCGGAATATAGTGGTGAGCCAACCATAAACCTTAGCACCCAAAACCCCAACCCAACTAGCCTTAGCGTCCCATTAGCACTAATGTACCAATGATTAGACAACCCAGAACACGGTATCTCTCTCTCAGGACTCGCAGAGGCAAGAACACTCTTTCGTTACTCTCGTACCTGTCCACAACATGCGTAAGAAGAGACACTTTATAGTTCAAAATATTTATTGCAACTTACGTGCCCTTAGATACAGTACACGTGTCAGTACTAATAACATAATACATAAGAATAATATAATCAGCATAGTTACTACTCCATAGAATACGAACGGGGAAAGCATCTCATAAAGCAGTGGATATATGTCTGACTAACATTACCACCCTCCCCGTGCTAGAAGCCAGTTTATTATAATAATAGAAGACCTTTGGGCTTTGACTAGCGAACCCCCATACCTCAGTCTCTAGATGCAAAACTACATCAGCAAACAATCACAGCTCTTCTCCCTGGAAAGGTCGTCTCCAAGTGCTATCTTAGAGCACGCGAGCGCATTATTAAAAGCACACTATTTTCTCAATGGCAGCTGTACATGGTGTTATGTCTAGGTGCGAGGGACGGGCCAAATCAGTAGGAACCAGGGAGTTGTTATTCGACCTTGTAACTGTTGTTCAGACTGAGCCCAAAAGGGAACAGGAGAAAAGGTGAGAAACAGAATATGCAGACTGTGGTAGAATAACTTGACAATAACAGAGGGCGACAGAACAACATCCAGTAATAACGTGCGCAAGAGTCATCATGGCAGCCAGGTCTGCGGTGACGTAGCCAGACCTGCCAGGAGGCCATGAGCCACAAGACAAGAGGCGGCCAGGGCGAAACATCATGCCCCGCACCATCCCCCGTATGAGGTAGGGGTAAAAAACGGCAAGCTCTTGGCATGGCTTGAACAATGAGATCAATCCAGATGCTGGGTACTGGAAGTTAAGACAAGCGTGAGGAGACTAGTAAGGGAGAGAAGTTACATAGCTGAAGCGTTTGCAGACTATTATGCCTGTCTATATTCCCCAGCTGTACAAACCATGGCCAAGGACTCCCAGGCCTTGCTCCAGGACATATGTTTGCAGAGCCTGTCAGAGACAGATTGGGGACTCCAAGAGGCAGACATTACTGAAGAGGAACTGCTTGTGGCTATGATGGAGTTTCGCTCTGGAAAAACCTTAAGTCCCAACGGAATTCCAGTCGAACTGTACAAAATGCTGGCCAGCAAGCTAGCCCCCTGGTACTAAAAATGTACAAGGAACGTAAACAGCAGGGTGCTCTACCACATGACCAGAGACTAGCCACCTCTGTTGTCATACATAAAGAAGGAGAACCAGCAGAAGATTGCGCCTCCTATAGGCTGATCTTGCTCTTAAATGTGGAGATTAAAATATTAGCCAAAGTGTTAGCCATGCGCCTGATCGGAGTGATTCAATCCTTTATCCATCCAGATCAGTCGGAATTTATGGCCCGATGAAGCATTGCCCTTAACCTCTGATGCCTCCATAATGTGTTGGGGCAAACTACCAACTTATGGGAGCAAGTCCTGATGCTCTCATTGGATGCCAAGATGGTATTTGATACAGTGGAATGGGACTATATTTTTGCGGTACTGGCCAAGTTTGGATTTTTATCATGCAATGGATCCGACTCCTCTACAAGGGCCCGGTGGCACAGGCTAATATCGATGGTGCTAACGGAAATTCAAACTCCAGAGAGGTACCAGACAGGGTTGCCCTTTATCCCCGCTAATTTTTGCCTTGGCTTTAGAGCCATTGACAGCATTGATCCACCAGGATCCACTGTTCAGAGGTGTACAATAGGATTGACAGTTGGAGGGCAAAATATCTTTATGCACAGACAACGTGCTGCTTTATGTGACTGACCCGGAGTTAACCCTAACTAGACAGATGCAAATTATTACAACTTTCGGTAAATAATCGGGGCACACCACCACCTTGCACAAGTCCATGCTTTATTCACTTAAGGGTCAAGTGCCGCGGCACCCGGAGGATTGCGTGGCGATGGTGACAGCCATAAGCTTCCGCTACTTGGGGATCTACATCACACCTGATGTTGACCTCTTTTTTCAGAGCAACCTAGCCCCACTACTAGATATGCTACGACAAAATGTGCAGCATTGGAGATCTTTACTGCTCTCGCTACTAGGTAGGGCGGCGCTATTTAAAATGGTGGCTCTACCCTGCTTTCTGTACACCCTATGGAACACCCCATATGAGGTCCCCAAATCTTACTTCAAGGCGATTGAGTGAGAGGTACTGCTCCTTGTTGTGGGATGGAGGCCCGGCACGCATAGCGCTACCTAAATTAACAAGAGGTTAGTGCAATGGGGGCATCTCAGTGCCAGATGTTCAGAAATACTGTTGCATGGAACAGCTGAGTGCAATCAATAACTGGGCTTTTCTCCCACAGACATAACCAGCGTTCCGTATGTATAGGTATGTGTTGGGACCATGTGGATACCTAACTGCCCTGTATGGGGGGAATATACGGAGAGACTGGCAGAACCCCACGAGGACAGTAGTACACCTCTCACACACAGCTATGGCATTCCTGGGGTGGAAAAACACAGTTGCACAGTCTACTCTGCTCTGGGAGTTAGTTATTCTGAGTGCAATGAGGAGGCAGCCGGGATTTGACAAACGGGACCTTATAGGAATCTCCAAAGTGGGTGACACTTGGACTCAGAGCGATGTTACTCCCAGCCTGACCTGCAACAGGAATATCAACTAGCACCCTCGGAGACATATAGATATATGCAACTCTGACACGCGCTTCGGGTGGTGATCCCAAGGGGGACAGACCTTCTGGAGTTCTCCCCGCTTGAGGATGGGCTAATAGATAAATTCATGCCCCGAAAGGCCAAGTCACAGACTTATAAAAAAAACTACTTAACTACACACCTGATACCTTAAAACACTTAAGAGAGCCGTGGGAGCGAGAGCTGGGTGGATTAGAAGACGGAGAATGGGAAGAGGCCCTGGCAGCGCCCACAAAGGTGGCCATAGGCTCAGGGTTTAGGCTGATCCACCTACGGATCCTTCATTGCGCTTATTACGCCTGAACGATGATGGTAAAGATGGGGAGGACAAGGGATGCACAATGTTTGCGTGGTTGTGGACAAATGGGTACTTTCTTTCACATCCTCTGGCAAGTGCCCAATACTGCAGGAGTTTTAGTCAACTGTAATGGAATGCCTGAGTGAGGTGGGGTGAGGGTATAAGTGTTTCCGCAAAGCAATGTATTCTGAATATCTGGGAAGAGTCAGACACAGGCAGGGCGCAAGGACATGGATAACATTGGGCCTGGGAGTGGCATAAAGAAGTATAGCAAAGTCATGGGTAGCAGGGCAGGCCCCAGACTTTGGAGCATGGAAGCGGGACATGGCTTGGTGCATGATGGCTGAAAGGGTGGTATTCGAAGATAGAGGTCATCCCTGGAAATGGGAGAACATTTGGAATGGCTGGAATATGTATATAGGCCAGATATGTGGGATCTCTGAACTTCCTGGTGAGGATGTGGCAAATTCAAGGGACACTGTGAGAGACACAAACAACGAGTGAGGGGACAAGACGGGGATGGATGGGAAGGGGAAAGTGGCTCGAAGATAATGTGAGATATATTACAGTGGCAAATTCGAAGGTGATTGTTATATTTGAAATATCAACAAAAAGATATTTAAAAAAAATACCCTTGCACTATACCACTAATTTGCACAGCCATCACCAATATGTTGTCCTTTCCTGTATGCTACAGTGATTGGTTGCCTCATAATTAGGAATTCACTATACAAGTACACATACAAATATATATGTGCTGCTACATCATATTTGTTGCACTCCTCTGTCTTGACCTCCATTCAACCTCACTCTCCAGTTGAGTTTATATATCAGAACTGCAGTCAAGTCAATAACTCCAAGAAGAAGCACAACACTACCGATGGGGCCTCCGGGTTTGGATACAAAAGGCCAGAGGCGGCCTCTAAAAGTAGTAGTAGCACTGCTGAGGCTTTGAGAACCGGCCACAATACTCCAGCTGAGGCTTCAAGCACTTCACACAATACCACAGTCCACATTGAGCACTGCAGAACTGGACGCCAATCGCCGGGTGTAGCAAAGCTGCAAATGCTATTTTGCTGCTACTTTGTCAACTTTTTTTTTTTTAAGTCACAATACTTGTGTCTCCCGAATTTCGATGACGTTTAAAAAGCAAATAATGGGCAAAAGATTACACTAAAAGTAATTTTTGTGAAAACGCACCCATTCTGTATAACCCAACTCTTAGGAAACAGAAAAAGGTTTTTGCTGGAAAACTGCTAATCACAATTTTTCTGTTTTCCAGCAATGTTTGCCCACATGTGAAGTAAGTTCTGTGAAGTTGACAAATTTCTCCAACGTCTCGAAATTTGAAGTTTATAAACTTCTTAAAACTTCGCGGGTGGAATTTGGATATCACCCGCCTGCAATAATAATATCAAGGTGAGGCATGGCGATGGATTTATGCAATACTGCAAATGGACCTCCAATAAATAGACTCCAGACAAGGTCTTCGCAGTTATGCGTGACATTGCAGTATAAGGAATACTTGCAAAGATGCCACCTGTGCTGTAATACTTGCTTGCCATTAGTTGGAGCTTCTGTGCCCGAGGAAGCATACACCACTCCTGCCTTTTCTGTAACGTGAGTGAGTGTGTGTGTGTCTGCACCACTGCTGATAGTGTTGTAACTGGCGCATGTGTGTGTGCGCGTGCACACCAAAGGAAGAATGTACCACTGCTGCGTTTGCTGTAACTGGTGGTGGGAAGGGTGTGTAGGCCTGCACCACTGCTGACAGTGTTGTAACTTGTGCATGGATGTGTGCGCGTGCAAGTGCGTGCACACCCGAAGTAGAGAACGTACCACTGCTGCCTGTGCTGTAATTGTTTTGCTTGAGGTAGCTTGCACTACTGCTGCCTGTACCGTTTCACTTCTGTTTGTGTTAGTGAACTTGGTAAGCCCTATTCAAAACGATTGGTGTTGACAATGCGTGTTTTTCTCTTTAAAAGCAGGCACCCCTGCAGAATAGACACAGAGTACGTGCCCTAACTGTTAACGCATCAATTAGTGTCCATCTTACGGGAGCGTATCTGCACGAGAGCTCCTTGTGAAGTAATGTAGCTATTCATATAGATTCACAGATACCGAGGCACACAAGAAGCAGTTCATAAAGTATGGGCCAATGACCATAACAGCAATCAAAAGAAGTCCATTCCAATTTTTCCTTTCTTTTCCATTTTCTGATTTCCTTCAATGTGATGCAACAAGCTGGCAGCCCACACGTGTTTCGTCCTATGGACTTTTTCAAGGCAAAGACGAACGGAAGAGTAACCCATGAATGGAAAAATCAAAATGAGGAAGTCCTATCAAGTACTGGGCTCCGTGTGTAAATACTTACAGCAAATCTGTGTAGCTCCTGCTATTGGTAGGACTCCACCCCACAAAGCCAGGCTGGCAAGTCAATGAAATTGTGACCGCACTTCATGAAAGTATACTGGAGGGGAAACAGGCCACGATTTCCAATATCAATTCAATAACGGCGGCCCGCCGGTGAACAATTTATCAGGCGGAGCGACCTACACAACGGCCCTGATAAGCCTGAGCGTCGTCATAACAGAGCAACGGAGGTCCTTCCGAGTGTTACCTGTGTATCGATATGTATCTCTCTAGAGAGTTCGCTTTCTAGGCTGTGTTTCCTCCTAAGAGGTGGCGTGGCAGGAGGTTTATTACCTTGAGAGCACCACATGTTCACTTGAATACACTGCTAACCGGGCTATACTATAGGTAGATCAGATGTGCCTTCTCAAAGGGCATTGCCATCCTGTGCGCGTGTGTGTATAATTAATTTAGCCATTCAGTGCGCCCCGCCCCCCTCCCCCCTTGAGGGTGACCCTGGCCCGTTCGCGGCTCCTACGGAACAGCCAGTCCTCATTTCATTCTCAAGCCGCTGTGAATTATGGTTTATTCATTTCAAGCTCTTAGCAGCACACAGAGGAATGGAAATTTCTTTGTAGACTGTTTTCGTTTACACAGCTGTGACGAAGCTGTCAAAAGTAGCGACCTGTTAGTTATTAACGGAAATCCTTCGAGAAC
The DNA here is from genome assembly GCA_963921515.1 of Calotriton arnoldi. Classification (NCBI taxonomy): domain Eukaryota; kingdom Metazoa; phylum Chordata; class Amphibia; order Caudata; family Salamandridae; genus Calotriton; species Calotriton arnoldi. The sequence goes on from CAWUFW010010542.1 coordinate 367,089, forward strand.
CACCTATAAACGCTTTGGCAGTCTGACTTCCCTGATATAGCAAAGGAAAACCACAGCTTGAGTGAATCCGAAAAACAAGTTTGCGCTGCACCTGATGGACACATTGTGGGGGGGGGGCCTTCTTAGCCCTGGTCCTTGACTAGGGTGACCAACTGGCATGGGTGCAAATTCAGGACAGTGAGTGTAAAAATTCAGGACAAAGGGTCAAAATTCAGGACAAAAATTCAGGACAGAAGGTCAGAATTCAGGACAAAAATTCGGGACAAAGGTTACGTTTTGCAGACACAACAGAGGAGGTCGCGCAATAATACATAAGTAAATAGACAACCAACACAAGCACAAGTCAAAATAAGTTTATATTAGGTTGAGAGAACTTTACACTGCATCTGTTGTGTGTGCGAGTGAAACTTAAACACCTGCGTTTGCATATTAAAAAAGAAATGAAGAAAATGATCAAAGCTGCAGGCTTCTTAGATCTTACATGCCCCCTCTCCCCCACTGGAAAAAAATCACCTGATCTGATCAATCATCCCAAGGGGATGTGATGTGTAAACGCTAAAGGGGCTCGGAGGGCCAGGGTAAACATGAAAATAATAAAAGCACAAAAGCAGAAACTTTGCACTATTGGAGAAAAAGAAATAAATAATAAAGGACAATTGTATTTGTACCATTATCACTGCTTGTGTGACAGTTTAAGAGGCTAACAGTAGATGCACATGGGTAACACGCGCCAAAATGAAACCTCCACCTCCCCAGAGCTTGGCCCCTAGTGAGGTGACAGGAGCCCATAAACAAAAGCAGTTTGCCATGCCCTGGGATCTGGCAGGAGGAGGCCCAGCAAATGCTGTCACTGATCTGGCTAGCACAATACGTGCACACTCTCCACAATGTTTCCCCCTTTCCAGGGTGTCCAACCTCATACCAGTGCCGGCCTTCTGCGGACCCGCAGAGATGCTTGCACCAACAGATGCCACCGGGACTGTACAGCATGTGTGATCTTGGGCACCAGGCACTCACGATCCCAGGCTGGTTCTCTCCATGGTCAGGCAGATTCATTGTCGTGTTTCCGAGCTGCGAGATAACAATGTCCTCCCAAACCACCCGCCCTGTCAGGTGACCTCTGACCTTCCGCTCCTCTCTGTAGGAGCAGGCCCGGCTCCAAGATTCTGACTCTGGGAGGGCCATGAAGAAACATGGGTGGGCCAAGATGATGGATATGGTGGTGGCAAAAAATAAAAGCATTCAGGAAGATTGTGAGCATTGGGGAGAGAATGTAGCCAAACGGCTAGGGCAGTTGAACTCTGAGCTGGGGAACCAGGTTCGAGTCTCTGCATGGACGCTCAACATTCTGCGATTCTGGCAAAATCACTTAATCTCCCCGTGCCTACTAAAATGAATGTGTCCATCTGTAACGTAACTGGTGCTCATGTAAAGCGCTCTGATACCTCCGGGCCTAGTTCGCGCTATATAAAACTCCACAAAAAAAAAAGATCTGCTGTTTTAGACACTGACAATATAGGCCCACTTTTCACAAGTCTGCAAAGTGAAAGATGCATATGTCTACTAATGTTTGGCCTAATTGAACAGAACATTGGCCCTTCTCAGTACCCAAATTGTACTGTTTGCAGCGGTACTGGGGATAATGCATGGCTGCAAACCATGCCCTCTGAGCACTGCTGCAGGAAGTGCCAGTTTGGATGCTCATGGCACTTGTTAGAGGGCAAGGGTAGTGACCGTGCTCAAGGTCAACTAAGCATAGCCATGCCTAGACAAAATAGGGAAGAGAATTTTGACTACAGTGCATGACTAAAATGTATGGGTTGCGAAGGTGGAGGTGCTCTGTTACCATAACTGACCATACTCATGGCAATGTTTTTAGGTTGTGGATCATTAGTTGAATATCCTTTCAGCAGCAATTTCAAAACTCATATTTCACAGGAATAATGTCATACTGATTAATTAATTCTTTTATTATCTATATTATTATTATTTATTACAGTATCAACCAATAATAAGACCAGAAATGAGTGTAATGTAGTATACTAAAGTGGTGAAATGTAGTGTTTTCAAGGCATATTTTAATGTTTCAAAAACATGTGATGTTAAAAGTACATAATGTAAAGTTATAGAGTTCTAGTGAGATTTACAAATCACTCTTTCATAGTTGAATAACATGTAAGTATGTATAGAAATGCGGCAATACAAATTATGATCTTGCCGTTCCTTTTGCATCACACCCATCCTTTGTCCGAAGACGTGCAGGACATCCAACTGCAGGGAACTGTTTTTCCTGCGGCCATTAACTGCTGAGAGCCAGCAGGGAAATGAATAGCATATCTCACCTTGACTTCCACTGCACGGCAAGGCCTGCCCTGGACCACCAGTACTGTAGAAAGGGAAGTAAGCATCTCATCAGAACCAGTAAGATAGGGTTACCTAATGATGTGATTACGGCCCCGTACAACAAAGGGATCATTTTGAAATGCTCTGTCAGCTTCATACTTCACAAATATCTAGATGTTTAAAAAACATATATGCAAAGGACTGAGATTTCCAACTCTATGGATCCCTTTATGGAACCATAATACCTAATTGTCGAGTATTTATCCCCTGTATATAAACTTATAGGGCTGTATTCTCAAAAGATAAATTCTGTCATAAACATAGGTTTATGACTAAATGTACTCTTTACACCTGCAAGGAATTCATAAAGGAACTCCTGACAGGTGGCTATGCAATTATTACTGTGGATTATTTCTCCAAGAGTGCAGAGAAATCCCCTATAGTAAATCCCACTTAAGGTGTGAGAATTGAGTGTTGTAAGCTGTGATTCACCTTAGTACTTTTTAGGTACACCCACAAGCATATACATTTGTGGGCACCCTCAAATTCTTCTTGGTAGCATTTCCACTCTGGAGATATTGGGCCCGATTCACAGAACTAACTTACGTCAAAAACGTAAAGTTAGTACTTTTTGGTATTCACAGAATACACTTACTCATTTTGGTATTCACAGAATGCACTTACTCATTTGGTATTCACAGAATGCACTTACTCATACTAACTTTATGTCCGCACTCGGCCGGAGATTCCGGCCCTTTGGTGGAGATTCCGGCCCTTTGGTGGAGATTCCGGTCCTTTGGAGATTCCGGCCTTTGGTGGAGATTCCGGCCCTTTGTGCCGGTTGTGGAGATTCCGACCGGTGGCGGAATGTCTGCCACCGGCCGGAATCTCCACAACCTGCCGGAATCTCCACGAAAGAGCCGGAATCTCCACCAAAGAGCCGGAATCTCCACCAAAGGGCCGGAATCTCCGGCCCGAGTGCGGACATAAAGTTAGTATGAGTAAGTGCATTCTGTGAATACCAAAATGAGTAAGTGTATTCTGTGAATACCAAAAAGTACTAACTTTACGTTTTTGACGTAAGTTAGTTCTGTGAATCGGGCCCAATGGGAGTAACTCTACTTCCAGGAAATGATGGGGAACAGATCACCCCCAGATTTACTATGGGTGTAGAGCAATAGCTTTCTCAATGAGAAAAAATTACTCCTCACAATAATAAAGGTGAAAACTGTGCATTTGCACAGGAGGCTCCATTCCCCCTCTATGGAGGGATTTACTATGGAGAACTCCACTGAAGTGGAAGAGCCTCCTCTTATAGCATTCCTCTCGTCCAACTGAAAACCTCTGCCTGGTTCACTATCAGCCATACTATTGGGATTGTTTATTAATTGATTTGGGAATCGATGGCTGATAAATTTGACTCAGGTAATCAGGATTTAAGATTTAGAAGCTGATACTGTCAACGGGGATAATTGCAAGCCTGTACCTCATGCTCTTAGCATGTGTAAAAATGACTGCCCTATTCTGTCGTTCAAAGGCTAAAGTAAGGATCTGTATTGTTCAGGCTTGTGCACAGTATTAATCTCTGGACTACGGTATTACCATCCTACTCGGATTACCAAGATCAGGCACAGTGTTCAAGGTCAACTCCTTACAAGGGCCTTGGTCACTGGGATAATCTAATGCATAGTTTTTAACAGGAGTTCAGGGTGAAATATGTGCAGGCTACAACACAAAAATATACCTCAAAGGAATTGGCATACATAAATTGTATCTTGACAAAAAAACACACAGTGATATACAGAATTAGTCATCAATAAGCTGAGACTTCCTGCAATATTCACAAATAGTTACAGTAGTTGTTAATACTACGATGTTTTAAAAAAAATCTTCAATTATGTGATTTAGTACTTTTGAGACTTGTTCTTTTTTGTGTGTTGCAGTTTACATTCCATTTTAACTTCAACTCACACTGAAACCTTTATTTTTTTATTGAACAAATATACAAATGTGTCTGATAGTGCTTGATATAATATATTCCTTCATAAAATATATTTAGCCACATTGTACCATTATAAAGCATTCTAAATAGCAAGAATTTGTATTTGTCTAACCAGTGACTTCCATTTCATCAACTTCAGAAGGATGAAATGCTGAGAAGTCCACGTTGGTGTTCAAAACAGAGTCCTGCAGGTTACACATGACTCCAACAAAAGTCACAAAACTGCACTTATAACTATCTAAATTCACACGCATATTATGTGAACTAAGCGGAATGGTCCATAAAATGTCCTTTTTTTAACTGTCACAACGCAACATTTTTCTCATTTAGGAAAGGCCCTACTGTAGAAAGAAAAGAAAACAAACCACTACTAACATATATATTCTCTAAGTGTTCTCCCTGAGAGAGAGAGAGTGTGTGTTTGTGTGTGTATACACATGTGAAATTTCGCTGCCTGATTCCCAATTGCTATGGGCGCTTGCAATCACTGTATTTTGCTGTAGTGGGAGTGTCAGACACCCTGATGTTCTTTTGTGTGTGGGAGACATCAACATCCATGCCTGCTGACTTTCACACCTATACATGCAGAGACTTTTAGGAGCCTAACTCAACATCATACAAGTGAGGTGATTAAACAAAGTGTAAGGGCACACAGACACTCGAAAAACGAAAAACAAATGGACACTATTAGCTTGAGTACAGACCTTGGGAGAGCCAGGGGCACTCTTGGGTGGGCCTGGCCCACCCGGCCCTCCCTCTAGAGCTTGGCCTGTGTAGGAGCCTTCAGCCGCACAGTAACAAGCCTTTAGAAAGGTTCACAAACTCGTGAATCAAAAAAGGGACCCCAGGGCGTCCGAGTCAAAAATCTGTGATGATGGTACGTTCGGGAGAGTTGTAGGCTCAGATCTTACATGCCCCCTCTCCCCCACTGAAAAAAAACCCACCCGATCTGATCAATCAACCCAAGGGGATGTGACGTGTAAATGCTAAGGGGGCAAAAACAACAAGCATTGGCATAGCCAATAGGTCTCGCGTTTGGGACCTTATAAGTGTTTAGCCATGCAACAGTTGCATAACTAAATACTTGTAAGGTCCCAAAAGCGAGACCTATTGGCTATGCCAATGCTTGTCATTGTATTGTTCTGATCTGTTAAAACGAACCAGCTGCAGCATATCCTACCCCGTCATGGCTGAATAACTAAACATGGAATTCACAAATGAACCTGGAGTAGCAGATAAAAAAGGCGATTTTCAAACTTATTTGACTAAAATTGGTATTACTTATTGCCTAAATGCAGCTGTTGAACGTATTAAATGTTCACTTTTGTTAAATACTAAAGAGAGATGATTCGACGTATGAAAGGGCTCAATGACAAAACATTGACAGTTAAAATGGCGTCACGTGACTGCCGTCCAATCAATAAATGAACCGCACGCTCAACCGCGAGGCACGGCACGACAGTAAAAGTAACATCAGTAGCTTCAGGGGTGTTTGGGGTGTTACACACCCTCCTAATAAATGGATTATGTAGTAAATAGTTTGGTACAGGTGCTTTCAGTGGAGTATGGTGAAGTGGCTGTCGGATTTCACCTAGGATTTTTACAAACACACACAAAGAAAAACAAAAACTTTTTCTCTCTAGCCTCTCTGTTTTGAAGTTCTTAAAACTGTTAGTTATTTTACAACATATAGTCCTTTAAGTAACCCAAACAATCCGCACTGCTTTCCCTTCCACACACCCTTCTCAAATAATGTGTTTTATTTACCATGCCAAGCGTGATTGTTGGGAAATTAGAACCCCCTACCCCCAGGCTTTCTGACCAAGCTATGCCCCTGTATGCACTTTCACAATGGAACAATAAAATAGGGGAGAATTTTTATCAGTTTTAAAATAAGAGCGTAAAAGGATGTCAAACACGGTGACATCCTGGTTGCACGCTAAAAATCTACAGAGCTGTCACCGGCCTCCTGCTTCACTACCGATCTCAAATCTATTAACGCGCATCTGGATTCATTGCTATTTATACAGATTTTATTCTTCACAAAATACGAGGTCAGCTCGTGTTACTGGAAAGCTGTGTCAGAAGAGCAGAACTTTCCGTTACCGGATGAAGAGTACAGGAGAGGCCAAAGCACAAAGCAAAAAATAATGTAAGGTTCATGGGAATCCCTCGGAACCGCACGTGCTTCACTTTATCCATCTGTTCCGGGTCAAGGGGACGGCATCTGTCCATCAGAGGGACTCCTACGTCATCAAACGGCAAAACATATGTTTGCAAGAAGATCTTAGAGAGGCTGCAGAAGGAAATCCGCGAAAATGTACGGAAACGTGACTTCCTCGAGGAGGGGCTTACTTTACTTGTCACCTAAATAGGTGGCAAGTGAGAAGGAGAGGGGAAGTAGGCTGTGCCACTAGTGAAAGTGGGCTGCACCCTCTTCAGAAAACATTTTGGGCGCCAGCACTTCTACTTTTACAAATTAAGCACTGATAATAGAACAATTAATTTCTCAAACTACTTGAACATTAGTTTTCATTACTTTCATCCATCAGTAAGTCAGTCTCTTTGATCTCATTCTTCCCAGGAGCCATGGCCTCAGCTTGCTGAATGTTTTACCAAGATATTTATGCGGTGGTTCAAGCAGCACATCTGTACATATTAGGAGTCACTGACACTGCAGCGGGAGGGCACTGGTTACGATCAGTCCAAGCAAAAGCGCGCCTCGCGAGGCGGGAGGGGGGCCTGCCGATTCCCTTGCGGGAGCCAGCGGCGATAATTGACACCATATGGCGCTGCCGCTCGCTCCCGCAAGGCAATCGCCACACGTGCACGCGTTGTCATTGAAGGCAATGGAACGCGTGCACGTTTTTGGGGGAAAAAGGGAACCGATGGCTAAAGGTCTCCTCTATGCAGCGCATGCGCGCTGCGTAGGCGAGACCTAAAAAGCAGTTTGCCATGCCCTGGGCTCTGGCAGGAGGAGGCCCAGCAAATGGTGTCACTGTGCAGAGGCCCATTATCATTCTGTATGTGATAATTAGGCCGACATACAAAATGATAATGGGCCTGATAGCAGCCTGTGCCAGGTCGGGGAGGGGCTGTTGCAGGCCATTGATCACAGCAGGAGCCGAGCTGGCCCCTGCAGTGAGAGTTACAGAACTCTCAGGCTGCTTGCAGGGGGCAGCTCGCTCCAATGGCTGAAATTACGGACAAAAGTCGTCCGTGGAAGAAACCCTTACGGACAACGGACAAGAGGCCCAAATTACGGGCAGTCCGTGAAATTTACGGACGGTTGGTCACCCTATCCTTGACAGCACTTTCCACATTACTTTCCAGGAGCATAGTTAATATTGGTGCAGCATGTACAGTGACACCAGGACACAGAGGCCTTAGAGTCCCACTTCACCCTGTTTAGTACACTATTTTACTAGCCAGCCAGCAGCGAAGAGGCCCCTTTTTCTCCTGCTTGCAGTAGGGACCATGGCCCCCTTGCTGCGCCACTGCACTCAATGCCACTCTGAAGCTTCCAGAAGGTCAGGATGATACATGACCTTTAACACCTAACAACAACAAGCGCTAAATGCTATTCTCCAAAAATGCTTCTCTTTGGAAAGAAGTATTTACCTGTGCACACATTTTTGCTCCAGTCACTCCTTGTGCCTCCATCTTTAAATTATCCCTTTATGTTCTCCAGGTCTAGCACTCACCTTCTAAAACTACACCTGAGATGGTTCGTTCATAAGATATGGTCTCACCTGCTCTTCCGCACCTCTCAAGAACAGAAACAAAGGGGGTGTGGCCTAGGTCGAATGGAGTCGAACGCATAGGAACCGAGCTCCGATGCAGACGGCCCGTGGAGGCAGATATTTTGGTTCCATGGGGCCAGTAGCAGCCGGTGTGTGGATAGAGTGGAGGGGCGGGTGGGTGGGAGGGCAAGGGATGGATGGATCACAGAAACACATAAAATAAATTAAAAAAACACGTACCTGCCGCATCGCCGCATCGCACCGCTCTCCACTGCAGGCACAGGCTCCCGGAGTCCACTGCGGCCAATCCTGACTCTGCTCATCAGGACTGGACTGAGCGCCGATGATTTGCACTCCCAGATAGCCTGTGAGTCTGTGCCTTGTCTCTCCAACCCCGCAACGCAGCTCAGGTTGGAGAGAGCTTCAGTGCGCATGACGGTTTGGCTGGCCTGAGACGGACGGCCAGACTGTCATGCGCACTGAATACCAGTGCAAAACACTCCTCCATCAGCCTGTCATCCCCCTGGCCCCGCCCCCAAGCCTCGGCTCCAGAGAAAAATAAAACGATAATAAACAAGGGTTTATTTTGTTTTGTGTTTAATTGTTTTGGCTGCTGACATGTAGGGCGATGCTCCTCTGTCATAGCAGAGGAGCTGCTGCTTCATGAGCGCCTCTACCAGGCCGAAATATTGGAAGAGGCTTTGAGACTGTCCCGAGTGCCTGCCAGGGGCCAGTGGCGGGTGACTACAGCCACAAAATGGCAGTGGCAACAGCGCTGGGGCTGGCCAGGGGACACAGCTCCATGAGACGCAAAAGCTGCACTGCGAGTGGAGACAGTGCAAGTTGGAGTCCCTGGGGCCAGAGAGTGTTCTTGAGGGACCCCCAACCAGGGGCCTCAGAGTCAAAACCACTAGGCGAGAGGGAAAGCAGCCAGGGCAGCCGGACCGAACCGGATCTGCCAGCGAAGACCCAGTTGACAGGGGCTTCTGCACCTGAACCACAGGGCCCAAAGAGAAGCCGCTGGGGCGGTCTGGCAGCACCCAAACTGCCAGCAAGGGCCCAGGCGGCAGGGAGGGGGGTGGAGAGGGCTACAGAGAATTGCAGGTCTCCTTCCCCAACCGAGAAGCCTGAATACTGATGACTTCTGCCTGGGAGATGGCGAATCACCGAGTGGCGAGTTGGGGGAACAGTGACAATCTGGGGGTGCCAGCAGAGGTGGTCCCAGCGGACACAGTGAGGAGTGGTGCAGCAGGTGGTGACATAAGGTACGAAGGTGGCAGGGCAACTGAGGTGCTTGTGCCCAATGGCACGGCTGCTGGGCTTGCCTGGGGGTGATGTCGCTCTCGGTCTGGGTTGTTCTCACTGGGGGCTAAGTTGCCAGCTCCTTGGTAGGTGGCCAGGTGCCAGGGTGGTGTTGGGCCCTGGGTGGGTAGTGGCAGCTGGGCTCCTGGTGGTGACCTGAGGATGAAGTGATTTGGCACCAACATGCTGACACCAGCAGGGGCATGACAGTTTCTGAGGTCATAGCAGCAAGGCTCAGTGATGGTTTGGATGAAACCCCCTAAGCAGCCCTACTCCACGGAAACCACCCAAGGAAAGGTGGATAAAGAAAGCCTGCTACTGGAGCCCAGAGACCTAGGATTGGAGGGCCACCCTGGCAGCCATAAAAGACATTCGGACAGCCCTGGAACACAAAATAGACACTGTGGCCCAAGACGTGGGCCTATTGTGGGCCGGCCATAAAAAAATGTCGGAAAGGGTGGGGGAGGCGGAATCCGCTGTTGTGCAGACCAGACCCATGGTATCGGATGGCAATGCTAGCCTGAGGACCCTGGAACAAGAAGTGGCCCCTCTGGTGGGGAAGCTAGATGATGCAGAGGGCCGCTGAAGTCGCAACAACATTCGACTGGTCAAAATTCCAGAGAGGGCTGAATGACCGAGCGTGGAACTGTTTCTTGAGGGCTGGCTATTAATAGAGGTCCTGGGAGGTAAAACCTAGCCATGGTTCACAGTGGAAAACGCCCACAGTGAACCTCCCTGTACCTGGGGTGCAGCCACAAGTGATAGTGGCCAGGCTACTTAACTTTCAGAGACAAAGAGAGTCATTCAGGGCAGCCAAACTTTAGGTATGCAAATTAAACCTCAAGCATGCACTGTTCTTTCTGGAAAAGCTCTGAATAATTGACAGTGAGGGAACCCACTCCTTCACATTTGCAACAGGAGTGTGGGATTGTCTGGAGTCCCATGGCCATCCCCTGCCGAGGACTGGGGGAACCCCAGTCCCCAGAATGGTGAGAGAGTAAACCATGATGTGGCTGTCAGTAGGACCCGAAAATGGCCTACTTAAAGGATCAGAAGGAAGTGGTGGCTGATATACAACAGAGACTGACCCTGGCAGACACCTATAGGTGGGAAGCACTGGAAGGGGCTACTGACGAGTGCGAAGGAGGTACCACGGATCAGGGCAGCAACGATGAAGAACTGTCACCACCAGTGGTAACACCAATGACTTCGGACGATATCATATGAACAAGCTGCGAGCCACTTACCTACCCTGCCAGATCATGTGCAACTTCCACGGGGGAACAGAGTAATATGGAGGACTGGCACTTTCTTCACAGGCCAAGCCCTGCCAGCAATACTATCGGAGACTTTCTGTGGCTCATTGTTCACAAATCTCATGTTCGATGTTTGACATGATGGGGTGACAGACACCTCGAGCATTAGGGTGGTGGGCAGTTCTAGGCCTGCAGCACAAGGGTGTGGTAAACGGGTGTTGGGGAGGGGTTTGGTTTTGCCGAGGGGGGATGGGACCATACTTGTTGCCACAGTGCCAGCCACATAGAGGAACACTGTCAAATCCCACATGGCTGGCACATTAACACAACTTCTCAAAGGGGGGGGGGGTCAGCCACTCAAAATACTCTCCTGGAATGTCAGTGGCCTAGGAAATAGGTTGAAGTGAGTGGGGGATTGTGGTCCAGTATCTCAAAAGACATGACCCAGATATGGTCTTGCTACAGGAAACACATTTGACAGGCAACAAGCGCAGGATCCTTACTCGGGGCCGATACAGGCTACTGGTGCATGCCAGATTCTTTGCAGGTTCACGTGGGTGGGAATACTTGTGCTCAAATCTCTATCGCTGCACTTTACACATACCTGGGTGGATCCGCTGGGCTGCTTTGCAGCGATCAGTGGCTACTGGAATGGCAGGTGCCTGGCTTTGGCATCCTTCTATTTTCCCCTTGGACTGCAGGCAAACGGACTGGTTAAACTGGGGGAGTGGATAACAGAGATGCCTGAAGTCCTATTAATAGTGGGCGGTGACCTAAACCTGATGCTATAAGGGGATGTCAATAGGGTGACTAAAACAGGGTTGAAGCCCACACCAGATACTCATCTTTGTGATTTCTTGGATGCAGTGGGAATGGTTGATCTCCGGAGGGAGGAACACCTCCCGGAGACTACAATATACGTATGCCTCTAATTCAATGAGTTCCCTCTCCCGACAGGACTATCTGTTGACGAAACGTCACAGACTCAGAGATTTACAAAATACTGAGGGCCTCATTTAGGAGGCCCCTTGCGCCACTGCAGCGTTACTTTTTTTGACGCTCCGGTGGCGCAGTGTGCTAGCCCATATTTACAAGGCCACATAAAGTCACCCAGCGTGACTTTTCATGGACTTGTAAATATGAGCCCCTTTCATGCATTACTCTGCATGAAAGGGGCGTTCCATGGGTGTTGCTGTGGATATTCCCACGCAATATCCATGGATTCTGACGCATTCCCAGATTTACAAGTTTCTGTGAAACTGGGAATGCGTCAGAATCCTATGCCTCCCCAGGAGAGGGGTAAGGGTGGCGCGATGAGGAGAAATACTCCTCTTTGTTTTTTCTTTATCTATGTGTGCTACATTATGCAGCACACATAGAAAGAGGAAACCACCTCTTGTTATTGTTTTTGTGCAGGAAGGTGTCCATTCCTGCCCAAAAACAATCACCCCTACAATGCAGACACCCATGCACCATGGCGCAAGGGTGCCTGCGTTGGTGATTGGCAGCCTATTGTGCACCAGCGCAGGGGGAAATGACAGGAATGTGCCGTATCTTGTAGATACAGTGCATTCCTGCCCTTTTCTTTTGATGCACGGTAGCGCAGCAGGAAGGCGTGCTGCGCAGCAGTGCGTCAAAAAATTGTAAATGAAACCCACAGTATCTACCTAGAAGCATTTCGGACCACTCACCCATGACCCAAACTGCCCAAGCCCAGACTCGGGTGGGATGGAGACTAGACCCTTGGGAATTGACAGACTGGAATACGCGACGCTCTGTAATAAAGGCCACAGATGTATACTTCCAGAAAAATGCTGGGGTGGTGGATTCCAACACTGATGTGTGGGAGGCTTATAAAATAGTGCTGAAGGGACACCTGATTACCCATGTGGTGGGAAAAAACAGGCAAAGAGAGAATGAGTGCAGGGACTTAGAGAGTAAATGTGTGAAGAGAGAAGCTGAATATGTGGCAAGTTCTACAATGGATCTGGCACACCGTCTAGAAACTTTACAGGGAGAACATAGATCCCTTGCTCTACAAGAGGAGAGAACGCATTACAGAAACACACACAGTAGGCTCTACGAAGTGGGCAACAAGGTTGGGAAAATGCTGGCCTGGCTAGCCCGGAGATAGGAAGGCCAAAGGTGGATCCACAAGGTGTCCATAGAAATAGGGGTTTCGGCAGTCACATCGGTAGACATCTCACAGACCTTTTCCAGACTACCTCAGCCCAGTATATCAATGGCAGCTCGGAGAGAACTGAAAAGTATGGAAAGTTACATAAGGGACTGGGGGCAGCTAGACAGTAGCTGGAGGGGGGGGGCTGTCGGAGACAAAAATCTCGGAGGCTCTAACCCAGCTAAAAAGTGGAACTCCCCTGTCTCACATTAGAGGCCGCTGTGGGCCATGCATTGTGAAGCCAGGGAGCAGGATATCTTGCCCAGATATTTGCGTCAAGCCAATATTGTCCTCATCGACAAGGAGGGGAAATTGCCAGCGGAGTACACCTCCTATAGGCTGATCTCGCTCTTCAATCTAGAGACCAAGGTTTTTGCTAAGGTACTGGCAAATCAACTGATCCGAGTAATAGACAAAGTGGTCACCCAAGACCAGTCAGGATTTATGCCCTATAGAGCGACGAGACACAACCTAGGATGCCTGTTTGGTTGCTTGGTCCAGAGATATTGGCTGCTGCTGGCCTTAAAAGCATTCAACTTGGTGGCATGACCGTACTTGATGGCACTCCTACAGAACATGGGCTTTGGCCCGTCCTTCCTGACTTGGGTCAAATTACTGTACAGAGACCTCTTGGCCGTGTCTGAGTCAACAGGACGGTTTCAAAAGAATTCAGGCTGGGGAGGGGCACACAGAAGAGTCCCCTTTGTCCTCTGTTTTGTTTGAGGAGGCAATTGAGCTGTTAGCGAGGTGGATACGGGGGGATGAGCTAATCCGGGGCCTGAAATTGGACCCGGACTGTGAGAATGTAATCTAGCTTTATGCGCACAACGCCTGTCATCTCCCTGACGGACCCAGAGAGATCGGTCCAGAGAATTACTGCAAATCCTTAAAGTGTTCAGTACATATGCTGGGATCCGCATCAACAGGAGTAAATCCATTGCTTTTCCGTTGACTGACTGGGTGCAACAGAGAGACTGGGACTGCCCCGTAAAAATTGGAAATGAGGTGCTTTATGTTTCTGGGTATCTACGTAACTACGAATCGCTAGTTATTCTTCTGGGATAATCTAGAGGTGAAACTGGACGGGTACAAGAGAGAAGTGGGGTACTGGCAGAAGCTCCCCGTCTTTGCTGGGCAGGGCTGCATTATATAAGTTTATATACCTACCCAAGTTCCTCTACATTCTTCAAAACACACTGTTCGAAGTTCAAGACCATTTATTTAGAGAAGTGGAAGAATTAACGAGACAACTGCTCTGGCAATGTGGTACACCAAGAATAGCCTTGACCTCCATGACTAGGAACCCTTATGACGGGGCAGCCAACCCTAACTGGAGACTATACTACTGTGCAGCCCAGTTGCGACCTAGCAAGAGTTCTCCCTTTTTGTGGACAGAAGGGCCATGGACCTGGGAGGATACCTGAGCCAACTATATAGGATGGTAGAAATATTAAACTACTGATCCCGGCGGCTAGAGTGTTAAAGATCTAGTGGAACAGGACAAGCCTGTTTGGGTGGAAGGGTAAAGTCACCCTAGAGACACAGCTCTGGGATTCTGAGTCGTTGAGGGGGCTACCAGCAGTGAAGGGACATGGGAAGTGGGACCTAATAGGCATTGCAAAGCTGGGTGATGTCTGGCGAGATCATACCATTTTTATAGCTTCAGAAACAATTCGACCTGACAGGGAGTCAATTCTTTTGTTACCTGCAAACATCACACTCCTTCCCAATAATCAACCACCCCTCGACACACTCAGAAATAAATGGAAACAGGACCTGGGGGTCCTAGAAGATGAAGCTTGGGGCAGGCTTGCCGGTACCCCAGAGAGGTAGCCATACATGCAGGATTCCGGTTGGTACAGTTGAAAATACTCCACAGGGTCTTCTTCACGAGACGCGACTATTTAAAATGGGTAGAACCAAATATTAGCCTGTGTCTTAGTGGGTGACAAGAGAGAGGGACCTTGATATATACACACTGTGGGACTGCCCTTGGATAAGGGACTATTGGAAGAAGATCGGTAGTAAGGTGTCTGCGGTCATTGACCGCACATTGAGCCTCAGTTGGTAATTACAGAAATACACTATTATTTTGTAATGTGGCATTGATGGTGGTACATAGAGATGTAAATAGATACTGGGGGCGGGCTCAATCCTGAAAGTGGTCAACTGGGAGTCAAAATCAATTTGGTGTATGAGAGGCGAGGAGCTGGTGTACCGAGCCCCTGGATACCATGCAAATACGAAAAAGTGTGGGGCCCTTGGAGAAATGCAGAAGGTGAGTTGGTGTGAGGCTGATTTGAAAACTGCCTGGGACTATGGGATCACTGCCCGAGTGATACTGAAAGGACGCACATAACCAGCCGGACACTTGAGTATATTTGGGGATGCCTGGTGGCTCTAACCATAATACTGTACTTTGGTAATATGGGGTGAGGGGGTGAGGGTGTGTGGCATTGTGGCCCTGGACCGCACTGTTACAGTTTGGTTATCTGTCTGTTTTTCTATACATTTAATAAACATATTAAAAAAATAGAAATTAACATCTTTGTTCCTGGAACTGAAAGACAAACCGCACTTAAACTAAAGGTAAGCTTGTAATCCATACCCAAATTTTGAAACCTCCTTCCAGTGTTTCCTTTGCATGCTCGTTGTTCTGTTAATTCCCTTAATACACCCCTAAATTACATCCAAGATTTTAGAATCCTACCAATAATCTCTTGATAAAGTACAGATGTCCAGATCATTGTCAACCACAACAATCCCCTCTTTCCTTTCGACTGTCCACCAGTTTGCTTAATTTGCTACCACATATTGTCATTACTACCAGAGTGAATGTCCAACATGCCTGACATTGGTCTTTAATCCCAGGAAACCAACGAAATGGAATAAATGTGTTGCATCACCGCCCCTCTATAACCAAAGCAATAAATGTGCACTGGCTGAGAGCCCATTTCAGACCGCTCTGCCTATGCCCGTGTGTCCTGTATGTCTCTAGCAAACAATAGAAGTCCACAGGCCCTTAATTCTTTTGCCCTTTATCTTTGAATCAGGATTGTGTTTTAAATAAAAGAAATATCACAGTCAGATATTCATTAGACTGCTGACCTTCTGTGCCATATGTAGGACTTCTAAGTAGGGATGAGCGTAACTTGCGTAATTCTCTCTAGCATAATTAGCAGTAATTACAGCAAAATCACTCAGAATTATGTGTAATTGTGAGAAGCATAAACCAGCTCTAAATGCTACAGGTTTTAACTGGTATCCTTTCAAAAAAAGTAAAACTACGATAAACAGTAAGCTAAAAGATTACATATATGGCTCATGTTAGCATTCGCCACGGAGGCAGGGAGTGCGTGCAGTGATGTCGCCTACGATGCTCAGCTTGCCTGAGGCAGGGACACGCTTCACGGTAACAAAATACTAGACGAGGGGACAGGGAGTGGCAGGGAGTGCGCCCCACAATGTCGCCTCTGTTGTTCTGCTTGCCTGATGCACGGGAGGGGAGCGTGGAATTTACAACTTGGACAGCATGAGGGGACGGGAGGGGCTAAAGGCAACTTGGACAACAGGTGAATAAAAAAGCGGGACGAGGTGGCACTTGGAGTTACGACCACGAGCAGGGGACACGAGCAGGAAATGAACAATACAAGCCCAGGCAAAAAGTAGTGCAGGACACTAATGTATGTGGCCAATGGTGAAATAATCCATCTAACAGGGGCAGTCTCCAGGGAGTGACCAACAAATCAAAAGGAGGAACAAATGTAAGCTATTTACCAATGAAAACAAAGAAATTTAGAAAAGCATATGAAGGAACCAATCATAAGCGATAGGCGTGCTGAATGCCCATACAGTAGATGCAAAAGACACACAATTGATGGACGGAATGCAGAACAAATCAAAACATTCACCCCCAGTCAAGAGATCTGGGTTAAATACATCATTCTTTTGCTCACCATGCCACCCCAGTTTAGACCTGGCCATATGCAAATCAGGCTTGACCCTGTGCCTCATGGGAACAGTCCAGCCCGAACTGCCAAGCCAGGTCCTCCTGGACCGGAAACAAGCATCCTAGGACCGGTTTCGGGGTTTCACCCTCTTCAGCCAGGATAGCTTGATTCCAGTGGCACAGTGAGCCCGGGACCCACGTCTGGGCATACCCGCCGCACTTAGGGCGAGGAAGCAAAAGACACACAATTGATGGACGGAATGCAGAACAAATCAAAACATTCACCCCCAGTCAAGAGATCTGGGTTAAATCCATCATTCTTTTGCTCACCATGCCACCCCAGTTTAGACCTGGCCATATGCAAATCAGTCTTGACCCTGTGACTCATGGGAACAGTCCAGCCCGAACTGTCAAGCCAGGTCCTCCCTGGACCGGAAACAAGCATCCTATGACCGGTTTCGGGCTTTCACCCCTCTTCAGCCAGGATAGCTTCATTCCAGTGGCACAGTGAGCCCGGGACCCACGTCTGGGCATACCCGGCGCACTTAGGGCGAGGAAGCAAAAGACACACAATTGATGGACGGAATGCAGAACAAATCAAAACATTCACCCCCAGTCAAGAGATCTGAGTTAAATCCATCATTCTTTTGCTCACCATGCCACCCCAGTTTAGACCTGGCCATATGCAAATCAGTCTTGACCCTGTGACTCATGGGAACAGTCCAGCCCGAACTGCCAAACCAGGTCCTCCCTGGACCGGAAACAAGCATCCTAGGACCGGTTTCGGGGTTTCACCCTCTTCAGCCAGGATAGCTTGATTCCAGTGGCACAGTGAGCCCGGGACCCACGTCTGGGCATACCCGGCGCACTTAGGGCGAGGAAGCAAAGACACACAATTGATGGACGGAATGCAGAACAAATCAAAACATTCACCCCCAGTCAAGAGATCTGGGTTAAATCCATCATTCTTTTGCTCACCATGCCACCCCAGTTTAGACCTGGCCATATGCAAATCAGTCTTGACCCTTTGCCTCATGGGAACAGTCCAGCCCGAACTGCCAAACCAGGTCCTCCCTGGACCGGAAACAAGCATCCTAGGACCGGTTTCGGGGTTTCACCCCTCTTCAGCCAGGATAGCTTGATTCCAGTGGCACAGTGAGCCCGGGACCCACGTCTGGGCATACCCGCCGCACTTAGGGCGAGGAAGCAAAAGACACACAATTGATGGACGGAATGCAGAACAAATCAAAACATTCACCCCAGTCAAGAGATCTGGGTTAAATCCATCATTCTTTTCCTCACCATGCCACCCCAGTTTAGACCTGGCCATATGCAAATAAGTCTTGACCCTGTGACTCATGGGAACAGTCCAGCCCGAACTGCCAAGCCAGGTCCTCCCTGGACCGGAAACAAGCATCCTAGGACCGGTTTCGGGGTTTCACCCCTCTTCAGCCAGGATAGCTTGATTCCAGTGGCACAGTGAGCCCGGGACCCACGTCTGGGCATACCCGCCGCACTTAGGGCGAGGAAGCAAAAGACACACAATTGATGGACGGAATGCAGAACAAATCAAAACATTCACCCCCAGTCAAGAGATCTGGGTTAAATCCATCATTCTTTTGCTCACCATGCCACCCCAGTTTAGACCTGGCCATATGCAAATCAGTCTTGACCCTGTGACTCATGGGAACAGTCCAGCCCGAACTGCCAAGCCAGGTCCTCCCTGGACCGGAAATAAGCATCCTAGGACCGGTTTCGGGGTTTCACCCCTCTTCAGCCAGGATAGCTTGATTCCAGTGGCACAGTGAGCCCGGGACCCACGTCTGGGCATACCCGGCGCACTTAGGGCGAGGAAGCAAAAGACACACAATTGATGGACGGAATGCAGAACAAATCAAAACATTCACCCCCAGTCAAGAGATCTGGGTTAAATCCACCTTTCTTTTGCTCACCATGCCACCCCAGTTTAGACCTGGCCATATGCAAATCAGACTTGACCCTGTGCCTCATGGGAACAGTTCAGCCCGAACTGCCAAGCCAGGTCCTCCCTGGACCGGAAACAAGCATCCTAGGACCGGTTTCGGGGTTTCACCCCTCTTCAGCCAGGATAGCTTGATTCCAGTGGCACAGTGAGCCCGGGACCCACATCTGGGCATACCCGGCGCACTTAGGGCGAGGAAGCAAAAGACACACAATTGATGGACGGAATGCAGAACAAATCAAAACATTCACCCCCAGTCAAGAGATCTGGGTTAAATCCATCATTCTTTTGCTCACCATGCCACCCCAGTTTAGACCTGGCCATATGCAAATCAGTCTTGACCCAGTGCCTCATGGGAACAGTCCAGCCCGAACTGTCAAGCCAGGTCCTCCCTGGACCGGAAACAAGCATCCTAGGACCGGTTTCGGAGTTTCACCCCTCTTCAGCCAGGATAGCTTCATTCCAGTGGCACAGTGAGCCCGGGACCCACGTCTGGGCATACCCGGCGCACTTAGGGCGAGGAAGCAAAAGACACACAATTGATGGACGGAATGCAGAACAAATCAAAACATTCACCCCCAGTCAAGAGATCTGGGTTAAATCCATCATTCTTTTGCTCACCATGCCACCCCAGTTTAGACCTGGCCATATGCAAATCAGTCTTGACCCTGTGCCTCATGGGAACAGTCCAGCCCGAACTGCCAAGCCAGGTCCTCCCTGGACCGGAAACAAGCATCCTAGGACCGGTTTCGGGGTTTCACCCCTCTTCAGCCAGGATAGCTTGATTCCAGTGGCACAGTAAGCCCGGGACCCACGTCTGGGCATACCCGGCGCACTTAGGGCGAGGAAGCAAAAGACACACAATTGATGGACGGAATGCAGAACAAATCAAAACATTCACCCCCAGTCAAGAGATCTGGGTTAAATCCATCATTCTTTTGCTCACCATGCCACCCCAGTTTAGACTTGGCCATATGCAAATCAGTCTTGACCCTGTGTCTCATGGGAACAGTCCAGTCCGAACTGCCAAGCCAGGTCCTCCCTGGACTGGAAACAAGCATCCTAGGACTGGTTTCGGGGTTTCACCTCTCTTCAGCCAGGATAGCTTGATTCCAGTGGCACAGTGAGCCCGGGACCCACGTCAGGGCATACCCGGCGCACTTAGGGCGAGGAAGCAAAAAACACACAATTGCTGGACGGAATGCAGAACAAATCAAAACATTCACCCCCAGTCAAGAGATCTGGGTTAAATCCATCATTCTTTTGCTCACCATGCCACCCCAGTTTAGACCTGGCCATATGCAAATCAGTCTTGACCCAGTGCCTCATGGGAACAGTCCAGCCCGAACTGTCAAGCCAGGTCCTCCCTGGACCGGAAACAAGCATCTTAGGAC
This sequence comes from Calotriton arnoldi, assembly GCA_963921515.1. Lineage (NCBI taxonomy): Eukaryota > Metazoa > Chordata > Amphibia > Caudata > Salamandridae > Calotriton > Calotriton arnoldi. Next base: position 387,238 of record CAWUFW010010542.1, read on the forward strand.
CGGTTTCGGGGTTTCACCCCTCTTCAGCCAGGATAGCTTGTTTCCAGTGGCACAGTGAGCCCGGGACCCACGTCTGGGCATACCCGGCGCACTTAGGGCGAGGAAGCAAAAGACACACAATTGATGGACGGAATGCAGAACAAATCAAAACATTCACCCCCAGTCAAGAGATCTGGGTTAAATCCATCATTCTTTTGCTCACCATGCCACCCCAGTTTAGACCTGGCCATATGCAAATCAGTCTTGACCCTTTGCCTCATGGGAACAGTCCAGCCCGAACTGCCAAACCAGGTCCTCCCTGGACCGGAAACAAGCATCCTAGGACCGGTTTCGGGGTTTCACCCCTCTTCAGCCAGGATAGCTTGATTCCAGTGGCACAGTGAGCCCGGGACCCACGTCTGGGCATACCTGGCGCACTTAGGGCGAGGAAGCAAAAGACACACAATTGATGGACGGAATGCAGAACAAATCAAAACATTCACCCCCAGTCAAGAGATCTGGGTTAAATCCATCATTCTTTTGCTCACCATGCCACCCAAGTTTAGACCTGGCCATATGCAAATCAGTCTTGACCATGTGTCTCATGGGAACAGTCCAGTCCGAACTGCCAAGCCAGGTCCTCCCTGGACCGGAAACAAGCATCCTAGGACTGGTTTCGGGGTTTCACCTCTCTTCAGCCAGGATAGCTTGATTCCAGTGGCACAGTGAGCCCGGGACCCACGTCAGGGCATACCCGGCGCACTTAGGGCGAGGAAGCAAAAAACACACAATTGATGGACGGAATGCAGAACAAATCAAAACATTCACCCCCAGTCAAGAGATCTGGGTTAAATCCATCATACAGTAGATGCAGCAGGTCTCAAGAGACAGAGCATGTGCTGCCTAGGTGAGATCAAAAAAGGATTTTTTTATTCCACACTCCGAGTAGAGTGGAGTCTAGGTGCGCCCTGATTGAACCCAGTGCCGTAAAGTAAGAAGGGATACTCAATAGGTACTGTTGGTTTAGCTCTGGGAGGACATAATCCCCCTCTCTCATTTCTTTGGTTAGAAAGGACCTCTCCACCCCCAAGGACTGGTGAGTCTTCTCCACACTCCCAGTTCCTTGTTTTTCAGACATAGAAAGGGCGCCTGGAGACCATGGAAGGGAGGGTCAAAACATTGGAATCCAGAGATGAGGATGCTGAAAATAGGGCCCGAAGAAACAATATTGGAGTTGTCGGTCTTCCGGATAGGGCTGAAGGGCCCAATATGATTGACTATCTTGAGAAATGGCTTAAGGAAGAGGCCTCAATTGTTAATATGAGAAATCCCTAGGCAACTAGATGGTCATAAAATATATCATACCATAAATTTACAGTAATAGCACTAAACTCAATGTACCCCTGTTAATTATAAAAAGATCAATTTTATTAATACAAACAGTTGTTAAAAAATGGCTCAAAGCTCATGAATTCATGAGGTTCTATGTCAATGGACAGTAAACATACATGAAGTGACGGACCAATGTAACGCGATTTGAGACAAACAGTTATTAAATAGCTATGTCACAATAAGATTAGTGCAACTCTAGGTATTTTGATGTCATTTCACAAAGATTGAGTCGGCATAATCACATAAAATAATATAAACATAACATCACAATGTGTACATACAACACACAAGAAAACAAAAAGTCAATAGGATAGATAAGGGACAAGGATGGGGATAAATAAAATGAGAAAAACTATAACGTATAGGAAGGGTCTGAGGGAATGTTTTAAGACCTAGCGTGGATATATTCCCCATTCATAAGTTACAGACAAACCACAATATCCACGGGTCTGTTCATATAAACGCACTAAATTTCTGTGTGTTTGAAACACATAGGACCTAAAGAAACCGTAACCTATAACCTATACACCTCTTTACAGGCTACAAAGAAATATCTTTAAAAAGGACGGATTCCCATCACTCACCATTGGTGACATGCTTCATCATCTGGGTCTCCTCCTAGTAACACGCTAGTGTCACTAAGGGCTGCAACCCTATCAAAAGGAAAGGGGAGCTCACAGATGTTTTCACGCTGTTCAGATGGTAGCGATATAACACGCTATAGTCGATCCTACAGATGTGAGCAATCAGTTCATGTAGGGGTGATGAGTGCAGTGCCAAATAGTGAAAAATAGTGAGTTAAAATTGAACAGTGAGAGAAAAAAAACTTTAATTAGTATCTCTCAAGCTTAAAAACAGTGCAATGACAGTTTTCAACAAATAACTGTCTGTGATTTGAAACTAGGGGTCAACATGTTTCAGCTAAAGAGGATATATTCATCCTAAGCCTTCTTCAGGACCACAATCGATATTGCTACTGCATTAGTGAAAAACAAATATAAATAAGAGAAGGTTGGAACAGATACAACCTAATCACCTGTGTTCAGGGATATGCAAGTCCGCTGAAAGTGACGGATTACTGTTAGCATCTGCAAAAGAGTGAAAGAACGATCCATTTGTAAAGGTTGTCACGACTTTCAATGGGACTCATGAGCTCAGAACACCCAATCGATACATAGTGACACTTTTAATCATCATCTATGATTTCTGATATTTCATAATAACATGTTTTAATGCTTACCCGTATTGCACGAGGAAAAGGCCTCACCTCACCTGGCAACGGCTCAGGAAAAGGAGGCACCGCTCTATGAGAGAACATAGGAAAGAACAAAAAATGTTCATGGTGACCTTGTTATCTCTCTACCCTCATTCACCTAATATTAAAAAGGAGCACCACGCACACACACGACAACTGGATCCAGGACTAAAAAATGCTGACTCATACAATGGTATGTTCATTTCTACAATGCTGTATACTCGGAGAGAAATCATTTCCATATGTGCGTCTGCACGCGTACTCTCCAGTGCTAATCTCTACTGCAAGGCACTTTGTTTGGAAAGGAGATATAGTTCTAATGCTCTCCTTCCCTTATTGATTGTATGGTCATGGTACTGAAGACCTCCTTGCGTTTGTTCGCATCCCCGACTACACACTAGTGTTTAACTCCCGTTTTATACCATGGGCTTACTGGCATAATAATTAGCGGGGGGGCAACAACACGGCCAAACGGCCCGAGCACTCTCCCGTGTGTTATTCACACCAGCATGTTGCCACAAACATCCAAACTGGTCGAGCTCATACACGACAAATCAGAGCTGTAAGACCTAGTCTACGGACTCATTCCTGTATATAAGAAAGCCGGGCATCTGAACAAATAGAGCCCGGTCCCGAGCCATACTACAGTAAGTAGGCGAATAATCATCAGGACAAACTATCTTGTCACAGGCAATTTCGAAAAGGATACCAACACTCGAAGTGGCACCACCCATACCAATACACAAATGTGCAAAGACGATTCCCACATCCAAACAAATATTAACAAATCACAGGAAACTACAAAAACACACGCAGCGTGCGGAAGAAATGCCGCTCACGTAACGTGACGTAAGGCGACACCATTTTTAAAAACCGCAATCCCAGTACGTCACACGCAGTGTATTGGGCCATCTCGGGTCATGTGACTTACCCGAAGCTGACACGCTAGCGGTCATGGGATTTGTAGTTCGTAAATCAGGCGTCCCATGTGACGTATGGAGCAAAAAGAGAGACTACTACCCTGCTCTTATCTTCCGCGATTACATTTGAGCATAAATGCCGAGGACGGCCCTCCAAGTGACCGGGTGTTATTATGTACAAATTTGTATTTCGTTATTCCCAGATGGCGATGACAAATACTTTCGTCTGGCAATCTCCTACATGGGGAAACACAGAGACCTCATGAGATCCAAATATCTCTGACAGCTCACCAACCGTTATACTGCATGACCAATGTTCATTATCAGTACACAAACACCAATATATACAACGGAGGAGGTCAATAAATTTCCTATGTGTCTTACCGTCTGGGGTGTGAATCATGTGGTTAAAGCAATTATCCAGGTTAGGCATAACTGAATAATATATATGCCATCTATCTTAAATGGTGCTAAACCCCTCATATTCATAGCTAGTACTACGTCCATGCTTGCAAATGTGACTGTGAGAATTATGTGGTATATATGCATAATTTGCTGATATAGGTAACAATCATTTGGTCGTGTCTACTACGACCCAATAGCGCACCCAAAACATAAAACAAAGAGGGGAGGGGAACACTGACTGTAACTATAGTACAATCCAAGACCATTACCTGTATATGGTCGAATCTCTAAAAGACCCGCAGCCACAGCTGCTCAAGAACAAGAAAAACTATAACGTATAGGAAGGGTCTGAGGGAATGTTTTAAGACCTAGCGTGGATATATTCCCCATTCATAAGCTACATACAAACCACAATATCCACGGGTCTGTTCATATAAACGCACTCAATTTCTGTGTGTTTGAACCACATAGGACCTAAAGAAACCGTAACCTATAACCTATACACCTCTTTACAGGCTACAAAGAAATATCTTTAAAAAGGACGGATTCCCATCACTCACCATTGGTGACATGCTTCATCATCTGGGTCTCCTCCTAGTAACACGCTAGTGTCACTAAGGACTGCAACCCTATCAAAAGGAAAGGGGAGCTCACAGATGTTTTCACGCTGTTCAGATGGTAGCGATATAACACGCTATAGTCGATCCTACAGATGTGAGCAATCAGTTCATGTAGGGGTGATGAGTGCAGTGCAAAATAGTGAAAAATAATGAGTTAAAATTAAACAGTGAGAGAAAAAAAACTTTAATTAGTATCTCTCAAAGCTCAAGCTTAAAAACAGGGCAATGACAGTTTTCAACAAATAACTGTCTGTGAGTAGAAACTAGGGGTCAACATGTTTCAGCTAAAGAGGATACAAATATAAATAAGAGAAGGTTGGAACAGATACAACCTAATCACCTGTGTTCAGGGATATGCAAGTCCACTGCAAGTGACGGATTACTGTTAGCATCTGCAAAAGAGTGAAAGAACGATCCATTTGTAAAGGTTGTCACGACTTTCAATGGGACTCATGAGCTCAGAACACCCAATCGATACATAGTGACACATTTAATCATCATCTATGATTTCTGATATTTCATAATAACATGTTTTCATGCTTACCCGTATTGCACGAGGAAAAGGCCTCACCTCACCTGGCAACGGCTCAGGAAAAGGAGGCACCGCTCTATGAGAGAACATAGGAAAGAACAAAAAATGTTCATGGTGACCTTGTTATCTCTCTACCCTCATTCATCTAATATTAAAAAGGAGCACCACGCACACACACGACAACTGGATCGAGGACTAAAAAATGCTGACTCATACAATGGTATGTTCATTTCTACAATGCTGTATACTCGGAGAGAAATCATTTCCATATGTGCGTCTGCACGCGTACTCTCCAGTGCTAATCTCTACTGCAAGGCACTTTGTTTGGAAAGGAGATATAGTTCTAATGCTCTCCTTCCCTTATTGATTGTATGGTCATGGTACTGAAGACCTCCTTGTGTTTGTTCGCATCCCCGACTACACACTAGTGTTTAACTCCCGTTTTATACCATGGGCTTACTGGCATAATAGTTAGCGGGGGGCAACAACAAGGCCAAACGGCCCGAGCACTCTCCCGTGTGTTATTCACACCAGCATGTTGCCACAAACATCCAAACTGGTCGTGCTCATACACGACAAATCAGAGCTGTAAGACCTAGTCTACGGACACATTCCTGTATATAAGAAAGCCGGGCATCTGAACAAATAGAGCCCGGTCCCGAGCCATACCACGGTAAGTAGGCGAATAATCATCAGGACAAACTATCTTGTCACGGGGAATTTCGAGAAGGATACCAACACTTGAAGTGGCACCACCCATACCAATACACAAATGTGCAAAGACGATTCCCACATCCAAACAAATATTAACAAACCACAGGAAACTACAAAAACACACGCAGCGTGCGCAAGAAATGCCGCTCACCTGTCCGTCGGTACCTCTGGTGGCTCATTAAGCCGTATGGGGAGGTACCTGACGTAAGGCGACCCTATTTTTAAAAACCGCAATCCCAGTACGTCACATGCAGTGTATTGGGCCAGCTCGGGTCATGTGACTTACCCGAAGCTGACACGCTAGCGGTCATGGAATTTGTAGTTCGTAAATCAGGCGTCCCATGTGACGTATGGAGCAGAAAGAGAGACTACTACCCTGCTCTTATCTTCCGCGATTACATTTGAGCAAAAATGCCGAGGACGGCCCTCCAAGTGACCGGGTGTTATTATGTACAAATTTGTATTTCGTTATTCCCAGATGGCGATGACAAATACTTTCGTCTGGCAATCTCCTACATGGGGAAACACAGAGACCTCATGAGATCCAAATATCTCTGACAGCTCATCAACCGTTATACTGCATGACCAATGGTCATTATCAGTACACAAACACCAATATATACAACGGAGGAAGTCAATAAAATTCCTATGTGTCTTACCGTCTGGCGTGTGTATCATGTGGTTAAAGCAATTATCCAGTTATCCAGGTTAGGCATAACTGAATAATATATATGCCATCTATCTTAAATGGTTGTAAACCCCTCATATTCATAACTAGTACTATGTCCATGCTTGCAAATGTGACTGTGAGAATTATGTGGTATATATGCATAATTTGCTGATATAGGTAATAATCATTTGGTCGTGTCTACTACGACCCTCCTGAGGTGTGACGATCATCATTATTAAATGCAAACCACATATAGGCAAAAACACATGAAGATAAGTTATGCCAGACACTTTGGTGGAGAACGGGTCATCATCCCGCAAATCGCAGGATCTTCTGGAACAGAGATGTATACCTCTTCTCCATCAAAAAACTAGCAAAATTGCGCATATAACTGCGAACCCTCAGGTTAAAATTACAGTGCAACCCATGGTATCTCATCGTTCAATCCTATTTTGTCACTCTGTAATTTAAAAACCCATTTCTGTTCTCTAACAAATAGGAACTTGGAGATGTCTGTGATGTGTGTGGGAATAAATGGTTGTTCCAGAACTGTCCACATAAAGTCATCAGGTCGGTGATTAGCTTCAAGAAAATGTCTTGTAAGTCTTGTTGCTTGTTTCTTGCATCTCACCGTGCTCTTGTGTTCCAAGATCCTTAATTTGACCTTTCGAGTGGTCATGCCCACATATTGCAAGTTACATGGACAGGTAATAAGATAAATAAGTTTATCACTATTACAATTGGTAAACTTATTTTGCACCCAAGTTCTATTAGTCCCTATATCCACAGATTTGGATTGTTGTGTTTGGGGACAGGCTGCACATGACCCACACCGAAAGTGGCCCCAAACAGCAGGGAGGTCCCAAAGGGCCCCTATACCTGGAATAGGTTTGGTTTTGGGTCTGGTATGGACTAGTTGGTCCCGAAGATTTGTGCTCCTTTTAAATGAGAAGAGAGGAGGTGGAATATGTTCATTCCCAATGTTGAGTATGCGCCAATGTTTACATACACTCTTTTGGATACTGTTAGACATGGTGCTAAAAGTGTTGACAAAGGTAAGCCTAGTCAATTCCAATTTGGGTCCTGATAGGTCCAAAAGGGCCTCTCTGTTGTTATTCATGGCCCGTTTGAGTGAGCGGCGCACTAATTTTTTGGGGTATTTCCTATCACACAGTTGGGATGACAATGTGGTAGCATGATTCACAAATCTCTCCTTGGTAGAACAGTTTCTCCGAACCCGAAGAAATTGGCCAAAGGGTAAATTGTCACGGAGTGACTTTGAATGATGGCTATCGTAGCTAAGTAAAGAGTTTCTGGCCATCGGCTTCCTGTATAGCTCTGTCTCGAGGCCTGATGGTGTAGTTACGATCAACAGATCCAAGAACGCTAACTTGTTTTTGTCATATTCCACCGTGAATTTGAGAAATTCATTCCTGCTGTTAAGCCATGTTTGGAATAGTATGATAGACTCTGGGTTGCCTCGCCAAACGACGAGGACATCGTCTATGTAGCGCTTCCATAGACGTATTGAGTCCCGAAAGGGGTTAGTCTGTGTCAAGACATGTTCCTGCTCGAAGCCATGGACATATAGATTAGCCAGACTGGGAGCGAAAACGCTTCCCATGCTGGTACCGGAGACTTGCAGATAAATAGTGTCTTCGAACTTAAAAAAGTTCTCCTTCATTGCGAGTTGGGCGCAGGCCATGATAAACTGCACCGGGGTGATGGAGTCCAAATCTCTCTCTGCCAGTAATAATGCAATGGCATCAAGTGTTTCATCCTGAGGAATTGAAGTATAGAGAGACTCCACGTCGAATGAAACTAAAAAATCAGTTTCCATGTCAAAGTCCACCTGTGGCAACAAACGCAAAACATCCTTAGTGTCTTGCAAGAATGTGGGCATTTCCTTGACCATAGGTCTAAGGAAATGATCCACAAAAGTGGACAAAGGTTCCAGGACTGAGCCCAGTCCAGAAATAATAGGTCGCCCAGGCGGTGGCCTTTGTGGTTTATGCACCTTGGGTAGTACATAAAAATAGGGCATAACCGGATGTTCAGTTTGTAAAAAGGCTGCGTCCTAGGTGGTTATCCAACCTTCATTCACCGCTTCTTCTACCATGGTGGAAATGGTGTTTTTTATTTTCTCAGTCGGGTCGATTTTTAATGGGCGATAGGATCTTCGGTCACCTAGTTGTCGTAAGCATTCTGTGCGATAGGTGTCAGTGTCAAGCACAACGATCGCACCGCCTTTATCCGCCGGTTTTATTGTAATCCGATCATCTGTGGTAAGTTTCCGTAATGCCATTTGTTCTTGTTTGGGAAGATTGCAGTAAGGATTGTTCTCTCTTTTGCAGAGTGCCGTTATATCTTCGCTCACTGCTTTTTCGAAGGTTAAGACTTGTGCAGGTATTAAATGGGCCGGTGGATTGAAGGTTGAGCGTTTCTTTAAACCAGTATTCTTGTCAATCGGGTCTGTAAGCTCTTGTTGTTCTTTCTTAAAGAAAAAGTGTAAACGGATTTTGCGAAAGAATTTAGCAAGTTCGCATTGGGTCTGAAAGGGATCACCTCTAAAGGTAGAGACAAAACCTAGGCCTCTATTCAGGACTAGTTGTTCGTCCGTTGTTATCATCCGAGAGCTCAAATTGACCACTAGTCCGTCTCTGCGCTGGTCCCCGCTTGTTGTGGTGTTTTCTTCTTGTTGCTGCGCAGACTCCTGGGAGACGGAGGTTACGGTTTCTTTAGGTCCTATGTGGTTCTAACACACAGAAATTTAGTGCGTTTATATGAACAGACCCATGGATATCGTGGTTTGTATGATAAATAAAATGATACAATGTTGGTTCTTCAATGTGTCAACACGCGTTTCGGCGAACATGGCGCCTTCATCGGGAAAACCACATGGAGGATTAATGCCAGGACCGGACCAAGGAAAATGTTTGGTTTAAATACACTTCCAAGCGAATCACTGAAGAGCATCCAACACTTCCAGAAGAAGGGTTATCTTTTCGATATGAAGGTGAACCAATAAGTCTGGTTTTTGAAGAATCCGATTGTACGAGAAAAAACGCCAAAATCAATCAATCAAAATCTTTAATGTATATGAAGAACTGACATGAAGGTTGAAAACTAGAAGAAAATCATTCCTATGTCATCGATGACCAGACAATTCCTTTATAGAACGAAACCGGGAGTCTTCAATAAGGCGTCACCATGTAAAAGTGCTTGCGGGCTCAGGGCCTCAACTGACGCATGGGTCAACAAAAGATGATTTGAAAGACTCTCCCTCTTCTATGCTTTAGAAACTAGCGCACCGGGTCCCAGCGAGACCTCCCGCCTGGTGCAACCTCGAGGCCTGTGGTGGCCAAATTACTCCATTACAAGGACCGAGACCATATCCTTCTACAGGCCAGACTGCAAGGAGACGTAGTGGTTGATAACCATAGAGTCATGATCTTTCGACACTTCACAAGGGAAGTTCAGAGACAGAGGGCCTCGTTCCTTGAGACTAAGAGGTGCCTCCACCAGATGGTAGTACAATATGCCATGTTCTTCCCTGCCAGGTTGCAAGTCATGGCTGAGGGTGGTACATCATTTTTTAGCTCTCCGCAACAAGTTTGGGGCTGGATTGATGGCCACCCACTGTCTGGTGAGCTCCCCGGTGCCACCGGGAATGAAAGCCAACAGCCGTCATCAATATGGAGGGAGAGATGAAGTAGCAAGGTAGTGCCATCCAGAGCTCAGGCCCACCAGGAACAGCTGAGAGCAGTGAAAGCGGCAGCGACAATGGGGGAGGGCAGGGGCAAGTTCCCTGTCAGTGGAGAGAACAGCAGGAACTAGAGACTCAGACTTGGAGGGGGCGCTGGTGTCTTCGATGGACTCGGGCACTGTACTGCCACAGATAATGCCCCGGTCTACAGATGACCTTCTTTGAATGCTGGGATCCCTGACACATTGAGTGGTACTGGGCGAGAAACAGAGGCAAATGTTCTGGAGTGGTTTTCTTATGTGTAAGCTGGGGTCCTTCGGTGCCCTGTGAGGGTGGATAGAGTATGGCTGGATGAGAGGGGGTGAGACCGGGCGATACGCAATTTGAAACGTAGCCCCGCAAGTGTTCTACCTGTGTTGATTGCACAAATGGTTAGCAAGATATCGCTTGTTTGGATGGGTGTGTGTCACCTTCTTTCCCTGGGGTTTGGGAGTTGGGTTTGGGGGATTTGTTTCATTTGTGCCGTTTGCTGTATTCAGCCCTTGATGGGGCCCTGGATATACGTGGCCAAGTACAGGGAGGTCCCCACCACCTGTAAGTGGTGCACCATGCTAATGGTTTTACCATAGCTTCCTCCCTGAACTACAAGTTTCTCTCCTGGAATATCCTGGGACGTAATAATATGTCTAAATGCTACAAAGTATATTCCTACCTCAATTGGGATGGGGTCCATATTGACCTCCTGCAAGAAACCCATTTAACTGCAGTAGAGGGCTTGGCGCTCCACAAACGTTGGCGCAGTCAGACCTACTACACAACATCCTCAGCATTTGATTGGGGAATTCTGATGGGTGCGACCCAGGGCTCCCTTCCAGAAGACTGATGAATTAGTCGACCCGGCGGGTAGGTATGTAGTGGTCACAGGGAGATTAGATAGTAGAGACTTAACAGTGATCAGCATATATGTCCCGAATGTGGACCAAACAAGATTCCTAGACGAGTTGTTCTGAGTCCTAGCGCCCTACTTGACACACCCTGTTCTATTAGGGGGGCAACTTTAACAGTGTAGCAGACCCCGCATTGGACGGATCCCAACTGCCCTTGCGGGACTCCTCCGGTTGCGTGACTGGCATGGAAATTCACAAGTTGGCAGACATATTGGGGGTTGATAGACTTGTGGAGGCTCACACATCCATTGATTAGAGACTATTCTTTCTTCTCGAGCCTGCATGTGTGCCTTGATACGTTCCTTTGCTCTCTTGGGGTGCATGTAACAGTGTGAGATGTGGAGTACCTGACCCAGACAATCTCAGAGCACAATCCAATAATATTAAGCATGGCCTGGGAGTTGGCACGCCCTGTGTTCCCACATGGTGCCAGAGAATTGAGGCACTGGGCTACTCAGTGTTCTCGAACTCCATTGGGGATGGCATAAGGCAGTACTTTGAGACAAATCAAACTATGGCATCCACACCGCAGATTGAATGGGATGCCTTTAAGGTGGTGATCAGAGGGAGATGCATACTAGAGGCGGTGGGAGTTCAGCTTACTCTGCTGCGGGATGTTCAGGCTCAGGAGGAGGTGTTGAGGGATGTGGAGAGAAGGAGGCCAGGGAGCCCAACTTGCAGCAGGTTCTACTGGAAACCAAATAGACCCTGGTAGGACAGGTAGAGAAACTATGATGCTTTGACTACTGGGAATATATGGCCCACACACACAATGAAAGTGACAAATCGGGTTGCCTTTTGGCATGGCTGGCTAACCCTACAAAGAGAGACTCTATGATACTGGAGTTGGAGATGGGACAGGAAGAGAGGTTATACATATACAGAATGATATAAATGATAGCTTCCAGGAATACTACACTTCCTCATATATGAGTGTCCCTGCTCCGATTCAGGCTGAAATGGATAGTTTTCTAGCACCCCTCATATTTCTAGGGCTTACTCGCAAGGAAGCTGATGCCTTAGGAGATGACATCACAGTGGCAGAGATTTGAGCAGTGCTGAAACATATGGCTCGAGGAAAGGTGCAGGGGACGGATGGCCTCCTGGTCGAGTTGTGCGCTGCTTATGTGGATATCCTTGCCCCTAAACTCGAGCGGGTCTACAAGGCAGCATGGACCCATGGCCATCTTATGACCTCCACACGTGAGGAACTGGTGATTCCAAGGCTAAAACCTGGCCATCCGGCCCATGATATGAAGGCCTATAGGTTGCTATTGATGTTCGACATAGATTACAAGATACTGTGTCCTGGCCACACGATTGCTGACCTATATGACCCGACTGATCCATGCAGATCAGGCTGGATTTATTCCAGGCTGCAACACCGCGATCAACATTCGGTGAGAGATGATACATACAATCAGCAACAAGTGGTTGTTATGGCAGTAGACATTGAAAAAGCTTTTGATTGCCTAGAGTGGCGGTTTCTTTATAGGGTGCTAGTTAAGATGGGGCTGGGAAATGGGTTCGTAAACTGGACAAGGCTATTATACTTCGGCCCCATAACCCGTATTAAAACTGATGGGGTAATCTCAGGGAAATATGTGGTGTGACGGGGCACCTGACAGGGATGTCCGATATCCCTGTTGCTTTTTGCACTTGCTGTTGAACCTCTGGCCTGTTGGGCGAGAACCAGGGTCCCGTATAGGGGATTGGAGGTCTGAGGTGTGAAGCACCTCATTGCCCTACATGCCGGCGATATGCTTCTCTTCTACAAGGCAGCATCCACTGAGATTAAGGGAGCTATAGGATTGCTGGATTGATTTGGGGATGTATTGGGTCTCTTTTTTAACTGGCAGATGTCTAGCTGTTTACTATGAGTGCAAGACAAGCACCAAGCCAGGCCCTAAGAGGGTTGAAATGGGAACCTACATGCTTGAGACACCTAAGGGTCAATGTCTATCATGATACATGGAATCTGCTGGACGGAAATGTGGGGACTGACATTCGAGCCCTTCAGTCCAATATGGAATTTTGGGGGGCATTACCGATCTCAGTGGCTGGCAGTATCGCTATTACCAAAATAATAGTTGCCTTTCCCCGATTGCTTTATTTCTTCTTGGTGTTACCATTACTGGCTCCTGGTAGTATCTTTAGGGAGCTTGAGTCGCTCACTATTGCTTTTATATTGGTATGGACCGCAGTAGAGTGGCATTGTCTACTTTGCAGTGACCAGTCGCGGTTGGGTAGCTAGTGGCCCCAGACTTTGAGGTTTATTATTTAGCGGGACAGATGCAGTGGTTCACGCAGTAGGTGGCAACAGCTGTTTCGGGTGCTCTTGACGTCCGATCTGAGGCTCCAAGATGTTTCAGAAGAGCTCAGAGTTATAAGACAATGCTGGCTACGATCTTTGCAAAAAACATGCATGCATCTTCCATATTCTCTTGATATTCCGTTACAGCGGTTGGAGGTATTATCGCATGGAGGAGACTGGCGAGGATTGACTAATTGGGTGACCATGAGTATTACCCGAGTGCATAACTATATGGGGTAGGAGCACTGATTCAGTTTATGGAGCTACAGCAGGAGCTTGACATCATGGGCTGGGGGGGGCACTTCTTACTCTATGGGGCAGTGGTGGCAGCCATCAAGGACCACTGGGGGACTGGAGAGGCAGAACCTGACACGCATCAGGGCTGCTTCTGATATGCACCTCTTCAGACTCCTATAAGGCAGTCACAGGTTTCTACCGTACGCTCAGGAAGGTATGATTACACATTATAAAGAATGCCTGTACACATATTTGATTACCTAAATCCTCTCGTAAATAGGTGCAACAGAGTTCATAACCCTCTTAAAGATTACTCTGGTGTCAAGAGTTTGTAATCCTTGGAAGGGTGACTCCAAAACTAAGTGCACATCGAAGGCTAAATCCTCGCTCTCTAATGTTTATCAAGAATATGGCTCTGAGAATGAAGTCCTTGATGACTCTTGTTGAAAGAGAAATGCATTCCCATCTCCTGGAGATAAGGTTTCAGCTGCAAAAAGAAAGTATCATGATTGCCTAGCAAGGAACACTGAAGCACGAGGACTTATACTCCACGGATCTAAGATGGCCACTATCATTGCAAGTCTTGAGAGTCTGGTGGCAATCTAGGATATGTAGTTTGTATTGATTGCACTTGCATTTTTGATTTTGTTTTGTTTAAATATGTTTTATTAATTTATAATGAACAGAGCAGACATTCACATCACAGGTCACAGTTTGTTTAGATTACATTGGCTCCTTACATCATAAGGGTTTGACTTTTGTACAAAGCTAGTTTGTGCATAATAATTACATTGTGCACATTGGGTATTCTGCCACTGTATCTTTCTGCGTACATATATGAAAGAAAGAGAGGGACCCCTTGTGCCACACCAAGGGAATAGGGTACTACTGACAAGTAAAAGCAAAATGTCCCTTGATTGTACGACAGACAGTAAAGAAGAGCTCTGCTCACATTAGAGTCACGAGTTTAAATGAGTACAATATTATAGCCCATGTAATAGACACAAAAGATGTATCATAAAGCCCGAAAGTTATCACAAAATATTCTTTTTATTATTAAAAACATTTTTTTATATCACAAATATTTCATAACAATCATCACAAATACTATATGCCTCCAATTCATATAAAATTATAAAAACACTCAAAGAAAACTAATACATTTAATACAATTAAAACAACAGAACATCACATGACATAAAGAGAGAAAGAATAGACAATATGCTTTGTCATTCACAAGACATATCCGTTGGAACAATTTTATAACTAGGCCTGAATACAATATATTTTTTCAGTATCTACAGATCCAATTACTTCCACGAATTATGTGAGCAATGCGTCGACGCGTTCCGATGGTTTTTACTGATATTCCATCTTTTTCAAGACAAATATTACAAGTCTCTCTGTATTGCACTGTGAAGTTGCCCTCAACCTGAATCCTTGTTAAAACCTGTGGGTGCATATAGTCACTCCATCAACTTAATGCCCTTTTGGCTAAGACTTCTGATTATACGTGCATTGTATCAAATAATCTGGTTAATATGATAAATGTAGCCTAAACGTTCTGCCCCGGAACCTGGTAAATAGTACGTCGCCACTACATCGCAGTATGATGTTAATCTCTTGGTTGAGATAAACCTCTATGTTTGGTTTAAACGCTCTCTTTACAAAGACGTAGCCATCGTCTTTTTTCAAAACAAAGGGGAGCCGTAAGATCCTATGTACTCGTGCCTCCCACTTCTTACGCGTTCCAGTGCACAGAGTAGCGTAGCCGGAAATGGTTCTCCTCTCAGCGGCGGGCAGGGGAGAACCATTTCCGGCTCCGCTACTCTGTGCACTGGAGCGCGTAAGACATGGGAGGCACAAGTACATAGGATCTTACGGCTCCCTTTTGTTTTGAAAAAAGACGATGGCTACGTCTTTGTAAAGAGAGCGTTTAAACCAAACATAGAGGTCTATCTCAACCAAGAGATTAACATCATACTGAGAGGTAGTGGCGACGTACTATTTACCAGGTTCCGGGCAGAACGTTTAGGCTACATTTATCATATTAACCAGATTATTTGATACAATGCACGTATAATCAGAAGTCTTAGCCAAAAGGGCATTAAGTTGATGGAGTGACTATATGCACCCACAGGTTTTAACAAGGATTCAGGTTGAGGGCAACTTCACAGTACAATACAGAGAGACTTGTAATTTTTGTCTTGAAAAGATGGAATATCAGTAAAAACCATCGAAACGCCGTCGACGCATCGCTCATATAATTCGTGGAAGTAATTGGATCTGTAGATACTGAAAAAATGTATTGTATCCAGGCCTAGTTATAAAATTGTTCCAACGGATATGTCTTGTGAATGACAAAGCATATTGTCTATTCTTTCTCTCTTTATGTCATGTGATGTTCTGTTGTTTTAATTGTATCAAATGTATTAGTTTTCTTTGAGTGTTTTTATAATTTTATATGAATTGGAGGCATATAGTATTTGTGATGATTGTTATGAAATATTTGTGATATAAAAAATGTTTTTAATAATAAAAATAATATTTTGTGTTAACTTTCGGGCTTTATGATACATCTTTTGTGACTATTACATGGGCTATAATATTGTACTCATTTAAACTCGTGACTCTAATGTGAGCAGAGCTCTTCTTTACTGTCTGTCGTACAACCAAGGGACATTTTGCTCTTACTGCGTACAGCCCGTTTATCCATTACAGTTGCAAGTTTCATGCAGTGCAATCATCACACCCATGAAGCCTCACATCAAGCGTGCCAACACTCTGCTTACATAACTGACCTCCTATGCAGCAGAAGACTGAAGCACTTTTGAAGTTCAGAGGAGTGGATCTCTGTGTCTGCCCGGCATACACAGGCAGTCCACGGATCTTGACACGCACACAACCATGCAAGCTTCCACATTACCACACTGCACAACCAGCACTACGAATGGCTCAGAACAAGGAAAGAGGAGCACAGCTACAATGGATTGCAATAAACTAGCAAATTAATATCTGACTGCCATTTGGAGCGGTGAGGTGAATACCATGTCTTCATGCAGTGTATAATTTCTTAAATTCTTGTTTGACTTCTTTAAAGAGAAGAGCTGATCCATGTTTATTCTCTCTACGTCTATAGATGTGGCCCAACCTCTGTATTCTGAGGGACTTGAATCACAAACGTACAAGAGATCAAGAGGTTCAGTCCCTGTAAATTGTTGGTGTTCTCTAGTATAAAAGTGACAGACACATCAAAGATGCCACTCAGCAAAAGTGCTGTCTTTGTGTTTGCAAAGTGATTTACAATGCACCAATACAACTTTTGGCAGGTCCTTGCTATTGGTTTCATTTCCCACTTTCTTCTCTCCCAGTGTACCTTTTACCTCTCTCTCTACCTCTCATTCTTTCACCACCATTTCTGCAACCATCAAATCACTGGCACAGATACCAAGTGCTGCTGTGTGCCTCAACTCACCATTATAAGAGGCCAGGTATGTCTTCCTGTCTAGGCGACCCTTGTCACTTTGTTATCAGGCAAGTGATATACATGATTTTGTTGTTGTTCCTTACAATAGGTCTAGGCTCCATTAGACTTAAGGAGTCCACACAAAGTAGAACTTTTTTTTAACATGGGTTACTGAAGCCTTCATAACTAGGCAATGACATGACTAATTGTTGGTGGCATCAACCTAATAGTTGTGGGTTGCATGCCTGTTTGCCTGCTCCCAAGTCAGTGAGGTTGCCTACTGGATATCCCTGATAAAATCTGGGTAGTGTGTCATGACTAGGTCCCATCCCTGTCCCTGATGGTGGAGGCATTTATGAGGAGTGTTTGGGCATATAAGACATGGGGTACTCTTGTAAGGCAGTCAATGTAAGTATGTAGTCCCAGATTTGTAGGGTACTGCACAGGGATAGTGATAGCTAAGAAGAGTGATCTATCTCCCTTTCCTAGATATCCACATGAGCTGCTGCTTCTCTGCTTCACCTCCTTGTTTCATCCAATGTAATCCAGGTGTTGTGTACCTTGTTCTGAATTCACACCAGTCATAACAGACAGGAGTGATTTCTTTATGGTAAATTTTCTTGGGTCAAGCCACTTTCAACACATTAGCCTGTGACCAGATGAACACCTGAACAAATAACTGTGGGCAAGATCATAAATGAACCCGTAGAATTCAATAAAGATATGACACCTATTCATCCTCCAAATCCTATGTTTATTTCTGTCAAGGAGGGCTGAGTCTAGCAAAAGTCAGTTATTGGCTGCAGGAGGATTTGAGTCAGAAATGCTATCCTTATAGGGATGCTTACCATCAACATGGAACCAGCGTTACCATGGAGTCCAGCATCTTGGGATAGTGGTGCCCTAAGGACTGAGCTACACCTACATGAAGATGCAATTGGCATTGACTGGATCCCTTAAATTTCACGTGTAGCTTTTAATATGAGTGTCTAGTTAGTCCAACATCATCTGCCACTGTTTTTATATAAGCTGAGTCTTTAGACTCAGGTTTCAAGTACACCTTTGACTTCAAGGATCTGTAGGCAAAGGAAAGGCTTGGTCCAGGGACAGAACGTTTGGCTGTTCCTCCTGAAGAAATAGACACCATACACTATAACTGAGCAAGAATGACCTGCTGTACTTAGATCTTAAAAGTAGGAGGTGAAATGCCCTGTAAGCTGAAAGCCTGCCTGAATTCCCCTGAAGACGGCAGAAGGCCAGATGTTGCGAGTGCTAATGGGAGGATATATATAAAGAGAAGCCTGTCTGAGCCCAGACTGCTGCTCGAGAGACCAAAAAGAAATATAAAATGATCACTGCAACCTCACTCTAGGTTTTCCTGAAGGATAGAGAGACCATTGTTTGGTGGAGCTCTTCCTACATTGTGTCAAAGAAGAATGCAAGAACCTCTGGGGCGAACTGCTGCTTTAAGAGAGTTGCCCGAGGTGCTCTCACCCCCCCCCCCATGACAAGTGCTGCCTTTGTACCAGAGATCCAGTTGCCATAGGCATTCTTACACTGTTTGGCTGTTGCTGCCAGCCAGCAAATGAACATTAACGCATTGTTCTTCTGCCCTACACCTCTTCACAAGCACTGTATCATGGTGCATGTGGCCCGATGATCTGCCTTACATTGAACCATCATATTTATGGAACCAGAGACTCCTCTGTAGTTTCTAGTTCCTTGCACTGCCTCTGTAACTCAGTTTCCCAGCCACTCTGACCATGGTGTGATTGCCGCGAGTGGCTTGGAGCCCACTCTGAGAAAGAGAATTTGCCGGAGGCACAGCAATCACTGCACCGAAGGTCATCCACGACATAGAATAGTGTGAACAAAGAAAACTTGGACTTCTGCACTAGCCATAAACAACCCCATGCTTATAAAGGTAAAGATAAAACTACTGGTCCCAAAATGCGCAGTAAATTTGCTATAAACCTGGGACTTTCCTAAGGTGTTACATAGGCCAGCTGTGCATGAGTGCATGCAACTCTGTCTAAACATGCTAGGCCTTCGTCCTTAAATATGATAATTCAATTGGAGTCCTGTGCAGAGTTAGTCTCAAAATTGATACAGATGCAGTTGAACTGTGGGCATTAAAATGTATGTTTAGCACATGGCAGTCACACTCAAGAGCTTTAAAATATAAAATTCTCTGCAATCTACATGCATTTTAAGGTTCTATATTTTTATTTTATTAAAGCGCTTTGGGGGCTTATCAAGGGTAGTAAAGAGCTATACTAATCATGGACATAAGAGACACTACATTTCTAATACCAAATCACAAGATGAGTCATCAAAAGATGTAAACAGGGGCAACAGATAGAATGAAAATAGGATAAAGACTTTATAAAGAAAACGGTATTTGTCAACATTTCTGTGTTTCCATTAAGAACATATGATTATAATACTGAATTAAGTGTCATTTATTGAAAACAATATATTTTTTTAAACATGATACATTGAAAAATACCACCAAGCCTGACAACGTCACCGAAATGTGAGGAAAGATTATTTTATGTTAAATATATATAATTGAGGTCTTGGTAGAGTGCAGATACTGAAATGAATCGCAGCAGTGTGCTCTCAAACGGGATGGTTAAGGAAAATGATGCTCAGTGAAGTAAAACGATAGGCCATGGATCACACAATTTAGTCAAGTGGGGAAGCCAGGATTTGATTCCAAGACTGCATAGTGTGCAGTTCGGATACGGTAGGGCCATGACCTTTTCTTTTTAGTTTAACAGCAAAAGGTCAGTGTTTTGTGTTCAATTATTCAATTTGTGTTGTTCAATTCTTGTTAGTATACAGAGTTCAATAAATACACTTATCAAACCTTAAATCAAACTGACACTATACACACATATATATACATAGGCGTAATCGAGCACAGAGCCTGTCTGTGAGCATGCTGCACTTCCCAAGGAGCAAACTCGAGTGAAATTAAATAACAAAATAAAGAGGCCATAGAGCCCCCACAGTTTGCTCCTCAGGTTACAGCACTTCAAGGAGACTTCAAGCAGATTTAGTCGGATAAACTACAAATGAACCATCTTGAAGCTTCGAAGCTAAATCTAGCCACATTAAACCCATGTTTGATGGCGCCCTAAACTACTTTTCAATATCATCAAAACCAAACTCCCACTCCTCCACCAGCAATCTCCACAACAGCAATAAAATGTGAAGAATTTAAATTCTCTTTTGCAGAGAAAGTAAAGTTTATCAAACAACCACTTCTGCCAAAATCCACGATCCCACATGATTGCATGCTGACTCACAAAGCCCAGTGGACCTGGTCGCACTTTGACAGAATTGCTGAGTCAGAGTTACTTGAGACTATAAATTAGGGTAAAGATTCCAATCACCTCTCTGACACTTGGCCTGATTCACTGTGCAAGAAAATGGACAAGATGCTGCTACCTTACTAGACCTCCCTACTGAACTCCTCATTCAAACAAGGTGTTTGCCCCAACAGTCTGAATATCGGCCAGGTCTTCCCCATCCTGAAAAAAAACCAATGTCGACACCAATGACTTGAACAACTTTTCTTCTTAGGGGAAGTATTAGAAAACTGCATCACTTCACAGCTTTCACTCCACATCCAGTTCAAAAACCTCCTCAATGTTTTCCAATCTGACTGCAAGCAGGGTTGGGTGCAAAAACGGCCCTCCTGCAAATTGTGGGTGACTTTCCCTGCCTCCTCCACTCAGGAACCTCCTGTCTACTTGTGCCCCTAAACCATTCAGCTTTATTAGATGCAGTAAACCACCATGCTCTAATTAGCATTCTTAAGGAACAGATGGGCATAAATAGGACAATCTTAAAGTGGTTTGCCTCCTATTAGTCTAACTGTTCACAAATAGCGAAAATAAAGAGTTCTCTCTTGGGAAAAACTAACCTACAACAAGGGACTCTACAGGGCTCTGTCCTCTTTGATCTATCTCTTGAACCTCTTGGTGAGATGTTGACGAAATATGGAATTCTATATCATCCATATACAAAGGATACTCATATCTACCCTAAGGTTTCATCCTCTGAAGAGATCTGTCTTTTCTCCTCCACCCTCCACAAGGTTAACAAGCATTTGCAATGCAATAGGTCTCGCATTAGCAAAGTTTTAAGCTATTGCCATTGTAAATGGCATTGTAAAAGGCATTGTAAATGGCAATGCCTTTTATTTATCTGTTTTCAAAACTAACACATAGATAAAAGGTTTGTTATTTACAATGCCAGTAGCTCAATACCATTGCAGGAGAGAGACACGTAGAGCTCCGCCAGTGCGCCTCGATCTTACTCCTATTATTCTTGTACTGGAACGAGCACCTGAGTCCACTGTTGCAACACTCCTACAATTCCAGTAATGAAACAAGAACACCGTTGTATCATAGTGCTGAAGACCCACTGTGTGCTCTGCCAGTGCCCTCAATCCTGAGCCTTGCTATTGTACTTGTGGAGGCTAATTTACAGCTCTGCCAGTGTGACTGAATCCTGATCTGCGCCATCCCTGCCATGCCACAAAGACCCACACGCAGCTCTCCCAGTGCATCTCAATCCTGGACTGCAGCCCCTATTTGATTCCAGCTCTGATACCACACACTGTTCTTCTAATGCACCTCCTTCCAAAACGTACACCCCTGCCGTTCCATTATATACAGCTCCCCACGTGTACCTGCAGCTGTGAACCCATACGCTGCTCTTCCAATGCACCTCACTCCTAACTTACACCACCCCTCCATTCCACCTAGATTAAATACAGCTCCCCCAGTCTACCTGCAGCTCTGAGACCACACGCTGCTTCTCCAATGCACCTCCTTCCTAACTTACACCAGCCCCGCCATTCCATCACATACAGCTCCCCCAGTCTACCTGCAAATTGGACCCCACACGCTGCTCCTCCAATGCACCTTCTTCCAAACTTACCCCACCCTGCCATTCAATCAGATAGAGCTCCCCAGTGTACCTGCAGCTCTGAGACAACACGCTGTTCTTTTGAGGCACCTCCTTCCTAACTTCACCACCCCTGCCATTCCACCACATACAGCTCCCCTAGTGCACCTGCAGCTCTGAGACAACACGCTGCTTTTCCAATGCCCTCCTTCAAAACTTGCCCCACCCCGCCATTCCATTATATACAACGCCCCACTGTACCTGCAGCACCCCCATTGTATTCCAGCTCTGAGACCACATGCTGATAGTATACCGAGATCAGTTACAGAAAGTAAGTAGATATGATCCGGATGTTAATTACTTTATCAGTGCGTTTATATAGCGCCACAAAGCATGACCTCGCTGTAAGGCACATAGCTGCCTTCCTGCTAAAGGTGTTGTAGTTTAAGACACAGTAAAGTAACTGTTTTTCGGACATAAAATAAGCACAAATCCTTACTCAGGCGAGCCTTACCTGTTCTTCTTGGCGACGGCGTGCCTGTCTGTATGTTACAGGGACTTCTTGCAGAGGTGTAACTTTCGGGGTACAGGGGCTCCTTGGTGCCCAGATGCGCAGGTTTATTTCTTGGGGTGCAAGGGCTCCTAGGCAGTTAGTGCTCACAGCTCCGGGTCGGGCACTCACTCCACGGAGCCTAACAGAAGGAGAGGCGCTGCAGCCTACAGAGAGCCCGGCCCAGCCCCTGGTTCATGCTTCTGCTGAAGGAGGAGCTGAGGTGGGAGGAGGAACCAGCCGGAGGTAGTGAGTACCTACGCCTGTGTGTTGTGAGAACCGATATAGATGAGCCTCGTCATAGAGCGCCTCTGTGCTCCACCCGAGGGTGGCAGCACAAGCAAACTTAAATCGCCAAGACACATAAGCCCACAGCCAGAGCGTGCACATCGGCTGTCCGACGCCGTGAGCGTGCGAGCGTGCACATCGGCTGTCCGACGCCGGTGAGCGTGCGAGCGTGCACATCGGCTGTCCGACGCCGTGAGCGTGCGAGCATGCACATTAGCTGTCCAACGCCGTGAGCGTGCGAGTGCCCATGTTTCCTCTTGGCGGGGGGCTTGGTCGGGCCGGCGGAGCTGGGCTTGGGACCGGACGAAGAGCGAGGCAGACTGTATGGCACCAGAGGCAAGACGGGGCTCCCGAGTGGTGAGGAGAGCCCCGCGGCGTGCCGAGGAGACGGCTAGGGAACCTGCAGACCGAGGAGAGACGCCCTCCTGAACCAGCGGTGAGTGAGGGCTTGGCTGGGTGCATTGCCGGCACCCATTGTTTTAGCAGACCCGCTAGACAGCGGGCCGCTCCATCATGGGGGCAATTTTGTAGACCTTCTGAGCCCCGGTGAGACATGTAAGGCGCACGCTGAAGGACACGCCATGAGCGTGCACATCGGCTGTCTGAAAGAGACGCCGTGAGCGTGCACATGGCCTGTCCGGGCGCCGTGAGATGTGCACGCGTATGGTGCGAGCAGGAGTTGTGACAACGCCGCGAGCCGTACGCGTGCACATCTCCTGTCTTGCCATACGCGTGCACATGTCCTGTCCCGCATCGCTAAAAGTCGACAACAACAGATCTCGCTCACGCGAGCAGCGCATGGCACTGCATCGCTAGGCGAGACCTAAAAAATGGATGTCTACCCATCACGTAAAACTAACTCCCCCTAAAAATTAATTTCTGATAATCTCTAAAAAATTCCAACCTCCCTATCCAAGAGTGGCTGGAATCCTTCACTCCCCTGAATTGCAACCTGGCCATTGTGGAGAATGCTGAATTGTTGGGCTTTATACTTGACAACCATCTAGACCTCAAGGTAAGACTCCTCTGGGGCCTCCCGCAGTTCATTCCTAAGCAGGTGGAGGTATGCTATGAGCATTGTTCCACGCTGATGCCCGCTTTGTGACTGGCCACAGGAAATTCAACCACATCTCTCCTATTCTTTGCACCCTGCAATGGCTCCCCATCGATGCAAGAGCCCAATTTAAGACTGCAGTCTGTACTCATAAAGTCCTCCACAACACTTGGTTGAAAAACTGATAGTCTGTAGACCCCAGTGAGGATCAAGAAATGCTGATTCCCTCCTGCTCAAACCTCTGACTATCATGCAAGAACAGAGCATGAGACAGGTATTCTCTGGTAGTGTACCAAGGCTTTGGAACTCCCTCCCACAAGCCCTTCGCACAACCTCCTCCTCTTACTTGAGAGACACTCTAGTTAAGTGAGGATCATTGCTCACATCTCCTATGTCCCTTTGACTTGTCTTTCCTGTTACGAAATATTTGTTCTCTCTGCTCTCCTGGTTACTTACTATTGATTTTCTACAATGGTTAGCTAATTACTTCGAATCCTGTAAACGTCCCTGCTTGTATGAATTGTGTGTTCCTTGTTTACCTGGTGCCATTAGATTGTTGTTATGATGTTTGTTGACCAGAACTTTCTTCCTGCTCTCTTGTGAAAACACTCTAATGCTTTTGGGCTAACTGCGTGCTATATAAATAACGCAATAAGTAAAAAATAACTAATGTGAAACTGGCTTCAGAGAGACATTCTCTGACTGATACTGTTTATTCATCAGTTTACATTTCAAACTCTGGGAGGAGTATTGCCCAATGCATCCCCCCCACTCCAAAATCTGGGGATATCAAATCTGCCTGTCTCTCACAGTTCCTGCACATGAGTCCAATAGAATAGAATTCAGATTTGCTGTGCACATCCTAGCGCGAGCCTGGCCTATGCAATCACAGGGGCAAGTTGATCTACTGTCTCTCCCTCAGCCATGGCATAAACACTGGTCTTGGAATGAGGTCATCGAGGAGCCTCAGGGACCCCCTGCAGCAAGGCAATGTGCCAGTGTCATTCCCTGGTCAGGGACAGGCTGCACAAACCCTGACCTTGTATTGACCTGTGGTTTACCTTGCTCTTTTTTAATCTCCAGGCCAGAGGGCCTGCAGGAAATGGGCTAGTGAAAGATGCACTGTAAAAAGTGAAAGGAACTCTACTGATGATACGGTGTGCTTTACTGCAATGTAGTTTTGGGCACCTGCAGCGTTGGCTCTTTCAGCAGGCTTTGGTGAGCAGCTTGAGTCTTGGATCCTTTTAACATGTACTTTGCTTATTTAGAAATCTGAGCTCCAGTGAACAGTGCATGTCCCCAATCCAAATGCCCTTGCATGCATTCTGCAGAGGGCTCTGAAGGAAGCTGAGCGAGCTGCTGGTGCAGGTAGGAGCGGTGAGGCGGGTCAGTGGGGGGGGAGGGGGGGGAGTGGAAGTTGACAGACGACAAACTGGGAAAATAATAAAAGAAAAAAGAAAACCAAGTGCAAGGTAAGTGGTTTTCTTTTTTTTAATGTTATTTTCCCTCGTCGTTGTCTGTCGACTCCCCTCCTGCCCCGCCCCACGGCCCACCGCTATTACCTGCACCGCCCTCGACTGCTAATAATGGAGTTACCTCCTATCCCATGCCACAAGGATGCACGGCTCTGTTACGCCTCCCTTATCAAGGTGAATAAGGAACGGGACATTGACTGCTTTTCTGGTGAACTCTAGAGATTCTTTACAACAAAATTGGTTTCTGTGCTGAAAAAACACATTTCAACTAGTTCAGAGAGATGGGGAGGGACAGGGAAGACCCCCCCCCCCCCAACTATGTCCGAGGCAGCCACACCGATCCACTTACAGGACAAAGATAAGACATGCTGCTCCTTTTAAGAATTGTCAAAATACTTAATAATGATGTATAACTTTATACAAAAGTGTTGTTGGCCAATCGGTTGGCCAGCATACTCCCACTCGCTCTAATTCTGAAGCTTGGTTCATTAGTGGAGGAAAAACACTTAGAAACATCAGGAGGAACGAGAAGGCAGCAGGGATCCCAGGAGATGAGGAGCAGGCTTCTCCAATGAGTAGCTCGTGAGCTACTGCTAGTTCTCAAAGCTACCGTTAAAAGTAGCTCCCCTGTGTGCAGTACAGCCTACTAAATTAGAACCTTTTGCTTGGGTGGATTAATATATGTATACCAAAATTGAGAGTATATATTTGAGACACAAATGTGTTTTATTTTCAGAACTCATCACCCGATAGTTGGAGAAGAATGGCTGAATTTCCAAAATATATTTAAAGCTGATATTGCTCCTGGAGATATTTCTACCTCGGAGCAAGAGGCCCTGCAGCTATCGCTGGTATGTATTACCTATTTAGAGGCATTCCATATTGACAAAGCATTTTTAACATTACTGCTGGCAATGATGCCTGATGCACTGAAGTGAGCAATACTAGTAATCTCGCATATAGTGTCCACTAGTATAATCTCGTCTGATGGGGTCACTATGACAACATTAGTAATATTAGTAGTTCTCAATGAGTTGCATTGAACATAAGTAGCTCCTATTATAGAAAAGGTTGGAGACCCCTGATGTAGAGAAAGATTTTAACAAGGTAAACTGTGATGTTATATCTGGGACGCTTTTGAAGTTTGGTCTGGGTTAAGATTGTGTTAAGATGACACTAGACAGCTATAACTTCCCCTCTGTGAGGGTAATAGTTAATGGCCCCTTCTCAGAGTCCTCCAGGCTATTCAGGGATGCAAGGCACAGGTACACACTGTCTCCCATGCTTCTGCTTTGGCTACGGAGTCCCTAGCTATTCTAATTCAAACTGATGAACAGATCAAGATATCGGTTTTTGCAGCATCAACCACAAAAAATCCACTTGAATGAGCTGAATGCACTCTGAAAGAAATGGAGCTCTGTACACGGGCACCAGTTACATTACATAAGGACTCATTCATTTTTCCTAGGAAGGAAGAGATTAATGACCACATGTACAAAAGCTTTTTATGGTCGCAAATGGGCCGATTCATAGAATCGGCTCGCTTGCGAATGCAAATAGGATTTTTAATTGTTCAAAGCCCTGTTTACGATTCTGTACCCTATTACAGATTCGCAAATTGGATTTGCTATTCGATATTAGGAAGGGGCGTGTTTATTGCATCCCTTCCTAATATCGATTCGCAGTGGTATGTGTGAATGTTTTACGACCGAAATGTAGTTGCAAAACATTTGCATTTTCCCACCTACTTCAAGTAGGTGGTAACCCATTAGCTAATGGGAAGGGGTCCCCAAGGGATCCTTTCCCCTTTGTGAATGTTTGTAAAAACATGTTTTAAGAGCAGACAGTGCTCCCACGGACCACTGCCTACTCTTAAAAAAACAAAAAGAAAACGTAAAAAAAAATTTAAACACTAAAAAAAGATTACTTTATTTAAAAGGAATCACAGGCATGGTGGTCTGCTGACACTAGCAGGCCACCATCTCTGTGATTTTAGTGATTATCAATGGGTTGCAAACCAAAACCTACCTCATTAATATTCATGAGGAAAGTCTATTTGCGACCCACTGGCAATCACACAATGTGTCAAAGACACATTTGTAGATTGATGTTTGCAATTACCAAATAGCTAATCGCAAAAATTCGCTATTTGGCAATCGCTAACGAATACCTTTGTACATGTGTCCCTAAGTGATTTGCCCAAAATCACAGGATGTTGATCTGACGCCGGGACTCAAACCTGGTTACCCAGTTCTAAAGTCGGCAGCTCTTGCCTAACACCACATCCTTTCCTAGTTCTCACATTCTAGAATTTCACTTTGCTTGATGCTGTGTGCTGTGTGCTGGGGTTTTGAGAAATATTGAGACATCAAGGCCCATTTAAGCACTGAGCAATGATTAAACAGACAAAGCCAATGGTAGAAAATAAGGGACAGACGTATTTATTTGTCATACTGGATGCACTTGAGTCTTGGATCCTTTTAACATGTACTTTGCTTATTTAGAAATCTGGGCTCCAGTGAAGAGTGTATGCCCCCAGTACAAATGCTCTTGCATGCATTCTGCAGAGTGGTCTGAAGGAGGCCGAGTGACCCCCTAATAATGAAGTTACCAGGTGGAGCACTCTTGTTCTGTAACCCGGGGTTGTGTGTCGGGTCTGGTCTGATGCCATAGTCTGTCATCTGACCTTCCCCCTATGCCTGTTGGTGGGAGCTGGTCTTTAACCCATGCCTGTTGGTGGGAGCTGGTCTTTAACCCAAGGCTCTGGGTAGGGCTGGTCTGAGGACAAAGACGGCTATCTGACCTGCTCCCAGGGCTGTAGCAGGGTGATGGGGCTGTTCTGATGTCAGAGTCGGTCATCTGACCCTTCCCTGGGCTCTTTCACCAGATTCCGCTGGAGTGAGTTTTAGATTTGATTGTGTCCTGTCTCAGTCACCGGTGCCTGTCCCTGGGGTGCTAATTTATGTACACATGTTTTGTGGCACTTAACTCTAAGCTTTTATGAACCGAAACAGATGAAATACGTCATCGAGTGTCTTTTTGTTCGCTGCTTGCAGATTCCTATATACATATTAAACATGGCCTGGGCCTTGCCAACCCACGCTGTTTGACCACCATGGCCTTCTGGACCGACTACATACACATTTCTCAATGTATACACCGCCCTTGGGGAGATACTCTTGGTGTGTCTGCAGTGGAGAGCCATGTCTGCTCACCGTCTGTAAGGCAGCACTGCCTTTCAAGGCACTTGCCAAACTGGAAATGCTTGTTTGAGATGTTATTTCTGCATCACCCACATACACACACAACACCTTTACTGTGCTATGATTAGAACGAAGCATTTCGCTGCTGAAAGAAAGAATACAACATAGAGCCCAGCTCTATTCAGTGGGGCCAAGCAGCCCCACAGACAATGAGTGACGTACGTCTGTCTGCTATGTCAGCTTTTGTATCCACCTCCACGGGAAGTGGACACGTTACCATCAGTAGGTAAATTCACGTCGCTGCACATCCCCACCAAGCAGACTATGCGATCCTGAACAAATTACTCGGCCCACATGCTTCCGTTCCATTGTCTGACCACATTGGGAATGCTTAGAAACTGGCCTAATGGCTGATAAGAAATGCTTCTGGAGTAGCTGGGCATTAATATTCCCCCCTCCGTCGGGGTGGGGGGCGGGGGGGTTCAGCTGGCGACTCTTTGCTCTGGAAGAGTGTCACCAAGTGGAACATATTTCATGCACACATTAATCAGTACAGGACCGCATCTTGGTCCTGAGCATGTCTTTGATTTCTGCCAAACTCCTTGTAGAACATTGGTTCATTCCAACCAATTGGGCCACATTTCTACTGTTCTAGACTTTTGTTCATCACTGAAGAGGCAGGATCCTCAACGGGGTTTAACTCTGCCCTTGGGATGCTACTGGTTTTGAAGGTCTAGCGCTATTGCATTCATCTGTTACCAGCTCTAGAACCTAGATTGGTGGTGAGCGTCATTTTACTATTATAGGTATGATGTGTCAGTGGCCTCACTGTGCTTAGCATTAGTAATAATTATGCATGTATGCTACTATTAAAAATAGAAAAGGCTGATTGTGGACCTGAATTAAAATGGGTTCCAGTGACTGAGAAGTACCGTTTATCAAAAAATCGAGAGGTGGTACTTGTTGTGCTGGATGTAGGTCTACTATTTTCATCTAATCTTGGCCCTCATTTTATCCTTCAGTATGCCTATTATTCATTATTAGTGAAGCTGGTGCAGTTTTGATGATGGTCCATCCACAATTCTTATATTTGTTGCATAATGTCCATTCCAGATCCCCAAGAGGTGGTTTGTCAAATCAAATCAAATCAAATCAAAAACAGCTTTATTCGGTGTAGTATTTACATCCATAAAAGCATACTATAACACAATGAATTCAACATTCACTTAAAAGAGGTGGTAAGGTTTTACATAGAATTCCAGATTTTCATGATTGTATTTAAAACGTTATAAAATCCTAAAGGGTGACTTGGATATTATACACACATAATAAAAATGACCAGGTTTTTCATATTTTCATTATTATCAATACAGACAAAGTAGCTTAAAACTGTTATGCAAAAATATCACATGTGCAAGGTTAATGCATAATGTGCAAAACTGCAAGGATCTCCATAATGCGATTGGTTAAACGTTGTATAAAAAGATACGGTATCCTAAAACTTTACTAAAAATATCTAAAATTAGGCTCCATAAACAATCACTTATTTCATATTATATGTGAAACATTACAATCAAATCAGATCAAATAAGCCTTATTCTATTTTGATACAGTAAAAAAAAAAAATCCATAAGAACACGAGTGATTAAAACAGATATGAAAAACTTATCATGATTATGTTACATAATTCAGGGACGTAAAAAAAGGGCAATTCTTGTTTTCATGATTATGTTACATACTACAAAGACCAGAGAGACAATCCATATATATACACAAATAGATAAAAAAGATAAGAAGCTGGTTTTAACAGGAGGTTCACATTGTGTTCCGGTACCTAATAACAGCCTTTAGAAACGAGGAAATAATCATAATAATTTGTTCATTTTCCAACAGTTGAAACCTTAATAAGGCTGTTCTACATTGTCTTAGGCCCCAACTTCTAAGGGTAGGCATTAAAAACTTTTTCCTTGGTACGACATAATATTTTCAAAACAAAGTGCAATGCAGGGTTGTTTGTATTGATATATCGTCGCATGGGCATATGGGCGACTTTTTTGACCAGTCATTTTTTTCGGGAAATGTGACCAGTCTAAAAAAAGACCCACAGCGAAAGCGAGCCAGAAGCATACGACAAAAGCTACTCTGTATCAATGCCAGATAAGGTTGTAAACCTATGCATGTGGTCATCAGATGGTTATCCATGACTGATTTTTTCCCCCTCTCCTCTATCCAACGCTTATTCTCTAGATGGTTCAGACAATTGTCTTTTAACGTTTTTCTAGATACCATTTCCATGGTACTCGGGAGTCAAAATATTCTGGATGGCCAATTTCATGTGTAAATCTTTTTATGTAATTAATCCATGTCATATTAGCCACCCTATCTGATTTGAGGCAATCAGAGATTACATCTCTATTAAAACCAGTCTCCACCGATACCCAGACCTTATGCCATAATAACATAATAATAGAGGGTTAATTTTGATGATATCAGAGATGTAAGGAAGGCCAAGTTCCCTGTGGCAACTAAAAGTGGCGGTAGAACTGGGAACAGCCAGCAAATAGCGAATAAAAGTATTTTCGCAGCGTTGAATTTGTTCTACTTCTTCAATGCCCCAGATGCCAGCTCCATATGTCCCTGTAGAAGTGCATTTGGATTTATAGATGGCCAGCAACTCTGGGACAGGTCTGCCACCTAATTTCTTAGAGAAGTTAGTAACTGCTCCAATGGCTCTTGAGAAGTTCAGTTTTCTAGCCTTCATGGCCGCTTTCCAGGATCCCTTCCTATCAAAGGTAATACCTAGGTATGAAAAAGTGTCCGTACTTTCGATTTTTTTTGCTGTCAATAAAAATGTCACATGTCTTTTTCCTATTTGTTCCACAACTCATAGTGTATGTTTTGGTAGTATTTACCCTTAGGCCCCTATCATTCATATATGCAACAAAGTTGCTGACAGACCTTTGTAATCCTAATTGCGTCCGCGCCATTATCACTGCGTCGTCCGCGTACAATAGGATGGGGACGGGGGTGTCCTTTATTATAGGGTAATCACATTGATGTGCACTCAGGTATTGTCCTAAGCTATTAATATAAAGTGAGAAAAGCAGAGGGGCAAGTATGCACCCCTGCCTCACTCCTTTTTTTATAGGAAACTTAGCTGAGCACTCCCCCTGTCTCCCATATCGGACCCTCGCCCCGGCCCCCTATACAATTCCTTAATGAACATTAACAATTGTGCATGTATGCTACTATTAAAAATAGAAAAGGCTGATTGTGGACATGAATTAAAATGGGGTCCAGTGACTGAGAAGTACCGTTTATCAAAAAATCGAGAGGTGGTACTTGTTGTGCTGGATGTAGGTCTGCTATTTTCATCTAATCTTGGCCCTCATTTTATCATTCAGTATGCCTATTATTCATTATTAGTGAAGCTGGTGCAGTTTTGATGATGGTCCATCCACAATTCTTATATTTGTTGCATAATGTCCATTCCAGATCCCCAAGAGGTGGTTTGTCAGTCTCACTGCGCTCCTCCGCTTCATCCTATAGGGGGGAGGGTGCGGGGGGGGCAGGGGGAAGTGGGTTTCTGGGGGAAGCCCGCGCATCTCCTAGGACAAATGCTGGCAGTTTTTTTTTTATTTGTAAATTTTGTCAAGTACGAACAACGATATTGTGCCTCAGACTAAGGCGAGTGCAGAAATACAGTTAGGGACTTATGTTTGCACGCCTGAATTCACAGAGACAGCTACCATATGAAGGAAAACAAGAGTCCAGCTGGTCATGCAATGTCCTCGGATCCGAACGAATATACAAAAACCAGATCTTGCATCTGCCCGGGGGGCAGCAGTCGCCTGCCAACAATGAGGGAACAACTGAGGAATGAAGGGGGAAGGGAAGACAAGGAGGGGAGAAGGGAGGAGAGGGAGTATACCTCTCTGGCCGAGCTTAAAAGGGTGGTGCGCAAGTGCATGGGGCTGCCCCTTGTGCCGCTGACTTCTCCGTTCTCACCTACCTATCTGCTGCAGGGGCCTGCGCTTGGTCAACTTGGTGTGTGTGTAAAAAGCTTTGCAGTGGTTCCCATATGTTCTGAGGGCGTGCTGGTACCGGCATTAGTTCCCAGAACTCGGAAAGCTGGGTGTGGCAGAATGCTGCATCACTGAGCCATTCATCCATACGCGGCTTGCGCCTGTGGCCCCAACAGATCGCCACACGTCTCTTCGCCAGTAACAACATCATGGCCGCAAGTCTCCTATTGTCTTTAGGGAGGTTTTTGACATATCCTAGTAGAGCTGTCAAATGCATCAAACACACATCCCCAGTATCTCGCAACCTCCCAGGACTCCCAGGCCAGGTGCATGAAGGAGGCCTCAGACGTTCCACAATGGGCACAGCGCGCATCCACACTCAGTCCCGCCCTGCACAGCCACACAGGAGTTCTGTATAATCTATGGAGGAATTTAAAATGAATAAGCCTAAGCCTATAGTTGGGCGACAAATCTCTGGATTGCCTGCAACAGTAGGCCCATACACCCTCTTCGAAAGGGGCTCCCAGGCTTTCCTCCCATTCGCGCTGGGCAGAGGGTAGACTTATTGGTGAGTCGCACTGCATGCCAGAGTAAAGACGGGTTATACGTTTGGGGTGAAGGATTGGATAAAAATGCTTCCAGGACATGGAACGTTGGAGGCGCTACCGGAAACGAAGCGTAGTGCAACCGCATGGCTGCCCGCAGCTGATAGTATGTCATCCTATCCTGGAGGCCCGTGTGTTCGCTCCCCAATGTGGCATCCAGGTCTATAAAAACACCGTCTGGAAACGCATGTCCCAGCGTGTGTAGCTGAAGCTTACGCAGTCGCTGACAAACCCCCGCCTCAGCAATGAAGGGCAGTGCCGGGTGTCCGGTGAGCGGCACCGAGGGCGCAAATAAAGTGTCCAGGCGTGCCCTGAAATGGAGCATCTGCCATGCCCAAACCGTGCAGCCGACTGTATCAATCCCGGCCCGTGGGCGACTCTGGTGTCGGAACAGCACCATATGTAGTGGGATTGGGTCAGCTTGATCTCTCTCAGGAGACACGTGCACCATAAACGGGGTCGGGTATACCCAATGAAACGCAAATTGGGCCTGTGCACAGCAATGGTACAATTCCATTTCTGGCGCACCCAGGCCTCCCTGCTCGCACGGGAGAGTAAGAGTCTCCCAGGCCACCCGCGGCTGCCCGCCCGCCCAGGCCAAAGAGATCAGATTTGAGCGGAGCCGTTTCTTGAATTCCACCGTGAGAGGGAGCGGAAGGTTGACAAAAGTGTATAGGAACTTGGGCAGTATCACCATCTTTGCAATGGCGATACAGCCGGCCAAGGAAAGAGGGAGCGCCTTCCAGCGGGGTAACCGGTTTTTCCAGCCACTCTATGAGCCTGCCCTAATTATATCGCCACAGCTCCTCGTGATCTCTGCTGACCCAAATGCCCAAGTATTTCACTGTAGAGTCAGCCCAGTTTAGTGGAAACTCTGACTGGAAAGTGTCTGTGGCAGCTGTAAGCGGGAAAATCGTAGACTTTCCCCAGTTTATGGTGATGCCCGAGAGGCCGCCAAATCTGATGATCTCTCGTATAAGGGGATCGAGATTAGTCGCTGGGTGTTTGACATAAAGGGTCACATCATCCGCATACACGGACTCGAGAATCACACGGGGTGTAAAAGCAAGACCTCTCCGCGCAGGGAACTGTCGCAGCCGGGCCGCCAGCGGCTCCATCGCGATGGTGAAGAGGAGGGGTGCTAACGGACACCCCTGTCTAGTGCCGCGAGCTACCTTGACCGGGGGGGAGACGACTCCGTTTATCCGCAATCTGGCTGTTGGGGTAGTGTAGAGTAATGCTATCTTTTTAAGAAAACCGGGGCTCATACCAATACGAGTGAGCAGCAAGAATAGATAAGGCCATTCAAGCGTATCAAATGCCTTAGTTGCGCCTAGGATAATGGCAACCGCAGGGAGGGACGGGTCCACCTCCTGCATCGCAGCAAAGAGGGTATGAAGGTTGTGAGCCGTGCTTCTGCCCAGGACGAAGCCACATTGATTGGGTCTGAGTATTGTGGGGAGCAGTGGGAGCAGGCGCAGGGCCAGCAGTTTTGCAAGGATTTTATTATCAATTTTAATCATTGATAGCGACCTATAAGAGTCGCACTTTAGTGGGTCCTTGTCCGGCTTAAGAATGGTCACTATGGGCGCCTCGCCAAGTGAATGGGGGAGAACACCCTGTTCCAGCAAGTCCTCATACATGTTGAGGAGATGGGGCGTGAGGAGCAGCGCAAATTCCTTGTAAAAGGCAGTGGTGAGTCCGTCCAGCACCGGTGCTTTGTCTCCGGGCATAGCCCGAATGACTCTGATCACCTCCTCTTCAGAAAACGGTTTGTCCAAATCCTTATGGTGGGCATCGTTAAGCAAGACTAGTTCAATCGAGTCAAAGAATGGGAGCAGATCAGGAGGTACCTCCGACTGGCGTGCGGCATATAATGAGGAATAAAACGTAATCATTTCAGCCTGAACCGCTTCCTGCCCGACCACGATCTCATCCTCACCTGTCCGCAGCTCACTGATGTATTCATTTGCCCACAGCTTTTTTAACAAGCCTGCAAGAGTTTTACCGGCTCTATCTCCCTCACCATATTGACGGGTGTGCGCCTCCCTCCCCAGATAGTGTGTTTCTCTTTGTGCTGCCTCCTCGAATTCCGCTATCTTCGCCTTGATCTGCCCAAGAGTTGAGAGTCGGTTGGACTCGAAATAGTCTGACTCAAGTATGCGTGTCGCTCTTTCGAGCCGCCGCAGGTCATTTCTCAATGTGCGCAGAACTCCAGCCTGCTTGGCGATACACTTGCCCCTAATGACAGTCTTAAATGCCTCCCATGACGTGGACGGGGAGTCCACAGAGCCAACATTTATCTTGAAGTACTCTGTTATAGCAGCCCGAATTTCCTCTCGAAACACCTGGTCACGCAGGGCACCAGCTGGAAGTCTCCAACTGAAGGTCCTACTCGGCACCTCCGTCAGTGCGAATTCCAGTAGTACCGGGGCATGATCCGAAAGGGTGCGGCCAAGGTGAGCACTGTGTCTGACCCAGGTGTCCACATCACAGGAAATGAGCCCGTAGTCAATTCTGGACCACGTGAGGCCCACAGTAGAGACGCAGGTCCCCTCTCGGCTATTCTGGTGTAGACGACGCCAAACGTCAATCAGGCCATAGTCTTCCATGAGCACCTGGAGTTGTGCCGCTGCCCGCGGATGAGGCAGGCGTGAGCCGCCCGATCTATCATTGTCGGGATTTAGGATCACAATAAAGTCTCCTCCCCATAACACTGCACCGGGACCCAGGGACTCAAGTGGCCATATTTCACTGAAAAACTGAGAGTCATCTGTGTTGGGGACATATACCGAGACTAGTCGGACAGGACGTCCTTCAAGGATCCCAGCAACCATCACATAGCACCCCTGAGTATCGCAGATTGCAGTGCGCGTGTGCCATGGGAGTCCCCTTCTGAGGATGATGGCTGTGCCCCTGGCATAGTTGGAGTGCCCTGCTATACATTTTTCGCCCATCCACCCCGCTCGCAGGCGCGAACAAGTATCCCTTGTCAGATGTAGCTCTTGTAAAAAACAGATGTCTGCCCCGTGTCTATTAAGCAGCGCTGCCATCAGACGCACCTTTCTACCATCATTCAGGCCCCGCACATTCCAGGTGATTGCCTTTAGGGTGTGTGTACTATTGGAATTTTCAACCATCCCTGCGCTTCCTCATATCCATGAACGTCGAGAGAGGGGCAAAAACCGGCAGCTGAAGGTACGATGCCAGAGAGGGGGGAAAAAGGGAGGGAGGTGGAAAGACAGCATGAAAAGAAGAGCATCGCAGCCCAGGTAGTTCACCCACCACCCAAACAAACCACCCCCCACCCACCACAGCCACCCAACTTGGCTGGAGAGCATCTACCCAATCCCAACAAGGCCGCAAGGGGCCAACAATAAATTGCAACATGGGACTCATCCCAGGGGGTAACACCAGGGAGCTCGGTGTTTCCCAGCCTTGAAATGCTGGGTGGCTGGACAAGAGCGCCCATGGGGGCCATATAGTCAATCAGGTGGGCAGCCAACGTGGCGCCTATCCATCTCAAACGTCTGCTGAATGACATTGTCCGAGAGACATACAGTAGAATTCAGTCCATTTGATCGCTGGAGTGCACCCCAGTTCGCCCTGCTCTGAGAAGCTCCTTCATATTGTTCAATCATTCTCGTTAAGCTGGTCTTCTTCCATCTGATCTCTGTCCACGGAGGCAGCCGGTTTCGTGCGTTTGAGGCTGCGGGCGAACTTAGCAGCGAGCTTGGGGTCCGTAAAGTAGGATGTCTTGCCGGAGTGGAAAACTCGTAGTTTCTCCGGGTAAAGTAGGGAGTATTTTATTTCTTGTTGCTGCAGCATTCTTTTTACCGGCATAAATTCTCGGTGGGCAGTCTGAATGGATAGGGTAAAATCCGGTAAGAAAGAAACAACATTGCCTTGGTATCTGGTGTCCTGTAGGTTCCGGGCCTTGCACAGCACCGTGACTCGATCCCTGTAATTTAGAAGCCTCGCGATAATGGGTCGGACCGGGACTGCCCTGTCTCGGGATTTCAGAAAGCTGGGCCAAATCAGGGACCATTATTCTCACTCCAGGCAGCGGAACCATCCAGGGGGCAGACCCCCTCGTCTCACAGTCCCAAAAGACCCGTACTTTCTCACCGCAGGGTCGTGGCTCTGGGCCGCAGAGGCCCTGCCTCACCAAGCCGCTGCACTTCTTATGCCGCCGAGAGGTTCCACCACATAGAGCACTGTGTGCCCCAGCCAGCGCTCTCCTCCAATGCCAGGGCCGGGGTCTATGAGCAGCGCAGGGCCTCCCCGTTCGTGGCGATCGCAGCCCTTTCCAGCCGGTTCCGCAGCCGCGCTGTATTACAACACCCGTTGCCCACTCACTGCCGGTCGGCCGGGCCCCTCAAGGAACGGTCCCTTCCGCCCTCCAGCGCACGCAGCCAAATCTTTTCCTAGTGCGAGTGCATCCCACTGGGGCCACGGGGGGATCCACTCCGCCGCACCGGTAGATAGTAGCTAGCAGCCCGGGGGGCTCCGCACCAAACAGTCCCGTCCGCCCCATCCCGTGCTGCCTTTAGAA
This sequence comes from Calotriton arnoldi, assembly GCA_963921515.1. NCBI lineage: Eukaryota > Metazoa > Chordata > Amphibia > Caudata > Salamandridae > Calotriton > Calotriton arnoldi. Next base: position 425,073 of record CAWUFW010010542.1, read on the forward strand.
TTTGCGACCAGGGCTGGTGGAGGGCACGCGGCCAACCCGGCTGCCATATTCACAGCCTCTCTCCGCCCGCTGAGCCGCTACACTTCCCCGGGGTTCCGCTTCTTCACGCCCAGGCCAGGGGAAGACACTCCGTCCCAGGAAGGCCCAACCGGGGGCAGATCTCCACACTTAGGCCACAGTCCTACGGGTGAACAGCACCCCGCGGGACACCACCCGGTCACCACCACCACACCCTGCCGGGCGACCTACCGGCCAACAGCTCCCTACTTGAGCGCATCTCAGCCAACCTCGCCTCCTGCAGATCCGGGCTCCACCGGGGGGCCTCTCGGCGCGAGTCTCTGGGGCCTGGAGCGAGGGACCATCTGCAGCCAGTCTGCACAGGCCTGCCGGGCGTGCTGGGCTCCAGTCGCCTCCCCCACTGCTCTAGTCATCTCGGCCACCGCTGTGCATCAGCCAACCACAGCACACCCCCCAGATCCGGCACAGCCACTGCTGCTTCTAGGCCGGGGCCGCCATTTTCTCTCTGTATGGAGCACCCGCTGCTGTACTCCGGAGCCGCCGCTCGTAACCCCTTAATTTCGCATCAAGCAGTAGCAGCAGATTTCCAGGTACGTCCTCACACAGTTTCAGGCCGCGATGGGCGTCCCGACTGCAGGATAATTGGCAGATTGTCTGTCCAGCCTGCAGAGCCTCACTACCTGGTGGCCATCTTGCAGCCGGCACTCTAGCGCCCCCCCCAAATGTTGGCAGTTGACATATCAATTGGGATTGGGGATGGCAGACGTGCAGTTTTACTATAGGGAATCACAACTCCTGGTCATAATTGACTGGTTGACTGGTGGGTGGAATGACCCAGCATGCCAAGCAGAGCTGGCCCTACTGGGGCTAGACAAGGTGATGCACTGCCTTTATGGTACCCCGTCCCGGCACATCTTCCAGACTGTACAAGGGTGGTGTTCCTCAGTTGGCGGGCAGCACTCTGTTTGATTCACGGGATGGGATAAGAAGCTGACACAACAAACTCCACTATGGAGTGGTCGCTGGCTGAACCATACATCACAGCAACAGGAATCCAGCCAATAGGACAGAGTTGAAGTTATGATCCCATGGTAATGTGTGGGCGGGATCCCATATGATAACTTTTGCTAAATTTCAGACACAATTTACACTCCCACTCACCCATTTCCACAAATACCTACAGGTTCAGCACACAATGGTTTGTCATCGATTGGAGCTTGCTGACCTGCTGGAGTACAACATGCTGATGGCCCAACTGATGACAGATGGTCTTGGCCAAGGTGGGGTATCTAAAATGTATTAATCACTCATAAACAATGCATCAGACAGGTTTGCACCCCCGAAACAGAAGTGGGAGGGTTGACCCCTAGAAGACTAGATTAGAGGGAAGCTCATAAGCCCCTCTGAGAAATTTCAATAGCCTCCAGACTCCAGTACTCACACATAACTTACCTCACACCACAATGCTATTGGTATGCGGGTAGGCTTCCTGAACCTAAGTTTTTCTGGTGTGCCTACCCAGATGCAGATTTATTTAATATGATATGGCAATACCTGAAATTGACAAATACAGGAGCTTAATAACCAAAACCCTCACAAGGATGCTGGGCAGACCTATCAGCCGGACCCTAAAGGTGGCGCTGCTGGGGCTGCTGGACGAATTAGGGTGGTGGGAGAGGGAAACATACACTGGTGGGGTTGGTGACAGTGCTGGCCAACAGGGATATTGCACGCTGATGGAAAGCCACCACTCTGCCCACATTATTGGAATGGAAAGGAGCAATGGACTGGGGCTCCCAACAAGAGAACCCCATTTACTCAGCCAGAGGATGCCTGAAGAAACACACCAGTGTTTGGGGTGGTTGGTGGGAATATTTTGGTTTGACAACGATTGTTTGAAATGACAGTTGATGGGAGAAAGAATAGAGGGTTTGGGACAGGGTGGGCAGTGAGGGCAGGGCGGGATTACTGTCGGATTAAGTTCTTGTGTATTTTAATGAACAAAAAACAAGTTGAATATAAAACAAAAATATGGTGCCATTTTGCAAACATTATTTCCTGCATTGGTAATCATAAATTTCAAGCTTGTTTCCTCATATTATTTTTCATTTTTACAGAAAGCACACATCCTTCACGGTTTTGGAGCAAAAAATATTATATATGTTTGTTTTTTGCCCAACATAATTGAGGTTACAAAGACCAGCAAACACATCAGACAGTACTCTGTGCCTTACAGTTGTGTGGTTTTTTTTTCCAACCAGATTTTATTGGTGTTTAAAGACAAATACAGTACACATATTCAATGTTCATCAATCATGTCCCCTCCCACATTTGTTACATATACTTAATATTGGTATCATTCTCTGGCATGCTTAAGTTAACAATCCCGTTGAACAGAACACCCACCCCCTCCCTCCTTGAGTTGCGTATGCCAAATAATCTCATTCCGTGTGCGATGGTATGTTCGCGTGGGTCATGCTTCCAATTTCAGCGTGTGTCGGAGTGCTGGGCGGTGCCCTATTCGAAATTCTGCTCAGCCACTCCCTTGGTCTGGCGCTGGGGGTTGCGGTGAGCTCGCCCCACTATCATTGTCCTGCCCTCTAGATATCAGCTCAGTCACTAGTCCTTCCCACGTTCTGGCCCTATCCAGTTTGCCTATCCCCTGATGAGCTTCTCTGAGCAATAATCTGCCTTCTGCTCTCGCCCATTTCTCTAGTTCTTTTGTCCAGGAGGTGATCTTGGGCCCTCCCGGCGCCTTCCAATTTCTGGCTATTTCTCTTTTAGCTAGTACGTAGGCCAAGTCTTGGAACTTCCCAGTTGTCTTATTTTTGGCCGTGTGGGGGAACCATCCTAGTAGGTAGTGCTCTGGGGGGTGTGGAAGGTCCTTATCAGTGAGGTCGCCCACTACTTGTCTTACTTCCTCCCAAAAGAGTTGAAGCGTGGGGCAGTTCCAGAACATGTGGATTATGTGTGCCTCCCTTTCTCCACACCGTGGACATGCTGCCGTATCCGTGCCAAAGTATCTCCTGATTCGGGACGGCATGAGATACGCCCTATGCAAGACATAGAAATTAATTAATTTAAACTGCGCGTATCTGGATACCTCCGGAGTTCGCTCTAGGATCCTATCCCACTCCACCTCCGGTATCTGTTTACCTAAATCTTCCTCCCATTGTAATCGCAAGCGCTCTAGCGGCTGTTGTATGTCTTGTTTCAATGCCTTGTAGAGGCATGACACTGTTTTAATCCTCCCCGCAGATAGCACCACATATCTGCACCCTGCTAGTGCCCGCGGCTCAGTGCCTCCCTCTCCTCAGTGACGTCCAATTCCTCTAGTAAGGGCCCCATGCTTCAAGAAGTGACCTCCCGGCAAATCGTCACCAGCTTGTAGCTCTTCAAATGGTAGCAGCGAGAGTCTAGGTACAGGTCTCCCATCACTTTCAGTCCTGCCTCCACCCAGTCCTCTAGCCCTGTCCAGTACTCTCCCTGTGGAAGATAGCGCAACAGCTTGATGGGTATGTCCGGAGAATAGGGGGTCTTGACACCTACTCGTCTCAAGTACCTAGCCCAATAACGCACCACCACCCTGATCTCCATTGCGTCCTCGGATGTATCCCGTCGCACTTGAAGTAGTATCTTCGCGAGGATTGCAGTGTCCGGTGCAGCCAAGCACTGCTCTCGTCCCGGGTCTCAGTCTGCCGCCAACCATTGAACCAGCCAATACAGCTGAGCAGCTATATAATAGCCCTCGAAGTCAGGGACCGCTAAGCCCCCCCTCTGCCGTAAAGCGCCGTAGGGAGGACAGTGCTACTCTCCTACGTCCCGCCCCCCAGAGGAACGACGTGATTGCTGAGTCAAGATCTTTGAATGTGGCCCGCGGGATCCACACCGGGAGGGCCCCAAAATAGTACAGTAAGCGCAGATGTGCTATCATCTTCAGGACAGCTACCCGCCCGCTACAGACAGAGGCAGCGTTCCCCAGAAGTCCATTGAAGACTTCACTGATCTGATCGCTCTGCCCACATTGCCTTCTAGTAGATCTGCCGGCCCATGGTAAATTTTGACTCCAAGGTATTGCAGGCAGCTAAGCTCCCATTTCAGGAGTTCAAGCTCAGGTGGCGGGGGCTATTAGGTGAGATGGGGTATAACCTGGATTTTCGCCAGTTGACTTTGAGGCCAGACACAGTACCAAATCGGGCTAGCATGTTTCTCGCTCCCCTTAGTTCATCCGCCGTGTTATTGAGGAATAGCAAGAGATCATCCGCATATAAAGCTATAAAATACTGCCCTGCATTAGTCCTCAGGCCACTAAAATCCTGTCCACTTCGGGTGTTCCCTGCACGCCAGCGGTTCCATGGCTAGTTCAAACAGGAGCGGAGAGAGTGGGCATCCCTGCCTCGTGCCTCTCTCTACCTTCTGCCTGGGTGAGATGGTCCTACCCGTGCGCACCCGGGCTATAGGAGATGCATATAGTAGCCATACCCAATCTAGGAAACCGCCCCCCAATCCCATCTTAGTGAGGACGTCATAAAGATAGGGCCACTCAAGGCTGTCAAAGGCCTTCTCAATGTCTACTGCAAACACTGCTGCTTCTCGCTTATCGTACCCGTCGGAGCCCATAATAGTAAGGAGTTGTCTGATGTTTATGGCCGTGTTCCGTCCTGGGATGAACCATGCCTGGTCTGCATGGACTAGACCCGGCATTTGGGGGAGAAGGCGCATCGCGAGAATTTTGCTTAGGATTTTGTAATCCATGTTCAACATGGATAGAGGCCTGTATGCCGTATAATCGTGTGGTTCTTTCCCAGGTTTGAGCACTGGTACAATAAGGGCCTCTCTAGCACTCTCCGGCAGTACTCCCGCTTCCCGGGCCTCCTGGCACATCGTAACCAGTCGGGGTGCAAGCTCTTCCGAGTAAGTTGCGTAGAACTCAGCCGGTAAACCGTCCGTACCCGGGGTCTTATTCCTAGCCATACTTCCGATGGCAACTCGCACCTCTCGTTGTGTGATGTCCATGCCCAACTCCTCCGCCTCCTCTGGGGTTAGCCACGCCAGTCACAGGTCTGTAAGGTATAGTTGTGCATCTGTGGAACCGTCTGCTCGCAAGCTCCTGTAAAGCTTTCCGTAGTAACGTGCAAAGATTTCGTTAATCGCTGTCTGTGTATAGTGCCTGATGCCCTCCTCGTCCTCAATTTTGACTTGAGGTGAACTCCTACTCACTGGTTTCGCCAGCCATGCTAGGAGTGACCCCGATTTGTCTCGCTCAGCGTGAGTGCGCTCCAAATATTTTTTATAGTCAAAACATCGTAGCCTTTCTGTCTGTTTTGCTACTTCCTCCTTGGCCTCTAGCAGTGCCTGTTGCAGTTCCTGGCGCCCTGGTCGTCTGCGTTCCAGCCTTCTAAGGGCTGCCTCCGCCCCGCTACTTCCTCCAGGAGGACCCGCCTGACCCCCGTGGTACACGTTATACACTGACCCCTCAGTACCACTTTGAAAACATCCCACTCCGCGTTCGTCGAGGAGCCCGTCCCCTCATTGGCCGTAAAATAGTGCGTTATTTCCCCCCTAATCTCTTCCCGGAAGACCTGGTCCTCCAGGGTGTCTGGGCGGTGGCGCCATGTAGGGATCGCTGACAGAGGGTAACCCCATTTTAGAGACAGGACGAGTGGGTTGTGGTCGGATATCGTTCGCGCTAGGTATTCCGCGGCTGTGACGTGGCGTTGCGCATCTGCAGAGCTTAGGAAGGCGTCTAATCGCGCATGCACGTCATGAACAGCTGAAAAGTAGGAGTAGTCTCTATCGTGGGGGTGCAAGGTCCTCCAGGTATCTATCAGTCCCCAGCTCTGTCTCCAGGTATTGAAAGCATGCAAGGCACGTGCTGTTTGTGAATTTCTGAGAGGTGGGTGAGATCGGTCTAGTTGTGTATCGTCCACACTGTTAAAGTCGCTCCCCAGCAGGGTAGTGCCCGTCAGGTAATGAGGTAAGCAGTGGCTCAGCTTTGTAAAAAAGGCTGGCTGGTCCACGTTAGGGGCGTAGACGTTAATTATGCTTATGTCCTGACCCTCCAGTTGCCCCTTTATAGCTACATAACGCCCCTCCAGGTCTGTTACAGAGTCTGTCAATTGGAATGGAACCCCCGCTTGTATCCATATTAGCACTCCCGTGCGAATGCCGAGTAGGTAGTGTAAAAAAGCTGGCCCCTCCATCTCCTCTGCAAAACTTGTCCTTCTTTCTGCATTAGGTGTGTCTCCTGCTGCAGGGCTACCTGGGCTCCCCGCCGCCGGATATGAGAGAGGACTTTGTGGCGTTTCGTCATTGTGTGCATACCCCTGATGTTCCATGTCATGCATTTATACTGTTGCTTGTCAGCCATTAGGGTATGTGATTAGGTTCCAACCACCTCCCTCCACCGCCCGTATCGACCGTCTGTGTTCCCCATACCATCCTGTATAGTTCCCTGTATGCTGCAACTCAAGGTGTCCCCCCTGTATCAACATTAAACATTTCCCCCAACTCCCACTCCCCGGGATAGGCAGAAAAACATCCCCCATCCAAACCACAATTATAACGTCCTCAAGTGACTGCTTGCAGTTCGGTCATTCAATTGCAAGGGGGTAGGCTGCTCGTTCACCGTGCTCCCAGTCTCTGCAGCCACCTCTTAATTCCGTTGTCCCTTCAGGACCCCCGCTCCACCCCCATCAACAGACCCTGTACCTCACTGCTGGGCCAGTCGTGTCCCGTTCCACTCTAGGCTTACACCGGAGAGGGCTCTGCTCTCCCCAGCTAGGCAATGTCGTCCGCCGTCTGCGGTGTGACCTCCGAGAACACCACGCTCGGTGCCTCGGATTCGCTGGATCCGTGCTCCGAGCCGGAGTCCGCTGCTGTCTCACTGCCCTCAGGGGGGACGTGATCTCTCTCCTTGCCGCTAATCAGCGCCACCACCTGCATTGCGTTCTGGCGTTCGAGCTGTGTTTCTTCCTGTGTCGGCCCCAAATTCTCTCTCATGTACCTCCAATCCATTGAACGGTTCTCTCTCCTTCTCCTCTTCTCCGGCTCTCGTAGCGGCGCCATCTCGTCATGTTTCTCCAGCCAGTCAGCTGCCTCCTGTGAGGACCTGAAGAACTCCGTGCCCCTTCCTGTGACGACTCGTAGTGTGGCCGGGTATTGCGTCGCATATTTGTAGTTTAGTTGCCGCAGCCTCTGCTTCACTTCTCGGTAAGATCCTCTTTGCCGCTGCACCTCCCTGTAAAAATCTGGGAAGATTCGCACCACCGAGTTGTCCACCTCTATGTCTCCTTTGAGGCGCACTTGGGTAAGGATATGGTCCCTATCCCTAAAATGCAGCAGTTTCGCTATCACCACTCGCGGCGGTGCTCCAGGTATAGGTGGCTTCGCCGGGACTCGGTGCGCCCTCTCTAGGGCGAAGAAGTTCGACAATCCGTCCGGCGCCACTTCCTCCCGCAGCCATTTCTCCAGGTAAGCTACCATATTGCGGCCTTCAGTTTTCTCCGGCAGGCCGATGATTCTGAGGTTGCTTCTCCGCGATCTGTTTTCGGCGTCTTTGGCTCGAGATTCCAATGTTTTCACTTTCGCCTCGAGCGTTGTAAGGCGTTGTTTCATGGTTACTATGTCTGGCATTGTTTCAGAGAGTTGAACCTCTGTTGTTTTGATGCGGTCCGCCAGTTTTTTGTGGTCGTCTCTGAGTAGGCCCAGCTCCAAGGACAACAAGTCTGTTTTGCTTTCCAGGCGCTCACTGGACGAGTTGATGGCTTGTAGTATGTCCTGCAGCGTAGGGTCGCCAGCGGATTCCGCCTGAGAAAGGGCCTTCCCCCTCTCCTCCATCTGCTTGTCTGTTGGTGCTTCTTCTCTATCTTTCTTCTTGAGGGCCTTCCCCATGGTATCCTCTCGGTCTGCCGTGCTTCTGGTGCTACGTGCGCTCATGGGGCACTCCCAGGACAATCGCGTAGGTCTCCGCCGCAGGTTCCTCCAGCAGGCACTCCTGTCTTCAAGCGTGTCCCATATCCATGATGCGCGACTCGGTCTTCCCGTCTACTGAGGTAGGGGGGGCCAATGCCGTACTATGTTCAGACCCTTCGTGCCCACTGTGAGGACAGTTATGTGTGTGCAGTCCTCGTCCCAGTGGTTCTGCTTTCTCCCAACTGGACCTTCGCAGCTGTGCTAGGTGGGAGAAGGAAGGCTCTCACCTCCGACTTGTTCAGCAGGTCTGGGGTCAGGCGTTCAGGTCGCATCCGCAACAGTACCCGTGGGCCTGCCTGCTGGTGCTACACTGCACGTCTAGGGCAGGGAGTTCTCCCCCCTCAGTCGGGAGGCGATGTATCTGGAGGGGGAGGTTCCGCTGCCCCGCGTCTCCCTCCGGCACTCCGTGCTGGCACTCTGTCCGTCTCTGGGCCCATCCACCGATTGTTCCAAGATGGCGTGGCCTAGTCGCCTAGTTGAGGCCTATCCCTAGGGCTCGCCAATCTGCCTCATGTTCCCGCTGTCTTCCGGGTTCCAGGCCCAGTTCGTGGTGCGCTCGCCTACGCGGGAGGCGAGGTCTCTTCAGGGCCGCTGAATGTTTGGGTTAGATCTCTCGTGGGTGCTTCATGCCACGGAGGCCTCCGGTAATTCAACAGGCTTCCAGTATATCAGGGCAGGGGCCGCACTCACATCTACTGTCACTCTGATATTGCCCCTTCTCCCCACTGCTTGGAGTCGCCGCAATCCTCTCGCCTCGGGGGGGCTCGCGATCCGCTCACCCTCTCTTAGCGGGACGTCTTCAGCCATTCCTCCGTCCTCGGCCACCACTCGATCCGGCACTCGAGTTCGTCCCGTGAGGCTCGATCTATTCCACGCCAGTTTCCACTCTGCCCCTCAGGCGTGACCACAGGAGGGACCCTGGAAGCTCTGGTCAGGTTCTACAGCGGTGCAGGGGGAGGGGGACACTTGCCGCCGCCACCAGCCGCTGTTCAGTCCCCGCTGGACTCCCGGCTCCTCCACTGCTCGTTGGGCGCCGCCATTTTGGCTCGCCTCGCGGCTGGGATCGGCTCCCGCAGCTTTGCCGATTTTAGTCGTTCGCCCAGGGTTTTCGTCCTCTGCGGAATGCACCTCACCCTTATACAACTGTGGGGGTGCGCCGTGGGGGCCCCGGGCTCGCACAAGGCGTCACGATGGTTGCAGATGGCGGCTGGCCGACGGGAGCTCGCAAGTTTGCTGCTCACTCCATCGGCGTCAAGCCACGCCCCCCCTTACAGTTGTGTGTTTGATTGATGATTATATCTCCTGTTGTTCAAATGTTTTTGTGTTGAAGGTCAGTTGGTAGACGTTACACTGTACACCCTTGTAGTGGCCCAACGTCGGTTACTACCAAAAGCACAATAAAGACTGAACATGGCCCACCATATTTTTCATGGTTATCCCTGATTTTTGGCTTGGTTTCCTGTGAGTGTAGCCAACTTTGTTCCTCACCTCGAGCAACAAATGAATTTCGTGTCTGGACCGTGAGCAGCATTGATGCCACGGTGCAGAAAATCAAGCATTAGCCTGCAGCAGTGAGGATGAGTAAATATTAGTTTCCTTATAATCTCATCCTTGTTGATGTGGTAAGTAGATCCTTGAGTTAGCTGCATTCTTTTATATGTATGAAATTTACCATCTTTCAAGCAACTGTCCACTGAAAATGCAAGCTTCTTCCACCAATTTGAGGTAAACCACAATTATTTGCTTGAAAGTTTATTATGTCACCTTTCTTTACTTGGCTTAACATAAATAAGCACCAATGTTCCTCACTGCACCATGCCTTTGTGTATCCCCCTGTACACCTCCAGCAAGGTAAATACCATTTTTGTGGGTTAGTACCCTTTTCGTGGTCTTGTGTTTTCTTCCACCCAGCAGACTCTCATGCCACCTACTCTTTGTATCATTCTACTGGTGTTTCCATAGTCTTCCTCCATTATTGCCCTTGTTCTTGAGGACCCACGCATCTATAGCACCAGTGGTTGAAAAATAAATATAGAGCCAGATTTAAAGTTGACAAATGGAGTACATACAGTCTGTCAAGGTGGCATAGGACATTAGGTCTGCTGTCCTAAGGGACTACTGTCTGCCAAATTAAAAAAACATTGCTGGCCCAGTGTGATCTCTGTACCTTATTAGGAAATGCAGTCATAGTGATTCCTTCCAAGGAACAAAAGGTGTGGTCAATGGCCTTGGTCGTTAATGACAGCCATTCACCAAACCTTATCACAAGATTTTGTTTTTCGAAAAGCAAGGGAGTTTGTTAAATAATTAATGATCCCCATACTCTGGGAGATGTTTCCATGAGCGTGGGGGTCATTATTATTTTTTTTCGGAGGAAGTATTCCATCTATGTAGTCATCTGGGTCTCTGCCAACAGAAAGTTGACTACCAGTCTGACTCTAAATGTAGCGGGCAGGCGGCGGGTCTGTCAGGACAGGAAATGTTATCATATTTGTCACAGAGTACCCAGTTCACCAAACTCTAAGTGCCTGATTACGAGTTTGACGCTTCTACAGCGGATGGTGCAATGTGCCATCAGCTGTAGGACCGCCAAACCCATGGTGTGACCACCGCCAGTTAAGGAGTTTATTCCTGGTCTGGCGGGCGGCCCTGCGGTGGTCTGACAGCGGCAGTCTGGTAGGCTCATAGAAGAGCCTACCATGCAGACCGCTGCTCTCAGAGCTCCACCTGCACGTTCCTGCATGTTGTGGCATACATGCCACACCATGCAGGATCTGGGGGTGCAAATCAAGGGGGGCACTACATGTGCCCCCCTACATGCACCCCCTGGGCCTGAGGTGGCAGGGGGGCCTATTAGGATCCTGTCAGTTGCCCCACTGCCACCCTTTTTCATGGCGGGCTCACTGCCATGAAAAGGGTGGTGGTGAGGCAACTTGAAATTTGCTCAGCTGTACTGCAGAATCCTGATTCCCTGGTGGTTGCAGCAGTCGTGTGGCGGTCCGACCACCGCAGACCTAATACTGCGGGCGGTCCCGCACTGCGGCGGTGGTGGGACTGCCACCACGGGTTCAGTGGTCCTATGGACCACCAAACTCGTAATCAGGCCCTTAATCTGTGTCATAGTTTGTACTGTCAACCAGGATCATAAATGACCCTAGGACCACTGTTCTAATTACAAATGGTTCCTGCTCAATTAAAACTGCACCCAGACAGTCACACCTTTTGTATATTTGTGAAGTAGATGGATTGCACTACTACTTGTTATAAACACATTTACTTTTGTGAGCACTACTGGATTTGGTGTATAAGACTTTTAATTCACTTTAGATTCCAGTATTCTTAAAAGACAGAATGCAAATATTTAGATCATAACCCAGACCAGGGCACTGCACACATGGGAAAGATAGGCCAAGCATTACATGTCGTAAAGGACAGCATTGTTACAGAACCTGTGTTTGTATATCATACATACACAAGCACATACACGCACTCATGCACACGTACACACATACAGACTACTAGTTTTATTTATTTATAAATTCTTTTTATTCAAATCAAAAGAACATATAATGTAAAACTCGAGATATACATCACTGTGGCGAATTTTAGTGTTGATGATACTCTTGCTGATAGAAAATACAACCCTATCTGTGAAAACCCACGCAAAACCCTCCTGGTATTCAATTGTCTATCTGGGACCCAGCGTTGAGGAAGGGTGTGGTGCATATTCCTCCATGGGAGTCGTTCCATCTACCCCATATCTTAGTCCATTTCTTAGGGCATCCCCTATTCGTATAGACTCTTTTTTCTGCTACTATGTTTGTATCCATGTCATTCTCCCAATCGCCCAGGTGTGGCGCCGCTGTTGCCCCCCAGCAACAAGCTATATTACGTTTAGCCATGGCCAAACCCAAAGTCATCCAAATTTCCCCCCCGAAGTAACCTCCAACTCTTCCCAAATATTTAGTAGACACCATTTTGGCTTTTGGGTGGTAGCTGTGTAGCCGTTCATCCTGTTAACTACTTCCTCCCAATAGGATTGTATAGCAGGGCATTCCCATATGATGTGAAAGAAGGTGCCTTTTTGGGTGCATGCACGGCGACAATTTTCAGTTGGGGTCCTCCCAATTTTCATTAGTGTAGTGCATGCATAATAGGCCCTATGTAATATTTTTAATTGAATCAATCTAAACCCTGCCTTAACGGCTATTTCTCTAGGAGAGGCTAATGCTTCTGCCCACTTCCCGTCGTCTATGTCTCCCAAGTCACTTGCCCACTTTGCCCTGAATTGTTGTACCGTGTCGGGTGTAATGTTGATAATCTTCTGGTATGTGAGCCATGATGCTTTACGTGTCATATATCCGTCAAGCAGGCAGTCTTTGAGTGGGGTGTTGTCTGGCAGTTCTTCCCCAGACGGGTTGGTCATCTGTAACGCATGTCTAATCTGTATGTAACGATAAATCTCTGTGCTTGCAAGATTATATTCTTGTAGGAGGTTAGCGAAGGAGCTAACCGCTCCCTGATTCCACAAGTCTCCAATTTTAGATATGCCTATTAGGTCCCATTTGTCAAACCCTAAGTGATTCCCCAATGTGCCTAGGGCTGCTGCGTCCCATAGGGGGGTTGGCCTGCGTCAGTTTATGTTGCCATCCTAGTGCCTTTTGGGTCTCTTGTCAGAGGGTAGCTGTTACTGTTGTCAGGTTTTGTTGCTTCGGTTTTGGATGTGTCGCATATAGGTCCCGTTGGTAACCGTCCTGGCGTAGCACTAGACGATCCATCCTGAGCGATGGTTCATCCTCCGGCATATATACCCACTGGTTGATTGTGGTTAATTGTGACGCCCAGTAGTACTTTTGTACGCCAGGCAGGGCAATTCCTCCCTCGTACTACCACCCTCGGGTTCGTTTTTTTTTTTGTTTAAATCTCTTTTATTGAGTTTGTAAACAGAGAAAAAATATTAACCACGGCAGGCAATAGGCAGAATTAGTCAGGCAAGAATACAGCGCATACAGCGTTGGTAAACATTAGTGTATCACCAAGCAATAAGTACAACAAGAGGATAAGATCATGGACAGCAATAACAAGTATAACAAAAGTGTAACCGGGCTGAAGGCCATCACTGCAGGTCCCAGTGGCGTATAACATGCCACTTACGACAACATTGGCTCGTCGCCATCGTTTAGTAACAAGCTCATCTAGGACCGACAGCCGCTAAATGTACAGAATGCAGCCTGCAACAAATTACATGGGGGGGGGGCCCCCTATTCTGCTAGCCTGTGAAGAAAGAGAGGAATGAAAAGTAGCCAGAACGAAATGCTAGAGAAGGAAAGATAAGAGAAGAAAAGAAGAGGAGGGGAGAGGAGGTGACGCCGTGTCCCGTTGGCGAAGACAAACTATGGTGGAGGAGGAACGGTTCCCTGAACAGAGCCTCAGGCACGACCACCCAAAGCAAGGACTATCCACCCTGGCCCAGTTTATTCCAGCGCTGTCTCATAGGATTCTCCCCTGGGGAGCAGAGGGTCATCGAACAGCTGGAGGGCCCATAGGCGGAGAGGGACAGATCGGGCATGTTGCAGTTTAGAGAGATGTGATACCAAGGGTTGCCAGATGCGCTTGAATTTAGCGTCAGTGTGGGCTAGACGATGGGAAAGAAGTTCCATCGCCATTACCTGCCATAGACGGGTGAGCCACACCGAGGAGGGGGGGGGTCAAAGGCTTCTTCCAGTGTAACGCTATAACCTGCTTCGCCACGTTAAGCATGTGGAAGATCAGGCGCCAATCCGAGTGTGTCATCGCTTTAAGAGACTTCGGCCGAAGTCCGAGAATCACCACCCCTGGGGTACTCGGAATGGGAAATCCCACAACCTCCCTGATATGGCTCAACACCTCCTTCCAAAAGAGCGTTATAAGCGGGCAGGACCACCATATGTGCAGAAAGGAACCTGGGGCGGCATGGCAACGCCAGCACATGGGCGTGGAGGCGGGGAACATCTTCTGCAACCTGAGGGGGGGTATAATTCCAACAAGTCATGATTTTGTAAGCTGTCTCCTGTTGTGCAATGCTTTTAAAAGTGCGAGGAATGTCCCGCGATAGTTGTTCCCAGGATTCAGGGGAGGGTTCTTCCTCAAGATCTGTGTGCCAGCGTTGTTTGGTAGGTATGTGGTGGTAGCGCATGTGAGTGCTGAAGGACCTTGTATGTCCTGGAAATCAGGCCCCGGGAACCATCAAAAGAGCGGACTAAGGATTCAAAGGGGGTAAATTGGCGCGTAGCGCCCTCTGTGTATGAGGGAGTGCGTAACCAATGGCGGAGTTGAAAGTATTCCAAGCGCGCTGTGCTGGGGAGGTGAAATTCCTTCCTGCAGTGCTCAAAGGATTTAAAAGCCCCTCCCTCGAATAAATTTGAAATTGTACGACACTCTCCAGCTGCCCATGCTGGAAAGGATGTGGGTTGAAGGGCTGGCAGAAACCCCGGATTGAGCGCCAAGGGTGTGTGAGGGGAGGGAAAGGAGGTGAGGCCACAGGCTACTGCAATTTTGTCCCATATCTCTAAAACAGTGCGTGTTGGAGTAGCAATATAGGCGCTGCGATGGCGTGCTCCCCTCTGCAACCAAGCCAGATCCCAGAGTGGGCGGCAGGCCACCGCTCTGTCCATGTGGAACCAATGCTTCTCGCTTTCGCGAGCCACCCACTCCGAGACATAGCGCAGATGCGATGCCCAATAATAAACAAGGAAGTCTGGGCACGCCAGCCCCCCCTGTCTCTTGGCAGCATTAACAATTTGGTGGAGAATCGTGGCCTCCCCCCACCCCAGATAAACGCAGTGACCTCCCGTTGAAGGCTCAGGATGTACCGTTGGGGGATAGGGGTTGGAAGTGCTTAAAAGAGGTAAAGGATCTTGGGGAGAATAGACATCTTGACCGCGTTGAAGCGGCCTAATCATGAGATAGGTAGAGATTTCCATCGCCGAAGGTCATCCCTGACAGAGTTTCTACAGGCAGGCCAATTTGCCTGGGTCCACGAGTCCACAGTAGCTGTGAAGTTAATGCCCAAGTAGCAAATGGAGTGTGAAGCCCACTGAAAGGGGACACCATCCCCAAGCTCCTCAAGTTGCTGTGGAGAAAGGGTAAGGTTAAGCGCCTGTGACTTAGCAAGGTTGATTTTAAGCCCCGAGATCAGCTCGAATTGAGAGAGTGCATCAAGCAGCGCTGGAAGGGAGCTCACGGGGTTGGTAAGAGTCAAGAGGAGATCATCAGCGAAAAGAGCGATTTTATGCTCGTCCCTCCCAAATGGTAGGCCTTTAATTTCCGCTGATTGGCGGATGGCAATCGCCAGGGGCTCTATGGCCAGGGCAAAGAGCAAAGGCAATAAAGGACACCCCTGGCGCGTGCCCCCGTGAATGGAGAAAGGTGGGGTAAGGAGACCGTTAATACTGATCTGCGCTGATGGCGCCGCATAAGGGGCCATGATACGGGCGATCATGACCGGGCCCAGGCCTATCTTCTGCAACACCGCTTTGAGAAAGGACCAGTCGACCCGGTCGAATGCCTTCTCGGCATCGAGGGAAATGAGGATAGCCGAGATCTGACGGCGTTGGCCCTTTTCCACCAAGTGGGCCACTCGCCTAAGATTGTCCGCCCCTTGTCATTCATGTATGAAGCCCACCTGGTCCGGTTCAATCAGACCAGGTAGATGGGGTGCTAAGCGTTGGGCTAAGATTTTGGTATAGAGTTTAACATCGACATTTAGCAGAGAAATTGGGCGATATGAAGCACAGGAGGTGGGGTCTTTCCCCGACTTGGGGATAAGAGCTATTTCGGCTCCGGCCATGGTAGATGTGACAGTCAGCATATCTGCGAAGGAATTGAAGAGTCGCAGCAGCTGTGCCTGCAGCTCTGGAAGAAAAAGACGATAGAATGGTAACGTAAGGACATCAGGACCTGGAGATTTGCCAATAGGAAATCTGTTCAATGCCTTTTGAAGTTCTTCTACAGTGATGGGTTCTTCCAATTGCTGCCTATGAGAGGGAGCTAGTGGCGTCCAAGGACAGGAGGCCAAAAAGGGGTCTATCCCATCCTTATGGGTGTCGCCCTGTTCATATAGCACGGAGAAGAAAGAGCTAAACGCTTGTTGCTTGGCTGGCTCCGAGGTTGCCCACGTCCCTCCCGGAAGCGCGATCTTAGAGATGTGGTTACAGGAAACCTGTAGACGAAGACGACGCGCCAGCAGGGAGCCCACCTTGTTGCCCCCATCATAAAATATTTGCTTCAGAGCAAGGAGGGAGTGTTCTGCTTTGTTGACTCGAAGAGCCCTAAGTTGGCCCCAGAGCGAGGTCAGCTGCTTCTGAGTCTGTCTAGAGGGTGCATTATGTCCCTGCTTTTCCAGCAGTTTGATATCGCGAGCTAAATTGGTTTCAACCAGGCGGGATTCTCGCGTACGGGCGATGGAGATGGAGGTAATGACGCCTCGAATGGTGGCCTTGAATGCATCCCATAGGACATGCCCATTAGTGTCCGGGAGGTCATTTGTTGCAAAATAGGTTTGGATCGCCTAACGTATTTCGGCCACATCGACCTGATCCCGCAAGACATGTGGGGGAAGTCGCCACCGAGGAGCAGAGCAAGGATTCCTGCCCATACCCGTCAAGGTAACCTCCAAGTGGGCATGATCCGAGATGGATATATCCGAGATCGCGACAGAGTCCAATGAGCGAATGAGAGATTGAGACAAAAAGAAATAATCGATTCGAGAGTAAGAGTGGTGAACATGCGAATAAAAGGTGTAATCCTTCGTCCCTGGTTCTTTGTATCGCCACGCGTCTACGAGATCCAAGGCTTCAAAATCCTGCTCAAGTGCCGCAGACATCGCTCTAGTAACCTGGAAGGAAGATGTGGTGCGATCTAAGCCAGGGTCCTACACCAAATTAAAATCACCCCCGAGAAGGATGGGGTCGGGTTCCCGGGCCAGCAAGTCCCGAAGCAGGGTCCTAATATATGTGTCTTGTGCCTGGTTAGGTGCATAAACATTGAGCATCGTGTATGCCCTACCATGGATGAGTAGTGTAAGTTTTAAATAGCGCCCCTCCTTGTCGCGCAGCACCCGAGAAACATGCACAGGGCTCCCCACTTTAAAAAGAATAGCTACCCCTGCTGTCTTAGTCGGTGCGGATGCCAAGAACTGCTTGGGGTACCTAGGGTGGGACATGCGCTGCGTGTCTGTGCGTAAGAGATGGGTTTCCTGGAGGAAAATGACATCCGGATCGTGAATAAGGAGGTAGCGCCACACCTGCCATCTCTTATTGGGGGCATTGAGACCTTTTACATTGAGGGATATACATTTAAGTTGTGCCATCATCAACTACATACAGAGTGAAGCGCGAGCTAATTTGCAAACTACCACTCCGATCACTCGTGGGCCCCGGCCTAAGTGGGATTGGTGTCGGGTGTAGAAGGGGATGGGGAAATAGACAAATTTCACTCGAGCGAGTAGGAGAGGAACCCCCCTCCCATGCCCAGAAGCTCCGACGCCGGGAATCTAAGATGTCATAGTGCGCCTGTGCTCTCCCCCCAGGAGGACAAAGAAAGAGAAAAGAAAGAGGGAAAAAGGGACAGAATAAAGAGCAGCAAACCAAGCGGTCAAAAGGCCAACAGGGCCAAAGTACACCATTCCAGTCCAGGAGCGGCCCATAGGCGTACACCAGGGCATCTCTGAGGAAGTCACTCCTCATGGGGACTAAGGGAATGGCGGGGTGTGCCAGTAAATATAGGAGAGCAGCCGCTGCCCGTCCCCCAGTGGCCGACCCGCCATACTGTAAACGGGGAAGTGTGGATCCCCCCCAAGGAGTAAGCTCAAAGTCCCCCGCTCCTATTGCGGGACCCTGGCCATGTATCGCAGCCAGGAAAAGGATACCAGAGGTCCCCACGTTGCCGAATAAGTTCTAACATGTTCGGAATCTCTTGGAGAAAGCAAATGGCTGGAGCACCAGGGTGAGGGATCGCCCCCCTCCACCCACGAAAGGCCTAGTCCAAGTCAGGGGGCCGCCGCCCCGTTTCCGGATCCAGTGGGGGAGGAGGGCCCCGACAGGGAGCCTCGTCCTTCTGAAGATTGCGAGGCCTACATGGATTTTAAATGATGGATGATGTCCTGTTTAGCTTGGTGTGACATCTCACTTGCTTTTGAAGCTCTAGTACGAGGAGGAAGGACCCTCGACCACTCTGGGCGCAGGGGGATCCTGGACTCAGTATCCGCAGAAGTAGGAGTGGAAGGCCGTGGGTCCGGGGCAAGATGGAGCAATTGGAGAGTCTCCTTGAGTGATCTCAATGATCTGCGCTTGCCCTCCCACTGGAAGATCAAGGCGAAGGGATGGCCCCACTGGTACTTGATGTTCAATTCTTTGAGTTTGTCCGTTACTTGCTTGAAGTCCCTGCGTCGCCATAAGGTGATTGGGGAGAGATCTTGGAAGATTTGGTGTTGCCCTCGTAGGTCAGATCATTGCTGCTCCGAGACGCTCGAAGGATCGCCTCCTTCTCTGTGAAGAAGTGCACCTGGGTCAGGATGTCAGGGATCAGGTTCGCCCTCCAGCGCGGAGGTGCCACCCGGTGCGCTCTGTCCAGCGTAGGGGGTGAGGCGTCATCATCATCCCGGATCGTTTGGAGAAGATCTGCGACGTAGGTCAAGATGCCGTGACCCTCCGCACCCCGTGGAACACCCCTTATGCGGAGGTTGTTCCGGCGGCTTCTATTTTCTAAATCCTCCTGCTTGATTTGGAGTTCCACATGTTGCTCTTCAAGCGCTGTCACGTGGTGCCAGAGCTCTTCCTGATCCTCCGTTCTCGAATCAAGGGTTTGTTCGAGATAGTCCACTCTAGTGCCAATTTCGGTTACGTCTCGCCGAATATCTTTTAGGCAAGTTTTGAGTGAGTTGATTTCAGTTTTTATTTCCTGGAGGAAGTTCGACATAAAGGCTTGAGTGATAGGGCTGGCGTTCGTGTTTGCCGGAGGGGTTGCCATTGTGGGGGTCTTCTGGCTAGGCGCAGGGGTAGCTTTTGCCCCCAGGTCTGTCACTGTTGTGTCCTTGGAGGCTGGCGGTGCAGTGGCTTTCCCCGATTTGGTGCGGGGCATGACTTAGACAGAGGATGCTCCTGTCCCGTGGAGGCGCCTGCTAGCGACCAGTTCTGGAGTCACCCTCTGGAGTGTCACCATACACAACAGTGGGGGAGGCTGCCAACCAGGGTCAACTGCAGGCAGGAGAAGTCGTGGCTTGGGCGGATATGATGTAGGTGGACCGGGGGCGCCCCCCACAGCACAAAGGGAGCCCTCAAATGTATGGGCTCACCAGCTTAGGCGGCCCGAGATGCTATGGCATGAATCCCCCTCCAGCCAGGGGAAGGCGCCACTGCTAAGCGTCAAGGTATGGAAACAGCGGGTCGGATCCCAGGCGCTGGCCAACTGCACAGCCGATCTCCTCACCTCTGTACTGAGTCCGCCCGCACTCCCTCTCCAGGCGCACCCCCGGCACGTCCACGGAGGAGGACCCCTCGAAGCCTCACTCGGCAGCTCTTTTTGCTTTCCTTGGGGCAGCACAAATGGACAGTCGCTGTTGAGGGCTGTGGGCCACAGCACGGTGTTCGCTGCGCAGTCCCCCGGGGGGGAGGTGAGATTTAGGGGTTGAGGCGCAAGGGCCGAAACCCCCCGATAAAGGCAGCCCAGATGGAGGCCCTGTCTCGCCAAACCCCCAGGCCCAGGCGAGCACACTGGATCCTGCTGGGGCCCAAGTAGTGATGAAGCTCCGCACTTGTTGCTGCCGAGGCGCCCCCCTGCCAAGTCCCACCGGGCCAGGAGGGAGTGGGAGAGACAGTAGGGCCGGCCCAGCGAGGACGCCCCTGGAAGGCCCCGGGCCGTGGATGCACACCGCTGTCCTGTGAGGCAAGGAGTCCGATGCGCTTTACCCCCAGGAGCTGCACCACCACATATGATCTACACACCCCGGGGCAGCACTCCGGGGGGGAGCGGAGAGGCAGTGGGTCAAGTACCCCCTGGACTGGCCCCGGAGCGAGGGCGGAGAGGCGGCCTGGTAGGAAGCCCGAGCCCTTCAATCCTCCGGGCTCAGACAGGGGCACAGGAACCCACCAGGGCCCCAGAAGCGGCGAAGCTCCGCGCATGCAGGTCACCTCAGGCCAGGGGGGGGGGCGAGAGAGGCAGCAGGGAAGTCCCAGCGACGACGCTCCTGGAAGGCCCCGGACCATGGGGGCGCCCCGGTGTCCCGCGAGGCGAAGTGTCGATCGCGCTCCTCCCCCAGTGGCTGCGTCTTCACACTCGATCCCCTCGCCAATGCAGCTCTGTTGGGCCCGCGTTGCTATGCCGCCCCACCATCCGCCTCACCTCCGGGCTGCTGGTTCTGCGCTGTGGCTGGTGGCCGCCTCCGTGGGATGTTTGTTCTCGGGTCCGGGCGCCATGCGGCGCGTGGCGTGGGCCTCCGCTAGGCGATCTCTCCGCAGGAGGAGCCCCCTGGGATGCGCACAGTCAGGTATGGGGGTGTCGGGGCACGAACAGCACCCCAACAAACTCCCCGTGCCCCGGCAGCCGCCCCCCGTGGGGCCCAGGACTCCTCCGGACTGAAGGCCTCCACAGCGCCCACAGACCAGATGGCGGGCGGGAGCGTCCTGCTAGGCCCTCCGCTCCATCGCAGGCCGATCGCAGCTGCGGATGACCCGGCAGGGTGCCGGGATTGAACGGGGGACTGGAGAAACGATGGGGGGGTCTCCGATCGCACCCCCGAGCCGCTAAAACCGCTGAAATACAAGCGGACGGCCTCCGGAGGACGGAGCTAACGCAGCACACGTCCTACTCCATCGAGGTTCGTTTTTAAGAGCGATTCGTGCCACACCTCCGGTCCACAGGAGCGTTAGTAATATGGAGTTGATTGTTTTAAAGTATTATACAGGTATTTGGTATGGTGTATTGTGGAGGGCATACAAGAAGCGAGGGAGTGCCATCATCTTAAAAAGCACAGCTCTCCCTGAGAGTGTTAGTGGGAGCGATTTCCAATGCTGTACATCTGTTTTTAGCCTCTTTAAGGGCGGGAGGAGATTCATTTTATAGGCTAGGGAGGTGTTGGTCGTGGCGAATATCCCCAGGTATTTAAACCCATCTGCCACCACCCGGATCTCACAGTTTTGAGGCATCGTAGGCGGGGCGCCACTTAGTATATACATTAGTGATTTCGTCCAGTTGATCGTATACCCAGACACGCGGCCAAAGCTGTCAAGTATGTTTATTACTCTGGCTAGAGAGTGTTTAGGATCTGCCAGATATAAAGTTATGTCGTCTACATAAATCGATATCCTGTACTCCCACTGATCCAACCATCGGAGGCCTCGCAGCAGGGGGTCCATTCGTATCTAGGTGGCTAAGGGTTCCAACACCATGGCAAAAAGGAGGGGGGATAGCAGGCATCCCTGGCGGGTGCCGCACTGTAGTGGGAAGGCGCACAAGGTCTCCCCATTGACTGCAACCTGAGCCAGGGGTTCGGAGTAGAGAAGCCGACCCAGCTGAGGACTGTTGGTCCAAAATTGAATTTTGCCAGCACTTCTAAGAGATATGGCCACTCAACCGTGTCGAACGCCATACGGGTATCCAATGAAAGAATGACAGTGTCTTCCTGTATTTGTTTTGCTCTGCTAATTACTCCATGTAGTCTTCTTAGATTTCGCGCCGTGTTTCTTCCTGGCATATACCCTGATTGATCTGGGTGTATTAGCCTACTGATTACTTGTATTAGTCAGGATGCCAATAGTTTAGCTAAAATCAGCATTTAGGAGTGAGATGGGTCTATGAGAGGCACAATCTCCTGGGGACTTCCCTCTTTTATGTATGGTGATAATTGTGGCCATTTCTTGATCCCTAGAAAGTACCCCTCCCTCCCTGCATTCTTCAAACATCTTTAATAAATGTGGGGCCAATTTTGAAGTGCTGAGCTTGTATAATTCTATTGACAACCCGTTTGGTCCTGACGCCTTGCCTGTTTTCAACTCTCTGATTGCCTGCAGTATCTCCTCTTGAGTTAAGTCTTTTTCGAGGAGGGATCTCTCATCATCTGTAAGTATCCGGAGTGGGATATCTTTTAAGAATTCACTACAATCTTCCGGCAAAGCTTGTGTGGAGGGCGAGTAAAGTCTCTCATAGTAGGAAGCAAATGTTTCTGCTATTTCGATTCTTTCGGTTGTGAGCTTGTCCTCGTCTAAGTGTAGTTGATGTACCCAGTTGTTGGCCTTTTCTTTTTTGTCTAGCCATGCCAGTAGCTTGCTGGCTTTGTCTCCAGTCTCGTAGATATGGTGCATAGCCTCCCTGTGTTTCGTCTTGGCTTCTTCCATCACAAGTCCGCGATATTCCTGCCTCTTGCGCGTCAACCTGTGGGTTACCTCCGAGTTATCTGCTTGTGTGAGCTGCTCCTCTAGTTGCTCTATGTCTTTTTCTATGGCTTCTATTTGAGCTCGCTTGTCTCGTTTGTGGCCCACTACCAGTGAGACTCCCTGCCCCCTAATGGCAGTTTTGTATGCCTCCCATAGCGTTGTGGAGGAGTCTACTGAGGCACCATTTTCTGTGAAGTATTGCTCAGTAGACACTTTAAGTGCTTTTTTAAAGGTAGGATCTTTGAGATATCAGGGGTTGAGCCTCATGTCAAGATGCTTCCTTGTGGGGGTTCCGTCGTATACTACCCATGGAGGTGTGTGATCTGATATGCCACTGGGCAGGTGTCGGATCTCTCGGATACACGACATGTCTTGGGTCAGGGTCAGAAAGTAATCTATTCTGGAGAGGGATCTGTGTGCCCCAGAGTGGAAAGTAAATTGTTGTCTCACAGGGTTGTGGGATCTCCAAACATCAGTAAGACTCATCCCAGTCATGAAGTCTCCTAGCAAGGAATGGTTCGCTGTGGCTTGTCTAAGTGGCCATAAGTCAATTGTGTCATCAAGAGTGAGGTTAAAGTCCCCCCCATGCATAGTGCTACATCAGGGAGGGTGAAGAGTACCTCGCTCAGCTCTGTCATTGTGGCTGCCTGTAGTTTAGGCAGACTATATATGCTGATGATGTTGATGGGCGTACCCTCCCAGGAGCCCGATACTTCTACATAGCAGCCCTGCTAGTCTATTGGAGAGGAGTTTACTTGGAATGCCAGAGTTTTCCTGACCAATATTCCCACCCTGCGGGACCCGGATGTGTGGCTTGCATGTGGCAGCACTTTATTTCCTCGTCTATCTAGTGCTTTGCTGTTTGAGTCAGTCATGTGTGTCTCGTGAAGAAGGACGACATTGGGGGTGTGACGTTTTAGGTATTGAAGTACTATTCCCCTTTTAATTTTGTCCCCAAGGCCATTGACGTTCCACGACAGTAGTGGCAGCCTAGCTTTCTCAATTGGTCCTAATAGCGAATGTTCCTGTGCATAGCACATTTGCTGTGTCGGTTCATCCATTATTGTAGATTAGCTGTTTCACACTTTTAATCCGAGTCCTCTGAGGCGGGCTGTGTGGGTGTGAGGTGTGTGTTCTTTGTGTGGTGTGTCTCATGTAGTAAACAAAACAATACAGTGAACTATAACTAGTTCCCAACATTGTCCCCCCTCCCTGCTTCCCTGCAAAGTGAGCTCCAAACTGCCCACCACCCAATATGCAGAGCGCTTCCACCCCCTGTATAACATTCACACTAACTTTGTAGAGGGGAGAGGCAGCCTCCATCCCCCCGTCCAATCTTTATAAGTTTCATGTTGTGTTGTCCACCTTGTTTTATTTTCTGCCTGATGTAAGATTCCAGCCTTCGTTCAGGTTTCAACTAGTTGAGGGGACCCACACCGGTTACTCTGCTCATCTGCCAGGTGCCAATGTCCACCATTCTCACCCTCTCGCCTCTGTCTATCGCGCCATTCTCTTGCTTTAGGGCCCGAAGCCGCTCTCCAGCCTTCCAGCCACTCCCAGGCCGCTTCCGCAGAGTCGAAAAACCACGTCCTTCCCTCAGCTATGACCCTCAGCCGGGCTGGGAAAAGCATGGAGTAGCTAATATTTTTTTCTCTCATGGCTTTTTTGACCTCTAGAAAGGAGCGACTCATTTTTTGGACTTTGAGAGTGAAGTCGGATAAGAACGTGACTGTTGCAATCTCATATTGTATTGGCGGGGCACTTCGGGCTGCTTGTAAAATCATGTTGCGATCTCAGAAATTGAAGAGTCGTGCTATGATTGGGCGAGGGGGGGCCCCCAGCCGTTGGCGTGGTCCGGGCACCCTGTGTGCCCTTACAACTGAAAAAACTTTAGACAGACCACGGGGTTGCAGTTGCTTAAATATTAAATCCTCCACAAAGAGATCTGCAGCTGGGCCCTCCACGTTTTCGGGCACACCAAGGATACGGATGTTATTAAGCCTTGAGCAGCCCTCAGCATCCTCAATTCGGGCTTCGAGGTCTGACATGGTCTTTTTTAACTCAGTCACTTGTGTCTTGAGTGAGGTAGTTTCCGTTTCTAGAATCTCCGTTTTGGTTTAAATGTCTTTAACTTTGGCCCCTACATTTCTCAGATCCGCCCTCAATAATGTAAGTTCTGAGTTTATGATGTTGATTTTTCTCTCTAGCGCCGAGCACACTCCCTGTATAGCTGCCATTACGTCTCCCAGCATAGGTATTTACTCAGCCATGGGGCCGATCGCAGCTTGCAGTGGCGGATCAGTTGCATCGCCCTGGATCTGTATCTCTTTAGGGACTGTGTATTTGTCCAGTTTCGTCTGGTGTCCTGCCTTGAGTCCTTTCCCACCCTCATGGTGGGTTCAGATTTCTGCCTCCCGTCTTCCACTCTCTCCACTGTCTCTGTTCGCGGGGGTGTGGAAGTTATGGACAGGGGGTATAACCTACTTGCTAACACCTGCCCTGGGTCACTTATCCCCTCCACGGCCTGTTGGTTTTTGGGTAAGCTGTCCCTGGTTCGCATTGGTTGGTATCAGTTCTTCGGCTCATGTGGGTGCTGCTTACTTCTTTGTCAGTTTTCCTTTTCTCTCTCCCTTCTGAGCGCTTAATGGCCACCGCGTGTGTCTTGGCTGCTTGTTTAGTTTAGATGTGATCTTTGTTTTTGACGATCTGCTGGGGTGCTCTGGACCTGGCATTTTGTAAAGCTATCGCACCGATCATTTTCTTACTGCTGCCCAACTGAGGTGACAAGTCCCTCGCAGGTCAGCATGCAGGCAGTTATAATGCCCCCTTTGGGAGACGCACAAGCCCCGGGTGGGGGGCACCGGTGCTGGCCCCAGGCCACTCCCATCCCGCACCTTAGTTATGCGGTGTCTGCCTCCTCCTCCCGGCGTTTCTTGTTCTTTCCCATCGCCTTCCAGTGCGAGGGTGCGGGGGAATGGAGCCCAGCCCTGCTGTCCACGCACTTCCTCTCCCCCACAGGCCCTCACCTCACAGCCTCCGCTGTCATTCTGGCCGAAGGCAGGGGCGTCAATCCACTTGCTGCTGGGTCCGCTCCCAGGCCAAACCTCGGTCGCCGCGGTCCCCGACACCCAGCGCCGAGTGCAGTCATCTGTTTGCTGGCACCCCCCTTAAGGCCCATGGGTTGTCCGTGCTGTTGTCTGGTGTTCCCACGGTCAGGAGCAGTCTCACTCCCAGGCCCACGGTGCTGCGCGCTTCCCGCCAGCGCCCGGGCCGCTATTTTCAAATCCGCTGCGAGTTCAGTCTCGCGGTCGATGACAGATCCTCCCGGCTTCAGGTTAGTGGACTGGATTATGGAATGGTTGCTAGAAAAGGATGAATGTGCCGATTGATAAGAGATTTATCGGATGGGGCTCGGAGCCGCTTCATAAAGCGGCCATCTTGCTCGGTGGTCGGTCACGCCCCCAGACTACTAGTTTTATAACGAATATGCTAAAAGGGTTTGAGTGCCTGGCTCTTTCACAGTTATCCACATGAGCATGTAGATGGTAAGGCGGCCTGCTGGAGGCAACAGGTCCCCATTATCCATCACAGATGGAGAGATTGGACTCTGGGATGCTTACACCACGTATTAAAATATATAGAAGAAAAATATTTAGTGACTCTGTGTTCATTATGAGTACGATGTCACAGTTCTCATGGGCTAGGACTGACCACTGCATGGTGCTCGAATGCACTCATAGCCGCTACAATTGAAATGTGAAATGTATTTATTTTATTTATTAGCACTGTCAGTTAAAAACAGCTGTGCAATTAATACACTGAATAAAAATAACTAATAAGATAAATAAAATACAAAAGGGCATAAAGCTCAATAATGTCAAAAGACATCAAAAACACCAAAAAGAAAAGTGAATTAAATGCTGTTTTACTGAAAAAGTGGTCACCATGGAAAAAAAGTGCACTAAATGCAGTACTGAAACAAGCATTAAAAATGCAATAGGTCTCGCCTTTGATTAAGTTAAAGCCATTTGCTTTGCTAATGGTATTGTATAGCAAAGCAAATGGCTTTAACTTAATAAAAGGCGAGACCTATTGCATTTTCAATGCTTGTTCTGTTCAGGGGAATTTGTGGTGATTCCGAGGTAATTGCAGCTCAGAGCCAGGGAGAGGCAATTAGCCCAGATTACAGGTGTTCAACAGGCGATCCTGGACTCGTTTGTGAAAAGATAAAATGCGTTAACACTCAATTAATCCCTCAGAACCCGGGTGATAGGAGGCGAAGGAAAGTTGCAGTTTAAGGCAATTAAACAAACAAGGCCGAGCGGCTGGATTCGAGCTCCCCAGAAGGGGGAGAGGGGCTGTTGGCTTCTATGCCTGACTTTGAACTGTTTCACCAAAAAGTGCCGTACAATATCACACTGTTGCCCTAAGCCCCAGTAACTGCACCCTCAGTTCAGTCTGCTTATTTGTGAGGGGCGTAGAAAACACCCGCTCCGATACAAACGTTGGCACACCTCGGGTTTCGTATTTTTAGTAAAGTAAATGTATTTGAAGTAGCTGACGTAGCAAAAAGTGACTGTTAAAGGTATAACTGGCTTCAGGAATGTGTGCGGATTTGCCTCAGCAATTCACACACACACACTCAGACCTCTGTCTTTACACCCCCACACACATTGATATAAAATACATTCCGCTCTACACATACGTGCACACACACACATCTGTACCCCCACACAAATACACGCACACCGCACATCCCCACATATATACAAGAAGTACACGTGTCTCTCTAAACACACACGCACGTGCGCAGGCACACACGTCTCTAGGACACCACACACACACGCTCGCGCGCGCACACACACACACACGTGTCCCGGCTATGTGGTCTGCCTTCAGTGCAGATCGCTAGAGAGCACATTTTGTGTTTAAAAGCACCCCCGCCCATTTCTTCTCGGTGTTCATTACGGTAACATGCCACCTCGTCTGTCCTCCGGCCGCATCAAAGGCAGGGAACCCCTTTTCTGCTTCTTCCTTCAGTAAAAGCTGTGTGCGTGGGGAGGGGGCATAGGGGCAGGGGTTCTGGTTTCTGTAAATTGCAACAAAGGAACAAAAAAAAAGGCTGCAAGCGGTGCCAAGTGTATCACTCCGACGGGGGGTGAGGGGCATCAAAGTAAATGTTTTCCCCCTTACACTACAAGTCGTTGAAAGAGGAGGCACTCATGTGGCCAGAAGGGGCGCCCTGCCAGTGCATCTGCACCCTTTTAAATTCGAAATATGTTTTCATGCCCCCAATAAACACGCGCAGACTCCAGGCGAAACCATCATCGCCCGGAGCAAAATAAAACAAGACTTTTGAATAGAGGGAAAAAAGAAAGAGGCACAGGCACAAAACAAACAATGGCGGCCGTAGTTTGTTTTTCTCACAGTGGCGGCCGTAGTTTTTTTTTCCTCACAGCCGGCGCCCACTTTTATAGAAGCACTGAAGCCACCGTTTTTGAAAAAGAATAATAATACATACCTGCAGCGCTTTATAAAAGCGGGCGCCGGCTGTGGGAAAATAAATCTGCGCCCGCCATTGTTGCTAATTAAGGGCTGCGTGCCCGCGGTGCTTTATAAAAGCGGGCCCCTGCTGTGAAAAAAGAAAAAAAACTGCTGCCACCATTGTTTATATTGCGCCCACCCCCGCCCGCGTCGTTGTTCGTATGGAAGCGGGTCCCTTGCAGGAAAGCATGTACCGCGTGCAACAGGAGAAAGTCATTTTAAAAAACAGCAAATCTCCCCTGTTGCAGCAAGCAGTAATGGGCAGAGAGAGGGCAGGGGGAAAGGGAGGCTGGGTGAAGACAAGCGCTCGACAGTCAGCCGCTGTTTATTTTTGCATCGCGCTTTCACTTTAAAGTTAAAGCGCGATGCAAAAATAAACACGCGGCGCCCTGTCTCCTTTTGAGACGGCCCATCCGGACTGGATCGCAGGGCTTGTTTACATAACACGCCTCTTGCGATAAGAAACTGCTTCACGACAGAAGGAAAGCAGGTAAGCCAGTCCGGGTGGGCCGGACAAAAAAGCGAAAAGGAGGCACCCCAGAAAGCTTATTTCCAATGGCAGCCCACCGTTTACCATAAACGGTGACGCAAGCCAATGGAAATGAGGGGCGGGGCTTGAAGCCCTTTTCTCAAACTCCTCATCTACAATAAATCTCGCCGAGCGAGCTTCGCATGTGCGAAGCAACGCTAGGCGAGACCTAAAAAGGTAAAGGGTATTGCTATGAAGGGCTTCTAAAACTGTCCGCTTTGCCGACCCCTGTTGAAATCGGATTTAAAAAAAAACATTTTTATTAGGTTTTCAGTCAATTGCATCACACGGGCCACAGCACTGCACGTAGTACATAGGCCAGCACCAGAGCAAGGATAAAGCAAGCAACATGAGTTCCAAGCTTGCAAGTCAACATTGTAACTGCCAACAGGCTGTAGCTTATGAGATACAACATTTCACAACAATGTATAACCTAAACACTCATAACAAAGGAGAGCTCTGAGTAAGTGCAGAGAGTACGGTAAACTGAAGGAATACAACAACGAAGACAGGAGCAAGAGTCATGGGATAAACCACATTGGCAGTGAGCATGGGGGGAAATGGAGAGGAAGCTAGGATAATGGACAAAGGCGCAGGAGGGAGGCACCAGGACTACCATAGTATTATGTATGGGTACTGAGCAGTCACAGATTGTGCACCCAAGCAAATACAAACATAGAGAACAGTCAGCAGATTCCCCCTGAGCCCAACAGACTACTTAATGTTAGGTCAGCCCAAGGAGGCGGGGGACGCACAATGGGGCGTGAATGGATTTAGGGGCACAACCAGGAAGGCTCAGCACAGCAGGAAGCGGCTGTCAACGAATGGCTAACAAGAGGCAAATCAGGGGGGTCTAGTGTCGTCTTTCATAACTCCCCGCATTTCAACCCACATTTGATCACATGCACTGAGAGTATGCACAAGTACATTTTAGCCATTGAAGAGGGAACGTGCGATAAATCATTAGAGGCTAATGGCTGTGGTGCAACTAGCAGAAAAATTACAAGCATTCACCGTTTTCATGCAGATAAGGTGCTCAGACGTCCATTTTCCAGATTCGATATTTGGCTGGATAGTCCAGGTATTTTTTTTAGCTCTGTCCCAGTTTCCCAACTGAATTCAGAATTCAAACGTGTCCTGGTTTTAGAAAGTAAGTAGGTGACCTTCTTTTTATTGTAACATTTATATAGTGCTTATTACTCTTATGTGAGGCGCTTAAGTGCTCGCCTACAAGGGTAGCAGTGGTTCCATGTCGTGCATTATGATCGCTGATGTACTGTTATTGTGTTATGGGATGTAGAGCTTAGTGTGATAGAGGAAGAAGTGTGAGAGATAGGTGCTCAGTTTATGGTGTTCAGTAAACTGTCAGCTTTGATCAGCTCTGTAGGTCCCTTTACTGTATTTCTTATGATCACACTCTACTAAGCTTAAAAGCACACAGGGTTGTCCATTCTGAGATTTCTTTTTATATTTATGGTCCTGAGCAGGAATAGGTTGGAAGGAAACATGGTCAGGACAACTGGTGGGATGGACTTCATTAATAAGCAGCTTCTTACAATCAACTGCCTGACCGCTGAGTGCTACAGTATTGATGTAATGTGGGCCAGGTAGGGTTATGTATAAATTTACATTACTACATAATACCCAGGCTGGACAAAGGTCAGCCTTTCATAACTTACCTGGACATAGAAAGTTGTTAGAGTATTTGCCAGCACGGGGAGAGTGGGCTGGTTTGACATTTGTTGGTGATGCATGTTAATTTTTGAAATATTTTACTTGGATGACTACCAGGTCCTCTCCAATTGTGGTAAATACGATTTTTGTTGGTTATGCCATATTCAGGTGGGATGACTTTGTGGAGTGTAGGTGAGAACTCTTCGCCGAGCCACGTTTCTATAATGGAGGTGAGATCTGACGTGGTTTCTGAGAGCAGATTAAATATGATGAATCTGTTTTTGTTTATGGACCTTGTGTTGAAAAGAGGGCATTTTAACTCTTTTGTCTCTGTTCTCTTGCCATGATAGTGCTTTGAATTACTGTGGCCTACTATAGGAGGAGGAGCATAGGGGATGTGGGTGGGGGCGTTTTGGTTAGGTTGTCCTGCTGTTACCTGAGATGGAAGTGAAAATTTGGTTGTTGGGTTAGAGAATTCTTAGATTTGAAAGGTGGGTGCTTTTTGTGGGAGAAGGCAGTGCAGTAGCTGCTGAGTTGCATGTTGACTTTAATGGGGTGCGGAGGAGTCAGGGGAGAAGGAACGATCTGGGAACCTACTGACCTTCCATTTGAGCTTTCCCATAATTTTTTACTTCCTCCTGGGAAGTGACTTTGTGTGAGTCTGCTCTTTGTATTGAGTTTTTTGAGTAAGTGGTTGTCCTTAGATATGTTGTGTTATTTAGGTGTGGGTGGTTAGATTCCTTGTGGATGAAGCTAGGTGGGTAGCATAAGTGCTGGTGTGAGGTCAAATCCTGGCGCGGTACTGGCTATTAGATCTGGGACTGATTAATCATGTCCTGTGGGGATGGTAGTGGGTAGATCTGGGTGCTGCTTACCTCAGACCAGCGAGATACTGGACTGAAGGTGAGTTTTCTCCTTGTGACAATGGAGGTGAGTTGCACCTGGACTGACTTCGTGACTATTTGTAGCCAAGTGCTCAGTGGTTGGGTGTGATAGTAGTTATTTTCATCTTGGATTTGTAGATGAGGGTGTGTGTGTAAGAGTACTTGTCCCTAGGAGGTAGTTGCCCATATTGTCTGCACTGGTGAGTGGTTGTATATCTGGAGGTTTGAAAGAAGAGAGGCAGAGTTTGTAGTCCTAGGCCCTTTCCAAGGTATAACAGGCCCAAACAGGCAGCAGCCTTAACCTATTAGCCTTTAACTGGATGCCCTAAAGGTTCTGTTTAAAAGCATGGAAATTCCTAGTGGTCAGGTGACCTGGATCAATGAGACGATAACCCCTGCACCAATGGGAACTCTAGCCCTAGTAGGTGACTTGTGGCCAATGGAAACCCTAACCCTAGTAGTAGCCTTGCCTTAACTCAAGACCTGCTTGGAAGGGGAAGGTAAGTCCCAATCGGGTGACTGTGGGCCCTGCCCCACCACTCGGTCTCCAGGTGGTGTGCAAAGGCAGATGCTTCTTTGGCCTGCCCTGTTCCCTTCCCTTGGAAACAGACAGGACTCCATGCACTCTCAGCATTAAATCTAACCAATGGCATTCGCTCAGTCTAGCATTCCAGCCCTGGGTTGCTTGTGTTCTGGTTCAGCTATGGCCTGGCTAGGCAGTTCGGGATGGACTGTTCCCACGAGGGACAGGGACAAGACTGATTTGTATATGGCTAGGTCCTATCTGAGGTGGCAAGGTGAGCAAAAAAACAATGGGGTGGAGTGCTACCCCGAGCCATTGCCAGTGGTTAGACTTATTGCATGTAGCCCCCATCACCTTATGTGTTCTTCATGTATTACCCTAAGTGGCATGGGCATGCCCAGACGTAGGTCCCATGCTCACTGTGTCACTGGAACCAAGCTGTACCTGGCTGATGAGCCCATAACTATGGTGGCCCTGGATTGCTTGTGTTCCAGTGCAGGGAGGATCTAGCTTGGCAGTTCAGACAGGACTGTTCCTATGAGGAGCAGGGTCAAGACTGATTTGCAAATGCCTGGGTCCATACTGAGGTGGCATGGAGAGCAAAAGAACGATGTGTTGGAGTGCTACCCTGAGCTATTGCCAGTGATTAGACATCCCATCACCTTTTGTGTGTTCGATTTCAAAAGAAGTGACATCACAAGACCTTTTACCTAGTGACATCACAGGAAATGACATCAGGTGACCTAGGACGCCCCACCCCCTCCAAATGACCACACAGGAAGTAATATTACATGACATTTGGTTATAAGGTTAACTACTCTAACTCTATGGTTTACGTGGACAGAGTAAGTGGCAGAGGGGTTGGTGTTGCTTTTGTTTTTAAGAATAGTCTTAAGTGCGCAGGTGCTGAGGCCCTATGGTACTATATCTCCATCTCAGCACAGCCATCCCTTCCAAGGGCCTTGGCCTATTGGCTCCCAGAGTGCCCAGGTGACTTTCTTAAGTCTCTGGATGACGCTATTGCGAATCATCTAATGCAGTTATCGAATTTCACTCCTCTCAGGGACCATAATATACATATTGATAATCCTTTAGATGTGCAAGCGACTTCTTTGCTGGAAAAGCTGTCATCCCTAAATTTGAGTCAATTTGTTAATTGTCCAACTCATCAGGTGGAGCACATTCTTGACCTCATTTTTTTCAAATAGGGTAGCTATAGTTCGAAAAATAGGAGCTATTCAATGGCCACTCTCTAGCCTATTTTTCTTCAGACATGAATATGGCCCTTATGGAAAGAGATGCTTGAATCACCCCTAGATATTATAGGGGACGGGCGAAGGCAAAGGTTTCTAAAATGGAGTCACTGTTAAAAAGTTTGAAGCCCATATTAACTGAAGACGTGGAGGCTTATACCGTAGCCTCGATACGTGGCTTTAAGAGATGGCAAACAAGATGGCCCCCAAAAAATGTCACGGACAAGTGCCTCTTGGGTTTCTTCAGAACTGGCAGCAATAAGGAAATGCTGTGAACATTTGGAAAGGCGGCAAAGACAGCATTATTCGCAGGAGGATAAGGAGATCTATAGGCTGACATTGAAGCATTATCACGCATTGTTAAGACTGGCTCAAACCACCTTTTTCTCGAAATGAGTACTTTCTGCAGGAAATAGCCCAAGTGAAGTCTTCAATACAGTTAAGTTTTTTCGCCATCCTACGTCCCTCTCACAGCCTATTACAGCGTTGGACACATTGTGTAAGGATCTCTCTGATTTTTTTGAGTAGAAGACTGTCAAAATTGTGACCAATCTAAAACTAAACAGGGCTCTATATGACACTGAGATTACATCTACAGGTAACATGCGGGCGGTTACGGATAAGCTGTGTAAATTTGCTCAGAACTCTCTCCAGGAGTCTGAACAAGCCATTCTGACATGCAAGTGTGGGTCACAAAAGGATCATTGTCCTCCCCAGCTTCTGGCTGCTGTGGTTAAATCCATTACCTCATTTTTAACTATTCAATTTTTCAGTTCTATCAGCTAAGGTCCTGTCTTGCTGGAAAGTAGAAAGGCTGATACCCCTGTTAAAAAAGTCATTGACTGACAGAACGCAATTGGCCAATTTTAGGCCTATTTTGAAATTTCCTGCTGCCTCTAAGATGCTTGAAAAGCTAATTAATGCAGAGCTATCCTCTTACTTAGAACAGCATAAACCTCTTCACCCTTGGGAATCTGGGTTTAGACCATGGCACAGCACGGAGATCTTGTTTTTTTGTCAGCAGCATTCAATACTATTTCCTACACAATCCTGTTACAGCATCTAGAGGACATTGGGGTAGTTGACACGTCTCTGGCATGGTTCCACTAATTTCTGAAGAATCGCAGTCAAACAGTTTGGTTGGGCCCATATTCCTCGGGCCAAAAACGCTTAAATTCGGTGTGTAACAGGGCCCCGCCTTGAGACCTATTCTTTTCAATATCTATCTATATGGCAAACACCTGACTGGGGATACGACAGCCGTAATACGGCGTTTTGCGCCGGCAATAGAGGGGCATATCATAGCCCTCGTCGCCATATGTAAATGTCAAGACCTGCATATGAACCTTTGTATCTTACAAGCCTACGCCAATTATATGAAGCAGCGACAGAGCATTTAATTATTGGAAGGATACATGCTGAACTTACCCTTCCGTTAGCTACTTTTTTCTATCGACTATTTGATTGACTGGAGATTGACGCAAAACACATGGTCCCCCATTACCTCTACGCAAATATACGGGTTTTTTTCACATATGGGAGAATTCTCTATTATTTGGACCAACGTTTTTTGGACATATAAGCCTTGAAGAAATTACAATCGTAACGAAACACGTGTCGGCTGTTTCCATCGTTGACAACAGATAGGCTATATGAATAGGACCTCCATGGGACAACTAGCGAAAGCAACACTTGTAGCATCATATTCTTTGTTTTTGGATTGCACTTTAAAACATTAGGTCTCCACAATTGGAATGGAATATTGTTAAATGTCATTAAATTGAATTTTGTATAAATGTATTTGTTGGATTACTTGCCTGTGAGTTGTCACAGTGTTCAATCATAAACTGGCTACACTATTTAAAATAGTGACATAAAAACTTGAGGAGTGCCGAGGTAAATTTGTTTTGTTACTACAAAATGTTATTGACATAGCTACATGTGGAGGTCTACGGCTATGCCTTTCCCATCTTTCGTGTGTAGATATTTCCGCCCCGACTGCTCCCTTTCAATACGCTTTTTCTAAACTTTCTGAAATGGAACTAAGTGCACGACCTCTGAAACACTGGTCATTTGTTTTGTTTTCTAATAGCTACTGTGTATTAAACATCTGTGGAGGATACCAGTGAAGTCATTGCTCTGTCAGTGAGTGCCTTTAATGCAGTCCTTCTGTGCCCCTGGCCACTGTTAACATTTCAGTCCTACTTCTGTGTCTGAGATATGTATTGGTATTTTGCTTTTGGAAAATGTGATAATCCTGTGCATAGATGTGCAGATTGCTTCTCTGGACAATTGTACAAATGGGCTCTCTGTCTACTGCTTCTCTGCGCCTGTGCGAAGCCATTTGAAATGTTTTTACTGTTTGTTTCAACCACTTCTACTCCGATATAGTTATGTGCATTCTCTATCCTTTAGTAGAAAAGGAATTTTGTTAAAGGGGACTCCTGAGTCTCACCCATTCATTCTAGCAGTGCCCTTTCGTTGACGTTCTGAGCTGCCTATTACATGCATGATTATACTTGGCACAGGGTGACTCAGTGTTTCTATTATGCAATGTTTTCCTTGGAAACAGAAGTATCTTTTGCGCTGAGTCATAATGTTATCTACTCACTGACATTCATACATTTCTAAATACTGTATGGCATGCTCACTACTATTATCTGGTCACCAGAGGGGTGTGTTCTTGCTTGCAGAACCTCATCAATCAATCAATCAATCTGGATTTGTAGAGCGCAGCCAATCACCAGTGAGGGTATCCAGGCACTGGACGTCTCAGAGATCAGACATCTCACTGCCCTCTCTCTGATATCACAAAGGACTCACGTCAAGCAAAGTAAACGTTTGCCCGAACAGGAGTGTAGCTATCAATGGTGCATTAGACGCATGAGCATGGTCTTGGAGTGTGATGGAGTCGCTGCACCTGCCTCTTCAGTCACAACTGCCCCTTAACCATACCTTTCTAGGTCTGCCTCAACAAAACATCTGTCGCCAGACATTATGTGCTCAGTAGAAAATAGCTTTAAGAAGTACTATTAAGAGGGAGGGTTTAGCTCCGCCCAAATGTTGATTTTCTTAAGTATCAGAATTTGATTGGATAGATTTTGTGTGCTTACACGGAAAAAGAGTGCGTATATTGCACTTTTGGCCTTGTGATAAAGCTTATGCTCAATACAGCAGGACTGAGATGGCAACAAGCCATTGATCAAGGTTATATGCCTCATCTGTTTGTTATAAACGATTACATCAAAGGCAGTAGAGCTGACTTTTTTATTGTGAAAAACATACATTAAAGACAATAGACCTTTAAGGGTAGATTATCATTACATTGAGTTAAAGCCTGTAGACAATTATTTTGTTACATAGATTCTCAGATCTTACTAAAGTAGGCCAGGCTTTTGATGTTGGTTACCACCTGTGTCAAATCCTAGTTGTAGATTTCCACTTTTAGAATCCTTGTTATGTAGTTTAGGAGGTTTTGTACATTGATTTGTCAGCTGTATTTTTGCACATACCTTTATTTTATGACTGTATACCAATCATTGCTTTATTGCAAAGTTTTAACTCAATACAGTAGGCCTGTTTTTTTTGGTGACAAGCAAATGATAAATGGTATATGCTGGTTTGGTTTATTGGGAAAAGTTATTTCATATGCCATACAACTCTTCACAGGGCACTACAAATTAACCATCCTTAACTCAGCTCCATCTCCTCTTACTTGTTGACCTTCTGCTTGTCTTTGACCATGTACAGCACTCCGCTGCCTTCTGGCTAGGTGTACCTATACGCATAGGTATACACACATACATACATAGGTCTGATCTGTTTATTATGAAAAGCTATGGCAATGGTGGTAGGCCTGACTTACTTATTGCTAAGTGCATTTATTAATGCCAGAAGGCGTTTACAGGTGAATTATACTTATACTGTTGAAACCTGAAAATTGGTGTTTTGTTACATGGAATCGCACAGATGAATTTAGTAAACAAGGTTTTGGTGTTGGTTACTTCTCGGGCAAACACTTGAGGGTAGAAGATTTTCACTGTGAGAATCCTTGTTACGCCCTCTTAAGCAGGCTTGTATATTTTTTTACACATATTTATAATTTTATGACTGTACACTTTGGGCGATGTTGGACACCGTTGCAGTCTCCTGACTGACCGACCTCCGGTCGGCATCTCCACACTGCGATTACAATGCGATCGCACATGGTCGTAAACCGGCCGTAGCACAAGCTCCCATAGACAAATGGGAAAATCTGTTCCTCCCTGCACTGCGTGGTGGGCACCACAACTGGAGGCCACACAGTGAAGGGGGCCCTGCTGGGGGCCCCCAATGTTGCTTTCCGACAGGCTTTCCATGTTGGAAAGTCCGACATGGAAAGCCTGTTGGAAACCAACATCGTATTCCCTACGGTGGAAATGCTGTCCATAGGGATTACGGGCAGGCCACCGACTGGCCGACGGGCTCCTTGAGCCTGCTGGAATCAAGCCGAAATGACCGGAAGGTTTCACTTTCGACCTCCCTCCTGTGAATCGTAATGCGGCGGTCGAAACTTTCCAACTCTCATCGTAATTAGGCCCTTTATGTTTACCTTGTAGGAATGCCTATGATCAACATAATATGACTGAGATGGTTATAGGGATGAGACAATGATAACTGGTATAGGACTGATTAGTTCATTAGGAAAAGCTGAGTCAGATGCCATAGGATCGATCTGTTTATTATGAAAAATTAAAACAATGGCAGAAGGCTTTATCTATTTATTGTCAAAACCATAAGTTAAAGCATACTGGCCTTCGAGGGTGGATTGCACTATGTTAATGGCTGTACCCAGCAGTTTGTTACATGGAATCTCAGAGATTACTGCGGTAAGGAAGTATTTTGGTATTGGTTATTTTCTCTGACTAACCTTGGGGGTAGAAGGTGTGCACTAGGATAGTTCTCGCTAGATCATCTTAGGCGGGCCTGAGAGTTGGAGCTGTCTGCCAGGACCTTGTAATAAAACAAAACACGTAATAAGTTTCATTCATATCCATTTATGAAGCTCTCGTCTGTCTTTACCAATGCCATTCAAATTCTGCTTCTCCCCATGATAGCATACTTCGTGGGGTATCAGTTAGCCAATTTCTACCACTGTCTGTATTGCCCTGTG
This sequence comes from Calotriton arnoldi, assembly GCA_963921515.1. NCBI lineage: Eukaryota > Metazoa > Chordata > Amphibia > Caudata > Salamandridae > Calotriton > Calotriton arnoldi. The sequence continues at coordinate 463,032 of CAWUFW010010542.1, forward strand.
AGTATTGACATTTTGCAATCTACTTGGGCTGAATCCTTTAATTTTTCACTTTAAAAAAAAATGCTTTCAATGCTTTTCTTTTTTTAAAGTGTACTGTAGCTCCTCTGTGTTGCATCCTATGAAGTCACTATTCCTTTAAAAAAAAATAATTTTGATCATTTTCACATGAGATACAAAATTAGAAAATTAGATGATATACAATCCCATGATTCTTTTAAACTCCCTTCTCCCACTTCCATGTCCTTGAACTATATGCAACATATTCCTCATTGAACACTTTACCATACCATGCAGTGCCTCCATGGTGGTCATAAACAGTACATGTATGTTCGAGGTCCTGATGTTCCACTGAACCAAAATGTTTAGGTGCTCGCAATGAGCGTGGGCATTTCAAGTTTGATGCAACTGCTTGCAGGTATTTCTTCAAGGGTTGTCAAACAGTTACAAAAGTATTATGTTTATCTCTCAATTTATAAGAAAGCCTTTCCATAGCAGGATCATTCCAAAGTCTACAGGACCACACCTGCACATCTAGGCTTTTTGAGTTCTTCCACAGTAACTCTCTCTTGTTGCCAAAAGAATGTGGGTCATGACAGTCCACTCACCTTTCCTCAAACTCTTCCACCCCCCAGGTCGAATGCCCAGCCCCCTTTATGTGGCTCAGGATCTCCTTTCAAAAGGTTGCGATCAAAGGGCACGACCACCAGATACATAGAGGAGGAACCCCCTGCATCTGCGCCAGCACCTCCCATTCAGGTGTTGATCGAATTTCTTTAGTTTGTCTGGTGTCAGATACCAGCCCTACATAATTTTATAGCATGTCTCCCTCCCTTGAACACACCCACCAGCTTTTTGCGATTTCGAGAATCGTGCAATTACTGCAAATGTGACCAAGGTGTGCGATGCTGCAAATTCATGCCCGGGTGCCACGAAAAAACAAGTGCTGCTTATTTATGGTTTTATACCCACACTCCCGGACCTGAAAACAGCAATCTTCTCTTGGCATTCACTTGTTGCCGAGACAGCGGTACTGAAAGTTTCACTTTGAGAAGGCAGGCAACCCCACCTAAGGTCTGCCCCTAGTCTAGAAGAGCTATGGATCGAAGCCTTGCAGACAGCGGATGCATCCTAGCATGTGCCTGCCTACCTGGGGCATGAACATGCCTGACGCTCAGCTTGCTTGCAGCCATCCTGCCCCCGAGGAAAATAATATTGTCCGTGGTGGGCGCTTTACTGGGAATGTCAGAAAGAAGACTGTAGCTGAGTGAAGGCTGGATCTCGGACCTTAGTGTCCTCAATTGTTCCCTCTCCTTATCCAACTCGGTAAAATCACTTGGTTTCACTATTGACAAAAACCTAACTCTTAATGACCACATAAAAAACTCGGCTAAAGGAGCCCTTTTCACTCTCCGACATCTCAAGAAAATCAAACCCTTCATTCCATCTAATGACTTCAAATGGGTTGTCCAATCACTAGTCCTCTCGAAAATTGACTATGGTAACGCTATCCTCACCGGAACCCCCAAATTACACCTAGCCCCCCTTAGATCTGTGCTCAACCTAGCTGCCAGGCTCATCACTGACTGTAAACGATTTGACCACATCTCCCCAGCCCTGAAAGCCCTTAATTGGCTACCCGTTGAAGGAAGATGCTTCTATAAGACTGCATGCATTACGCACAAAGCTCTTCACCAACAAACCCAGTTGTACCTTACAAACAAACTCAATAAAGCGGGCAGCTCCCGAACGACGAGAAGCACTAATGCACTCTTCCTCGTCCCCCCGCTGAAAACACCCAATCTTGCTCCTTCGCCGGGAACGCCCTGAACATTTGGAATGCTCTCCCTAGGGACCTACAGTGTAACCCCTCCTACCTCAGCTTTAAAAAAGACCTTAAACTTCACCTTCTCAACAAATACTGGGGTCCTTAACCTCCCCTCTGACCTTACATTCTTCTTCCCCGGCTTTGGTTTTCCTTTTTTTACCTCCTAGCTCTCACCTCTCTCCCCCACCCTTTTTTTTTTTTTTTACATATCACCCTGTTTTTCTCTCACCTTATCCCCCTTTTTTTCTCCACCCCCGTCTCCAACCCTTACCCCCCTGCTCTTCCTATAATCTTTCTCCTTCAATACACTCTTCACTACCCTAATTTGCTCTCACCCACATTACCCTCTTATCAGCCCAGAATTTTTTGTTCCCCCCCTTTTAACTTAATTTGTGAGCTGTACCTGCGTTTTTGTTACCGTGTAAAATTGCTCTTCATGACTGCCTCTACTCATGTAAAGTGTTTTCTTTTGCCCCCTTTTTTTAACTTAATATGTATTATTCTTGCCTGTCTGTGTTTATTCGATGAACAACTGTTTTTCCTGTACCGCTTCTGATCATGTAAAGCGCTCTGATACCCCCGGGTCTAGCCAGCGCTATATAAAACCTTTCAAATAAATAAATAAATAAAGTCCCCTGTTTTTTTTAAAAACACCATTGTTTGCAACAATTGCGAGTAGTTGAGAAATGCAGTAGCATTAAATGCAAAGCAATCAACAGTACTGATTTATTTAAAATAAGTACCGTTATAGAGCATTTACTTTGATTAGTGAAACAGGAATGAAAAGTAAATGCTCTGTAATGGTACTGCTCCATAAACCTAACAGCAGTAATCGTTTATTTACAAAGCAATCCCGATTCAAGGCATTTACCTTTCTTTCCTTTTCTACAAATGCGAAGTAGTTGCTCTGTAGCTGTCCTGCTTATAGATGGTGGAGCCAGCGAATTAATAGGTAGAGGCCAGCCAAGGTTCCGGTGTGACCCTCTGATAAAAGTTCTAAGAAATGTTTTCAAAGTGTATTTCATTAATATTTTGATATTTTCCACTTCAGTACATTAAATAATTTTACTACATTGGGTAACATTTATCAAAAGTGGTATTTTCAGAAACATGACTGAACCCGCCACCCTAACAACGATACCATCAGTGAACAAGAGATTAGTCAGTTGTCATGTGCCCACTACTTCTCGTCTATATTGATATTATAGCTTGGACAACATTATAATCATTCAATTCATATACAAGAGAGGTTTTGGTATAGTGCACATCCCGAACTCATGTTTGATGGTGCTCTCATATCTGTAATGAACATAAATGAGGTTCAGTGAAAGAGTATTTGCCTAAGATCACACAATTTGGTCAAGCATGAAGCTGGAACAGTATTATAGATTATCACAGCAACACACAAGACAGATTTTTACATACTGCGCACATCATGAACATGCATATTTGAAGGTGTTCTCTTATTTGATAATGAACAAAAAAGAAAACTCAGTGAAATAAATCATTTGCCTAGGATCACACAGGTCAAGCAGCAAGCCAAGATTGATCCCTGATTTTTTTCAGGTTCACGCTGTGCAATTCAGCGAGTAGATGGGTATCTCTTTATGACATCCAAGGTTGATGCTTTGTCATTAAATCTTGCAGGATGAGATTAGAACACAGGTCACTGATAACATGTTGTGATTAGGAGAGCATACACCATATTTTGTTCCTGCAGATTCCCATTTTAATTGGACATATCTCTGAAATGTCACTAAAATAAGGTGCTGCAAAAAATGCAGCAAAAACGGAAGTCTGCCGCAAAATTTCCATTCTTGTGCCACAAAATTTTCAAATCCATGCTGCAATATCCTGGTTGGTCTGCTTGAACATTGCCAACTGACTGCGGAATATCTCTCCACAGTCTGAACCATTCTTCTTGTGATACTTCACCCTGTAATGTTGACTTCCACTTCTGCCTGTAAGCCCATTTGTGGTTTACTGGGAGGGTTTTTAAAGCTGCATATAGACCCATATCATACCTTTAGTAGAACCATAAATGGGGAACAATTTTTAAAATTGCCTTAGATCCCTCGACTTATACACAGGACGCATTGCCCAGTATCAAATTTGGAAATATTTGTGGCACTTGTCCTCGAGGAGTTTAAATTCTGTCTGACTTTGGGTAAAGAGTTTATTAATGTTGATCTGTAAAAGATCTCTCAACATGGTACAATCTCTCTTCTCCCATGCAATTAATTGGGACATGTCCGTAGCCTGAGAAAAATCTGTTTTATTCAAAATCGGAGTGAAGGGAGAGGGGAAGGTCATGATCATGGCAGATCTAGAGATGGAGTACCACAGTTCCTTGAGTCATCATATCATGTCTGACACGTAAGCCACTTTTTTGGTCTCGCAATTTTTGGATGGAAGACATAACAAGTCTCAGAGAGGCCTGCCTACATCCATGATGAGCCAATGTTTTTCAGTTTCATGTAGGGTCCATTCAAAGGCTACTCGTAGCAGGACTGCTGTGTGATATGTTTTAATGGCAGGTAAGCCCAGGTTATGCAAGTTTTTAGTACTTTGTAGGACCTTTCTCGCTACTCAGGGTCTGCCTTTCTGCCAAATAAATTGGTGCATTCCTTCTGTAGAATTTGTGTTTTCTGTGCAGGGATTGCTACAGCGAGAGCCTGAAATAGATATAGTAGCCTAGGAAGCACATTCACCTTGATAACCTTCACTCTGCCCATCCATGAAATTAACAAAAGTCTCCATCTATTCAGATTATTCGTCACTTCTCTTATTAGAGAGGGTTTTTTGTCTTATATAGACCTTGCAGTGTTGGGTAATCTGTACATCAAGGTATCTAATAGATTTCTTTGTCCATCTAAATGAGGAGAGGGCCTCTATCGCTGCTCTCACCATCTCCCTGTGTATATCCCATGGCCACTGTTACAAGATGCCCACTGTGTTTAGAAGCATTATGTTGGCCACCTTGGATCCAGTGCTTAATTTGTGCCGGTGGTTTCCGGTGTTCAGGACCGGCACTTATTTCATGGGGTCGGGTCTATACGATTTTTCTCCCCTGGGAAATAGGCCTGGTAATAATTAAAAATAAATTCTTGTTCTCCTTTTGTGGTTCCCTGGTATGTCCTCACAGAAAGGCCCACCCTGGTCCAGCAAATCAGGTCATGTAGACGACTGCGGGTAAAAATGTGGTTTCGGTTGGGAGCAGTGGGATTATTTTCAGTGGCAGAAGCAGCCTTGTGTGATGTTACACGGGAGTGGTTTGTTTAAGCAGCTGGAGTAACGAGATGCCCTCCTAGCCAGGCGCCTGACCTCGCGGTGGAGGGGCCCCATCTCTGGCTACAGCAGAGGTATGTATGTTGGCATGGGTAGGCTTCCTAGGGGGTGCGGCACCTTAGGGCAGTTGACTGATCTCTCCTCCGCTACAATGGAATCGACCATTGGAGCAGAGGGGCGATTCTTGCTGCAGACCCCACCCTCTCCACTGCAGAGCTGCAGAGCGTGACAGGTTTGGAAGGGCAATCCCGGGCAAAGCAGTTCGGGACGTTTGTGTCTCCTCGCACCTCTAGGGAACAGTTTTGCTAATTAAAGCCCTCTAGTGTTTTAGTGGTGTCCAGTTCCAACTCGTGGAGTCCACAGGCGACTCTTTACTATGGCTTAATAGTTTATTGTTTTCGGTTCTTTTCCGTATTGTTGGGGCTACGGAGCTTGGTGCCTCTGCTTTGCCCAAGCACGAGAATTTCCTCTCTTCCTCGGAAAGCCAGTACCCTCCTCTTGGTATCAATACTGCTCCTGTCCCAGGCCTTCACCAACCCTGTGATGGGGTTACCTATGCTTTCTCATGACAACTGAAGGAACCTGTGTCTTTTAGACGCCTGTGTGTATATTTTATTTTTTGGTGCTGCAATAAAGATTTCATGGGCCAATGTACATCTTGTTTGCTTTTTGCTTCCTACAGAATCACGCTTTTCTATGCATATGCACTATTTGGCTAACAACTGTCTGTTGCTACATATGTGATGATGATGTAGCCCAATTTTATTTAGCGGCACTATGTATTTTTATTTACTCCACATGTATCTCCCTGTTAGGAAATAACTTGGATTAAAAGCGCCTGCTGCTGAGTTCCTTGTGTGTGCCAGCAGAATTCAGGCAGCAATAAAAATGTCAAGATAACACTGCGCGCTGGTGATTAAATGTTATGTTCCTGCTGGAGAGAGATCAGAGTTTTGTCTAGTGGTAGTTTTAACTGTAATGCAGACGGTTAATGTGCCTTCTGCAAAGAACGTGTACCATGCAGATTACAGAACTGTATTTATGTGGATAGGTCAGTGTGTTTCTGTTTCTGTCAGAGAGTTCCTTTTGTTATTCGCTGTTCATAAATTACAACTGTAATATAACACAGACGGCAGACTCAGTTGAATTATGTGCTTTATTAGTTCAAAAGTGAGTTTTGAAGCCTCTCTGAATGGAGTTGGATGTCTGACTTCATTTTGAAATAGATGGCAGTGGGATTTTGTGATTTATAGCCTGATCATGTAAAAGAACTATTTGTTTGAAGCATAAGAGCCTGATTCTCCATCAAAGCTTAATCCCAATGGTATAACTGACCCTTTTACCTTTTATCAGGAATACCTATTGTGATACCACAAAACATCTTTTGATGGCATAAAACCTTAACACAGTTAAAGAATCGCTATTTTGTGTATTGGACAGCACAGCTATGCATTGATGAAATCGCCAAGAATGATACAACCCTGTCACCCCTCAACTTTACGTAATTAATTACTGAATATTTAATAAAGCAGAGGTGTACTCTTTTCTTCCTCTCCCTTAGTATCTGCTTTTCTTCCTCCCCTTCACATCTCACTCCTTCCCATTTCTCCATTCTTCCTTCACTTTCTGCCCTACGCCCGCGTTTCGCAGTCTCCCCTCAGTAACTGCTTTTCATTTTTCACCTTCTCATCTTTCCCTTCCACTCTTCTTTCATGCGCTCCCAGCTGTCTGCTCTTCTTCCCTTGCCTTTCTCCTCTTTCCGCATTTCATTCTCCTCATTTTCTACTCCAATCTTGCACTCCCAATCTCTGCTTTCCACACTTCTCTTCACATTCTTTGTCTACTGTATCTATCTTTGCCTTCAGACCGCTCCTCCTTTCTCACTCTCCTTTTTATGTTTTTACTTCTTGCGAATATCTATACATCCACTCCAAGAATCAGTGTTTGATCTCTTAGTGACATTGAGCTGGATAACAACATTTTTAATTTGGTGTCAATGCCTCCTCTGGTGAATATGTGCTTTACAAACATATATGGTGTGTTAAGGACACAGAAATTAATTTTAATCTTTTGTTTTTAAATTTCTTTGCAATATTACCCAGCCATTATTTCCTCTGTCTCTCCTTGACCCAATACCTTTCATACTCATATGCATTCCCCTGACCTCCTTTCTTTCTTTAGTTCCATCTTTTTCCTTTCCTTTTTTCTCTTCCTCAGCACCTCCAGCCATGCCTCCTTTCCTCTTTCCATTCTTGCTCCCTTACACCCTCATTCATTCCCCATCCTTCTTACCTTTGTGCATTTCTTCCTTCTTCCTCCATTCATTCCTTACTTTTTTCCTGCTTCTGCCTTTATCCCATCCTTAATTTCTTCCTTTCTTACCCTCAACCCTTCCTTCTGCATTATTTCTTCCTTTCCTTTCTTTTTTCTATTTATCCATCACACATCGTTCACTTCCTTTATCCCTCTATTCCTTCATTTCTTCCTTTTACATTATTTTATTATTTCCTCCTTCTTTTATCCATTACTCATTTATTTCCTCATTCCAGTACTCCCTTCCTTTCTCCATTTGTTGCTGCCTTCTTTAATGTATTCCTTCTGTCATGTTTTCCATACAGGGCCCATTGTAGTTTTCCCTATGTTAGCCGAACTGTGTGCGATACAGGTCGTATTAGCTTTGCACACGTTACTATATAGACACGTTTGCTTTTGTGCCACATTATATTTTCACACAGAACTTGCAGTTCTTTTCTCATTCTGTTCTTTCCTGCGATTCAGTGTGAACAGCAGACAAGATAAAACAACAATGTCCCTTGTTATTATGTTCTGGTCAGGCACTCGCACCTCAACACAACACAGAGGTGCAGCTGTTGTTTATGACAAGTGAACATTGCCATATAGGTATGCACAGCAATGTAACACAGAGAGAGAGAGACCGATATTTTCTGAGAGAAGATCTTGGCTGTATCTGAGATGTAGAACGTCCATCTGTGTATGCTGAGGTACGGGGTCCGCTACGAAACCCAGAGATCTTTTGCTGTATAATCAGTTTGCTTCTGACAGGGCTTTTCATAATATATGGTTTATTGACAATGCTGATGGTATTTTTGCTATGAAGAGACACATATACTGCATTCTAGGGCACAATAGTTTAAAGAAACATTTCATACTTCCTTTGTGTTTCTTTCATATCTTATTGTGGACGAGTACGAGTGTGTGAGCGAAAGGAAGTGTCCTGTCACCGTGATCCCTGGGAAGATCGGGAGTGTTGTATTCTGTGGTGTCAATTCACTTGTCTCTCTGGTTATGAGTAGGAGAGCAAGTGAGACACTTTAGCTAGTCGGACTCGGGCTCATGGGACTGATGGAGCGCGATGGTGCTCTTTCATTTGTAGGGGTGCATCATATTCACGAGTAGTCTGCACCTACATTTATTCTTTTGTTCTATTAACATTTGGTCATTAGGATGTACTTGGTAATAACATGGAACGTGAATTGTTAGGATTATTATGTGCCATGTAAAGAAATAACGTGGCAGTTGTGTTTTGAATAATGTAACCTTTAGTGTTTGTCTGCAGTTAATTAACGAAGTTGCTCATTTGTAATGTAATGCATAGTTTAAACGTGCACCAGATTAAAGTTGCACAAGGATGTGGCAACTCGAGTTTAAATGTGTAAGAAATCATAGGCTGCTCACAATGATTTGCGCATTTGAAGTGTTTATGTAACATGAAATGCTTACGTAAAACTGTTCATTTATGTGCATTTCCGTAGGGCCTATGTGTTTCATTCTTATGCTAGCCGATTTCTGTAGGCCTGAAATGCATTCTCCCTGACGACTCTCGCAGTGGTGTATAGAAATAAATTTCATGTGTATTTTGGATTTGTTCTGTTCTTATGTTTCTGTTGCATGTGGAAAAAGCTGTCTTTGTTAGTTAGAATAACGTCTTTTGTTTTAGGAGTTAGGCTCAGGGAGGAGAAGATACTTTTATGCAAGAATGCTGATAATTGGGAATTGGTGTTCCCTCTTACTGAAGGAGGCCTGGGAATCAAGGTCATCGAGCCTGGAGCTGGGAGTATCAAAACTAAATGGAAAATCACCTATGAGAAGTGCCCAGCAGGATGAGGTTATCCAGATGCAAGCAGTGGGCGTGTTTTGCATTTTGAATTAGGGACAGTGCCCTGGGGGTTGCGTCAGGAGAAGAGGTGAGGAGATCGATGAAGAGGGGAGGAGCATCTTAGAACGAGCTCTGTAGCTTTGGCTACTTGACCCATACAACGTGAGTGCACTTCTTAGGAAGGCTTCACGTGCTGGCACCTTTTCCTGATATTGCCTGGGGAATGCTCAGTAGGGATGTCAAGTTAGTAGTAGTGTAGGGATAGACTAATGCTTTTCACTTATTCACCCCAGATGAAGACTGATCTTGATGTGGGGGCAATCATTGCCTGTGTTCTGGTTCTGGAATTTGTCATCCTTTTTATGATCCAGCGTTTCCGTCTTTCCCGTAGATTCGGATTTGTATTAGTTCCAATGTACTTCTACAATCTCGTCTTGAGGTGTCTGTATGTTCAGGTATTTTTGGCTTTGTAATAAATCCACTAACTTGGAATTCGGAGTCTGTGATTCTTCAGAGTCATGGTTCTTTAAAGTCGTTGAGTTTGCCTTAATGAGTTATTTCTCCCCTCTACACTTCTCAGCAGGCAACAAAGATTCATTGACCAAGGGTTCCAGAGTAAACTTTTAGAGAGGAACCCGGCCCTATCAGTACTGAGGTGGTATGGTGACTCAGTCCCTAACTACTGATGTGCTATGGTCCCAAGCATAGTTCTGTTCCTGAGCAGAATCCCTGCAACACTTCCTTCATCCCTTCTCCTCTTTAGTTTGCAGAGCTGCCTCAAGTCCGAAAATGACCTTTCCTAAAGCTGCATTTTAAGAATTTAAACATATTCTCTAATTTGAGTTCACTTTTAAGTTGTTGAAAAAAGGCATTGATTTCTATAGCACACTAATCACCCGAGAGGGTACCCAGGCACTTAGGCAGGTGTGTAGGTTTGAGGTCCACAAGGTGCTTATGTGAAGAGCCAGGTCTTCAGCTTCTTGTGGAACTCAAAAAGTGAGGAGATGGCTCTGACATGTTGAGTCTTGTGGATTTGGGTGGAACCAAGGAATTGGACGAAGCCACTGGAGGAGGTGGGCAGAGCCAGGGAAGTGGGTGTAGCCTCCGGAAAAAATGTAAGCACCTGCACTTAATATTTTACAAATTAAGCACTGCTTGGATCACTACAACGCTGATACACTATACCCTTTAGCATTTGAAGATTGCTGCACAATGCAATGCTTACTGAGTGGCCATCTTGGAGTGGTATTGTGCATAGCGTATCATTGTTTTTACTTCTCCAAGATGGCCAACATGCTGCTTCTAAACATGGCAGCCATGCTGGAAATTAAAAACAACAATACCCTATGTAGAATACCACTGCAAGTTGGCTACCCACTACATTATTAATTTTTTTTTTTTTGCAAGCTTATGTTCGCGAAGTTTAGGTGTATCTGTGGTTTTTTTGTTTTACTTTTAATTTATCTTCCATGTTTTTTTAATTTGTGTGTCTGTTTTACTGTGGATGGTTAAGTGAGTAAAAGAAGGAATGAGTCAGTGGGTGGATGAATGGATGTATGAGTGCAACGGTGAGTGAAAGAGTGCATGTTTAATGATTTCTTGAGTGACTAAACTCATCAGTGACTGAAAAGTCACTTTCAGTTATAGACCAGGCCTATTGCTATTGCCAGTGCTTGTTAGATACTTCAGTGTATATAGTTGTTTTCTGTCTGCACTTTTATGAATGCATTTTAATATAGCTGCTTGGGCATTCTGTGTGGCTGAGTGATTTTGCAGTGTGTCCGTCGAGGCAGACAGGTGATTTTCCATTTAGTTTCATGGCAGGTAGGAGGGACACCACCACACCGTGTTGTGGTAGACAGCAGAACATGTCAGGCATTATGAGAAGCCCATCCTTCTCTGAGTACACTACCACACCCATGTTAAATGCTCTGTCACATTCCGTTCTCTGTTTTTTTCCACTGTCTTGATCCTCACCTTTGCTGCTCCCTGTCTTCTCGTTTTTCTCTCGGTTTCACTGTCGGACACCTGTCCCTGCCCTCTCCGTGCTTCCTAGTCTCATGCTGAATTGCTCACTCAGTGAATATTCAGGTGCTGTATGCCAGAAACGGATCAAGACTTGTCCAACTGTGAATTGAATGTTTTTCCTTCGTGGTGCTGTGCTCCTTGGCTTGTCTCTTTCACACACCACACCTCCAGCACTCCACACCCACCTTGCACGTATAAGAGCCGCGCGGATGGAGAGCTGTAATGAAAAATGAGGCCTGAAAAACCAGGTTAGTTTCACTTAGGTTTGCCACTTGACAAATATTCAGATGCCTTGGGCCGAAAGGGGCCGCCAGGGTGCAGTCCATCTGGCTGTACCGTCAGGGGCCTATATTGTGCCTCTGCAGCTGGTCGCTGTGTGTAGAAGGCCTCATAATTATTATTATTTTTATTATTTTGCAGTTTTATATAGCGCGAACTCGACCCAAAGGTATTGGAGCGCTTTACATGGACACCAGTTACATTACACAAGGACACATTCATTTTTGGTAGGCACGGGGAGATTGAGTGAATTGCCCAGAATCACAGGGTGTTGAGCCAATGCCGAGACTCGAACCTGGCTACCCAGCTTCAAAGTGATATTTGTGCCAAAAGATACATTATGCAGATACTAGGTACCGAGGAGATCAATATTAAGAACCTTAAAGAAAGAAAGTGAGGTTTTGGAGTTTACTCGCGTAGAAGGGCTTCAGACTAGGGTGACCAGACGTCCCGGTTTTGCAGGGACAGTTCCGTTTTTCATCATCTGTCCCAGCAAATTTAAGTGATTTCAACTCATGTCGCAGTTTTTAAGGAGTTCCAAGTGAACAACGAGCGAGGCATGCTTTTATGTGTTCCAATGCACAATCGGTGTCAAGCATTTTCAGAAATCAATTTAATTAACACATATGGTTCTGTGTGTAAAAATTGCATTTAATTTATACTCCTTGTAACTCTTTCTCTGTGTTTTCTATGTCCATGAGCTCTGTCTGAAGTCATTCTGTGGCCCTCAGTCAGTTCAGAAGTTGTAGTCCTACTTCTATGTTTATTAAATGCCCCGTTTTTTGGTTTTTAAAATCTGGTCACCCAACTTCAGTCCCATTTTTGCTGTTCAGATCGTACCCTTCTTGGTGTGCCCGCTCCAAGGTCTGAACGCTGGGCCGCCCCAAGGAATGGCCATTATGGATCGAATCTCGTGACGACATCGAGAATTCAGCTTTCAGAGAGAATAGCATGTGCACTTAGTGAAACCGCAGGTATTTATTTGCTCGGGCGCCTCCCAGCCAGCCGCTTCCCGCCCAGACTGCGGTGCACGTGGGGAGCAGCGCCGACAGGTTTACAAGGGGAGCCCTCCTTCCTCATTCCAATGACGTTTATGGCGAGAGCCTCCGGGCCGCTCCTCCGGGCACCGCTTCGCCAGGCAGGGAGCATGTGATGCAACAGGGCAGCGGCGATTAGGCACGGCCTTTGAGTGAAATCTGACTCGTGTCTCGTGCACTCGAATTCAGTGACATAAACAGCAACAGCCTGGACCGGAGAGTTGTGGAACTACTTTGACAAGTTTATTATGCATTCCTAAATGTGCCTCTTCCACGCCTTATGTAAATGGCCTAGCTGGAAAATCTGCTTTTAATTCAAACCAGGCTCTGTAATGAAGTGGCTTCTTGACGCCGCTGTATTTTTAAATCACCAACTGCATGAATAATTAAAAGGTGCATAAACGGCAATAACATCGATAACCATCAAAAAATATGTTATAAATATATTTCTCTATGTTCAACTGAAATGCTATTTACAATATACAAGCGTAATGTCTCGATTATGTTCTTTAAGAAACTTGGCATCGGTCTTGAAAAATGCTCTTTAATTTACACCTCTGATAATTCACATCAGTATAATGCCATTTCAGGATGACAGTCAGTGTTCACATCATTATACAATTAAATAAATGTCAATGGTTACATATTAAGTTGTATGAAATCAATACATCAATATAAATAACTGCTTCCAAAGTTTAATTCAATTGTAAAAAAAAAGGTTCATCCTAAACGCTTTAAATGAATTCTATATGTCAGTGTCAGTGTACTTCATACATTCCTACTCACAATATTGTTCTCACTCTCTTTCGAGCTGCACAACATAATAAGTGCAAAAAACGAGCATAACTCCAGTGCCTTTAGAGCAGTGAAGGTCTCCTTGTTTATTTTATTTTTTATTTTATTTTTATTTTAAAAGTTTTATATAGCGCTAGCTAGACCCGTAGGTATCAGAGCGCTTTACGTACACACTGTAAAAAAAAACCAAAGGAAATTGCATTACATAGTAGGAAGGCAGTAAGGAAGCAAAACAGAGATAAAAAATACACCATGAAAAATAGATAAACAGTGCAGCGGAGGGAGAGAAAACAAACGAAGGTGGTTAACACAGTCCGGTCACCACTATCCTTGAATGTCAAGAGAGAGAGAGGAGTCAACTCGGATATTGAAGTCTAGGTTAGTTGACCTTGGAAATCAGTAATTACCAGAAGAGTTGGCATTTCCGGGTCCGGTTCCACTGGTAATTTCTCATGAACCCCTGGATTCTGTGTGTAAATTAGCAGGTCTGCAGAAACACTGCTGATCTCAGAATTCACATGAGGCCAGTTGCTGCAGTTCTACTATATTTCCATGCCGTGCCAATGTTATGGTTGAGCTACGGCATAGTAGTGCTTCTTGACAATGTGGTGCAGGAACTTTGCCCTCCTTATGAGGTTGGAGAGAATGCGCCCAGTCTTTGGAGGATGAATGGAGTACTTGTGCTGATGCAGAAAAAGTGGCAATGGGAGAGCTGTGGCTGGCGCCAGATTTGAGCTAGTCTCTGTTCGATGCTGTTAGATGTCACGTGTTGGTTAGTTCGGAAATGTGCTCAGGGTATGGCAGCGAGCATTCACCCAGGATTCACACACTATAACAAAAGTGTTTCTTGATGCTCCTCTCCACCCTCCTCTTGGTACCAGTTCTAGGCTTCTAGAGTGCCTGGACTGTGACGTGTTCTGTTTATAGATGTTTCCAGAATCAACAACAGTTGAGAAATTGTTTGGGGTTCTGCTAAGTAGGTTGTATGTCCACATTATGTTTTTTGTTTGCTAATTATGGTGTGTGTTGCTGCTTTGATGAGTTTAGTTTTCATAAACAAATATTTACAAAAAATATTCGTCATTATGCAATGAAATGCCAGCTTGTGAGTGTATGGTTGGGTTTGATGTGGTAGCATTTCCTTCAAGTGAGGACCAGTCTTTCTGCATATTTTGCACTGATTGTAATCTCATAACAAGGTTTAGGGATAAGCTAGTTTAGCTCACCTTACATTACTTTTGTTGACTGAAGAACTGTTCATACTAAATCAGTGTTTCTTTGAAGCAGTAGTAGGGCTTTGGGAATAAGACTGTGGAAAGTTTGTTCCTTTAGGCACTGATGAAGTGCAGTTTAAAGTTGGCTCCATAAACCACTGGACTCCTCAACACTAGTGTTGGATTGCTCTTCAAGTTTAGTTGTGTATTGAACTACATGAAAAAAGTCTGCAGAATGGGAAGCATCCTGGATGACATCATGTCCCTGGCCCACCAGATGAACAAAGTCACCAAGTGTTGCAGGGATTCTGCTCAGGAACAGAACTATGCTTGGGACCATAGAACATTAGTAGATAGGGACTGAGTCACCATACCACCTCAGCACCATGACCCCGAGTCTGACTTGCTATAGTGTCTCACATTCCCTTCTACCCATATCCAGAGAGACAAGTGAACTGACACCCAGAATCAATCAATCAATCAGGACATTTGTAAAGCGCACTACTTACCCGTGAGGGTCTCAAGGCGCTGGGGGGGGGGGGGGATGCTGCTACTGCTCGAAAAGCCAGGTCTTGAGGAGTCTTCTGAAGGTTAGTAGGTCCTGGGTCTGCCGTAGGAGGATGGGGAGGGTGTTCCAGGTTTTGGCGGCGAGGTGGGAGAACGATCTGCCACCGGAGGTCGCTCTTCGGATGCGGGGGACTGTGGCGAGGTCGGCGGAGCGGAGCTTGCGGTTGGGGGTGTAGAAGCTGAGTCGTCTGTTGAGGTATGCTGGTCCGGTGTCGTGTAGTGCCTTGTGTGCGTGGGTGAGGAGCTTGAAGGTGATCCTCTTGGTGACGGGGAGCCAATGCAGGTCTCTCAGGTGGGGTGTGATGTGGCTGCGGCAAGGGATGTCGAGGATCAGGCGAGTCGAGGCGTTTTGAATGCACTGGACTCGTTTCAGTAGTTTGGCCAAGGCTCCTGCGTAGAGGGCGTTTCCGTAGTCCAGCCTGCTGCTGACGAGGGCCTGGGTGACCGTTCTTCTTGTTTCGGTGGGGATCCACCTGTAGATCTTGTGGAGCATGCGGAGGATGTTGAAGCAGGAGGACGAGACAGCGTTGACCTGCTTTGTCATAGAGAGAGTAGAGTCGAGGATGAACCCTAGGTTGCGCGCGTGGTCGGTGGGTGTTGGAGCTGTTCCCAGTACGGTCGGCCACCAGGAGTCGTCCCAGGCCGAGGCGGGGGAGCCGAGGATGAGGACTTCCGTCTTGTCCGAGTTCAGCTTCAGTCGGCTGTTCTTCATCCACTCAGCGACGGCTTTCATTCCTTCGTGGAGGTTGGTTTTGGCGGTGAGGGGGTCCTTGGTGAGGGAGAGGATCAGCTGGGTGTCGTCGGCATATGAGATGATGTTGAGGTCATGCAGTCGGGCGACGTGGGCGAGCAGTGCCATGTAGATGTTGAACAGAGTTGGGCTGAGGGATGAGCCCTGGGGTACGCCGCAGATGATCTTGGTGGCTTTGGAGCGGAAAGGGGGGAGGCGGACGCTCTGGGTTCTGCCGGAGAGGAAGGAGGTGGTCCAGTCCAGAGCCTTGTCTTGGATCCCAGCGTCGTGGAGGCGTGTGCGTAGGGTGCAGTGGCAGACGGTGTCGAAGGCGGCTGACAGGTCCAGGAGGATGAGGGCCACGGTTTCTCCGTTGTCCAGCAGGGCCCTGATGTCATCGGTGGCGGCGATGAGGGCAGTTTCGGTGCTGTGATTGCTGCGGAACCCGGACTGGGATGGGCCCAGGATGTTGTTCTCCTCGAGGTAGCGGGTCAGTTGTCTGTTGACGGCCTTCTCGATGACTTTCGCCGGAAACGGGAGCAGGGAGATGGGCCGGAAGTTCTTGAGGTCCTTGGGGTCCGCCTTGGGTTTCTTGAGTAAGGCGTTGATCTCGGCGTGCTTCCAGCTCTCCGGGAAGGTCGCTGTCTCGAAGGAGATGTTGATGGCTTTCCGGAGATGGGGTGCGATGGTGGCGCTGGCTTTGTTGAAGATGTGGTGTGGGCATGGGTCTGACGGGGAGCCGGAGTGGATGGTGTTCATGACTTTGATGGTGTCGTCGTCGTTAATGTTGGTCCAGGCGAGCAGGGGGTCGGTGCGGATGGTGGCCGTGGGGATGGGGGTCTCAGTGGTTGTCGGGGCGGTCGTGACGTTGAAGCTGTCGTGGATGTCAGCGATCTTGCGATGGAAGAAGGTGGCGAGGGAGTCGCACAGGTCTTGCTACGGTGGGATGTCGTTGGTGTTGGAGCTGGGGTTGGAGAGTTCCTTCATGATGTTGAAGAGCTCTTTGCTGTTGTGTGCGTTGTTGTCTAGGCGGTCTTTGAAGGAGGCCCTCTTGGCGGATCTGATGAGTTGGTGGTGCCTGCGGGTGGCATTCTTGTGGGCTGCGCAGCTGTCTGGTGTCTGATCACGGTGCCATTTCTTCTCTAGCTTGCGACAGGTTTGCTTGGAGGCCTGGAGGTCTTCAGTGAACCAGCTGGCTTTCTTGCTGGTGTGTCTGATGGAGGGTTTCTTGAGTGGGGCGATGGTGTTGGCGCAGTCGTCGATCCATTGTCTGAGGTTGCGGGCGGTGGTGTCGGGGTCGGCGGGTGGGCTCCGGGCGAGGGTGGTGGTTAGCTGGTCTTCGGTGACTTTGCACCAGCAGCGGCGGGGGATCTGTTGGGTGCGGTGGTGTGTGGTAGGTTTCTGGAAGGTGAAGTGAATGCAGTGATGGTCGGTCCAGTAGAGTTCGGTGGTGTGGTTGAAGGAGATGTGGGAGCT
This sequence comes from Calotriton arnoldi, assembly GCA_963921515.1. NCBI lineage: Eukaryota > Metazoa > Chordata > Amphibia > Caudata > Salamandridae > Calotriton > Calotriton arnoldi. Next base: position 480,388 of record CAWUFW010010542.1, read on the forward strand.
TGCGGGGAAGATGGGGTCAAGCGTGTGACCGGCGGAGTGGGTGGGCGTTGTGACGAGCTGTCGGAGTCCGAGGTTGGCGATCAGGGTGGTGGAGTTGCGGTTGTTGTTGTTCTCGAGGTGGAAGTTCAGGTCCCCGAGGAGGATGTAGTCTGTGGAGGCGAGGGCGTGTGTACTGACGAAGTCGGCGATGGAGTCGCTGAACTGTGGTCGGGGTCCGGGGGGTCTGTAGACGAGGGTTCCTCTGAGGGTGGTGTTGGGGTCGGTGTGGATCTGGAAGTGCAGGTGTTCGGCAGCGCCGAGGGTGTTGTCGGTGTTGGTCGAGACTCTGAGTTGGTTCCTGTGGACGATGGCGATTCCTCCTCCTACTCCGTTGCTGCGGTCCCTGCGGGTGATCTTGTAGCCATCCGGGATGGCTATGGCGATGTCGGGTGCCGAGGAGGCGTTCAGCCAGGTCTCCGTCAGGAAGGCGACGTCTGGGGAGGTTGAGTCGAGTAGGTCCCAGAGTTCAACGGCATGTTTGCGGGCGGAGCGGGTGTTGAGAAGGATGCATCTGAGGTGGTTAGGATCTTTACCGGTGGGTGGATTTGCGGGTCGGATGCTGGTGAAGCTGCAGTTTCGGCAGGTGAAGGGTCCTTGCGTGCGTTTCGGGGCAGCCAGGAAGCAGGTGTGTGATCGTCCGATGTTGAGTGCGTGGAGGGTGCTGGCATCGTAGCGGCGTTGGGTGTCGTGGCGTTCGCGGGGGCCAGGGATTCTGGCGCTGGGCGCGGTCCAGGTGCGGATGGGCGCAGACAGGCTTGCCTTAGGCGCGCCTTCGGTGCGCCAGCGGCGCGGCCGCGCAGCGGCCGCCATATGAGGGGCGGTGGGAGGGAGGAGCAGCTGGGAGGTGGGAGCGGGGTGGCGAATGGGTGAACAGGGGGGCGGGGCCGCAGGGGATGCAGCGGCGGTAAGAACGAAGGGGGGAAGCGGGCGGGGGGTACAGAAGGCAAGAAGGGCACAATCACTGGGAAAATAAGCAGTCACAGAGGAATAAGCGTAAATACAATAAAATACAGTAAATACAATGAGATACAACAGAGGGAAAAGCGAGATACAAAAAGGCTATACAAGGGCACGAACCGTAACGAACGGCAGCAGCGGGCTCAAGGCAGCGTCACACAGGTGGTGCTGTGCGGCGAGGGGAGCGACCTGCCTGGTAACAGGGTCAAGGGTCGCTCTCTTCACCGCGCAGTGGCCGCCATATGAGGGGAGGTGGGAGGGAGGAGCAGCTGGGAGGCGGGAGCGGGGCGGCGAATGGGTTAACAGGGGGGCGGGGCCGCAGGGGATGCAGCGGCGGGAAGAACGAACACAACACTCCCAACCCTCTCAGGGATCGCGATAATAGGATACACCTTGTCACTCACGCACTTGTACTCATACACAGTAAGATATGACAGAAACACGAAGGAAGTTAGAAATGTTTATTTAAACTATTGTGCTCTAGAATGCAGTATACGTGCCACAATCAGGAAACAGCTGCCTAGCAAAAATACCATCAGCATAGTCAATACACCGTATAGTATGAAAAGCCCTGTCATATTATAAGACAGAATAGTCCAACCCCTCTCTCCTTCTACAGAAGCAAACTGATTATACAGCAAAGATCTCTGGGATTAGTAGCGGACCCTGTACCTTAGCATACACAGGTGGATGTTCTATATCTCAGATACAGCTGTGATCTTCTCTCAGAAAATCTCTCTCTCTCTGTTACATTGCTGTGCATACCTATAGGACAAGGTTTACATGTTCATAAACAACAGCTGCATTTCTGTGTTGTGTCTAGGTGCGAGTGCCTGACCAGAACAAAATAACAAGGGACACTGTTGTTTGTCCTTGTCCTCTGTGTTCAGACTAAATCCCAGGAAAGAACAGAACGAGAAAACAATTGCAGGTTCTTTGTGAAAATATAATGTGGCACAAAAGCAAACGTGTTTATATAGTAGCATGTGCAAAGTGAATGCAGCCTGTGTCATGCACAGTTAGGCTAACATAGAGAAAACTACAATGGGCCATGTACGAAACACATGACACAAGAATGCTTTCTACCACCTACATGCCCTCCATGGAGTATTGGATCTGCTACTCCTGCTGCAAGCGCACACTCTCATTCATGCATTGGTACCCTTGAGGATGTACTCCTGCAATGGAATACATGTGTAATTCCTCAACAAGATGATATCCTCTCTTCAACTGTCATGTGGTCTGCCCCAACCTAAGAATGAATCACAAAGATCACACCACTCCAGTATTGATGGTGATCTAATTCAATGCACTGTGCCTGCTGCAAAATGATATGCCTCATTAACCACTAAAATACCTCACAAACTTGATGATGCCCGATGTGCAAGCTAACGAGAGAGGTTTGGCTACACAAAATAGCCTCTGCATTCGTCTGGACATAGACCCTGCACATATATGACCATTCCTTAAATAATTCTCTTTGGCTGCCTCTGCACAGTTAAGGAATCGAGAAGAAATTCAGGAAAGCACTGAAAACCCACCAGTTGTATCAAACATTTGAACATATCACAGCTGATGTAGATCCTTTCTAATATTGGCTACTGAAGAATCTTTTTATGTCATTGTCCGAAAATCTGATTTGAAGTCATGAAGTCAATTGTGTTCCATGTACTTTTAAGGATCTTAGGTGTATAAGGTTGATTTGAGATTGGCCTGCAACTGGGTAGTATCTTGAGGTTGACAGGTTCAATCAATGGCAGAGTGCTGGTTGCCTGCATCATGTAGTCTGAGCCTTTCCTTTTGTGGAAGGCACAGGAGTAAGCATTTGGAAATATTCTTTCATAGTAAGTTGGGCCAAGATCAAGAAGAAATCTGAATATGTCTGACTTGCTTGCTAACTTGGTCTCTTTGCCTATTTCCATGGCTTTAAAAGTCAAAGATGAGCCATTGGGATTGTGAAAGCATAGGTCTATTCTTCTGGGTTGTGGACTCATACTTTTGGTATAGTCAGTTCCCAAGTTGATTATATAGGGCCACGTATTGTTGAATAGAGTGCGGTTCCTGGCTCTTGGGGTGATTGATTCACAAAAGAAAGAATTAATTTGCCTTGAGTGGTTGGGTGCTTTGTCAATGTGCTTGCCAAAATCTGTTGTTGTTCTTTCATTGCTCTTTGGTATTTTCAACTGAGAATTCTGAACCAATTCTTATCGGTGTCATAATAAGATGGACACCATTGGTGGTCCAGGAAAGCCCACTATTTCTAGGTTTGGCTGGACAGCGCAGCTGTACGTTAGACCTCTTGTTATCAATGCTTTAAATTATATAAAGAGTACTCTGTGACTCCACGTAGAGGAGTATTTCTCTCTCACCTGCTGCTATTTATTGACTGTTTGTTATGTTATTATTATTATTGTTATTATTATGGTGTGCTTGTAGTACAGTGCTTCAGAAACTATTTTACATCTCAAAAGTATATGGAACAATTAGGCAATACATTATTTACCTCATAGATACACTGTGTACAAAAACATTGTTTTTGTTAGTGTTTTTCACTCCTGTAGACTTCTTTAAATGGTTTAGTCAGGTCTCAAAATGCAGGCTGGACCTACTGACTTTGGCAATGCTTGTGCTCTGCAGTGTACCTCTCACTGTATATTTTGTGATATTCTTTTGCTTCTTTTCTTTTTGATATGAGTGGATATGTCAAGTATGCTTGTTATGTTTGTATGGGCATTTACTGGTCAGCACTCAGGATCTGTGTTATCTATTTGCACACCGCAGTATAGTATTGTGGATTTTCTAAAAGTCAGTTTTATTTTATTTGGTAAATATTCTGACCGAATATTTTAACTGGTCACATGGGGTGGACAGGCTTTTGTAGTTGCAAACAAAATGCACATTTTGTGAATAGTGGTTCAATTTTGTACTCTTCAAAACTGCACATTTTGTTTTAAAGCTTTCTCGAATTTTTTTCTTGACGGTGTAGTAACAGATATAGTTAAGAGTCGTCGAGGGCAGCAGGGACCCGTGCATTCATAAAAGCCTCAGAAAAGCTGGAGGGAAACTGAGGTTCATCACAGGGTAGACACTACTTCAAAAATGAGTGCGGGATCAATCCCTCAAATTCCACATAGAAATGCAAAAAAGAGACTGGTGTTTTAGGTCTTTTGAATCAATAAATATTTGTTAGTAAGTCATAGAGAAGATTCAAATTGAATTTTTATTTTCTTCCTTCAAAATGTACAAAAGGGGCAACATGTGCTTCACAACACACGTTGCTGGACAACCGTTGCTTCATCAGGGCCAATTCATGACTAAAACTATATCCAATATAGTAATGAACAAGAACAGATATAAATTATTGGAGTAAGACGAAACAAATGGAAAAAATAAATTAAAAACACAAGTTTATAGATTGATTCAGTATAAAAGCTCTTTTTTACAACATTTCCACGTACTGAGAAAAAAAACTGGGAAATGGAGAAGAAGATAGAGAGGTGAAAATACGTTTTCACTATAGTTGTCAAGTAAAACATATACCACGCATGCACCCACGATTTACATGCAGAAGACTTCATAAGAAGTGCTGATTATAAATATTACAATCACATGATGAAGAAACTGTGAAAGACGTAGTCAAAAATCAGCCGTGCATTAAGCCAAAAAAATTGAAATCCTGTGAATAAATAAACAAGGTGATAAAGAATGAATAATTATCATGCCAAGATAACATATGCAATATCAATTCTAATTTGCACTTTCAAACCGCAGTTTCTCGATTCCAGAGATCATCTTAAAATAGAATTTAAAACTTTCACCATTTAACATGTCTTTAGCAAAATGTAAATATTTATATCCAGAAAGGAAAAAACATTGTTATCAATAGGGTCTTTCAAAACAATACTCACATAGCAAGAAAATTACTATGACATATGTAGTTGAGCAGGATAATTCAGAGTGTGTTCTGTACATCAAACATAAATTCGATATTTACTGAAACAAAAATTGAACCACTATTAGATGGTGAATTACAGCATTTGCATGAGAGAAATCACAGACCTGTTATCCTGGTATGATAATTATTCAATCTTTACCACCTTGTTTTTTTATTCACGGGGTTACAACCTTTTTGGCTTAATGCACAGCTGATTTTTGCCTGCATCTTTCACAGTTTCTTCAACATGTGATTATAATATTTATAATCAGCACTGAAGTCTTCTGCATTACTTGACAACTATAGCAAAAACTTCTTTTCACCTCTCTATCTTCTCCTTTTTCCAGTTTTTTTGTTTCAGTACTTAAAAATCTTGTGAAAAATATAGTTTTTATACTAAATCAATGTATAAACTTGTGTTTTCTATTTCTTTTCTTCCATTTGTTTCAGCCTGCTTCAATAATTTCTATCTGTTCTTATCCATTAACATATTGTATATAGTATTTTGTTATGAATTGGCCCTGATAAAGCGACGTGTGTCGAGAAACCCTTGTTGGCCCCATTTGTCCTTTTTTGAATAAAGAAAATAAAAATTCTATTTGAATCTTCTCTATGGCTTACTAATGAATATTTATTGATTCAAAAGACCTCAAAACCCAGTCTCTTTTATCCATATAAGCCTGCCCACTATGAAATCCTACTGGTGTTCTCTGCTGCCACATGTACACGTGAGGGGCATATTGATGAGCCTCTTGCGCCGCTGTAGTGTCACTGTTTTGTGATGCTCCGGTAGGGCAAACCACAAAATCATATCTATAAGTTCACACAAAGCTGCTTTGAGTGGCTTTGAATGGCGTCATAGATATGGAGTAAGGCAAGGCAGCACAAATCGCTGCGTTGCCTTACTCTGCGCTAGGGAGGGATTTCATGGGTGTTGCAGTGGGTGTTCCCATGCCACACCCATGGATTTAGATGCCTACCCAGATTTACAAGACCATGCAAACTTGAGGATGCGCCAAAACCCTATGCCTCCCAATGGGAGGCGCAATGTGGAGAAATGCTTTATTTTTCCTCGTTTTTGCTCTTTCTATGTGTGCTCCATTATGCAGCACACATAGACGGAGGAAAAAGCATCCAAGGATTGTTTTTGTGCAGGAGGTGTCCTTCTTGCACAAAAACAATCCTGCCGACAACACAGGCACCCTTGCACTATTGTGCAAGGGTGCCTGCCTTGGCGCTAGGCTGCTGAAACGCCACCTGCGCAGACAGAAAGAACAGGAATGCACTGTATTAGATAAATACGGTGCATTCCTGCCCTTTCACTTTGACGTAGGGCAGCGCAACAAGGTGACCTGCTGTGCTACCCTACGCCAAATCCCCATAAATCTGCTCGCGAGTGTGTACTCAAGGAACAGGAATACGATCCAATTGAGTGCCTTGCATTCCAGGATACTGTTATCACTCTTAAACAAAGTCTTGGCTCTCTCACACCCACTCTATGCAAATAGGATTGTGAGTTGGTGATGTGAAGCCCCAGCTGCGTGTGTGCTCTTCAAAAGTGACACATTCTTACATCAGGCTTCTCTTGTTGGGTTAGATGTCTGTGTTTTGTACACGACACTAGACAACCACTTTGGAAAGTCTGAAGTATGAGACCCTGTTGTAAGAGATCCACTCATTGTGCATTGCAGCAAAGTTATAATTACTCAAATGTAAACATATGTCTTGGTCACGGAGCGAGAACAAAGAAAGCATAAAAAAAAATGTTCAAAAATGACAGTGCATGCTCTTTAGGTATTCTCTTTGTTATAGTCTAAGATCTTTTGTTTTAGATTTAAATTTAATTTTACAGGTTTTTGAAACATCGTTAAAACAACTTTTATCATAGCCACAGCTATACCATCTTAACCTAACTACACCATTTATAACAACATGATATGCGACTTTACCAACATGCACAGGTGCAACCGCACCTCCAATGACAACAGCAATTGCACTTTTTATGGCATCCCAAAGGGTGTGCGTTTTATGCAGCAGCCTCAAAATTTATTAAAGCAGCAATTGGGTCTCCTATGGTTGGTTGGAGCAGCTGTTCCCTTCTTTTCTGAAAAGCATCCACCTTGGTGGGTTCTTTATATTCGTGGTGTGCATGGTAATTGAATGGCTGGTATCTTTATATATTAATTTACTAGCGGAGATGTAATTATATACAGTCGTGGTATCCACTGGGAGTAATTTTCTTATCACCCCATTTGGGCTCTTTAACAATATGTGTGAAAGATTGATTCTTTTGAATAATTTTTGACACTATTACTGTTGATTGGCTGCTCATATACAGTGGCGGCTCCGCCGTTAAGGCAGAGGAGCATCACACCACTGCTCAAAAGTAAAAATAAAATGATAATAACGTATGGTTATTATCATTTTATTTTTCCTATTGCAGTTAGTGGCGGGGCGGGGCTGACCAGAGAAGGGGGAGGAGTGGTTTGCACTCCCTAAGTGGGCATGACTGTACAGTCATGCGTCCTTTGCATGTTTCCCACCAGGCTCCATTACACAGCCTGGTGAGGAACATGCACAGGCTCCCTGTCCGCATCTGAGCGCTGAACTACGGCGCTCAGACCAATCACAACGCTAGATTGCAGCGTTGTGATTGGCTCAAGGGAGCCTGTGTGCCGGGTGCTTCCTGCTGCTGGCCGGGACTGGAAACAGGAAGCATGAAGATGGAACAGTAAGGAGGAGAGGCGGTGGCTTGTTGTTCCAGGTAAGTCCTTTTTTTTTTCATTACAACCCCCACCGGCCCCACCACACCCGTCCGGTAGAATGCTACTGCTCATATATTGCCTTTGTGCAGAATACTTGAACTGCAATGAGATTGAATTGGCTGGGTTACCAAGGCACTACTGTCCTGATGATGGTTCATGAAAGTTAATGGAGTGGGCTCAAACGTCAATAGTTCTTCATTGATTGAACAAACACATATACATTTTCTAGAGCATCATTCATATCATGGGATGGTTTTGACGGTCTAACAATGTTTTTAATTTTTCGTAGTTTTTGTCTGTGATGTGCAATGATTTTGTTTTGCTGTTTTTGGTGCAATTCTTACTCATTGCCGATGTAAAGTAAAATAAATATATGTTTGATATCTGAAAATCAAAGAAGTTATTGGTAGCCTCTCTTGTATATTTTCTTATGAATACTTGGGCACTCATTTATGTGGATTTGGCGTAGTACAGGGATTCACCGGGGCTTATTTTCAAGCCCCTTGCGCCACTTTTAAAATGGGAAAAAGTGATGTACTGTTGGCGCAAGGGGCTTGAAAATAAGCCCCACCGTATTTAGGCAATACAGTGCATTCCTGTCCTTTCCCCCTGCGCTGGCGCAGTTTCGGCAGCCTAGCACCAACTCAGACCCCCTTGCACCATGGCGCAAGGGAGCCTGTGTTGTCTGCAGGAGTGTTTTTGTGCAGGAAGGGGCACCTTCTTGTGCAGCACAAAAAGAAAGAGGAAAAACGAGGAGAAATAAAGATATTTTTCCTCATTACGCCTCACCTCGGGAGGCATAAGGATTTGGCACCTCCCCAGGTTTACATGGTCTTGTAAATCTGGGGAAGCACCAAAATCCATGGGTGTTGTGTGGGAACACCCATCACAACACCATGGAATGCTTACTGAGCGCAGAGTAAGGCAATACAGCGATTCACGCTTCCTTGCCTTACTCCATATCTATGAGGCCCTTCAAAGCCACGCATAGTGACGTTCTAGCAGTGCAAGAGCTTGTAAATATGCCCACTGGTTGGTATCTTGAACAAGTTTTCGCAAAGCCAATAGGTCTCACCAATGGGTGAGCTATTGACTTTGCCAATCGGGTGTGGTTGGAGAATGGAAGAGAAATTATTAGTCATCAACTTATAAAATACCATGTGCACAAAGGAAAAATATGCAGAATCTTTCAATGAGGAGGAAAAACCGCAACAGAAACGAAAATTATGCTCAGGTTACGTGATTAAAGGACAAATTGTGATAACCACAACTGCCTCATTAGCGTGCAACCTCGGACATACAATTAGCACTCATTGCAAAATGTTCAAAAATAGCCAGACACTACCACATCTAAAACAAGGATCAAAAGCGATTAAGTGCACACCATTCACTACAACTCATAAAGTATACCAACTAACGGTGACATCATTTACAGAAATTCAAAACTGAAGAAAATCGCTCATTTTACAGCAGAGGGGAGCAGAGAAAGCGAGCGCGTGTCTGAAACTAAGTGCGAGAGCCATTAAAGCCCAGAAAGGGTATGTGAGGAATTTAGAAGGCTAGCAAGTTAAACATTACCCCACCTAAGGCGCTGCAATTCTGTATCAGGACCGGAGGCTTCAGATTATGCTTTCTCAATTTCTTTACTGACTCACAGCAGCCAAAGAGAACAAAGTAACATTAGTAAAAAACTTCATTTCCCATGAGGCTTTGAACCACGCCTCTTCCAACAACCAATAGTAACACATTACATTCTACAAAATAGTGAGGCACCATCTTGGCTGCCTCTTTCTTTGCTGCTCCGCAGTCAAGATAAGTGCCTCACTACTTCGTGCTTATTATCCTGTGATATTTAATATGATGCTTTATTGAAAATTGTTATGCAGTTTATGATTATTGTTTAGGATTTACGCTTTGTCAGCGCTAGCGTTTTTCACCGCGACACGCGCGATCTCACCTAATTGTTTAGTTCTTCTGTCAGCGCGTGTTGCGCTGTTTTAGCCCGTTCTATTTTTGCCCCTTAGTTTGTGCCTCCGACCGCTGCTTTTTTCATGCGGTCCTTTTCGTTGCGCTCTCCGCTGGAGACGCGCTGCCGGGGGTTGGCCCGCCCCCCCCCCCTTTGGGAGCGAGGCGCACGCCGGATCCCGCTCGGGAACCATGCGTGCGTCTCGGGAGTCTGCACGCATCAGTGCACGCGTGCGGCCCCGATAGTGGGAGCTGGATCGGACGCCTCTCCCGGGCTGAATAGGGATTCACGCTGTCGGCAGCAAGTGGAGCCGGTACCGGGCCCTTTTGGGAGGCAGTTTTTCCTGGCGTTTGTCCAGCGCTTGATTATTTAACCCTCACCCAGATTTGAAACATTTTGACAATTCTTTGTAATTTTTGGGAACCCTGAGACCGAATAGGCAATCAGGGTTTCACACCCTACATTAGTCCTATCGGCCAGGGGTATTTTTGGTACCTTTAGTGGCCCATGCTGCCCCAGCTTTGCTCCCGACCGACGCCCGAGTTCTTGAGAGCTTGTGGGCTGTATAATTGAGCTTCTCTCTGGAGAGTTAAGACGTATATATTTTTACATATATAACTGGACGATATGTCAGACTGTGAGGTCTACGAGGAAGAGGTGGCTGCGTGTGATGTCCCCGATGAGGAGGGGTACTATTATGATGAATCTATGGAAGATATTATTGACAAGAAATTAGATCCCAAGCTTGATAAGGTTCTTTCATCCGCCGTTTTACCTATCTCCCAACGTTTGGAACAACTGGTGGCAGGTAACCCTGTTCCTTCTGGTATTCCCATTTCTGCCCCCCTCCCTGTCCCTGAACCAGCCGGACTTCCCTGGCCTCATGTTAAAGTCTATTCTTCTTTATGCAAATCAAAAGAACATGCCCAGGATGACTTTTCTGCCCCTTCTCCTGCCCTTACGAACCCGGCCCCAGACACTACCACTGACGCAGACACCGACTCTTCCCAAGAGTCCAGGCCACGCAAGCGCGCCAAGAAGCGCAAACACTCTTCCTCCCCCGCCCCCCCCTCCCCCTTTTCATTTGACCCTTCGGACATAGTACACCCTCGCTCCGCTGACTGGGCTCCCTCCCCGGCGGTAGCGGAATATATGCAGACCCATCTCAGGAAAAGTTTTGATAAGGAGGTTAGAGCTCGCCTAAAGTCGGAATGCCCCCGTCCAGACCTGGCACATAAAGTGGCTGTTACTCCCGATATTGACTCCTCAATGACCACCTTTTTGAAAAAATACAAGAAAGACCCGAAAAAGGGCATAGATCGCGCCCTTAGGGCGTGTCAAGACAAGGTGTTGGATGTGGCAGGCCCTCTAGCCAAAATCCTTGAACTAGCCCTGCAGGCGCAAGAGACTGGAGCTGCTATTCACCCGGAGGTCCTAGCTGGGTGGACCCAGAGGGCGATTTGCCTCCTTGGCAATGCCAACTGCGCCCTCTCTTCAGAGCGACGCAAATCCGTTCTGTTGCGAATTGATCCACAACTAGTGGAATTGGCGGCGGCCGAGCCAGGCCCTTTGGCTGAGGGGCAACATTTTGGCGAACGGTTCATCAAGGACATTGCCAAATTTGTCAGTACTTTTGCTTCCTTGGATAAATCCCAGTCTTCACTTAAAAGAGTCTTCCACCAGGTCTCTGGTAGGGCCGGGCGTGGCAGAGGACGCTCGACCGGCCGCTACATCAATCCCAGTCCTCAACGAGGTTTTGCCCCTAGGCGCGGAGGGTATACCCAAGAGCCTGAGCAGGCAGGCTTCTACCCGTCAAGATCCCGAGGCTTCCGTGGCCGATTCAACAGAGGCGTCAACAGGGGTTACAAAAACTTCGATGCCCAGTCATATGGTAAGTCCCCAACTGTTTCCTACGATTCCCCTCGGGGGCAGATTGCTACATTTTCTAAGGAATTGGACACGTCTAACCACAGATGCGTGGGTTCTCCACACGGTCCAGGGCTATCAGATAGAGCTCCTAGACTCCCCATGTCAGATGACTCCCCCGCGTCCTCTCCTTTTTCCCTACAAGAGCAAGCTTTTATAGATTCCGAGCTGCAAGAGCTTTTGACCAAGCAGGCCATTGCCGTAGGGCCCTTCATCCCCGGAGGGTTCTGCAGCAATGTTTTCCTGGTACAAAAGAAGGGAGGAGGCCAGAGATTAGTTCTAAATCTCAGAGAGTTCAACCCCTTTGTGGTGTACAGGCATTTCAAGATGGAAGGGATCCATCTACTGAGAGATCTTTTGTTGGAACAGGATTGGATGGTCAGACTGGATCTGAAGGATGCCTATCTCACGGTTCCCATTTGTCCTTCACATCAGAAATTCCTTCAGTTCTCCTGGAAAGGGCAATGGTACCGATATTGCTCACTTCCCTTCGGCCTGTCCTCAGCGCCTTGGGTATTTACCAAACTGCTCAAACCAGTGGTAACGCGCCTGCGAGAAATGGGAGTGCGATTGATAGTCTATCTCGACGATATGCTGATCCTGGCTCAGGATCGGGACCTTCTCCTCACTCACTTGGAATGGACGATGTCACTATTACAGGAGTTAGGTTTTGTGATAAATATCAAAAAATCCATGATCATTCCGAATCAACAGATAGAGTTCCTGGGGTTTCAGATAAACTCAGTCTCAGCCCAGTTGCTTCTGCCCATGACAAAAATCAGATCCATCAAGAGAGAGATAAAATCAACTCTATCCAAACAGTTGATCTCGTTACGAGTCTTAGCGAGGATTGTGGGCCTTCTGGCGTCCTCTATTCAGGCCATCTTTCCAGGTCCCCTCCACTACAGGGCTTTGCAACCCCTAAAGATTTACTATCTACAAAAAAGATTCTCCTACGACCATCTGATTCCGCTGTCCCCAGACGCTCGAGAGGAACTTCTGTGGTGGTTGGAACACATGGCGGCTTGGAACGGAAGAGCTGTTTTTGGCACCTCTCCGGACGTCATAATAGAGTCCGACGCCAGCCGATGGGGTTGGGGCACTCGATGTGGAGACTTTGCCACCGGTGGACATTGGTCCGCCGACGAGTTAAAGTTGCACATCAATTGCCTGGAACTGCTAGCGGGTTCTTTTGCCATAAAGTCGATTTCACCGCTGAAGAGCAATTGTTGCATCCTCCTACGGATGGACAATGTGTCAGCGGTACGCTACATCAATCGCCTAGGGGGGACGAGATCCCGAATGCTGGCCAACATTGTGAAAGAATTTTGGCATTTCTGCCTGGATCGCAAGATCAGTGTGGTGGCGGAATATCTGCCTGGCAAACTCAATCAGGTAGCGGACTGGAACTCCAGGTTCCTGAGGGATTACAGCGACTGGAGGCTTCACCCTTCCTTGTTTGTAGAGATCATGGGTATGCGAGGTCCCTGCCTGATAGACCTCTTTGCCTCTCGCCTCAACGCTCACCTCCCTCTTTTCTTCAGTTGGAGACCGGACCCGATGGCGAAGGGAACGGATGCGTTCCTTCAGCATTGGGGACCGCAGAGGAACTATGCCTTTCCGACTTTTGCTCTGATCCCGAGAGTGGCGGCCCAGATTCGTCGACAGGTGGCGTCAGTAGTGTTGGTCACACCCTTGTGGAAGACTCAGTCTTGGTTTCCGACACTATTGGAGTTATCAGTGGACTTACCTTTTCAGCTCCCGGTGTTTCCGATGCTTCTCAGGACCCAGTGGGAGCTCCGCATCCGCTGGTCCTGCAGAACCAACTATCCCTCATGGTCTGGACGCTCTCAGGCGACACGAGCGAATTGAGGGCCTTTTCAACGGCGGCTGCCGATTTTATACATCAAGCTTGGGCTCCATCCACCCGCAAACGGTATTCAGCTTCATGGAAACGATGGATGGGTTGGTGCCTTCAACGGCAGGTGGATCCCGTGGGATCAGATGTAAAGGAAGTATTACATTTTTTGTCAGAATGTGCAGAATCTGGTCTTTCATATAGGTCTGTGAATAATTTTAGGTCAGCACTTTCCGCTGGACATAATCCCATTGAAGGTAAGCCGGTAGGGATGCATCCCCTGGTGTGTAAATTACTCAAAGGCATTAGAGTGGCTAGACCGCCACGACCCCGATATACTATGTTGTGGGATGTTTCTAAAGTATTGTCTCTGTTGGAATCTTGGCCAGAGAACAAGGATTTATCTTTAAAACAGTTGTCGGCCAAGCTTACAATGCTCTTGTGTCTGATCTCCTGTCGCAGGGTTTCTGATGTACGCGCTTTAGATTTGGCAGGAAGGATGTTCTCTCCACAGGGTGTCTCTTTCATCATCTCGAGACGAACCAAAACCATGTCATGTTCGGTTGAGTATCCTGCCTTTCCACACAATGATAAATTATGTGTTTTACCATGTTTGAAAACTTATGAAGAACGTACCTTAGCACATAGGACTGATCCCTTGGGTCAATTGTTGTTAGCAATCCAAAAGCCATTCCGACCTGTTTCAGCCGCCACTTTGGCACGTTGGGTAAGATGGGTTATGTCAGAATCAGGGATTGACATTTCTGTGTATGGTGCTCATTTTGCCAGAGGCTATGGCCTCTAAAGCATATATATTGGGGTCTAGATTGGAAGACATCCTAAAGGCGGCTGATTGGTCTTCGGATTCAATGTTTAAAATGTTTTATTACAAACCTATTACGCATGTTTCTTCTGTAGTTGTTGGTGAGCTTTGAACCAGCATAATCTGAAGCCTCCGGTCCTGATATAGAATACAAAATTTTCCAGCTATCGCGACAAGAATTTTAGATTCTATTAAGGACACGGAGGCGAGGATTATCCCACCTGATGGGACATATACGATGTCAACTGTCATGTTGCAAAATATATATTTAAACATGTTGTTCCCACCCTGAAATGTCGAACCTTTTGGGTTCCTTATTTTCATAATTGTTTCTGTTTTCAGGAACCGATTCTAAACAGAATTAATGCTCTGCTGTTCCCTGGCATGGATCGCCTCGTTGTTGGAGGATGACTAATGTACCCAAGATCCTTGGATCGTGTTCTCTGTTGAGAATTGCTTCTGCTGTTATTACTCTCCGTTGAGAGTCAGGATTGTTACTTGTTTTTTGGACACTTAAAGACTGGTTTGCAAAGAAAGAGGAAGCCAAGATGGTGCCTTACTATTTTGTAGAATGTAATGTGTTACTATTGGTTGTTGGAAGAGGCGTGGTTCAAAGCCTCATGGGAAATGAAGTTTTTACTAATGTTACTTTGTTCTCATTGGCTGCTGTGAGTCAGTAAAGAAATTGAGAAAGCATAATCCTCGCCTCCGTGTCCTTAATAGAATCTAAAATTCTTGTCGCGATAGCTGGAAAATTTTGTATTCACATACAGGTAAAACCTACTGAGGCGTATTGTGAATGTCTTCAGACTTTAAAATCTGTCAGTGCACATGTATGACGTGCATTATTCATACGTTCTTTTTTAACCACAGACCAGGGATGGGGGTTGAGAACAGGACAGTAAAAATAAACATTGGCATAGCCAATAGGTCTCGCCTTTGGGACTTCATAAGTGTTAAGTCAGAGCTATTGGCTGTGCCAATGTCTTTAAGCTATGTTGTAGAGCAGCGTGACTGCTGTGCAGCACTTTGAAAAGTTATAAGAAAAAAGTCTACTGAGCTGTGGAAAAGGCTAATTACTTTTCCAGAACTGAACGTGGGCTCTTTGTAGATGTTGGGGAGGGGCATGAATGTTAAAGGTCCCAGCGCCCAGTGGTAGGAGCACTGTACTCATAACATAACAACATTTGCTCCTGTTTATATTTAATGTTTTAGGTACTGATGAGGTGCAACCAATGCGCAGTGTTATCAAGTTTAACAAGGCTTTTAACGCACAGACAGAAAGACAAGTGCAGCGATGCAATGCAACAGCATTATAACATTCTGTGTGCGACTGCATCACTAGAGTATTGAATAGTCTATGAAACAAGGTTGGTGGGGCAATGGGGAAAGCTAACTGCTTTTGTGCAATTATCAGGGATCACTAGGCCCCTTGGGACTCTGTACACCCGGTGCACTGTAACTACTGTGTCAATGGCAACTAAGCCCCTGCTAAGCCCATATTGAAACTGTAAAGAACTCAGAAAGGTAATACATTTCAATAAACAGAACTTAGTAAAAATTGATGACTGCATGTAAAGTCACATGGCTTACGTGAAAAAATCCCGTCACAAAACCGAAACACCCAGTTCAATTTTGACATTAGAGATAGCAGTTTGAACGACATAAAGGCTCAAGGTCATATCGAGGACGGCTAAGTGGCTGGTGTGAGAAGCCCTTAGCTTTTGAGCGAGTCACCAGAAAACAGTCTTGGAACCATGGGCGTTTCCCCAATGAGGGCGCAGCTGTTTGGGGGAAATACTATTTACTGACGAGGCAGGGAAATCACTTCCTTGTGCAGGATTTCATGTCTGATGCCAATACGGAGAGGGAGCGAAAGACATACAATTGATGGACGGAATGCAGAACAAATCAAAAAATTCACCCCCAGTCAAGAGATCTGGGTTAAATCTATCATTCTTTTGCTCACCATGCCACCCCAGTTTAGACCTGGCCATATGCAAATCAGTCTTGACCCTGTGCCTCATAGGAACAGTCCAGCCCGAATTGCCAAGCCAGGTCCTCCTTGGACCGGAAACAAGCATCCTAGGACCGGTTTCGGGGTTTCACCCCTCATCAGCCACGATAGCTTGAATTGAGTGGTACCGTGAGCCCGGTACCCACGTCTGGGCATGCCCGGCGCACTTAAGGCGAGGAAGCGAAAGACACACAATTGATGGACGGAATGCAGAACAAATCAAAACATTCACCACCAGTCAAGAGATCTGGATTAAATCCATCATTCTTTTGCTCACCATGCCACCCCAGTTTAGACCTGGCCATATGCAAATCAGTCTTGACCCTGTGCCTCATGGGAACAGTCCAACCCAAATTGCTAAGCCAGGTTCTCCCTGGACCGGAAACAAGCATCTTAGGACCAGTTTCGGGATTTCACCCCTCATCAGCCAGGGTAGCTTGAATCCAGGGGTACAGTGAGCCCAGGACCCATGTCTGGGCATGCCCGGCGCACTTAGGGCGAGGAAGCGAAAGACACACAATTGATGGACGGAATGCAGAACAAATTGAAACATTCACCGCCAGTCAAGAGATCTGGGTTAAATCCATCATTCTTTTGCTCACCATGCCACCCCAGTTTAGACCTGGCCATATGCATTTCAGTCTTGACCCTGTGCCTCGTGCGAACAGTCCAGCCCGAATTGCCAAACCAGGTCCTCCCTGGACTGGAAACAAGCATTACGGAGAGGTAAGCAAATTCCAGTCACAGCTTGCACCAACCTCCTCTGCCTCCAGTCTGCCTGAAACAGGTGCGATGTGGCGTCCATACCTGGCGGGACCCGCCAGCATCTTGTAATTTATCAGACCCATGTCAAAGCTCTTCTAGAGCCAGACTCTCAAAATTGACTGAGCCGCCTGGAAGAAGTCATTTTACTTTACTTCCTGGAAATTAGTGTAAATAAAAAACATCTATGCCAGAGCTTTCCCGGTTAAGTGGTGCTTTATTTTCCAACTCCTTTAATTTGCTGGAGGATATGTCATACCACTAGCTAGCCCTGCGATCTTGTCAGAAGCTCTTTTGGCGGATAGTAAACATTCTGACTCGGAGTCATGTTTTTCTGCAAAAGCACTGCCACGCCCCTTTATGACGCCATGAATGAATATGTAGAAGCACTGTAGAAGGGTCCCTTGGTATTTTTTTTTAATTCTCCTTATTAAATAGTCTTAAAGCCATTGCACAGCAGGGAGGGGGCAGAGCTGTGCACAGATGGCGCTGGAGACCGCTGCTGTGGTGGCTACGGGTCGGGCAAGGGGCGAAGATGCTGAGGATGCGGACATAGCAGAAGGAAGTTAAACAAGCACAAATTAGGGGAGGGGTGCGTGAGGGGAAGCCAAAAGAGGGGAACAACATGAGCAATGTACGGGTTGGATATGGTTTCTTAAACGCAAACACTGTGTCCTTGGAGCCATCTGGTAACCCTATGCAACACTACTCCTGTTGAGTGAATGCATTGCGATGGCCGACCAGGAGGAACGGTGAACGCATTGCAATGGCCAACCAGAAGAAACAATTAGTGAAATCCGATGAGAGGGAAGCAAGCACCCAAAGGAGGGACAATTCTAACCAATGCACCAATCAAAAGCCAGCATTTGTGAATGGCACAACAAAGAACGAATGGAAATCGATTGCCGTGCTTGAAGCCCAAAGAGGAGATACACATGTTTTGCAGACAGCGCTTGCGCGCAGCCTAAGCTCGACCTAAAAATGCACTATGAAGCGGCCAGCGCTTGCCATGTCATAGCACTTTCTTTCCTTCTGTCGGTTGGGTGGAGAAGAAACGGATGGATGAGTAGGAGGAGAAGAAGAAGCAGGGATGGATGAGAAATGAAAAATAATGAGGGATGGGGTAGATAGTAGCACACAAAGCAAGACAGATGGTTAACAAGCATTGGCAAAGCCAATAGGTCTCGCCTATGCAAGAGATATTGGCTTTGCCAATGAATGGCGAAGAGTGGAGTAGGGTGTTATAGAGTGGAGTGGCAGAGAGTGTCGTGTAGTGGAGTGGCATAGTGTGGAGTCGTGTAGAGTGTTATATACTGGAGTGGCACAGTGTAGAGTGGACTGGTGTAGAGTGCTTTGGAGTAGCGTATTGCAGAGTAGAGTGGCGTAGAGTGCAGTGACATGGAGTGCAGTGGCATTGAATTCAGCAGTGTACAATGCAGTGCCGTAGAATGCAGTGGTGTTGACTAGAGTGATGCAGAGAGGAGTGGCGCAGAGTAAAGTGGTGCAGAGTAGAGTAGAGTGGTGTAGAGTGCAGTGACATAGAGTACAGTGGTCAGAGTAGAATAGAGTGGTGTACAGTGGATTGGCAAAGAGTGCAGGGGCATAGAGTGGCGCAGATTAGAGTAGCATAGTGGGGTGCAGAGTAGAGTATTGTGCCGTAAAGTGCAGTGACGTAGAGTGGAGTAGCGTAGAGTGGAGTAGTACAGAGTAGAGTGGCATAGAGTTCAGTGGTGGAGAGTGCAGTGTTGCAGAGTAGAGTGTCAGAGTGCAGTGGTGTAGAGTGGAGTAGAGTGACAAAGAGCAGTTGAGGAGAGTACAGTGATGCAGAGTAGGATGCACTGGCATAGAGTGCAGTGACATAGAGTGCAGTTGTGTAGAGTGCATTGGTGTAGAGTGCAGTGGTTTAGAGTAGAGTTGTGTAGAGTGCAGTGGCATAGAGTATATTGTTTCAGAGTAGAGTGAAGTGGTGTAGAGTAGAGAGGTGCAGGGTTGCATGAAGTGGTGTAGAGTGCAGTGACGTAGAGTGCAGTGGTGCAGAGTAGAATAGAGTGGTGTACAGTGGATTGGCGTAGAGTGCAGGGGCATAGAGTTGCGTGCTACAGAGAAAAGTACATTGGCGTAGAACATGGGTACTCACAAACTTTCTCTCGGGGGCCAAATTTACAGTGTGGTTTGTGTCCGAGGGCCGCACCGGTGGGGGCGGGGTCAGTGGGGGAGGGGGGCGGGGCTAGAGCAAAAAAAAAACTATGACCATGAGGTTGAACACAGGCTCCTGCAGCGGACGCCTTCGTCCACTGAGCCACCAGACCCGGCATACACACATCTCTCTCTCTCTCTAGCTCTCTCGCTCTGTCTCCCTCCCTCTCTCTATCTCTCCCTCCCTCTCTCTCTCTTTCCGTCTCCCTCTCTCTCCATCTCTCTCCCTCTCTCTCTCCCTCCCTCCCTCTCCCTCTGTCTCACTCACTCTGTTTGTCTCTGTGTCTCCCTCCATCTCTCTCTCTGTCTCCCTCCCTCTCTCTCTCTCTCTCTCTGTCTGTCTCCCTCCCTTTCCCTCCCTTTGTCTCCCTCCGTCTGTCTCCCTCTGTCTGTCTCCCTTCCTCTGTCTCCCTCCCTCTGCCTCCCTCCCTCTGTCTCCCTCCCTCTGTCTCCCTCCCTCTGTCTCCCTCCCTCTGTCTCCCTCTATCTGTCTCCCTCTATCTGTCTCCCTCCCTCTGTCTGTCTCCCTTCCTCTGTCTGTCTCCCTCCCTCTGTCTGTCTCCCTCCCTCTGTCTGTCTCCCTCCCTCTGTCTGTCTCCCTCTGTCTGTCTCCCTCTCTGTCTGTCTCCCTCTCTCTGTCTGTCTGTCTGTCTCTGTCTCCGTCTGTCTGTCTGTCTGTCTCCGTCTGTCTCCCTCTGTCTCCCTCTGTCTGTTTCCCTCTCCCTCCCTCTGTCTCCCCCCGACTCCCTCCCTCTGTCTCCCTCTATCTGTCTCCCTCCCCCGACTCCCTCCCTCCCTCTCTGTCTCCCTCTATCTGTCTCCCTCTATCTGTCTCCCTCTGTCTCCCTCCCTCTCCCTCTGTCTCCCTCTCTGTCTCCCTCCCTCTCCCTCTGTCTGTCTCCCTCCTTCTCCCTGTCTGTCTCCCTCCCTCCCTCTCCCTCTGTCTGTCTCCCTCTCCGTCTCCCTCTCTCTCTGTCTCCCTCTCTCTCTGTCTCCCTCTCTCTCTGTCTCCCTCTGTCTGTCTCCCTCTGTCTGTCTCCCTCCCTCCCTCTCCCTCTGTCTGTCTCCCTCCCTCTCCCTGTCTGTCTCCCTCCCTGTCTGTCTCCCTCTCTCTGTCTCCCTCCCTCTCCCTCTCTCTGTCTCCCTCTCTGTCTCCCTCTCTCTCGTCTCCCTCTCTCTCTGTCTCCCTCTCTATCTGTCTGTCTCTGTCTGTCTGTCTCCCTCTGTCTGTCTCCCTCTGTCTCCCTCCCTCCCTCTCCCTCTGTCTGTCTCCCTCTGTCTCCCTCCCCCTCTGTCTGTCTCCCTCCCTCTCCCTATCTGTCTCCCTATCTGTCTCCCTCCCTCTCCCTCTGTCTGTCTCCCTCTCTGTCTCCCTCTCTGTCTGTCTCCCTCTCTCTCTGTCTCCCTCTCTCTGTCTCCCTCTCTCTCTCTGTCTCCCTCTCTCTCTGTCTCCCTCTCTCTCTGTCTCCCTCTCTCTCCGTCTGTCTCTCTCTGTCTCTCTCTCCCTCTCTCTCGGTCTGTCTCCCTCTGTCTCTCTCTCCCTCTCTCTCTGTCTCCCTCTCTCTCCCTCTCTGTCTCCCTCTCTCTCCCTCTCTGTCTCCCTCTGTCTCCCTCTGTCTGTCTCTGTCTCCCTCTGTCTCCCTCCCTCTGTCACCCTCTCTCTGTCACCCTCTCTCACCTCACCCCGCGTGTGTGTCAGCCGGGGCTGAGACAGCTTCCTGGGAACACACACAGCCGCACCCGAGTACTTCACAGGTCTTTAAAAGACCATTCACTTGTTAATGAGGCTTTGTTGTATTTTACCTTTTCGTAGCGCCCTGCATCTCCACTCAGAGTGGAGATGCAGGGCGTCTAGAGGTAAATACAACAAAGACTCATTAACAAGTGAATGGTCTTTAAGAATCGCCCGGCCCCCATAGAGCAGAGTCTCTCAGAGTCCGCGCTGCGGTGTTTGCTGACACTTTAAAAAAAAACAAAAAAAACAGGTACGATGTCTGCAAGGTCCGCGGGCCGCCAAGGAAGGCTTGGCGGGCCGCTGGCGGCCCGCGGGCCGTACTATGAGTACCCGTGGCGTAGAATGTATTGACATAGAGTGCAGTGGCGAAGAGCGCAGTGTTGAAGAGAAGCGTAGAGCGGAGTTGTGCAGAGTAGATTGGTGTGGCCTACAATGGAGTGATGAAGAGTGCAGTGGCGAACAGGGCAGTGGTGTAGAGTAGAATAGCGAAGAGTGCATTGGCATAGAGTAGAGTGGTACAGGGTAGAGTAGAAAGGTGTAGAGTGCAGTGATGTAGAGTAGAGTTGTGCAGAGTGCAGTGGCATGGAGTGGTGTAAAGTGGAGTGGCATAGAGTACAGTGCAGTGATGTGGAGTGGTGCAGAGTAGAGTGGAGTGGCGTAGAGTGGAGTTTGCATGGTATGGTAGCACACTGCCCTTACAAACAACACATTTTTAATTGAAATGACCATTACATTCGCACAGACATGCAGTTTTACTAATAAAACAATACAGTGCACAGATGAAAATGTGTGGAAATTGCATCACCTTGCGTAATGATATGTTTTGATCGTATTAAAGTATTTGTTTCCAACACACTTCAGAAGTAACAAATTTGTGCTTCATTTGTGTTCCTAATTGTGATATATTCTGAAATACTTAAACAGTTCATTTGAATGTTGTCGTGTGCTAGAAAAAAATTATTTCCTACCCTCGGTATCCAGCAAGATTGTCACATATATGCTCTCACTTTGAAGTCAGAGAAAAAAAAGTAAACAAGCACCCTCGGATGACAGCGCCTGACATTTTACCTCGATCTTTGAATGCACAGCAAATGTGATGAGATAAAAACAAGATTTACAGGCCTGTTTACAGAAAGGGAGCAATCGGAAGGATACTGTAAATAAGGTTTGGGCAAGAGAAGGTATGAACTCAAGCTGGACAGTGTAATACAAATAAAGCCAGCAAATGGAAAGCAAGAAAACGTGAGTTACAAACCACAAAGCCAATGGCAAGCAACAGGCAGAACGCATTGCTGGGTCAAATTTCTGAATGTCCACAAGATGTTTTTAGGCTGCAAGCACAAAAACAACACAGACAGGAACAGGGGAGCAGGATAAGAAGCAATGTGGACTGTCAATGAAGCAACACGGAAGGGCAAAGAAGCAACACAGGCGCGTGAGAGTTGAAGAAGCAACACAGACAAGGGAGGGGGAGAAGCATGAAACAAAACAAAAACTACCTCAGCCACAGCACCAGCAGCAGAAAGACCATAATATATATGAAGCAATCAGTACTTCGTGTGTGCTCCCTCCGAAGAAGAGGAGGGTAAGATGGATCGTGCTGCCCAAATAGAAGGCAGCAAATGTGAGTGACAGTGAAGCCCATAAATGGTAAGCAATGGACAGGCTCCAAGCTTGTAGAAGAACACAATATCTCTTGAAAGTAAGAACGCATGCGCGGATGCAGGCGAGACCAACAAATCAGTGCATTCATTTATTGTTTGCTACAGATTAACTTGGTAGCTAAAGTGTTCAAATAACTGTAAAAATAATAAAAGTAAGACTATCAGGGGTACCTTTCCATATAAATGCATCTTATATGAGAGGAGCAGTTGCACCTATAATGAGATCATCAAATGTATTACCAGCGACTAGGGGCATGACCTCATTTTCAAAGGGCATGCCACATGCAAATGAGTGCTGCAGCAGGACTGACATACCACCATAATGTGCACTGTAGTGATATGGGTGTTCTGAAGTTCTAGCCATGGTTTTGTTGCTTTTGTGTTGGCTAGTAAGACACCTCTTGCAGTGGCCTACCATTACAGATTACTATGATGAGGCAAGAATGCTGCTCTATTTTTATTTAATTTCATTAATCCTCTTATGCTGAATACTTGTTAAAAATGGGTGGAAACTTCTAATGTCGGGTTTGAAAGTTTAGAATGGGTCGAAGCTGGGTCAAGCTGCACAGGGATCGGAATTTAACCACCTGCTTGCAATCAAGACCTACATGGTAAGTATGGTAAAGTAAGTATGGTAATTGTATGTAAACGTGACTGAGGCCCGGAGTGGTATATTAATAGGGCGTACCACTCTAAGTCATTCCAATTTAGCCAGAGTCTCCTGCCCCAGAATTACTGGATCCATAAACTCCAGACCTTGACATTCCGGGCCCAGGGGCACCATACCAAAACCTGTCTGTGATTTTGCGGGGGCTGCAGACATCTCCATCGTCTGGCCCTCACTCACGCAGCACTTCACACCTCGCCTTCTCTGCTTTCCCCATGCTTGCGAAACCTGCACCAAGGGCTTGAAGAAAACCCCTGCACCCATTTATCACCAGCGTCAAGCAGATGGTAAATGAATGTGGATTTGGGCATAGTATTATCCCGACAAGGGGAAAAACATGTGGTTTTGAAGCCAGTATTCTGGATCTCCACGTTATTCCCAAAAAACTCTGAATCCTTAGATTCAGTGCTTAATTTGAGCTGGTGGTTTCCGCTGCTTGGCAATGGCACCTTATTATCAACACCGGCTCTTATGATAGCCTGCCACATGGTGGCGATCTTTCTCTTATTTTTGAGGAGCACAACAGCTGTTGTTTAATAATTAAATATACATTAAAATGACTAATACTTGCCACCTAAAGCTATAAGAATAGCTTGAGCGACATATATTAGTCATTTTAATGTGTATTTAAAGTCTGAATTGTCCCACTTGTAGGAGTGCGATGGCTAGTAGTGATAGTACTGTCATTGGCAGCGCTAGTGGGAGCAATGGGTGGTGCAAGCTGCAGTTGGCTCCCGACAAGGGACCTGGCACCTCTTTTTATTTTACAATTAAAGCACTGCTTGGATTTAACTGGGGGGATTGCCCGGACCCAGAGATTTTGGCCTCTCTAATATCTACACATCTAAATCTAAGAAACTTGTAATCCCCATCTCTCTCCCACACCTTCGCTTCATGCAGTGGTTAAGTGCAGCCACAAGTTTGCTGCAACATGATTGGAACACACCTGCAAACCTCATGCATGACACCAAACTGCTTCCCATATAGACCATCCATAAACCACACAAACTACCAACCATGCACAACAAACTGAGTGGTTCCTTACTTACTGAAAGCGCATTGAGATCTTGTTAGGAGTAGAAAATAGCTATACAAATTGAAAATGCAATGCAGTTCAATTTGTTACTTATCTGTACCCTTCCTGATTTGTTTATACCCAATGTTTTTGATATCCTGATTAAATTATCCCAAGATTTTTTAATCCCGGAGTAATAATTTAATCTCAAAAAGGCAGGTTACTCTAGTTTTAGTATAAGAATAGTGATTTAGAATGTTACTGTTTGTTACATTTCATGTCTTGTTGGTTCTTTGTCTACTGCATTGATACTCAAAGTACGGTCCGTGGGCCTCATCTGACCTTCACATGCAGCCCTTCTGACTTTTACATGCGGCCCCCTGATTCACTGCAGCACTGAATCTGCTGTTTACTGGACTCAGCAGTAAACCTTAATTTAAAAAAATAAATAAACAGGCACCTATTTATTTAAAGATTAATTGATGTTAATTAAACAAATAACTAGGGAGTCCAGCACCCCTTAAACTTTAGAAACAACTTCAAGCCATCTTGGGGCAAAAGTGTCAGCATTTGATAAAGTCTCTTCAATATTCAAAAACTTTAATTCATTATTATGAAGTTTCACTTTAGTACATCAGATTATATCAGTGCATTGACATTCTTTTTTTAAGTGATAGTTTCCAAACATGAATTTAGAAACATTAATTCCTCCCCACTGTGACAACAATGCCAGTAGTGAAAAAAGAGGCAAGTCAGTTGTTATGTCACTCTTTGGGTGGCCTGGGTTATTACTGTACATGAACAACACTATACTTTATTAAATCAAACATAGGAAAAGGTTGTTCACAGCACTCATCCTGAAGTCATGTATTTTTTTTTTTATGTTCAAAATGTTTTATTGAAGAAATTTTCATAGATATGAAACACAATACCAAAAATAATACCGAATCATGAAGTATAGAAACATACTCCAATATATAAGAAAAAAATAGAATAGCTATATCAACATTACAGAATAGTACAAATATGATATAAATAATAAAATAAACATAAAAGTGCTACAGTAAGCAAAGATTAATTAATACAAATTGAAATAAGTTTCCTAAATTGTAGAACATGTACTGATGTAGGAATCTAAACTAGACCACATACTAGACCTAGAGGAAGAGGGGTCTTTATGAGAATGTGGCTAAAAACATTGCCCGCGTCTAAGAAAAATAATCCATTCCCACCATGCATTAACCGAAAGTGAAGTAGAGTCTTTCCAATTACAGGTAATAGATTTGATTGCAGTAGAAATAAGGAAATCCAACAATTTACAATCCATAGGGGATAAAATGGATTTAAAGAGTGAGGATTTGAGAATTAGAACCTGAAATGATAAAGCTGTTTGGATCGAAGGATCTGGGTAATAAGATGCCATATTTCTAATAAAAACTGATGTATGATAGAACAATTGAAAAATAAGTGTTGTAGGTCACCAGTTACAGATTGACAGTGCCAACAATTTGGAGTATCTAGAAGTTTAGCTTTAAATAATTTTTCAGGAGTCCAGAAGCATTGATAAAGTAGGTAAATATTAGTTTGTATAAGGGTGGCCGGAAGATAATTAGCCGTGTTGGAATTCCAGATGTCCTTCCAGGATATACTAAGTGAATGAAGATGTAAGTGTGGTGACCATTTTTGATTCAACTGTGAAAAAGAGGAATTTGAAGTGGTAAGTTTTTTATATATACTTTAGATGCTGTATGTCCTGAATGGCTGAACACAGAAATACAAAATTCAATACCAGAGGACTGAGACATAGAAAGTAGTTGGGGATAAGCATTAAGAATCGTATTACATAACAATGTATATTTAGGCAGCTCAGACAATGGCAGCTTATAAGTGGCTTGAATAACATCAAATGTGTAAAACATATCATATTGACAAATATCTGCAACAAAGAAAATACCAGCAGTAATCCATAGTTTCCAAAAAGAAATATGTTTATGATATTGGAGTTTAGGATTGAAACAAAGAGAAACTTTTTTAGTGGAAGACAAAGTAATCGAAAAACTTCTTTCAAATGACAAAAGGGCAACTTTAGAGTTGGCAAGAATAGGGAACACTTACCAAAAGAGCCATTGGACATGGTGAGAAAAGCAGTTAAAGGGTATGGAGCCAAAATATTTTTTTCCAGGATAAGCCATTTAGGTGCATTAGAGAGGGGGACAGTGTGGAAACATAAAGAACATTGTGCCACAAGGAATGCAAAATGATATTTTTTAAATCGGGAAGACCAACCCCACCTTCACATTTGGGCAATTGTAAAGTCTTAAGACTAATGCATGCGGGTTTATTACACCAAAGGAATTTAGTAAATAATTTGGTGGACGGGAAGGAGAAGGGTAGCATTGACAATAGATATAAAATTTGTGGAGTTATAGACATTTTAATTGCTGCAATGCGTCCCCACCAATTTAGATGTAGATTAGACCATCAATCAAATTTCTCTTTGGTATTTGTTAGAATAACAGAGCAATTGGAATCAACTGTATCTTTGATCGAACCAGTAAAAATTATCCCTAAGTATTTGAGTTTTTGGAGACCAAATTATATCAGTATTCTCTAACATTGTAGAATTACAAAAGGCATTTAATGGAAAAAATTCTGTCTTATTAGTATTCAGGGAGTAACCAGAAACCTCAGCATATTTATGAATAATATCAAGGATAATAGGTATAGAGATAGGAGGGTCAGCAACATATAATAACACATCATCAGCGTAGGCAGAAAGTTTAATGGTAGTATCTTTCAAAACAACACCTGTATAAGTATCACTATTACGAAGGGAGCATAGGAAAAAATAAAGGAGAGAGAGGACATCCCTGCCGAGTGCCTCTATATAACCGAAATGAAGTGGAGCACAAACCATTGACTAAAATAGAGGCTGAGGGGGCTGAATACAGTGTTCTGAAGTCATGTATTTCGAGGTCCTCTTGTATGATAATGAACAAAAAGGAGGGAAAGGGAAATAAACAATTGCCTAGGATCACACTCATTGTGCAATTCAGTCACTACATGCATATGCTTCACTTCCCCTACACCCACCTTACGCCCTCGCCCGCCCGTCCACCAACACTGCTGGCATCAGTGCGGCCTTTGGTCCGTCGCATCACATGCCAAAGTTTTTGGCCCCTGGGAAAATGTTTGCGCGTACCCATGGTCTAGTGGTTAAAGGCCCTTTGACCATTACCTCTTCTAATGACCGATAGGAAGCGGGAGGGGGACAGGAGAGGAAAGGAAGAATAGAACAAAAACTAGAAGAGAGGCCCTTTGAACTTGCCTCTTCTAATGACAGAGAGGAAGCTGGAGGGGGACAGGAGAGGAAAGGAAGAATAGAACAAAAACTAGAAGAGAGGGCCCTTCAAAAATGTTTCAGCAAGTGCTTGTGAAAACGCAAACTAAAAGCAAACTATACCTAGCCAAAGAGTCACATCTGAAGCAGCAATAGAAAGGAGTAGAGCTCCCTCTCCTGGTTAATCTTTGTGATCTTGACTTTCAAAGCAGTGCTGTTGCAATGACGATGGGATTGCTCATTGCTGCCATCACTTCTTAGGTCTGACAATAGAAAAGACCTTTGATTTTACTAATGTTATATTCATACTATGCTTACTTACAGGGTTTTTAGCCAGCCCTCTTCATCCATTGGTTTGTTATTGTGTCATTCGTATTGTATTCAACTTTAATTTTTTCGGTTCTTTCTGAAGGAACATACTTTGTGTGTGGATTTGCTCTTTTTGGACGGAAAGAACGCTGTCACTTACAGTCAAGTTAGTCAATATCTGAAGTGAACTAACTAATTTTCCTAAATTGTAGACTGTAGTGGGTAGAATTAAAACTTGAATCGCACATTTACAGACCAAAAGACATTTATATAACAATAAAATATAATTTAAAATTATACCTTTTTCTGATTCTTCACAGTGAGTTCTATGTTTTAAATTATAACCAATAATTAGTCACTATAAAAAATTGGATTATTATTTTGAGTGGGTTATTACCTTCCTCAAGGAATAATCACAACCCTTGTCAGAGTGAACTCTCAAAGTCACTTAATGAACCTCAGCTCAACCCTCTGGTAACTTTGGCTCAGAGCAGACAGGTTTACCTTAGAGCGATGAGTAAAGTATTTATGCAGTACAAAAAACAGTAAAGTCAAAATGCAAAGGAATAAAAATTACAAACTGAATTAAAAAAATAGAGAAAATGTTAATAAACAAAATGATACTAAAATAACAAAAATCCAACGAGGGGAACCGGCGATATGAATTTGATAAGTTTTAAGTAGGAATAGTGGCAAGAAGCACAAAGTGCCAATGGTAGTCAATGGTTGAGGTAGACCAGGACCAAGACAACAATTTGAGGCTGGCTGTGATGGAGCCAACCAGGTTCATCCTGGTCAAAGAATTTACCCTCTGACGTAGTCCTTTAAGTCCCAATTCACCACAGGAGTACACTTCAAAAACCTCCAGAACCACAAGGAAGGCACTTAGAGACTCACAGGGTGTCAGGCAGAGGCCAACAGCAGGTCTTAGGTCCAGTTGCCACTGATCAACAGGGTTGTCAGAACCTCTTTCAGAAGAACATGGGGCATGCAGGGGTTACTGGGCCCAATCGTGGTGGTTGAGGCCTTTATTACGGGCCCAACCTACTATGGATCCTGGTCAAGTGGATCAAGTACCCTTTCTTAACTTGGCTCTCATTTGTAGCTGTGGTTGGGCATTCAAAGCTCCCTCGAGGGGAATGTAGATACAGGTCAGTGAATATGACCCATAACTCAAAGTGCAAACAGTATGAACAATAAATCAATGTCCAGCCAAATACTTGCTTTTATAAGAAAAATTTGCATTTTATTTCCAACTCTACACATGCAAAGAAATGTGACATTCAAATGCAACAACACAGCCCCCCTTGAGGTCAGGGCTTCAGTAGTTGTCAGGTGAATTCCTGTCCCACACTCCTATGTGTAACATGTTCAGGGTTGTTCCCCATTCACGGATAGATGCTTCAGGGATAGAAAGATATTAGGCAGTACTCAAGTAGTTCTCCCTTTGACTTTTTAAGAATTAGTCAAAAGTGTCTATGGTGCTGTAGCACCGTTAGCAGCCAGTCCCCTTGGGCCACAAACCACCGGGTTCAGTCTTACTCACTGTGCGGATATAGCGGTGTTCAGTGGTGCAGCAAGTTTCCTCTCTTCAGGTGCTCCTAAGTCCGAATCCTAAGCGGCAAAGTCGAGCCGTTCAAGATAGATGCGGCAGCACCTGGCAGCGCATGCTCCCTCATTTCGAGCTGTGCTGCCCGTCAGTTTCCAGCAATGGAAGCTGCTCCCGCTCAGAGGACACAAAAGATAAGTTGCTCTTCCCGTAACAAAAGGGGTGGGGGGATTCTCCAGGTCCTGACTGGAGCTCATGTGATGGTTCGACGTCCTCAGTGGCATCCTGTGATCCTCAGGGAAACAGTCAGGTGCAGTTTGAAGGCTAGACTTGCAGGGCGCTTCACGTGGCTGAGAGCATGGCAGACCTCTCCTGGCATACAGGGGTTGTTGGACTGTTCCTGCACACGGGTAACAACCTGATCAGTGTGCAACTGCTCTCCTCACGCCTCACTCAGTGATTCCTATTGGTAGGGCTCTGCAGTGTGCCTTGCTCCCTCCAACGCTCTCCTAATCCTCACAAGAAACATTGGTCTTGGCTTGCAGTCAGGTGCTTCAGACTCCAGGGCAGGTGATCTTTGTTTCCCTGGGTGATGTTCCCTCACCCAGCAAGAAGACTGCCAGGCCTTGGCCCCCAGTCCTGGTCACAGGCAGAAGTCTTGCAGAGCTTCCTATTCTCACACAGCCAGTCTGGCTGCATGGCAGATGACACATTTTTGGGGACTCAACCTCCCCTTCTTATAGTTCTTTTCCAGACATCAAATGTGATTTAGGGTCTGGGTCTTTAAGGTTTTATGTTGGGGTTCTGCTTCTATTGAAATGGGCACTTCTCTTTTCCATCTTCCATCATGAAAGATGTCTGTCACAGCAGGCACGACTCTGAAGCTGATTGTGCGCAGCACAATTCAAGGGAGTGGCCAGACTTCACACCTGGCTGTCAGTCACAGTGATATGTGCATCAAAAGGTTTATCCTAGACCCCCGTCCTACTCTTCATAATTCTCTTATCAGCCCCATCTTTCTTCCTAAGATCTGTCCAGGCACCTTCCTTGTGAGAGTGCCAGGGAATTGACCAGCGCCTTACAAAGTTTGAATCTATCACAACACATTCAAGCACCCACACACATTAAAGGTCACACTCTCGACCAAGCATGGTCTATCAATCTCACCCTTCAAAACCTAGAAATACAACCCTGTTTATGGTCTGACCACTACATAATCAGGTTTACGATAGGCGACATCTCTATACCCAAAACGACACCCTGTCAAAAGGTCCCATCTAGAAACTGGCATCACATTAATTTGAAATCATTATGTGACACCTTAAAATATAAGCCTCCTGAAAGCAAGGATAATGTAGATAACCTGGAGAGAGAAATTGCAGACTGGCAAAGGAAGGCTATTGACTCTCATGCCCCCCTCCAAACTCAAACTTCACGCATTAGGGGACATGAAGCACCCAAATGGTTCACGGAAGATCTAAAATCAGCCAAACTCAAAACACGTCAGGCAGAACGGAAATGGCGTAATTCCTACTCAATTGAATCCAGAGAACACTATAAAACAAATCTTAGGAACTACAAACACTCTATTATGGAGGCAATTTTTTTTTTTCTCTAACAAGGTGTTAAACTCAACTAACAAAACCAAAGACATTTTTAACACAGTACGTGAGCTATCAAATCCCGATCGTGTAACCCCACCTATCCCCGCCACACAGAAACTATGCAACGACCTAAGTAATTTTTTCATTGAAAAAATTAAGAAAATTCAGGAATCCATAGATACCAAACATAAGGAGGTGGGAAATTGGTCTGAAAATACCAACGATGACACCATGACCACCCTCCCATGTATAGGCCAAGATCAATTCTTGGAATACCTAAACAAAATAAAATCAGGCTCCCCAAACGATGTCTGTCCACCTGACATACAAAAATCCATCTTTAGAGCATTTCCAGAGACCATTCTCTCTCTTCTGAATCTTTCTTTAACCCAAGGGATAGTCCCACAAGCCTTTAAAGAAGCAGTGGTTATTCCACTTCAGAAAAAACAAGGAGTCGACCCTCAGAGGCTGGACAACTATAGACCAATATCCCTCCTCCCCTTCTCGGCCAAAGTATTGGAGACACATGTAGCAAAAATTCTCATCACCTTTATTGAATACATCAATTTCTTAGACTCACATCAAGCAGGTTTCCGCGCAGCCCGTTCTACTGAGTCCATTATTCTATCTGTCATGGATGACCTAAAGGGAAAGGCTGATGTAGGCAGCACTCAAGCCTTGATTCTCCTGGACCTGTCTGCAGCTTTCGATACCATCAACCATGACATCCTGGTGGACCGCATTGCTGCAGCAGGTCTCAGTGGTACTGCCCTGAATTGGTTTCAATCATTTCTTGCGGATAGGAAACAGTCAGTTTGGCTCTCCCCGTACAAATCTGGCATTGTAAACTTGAAATGTGGAGTACCACAGGGCTCATCTTTATTTATTTATTTATTTTTTAAATATTTGTAAAGCGCGCTACTGCCGAGGCGTCTTGGCGCTGAGTGATATGCGATGCCCATGGCCAACACGTTCAGGGTTGGGAGAAGAGCCATGTTTTAATTTCCCTCCTAAAGACCGATCTGTTAGGCAAGGACCTGAGGTGTGTGGGCAGAGAATTCCAAAGTTTGGATGCTAGGAAAGAGAAGCGTTTACCTCCACACCTTACTCTCTTTATCTTAGGCAGTTGTAAGAGATCAAGGAAGCTGATCTTAGAGCTCGTGTAGGAACGTATCGAGAAAACAAAGTTTGCACATCCTTGGATCCTCCACCAAACAAGGCTTTATGCACCATGCATAGGGACTTAAAGTCAACCCGTCGCCGTACTGGGAGCCAGTGAAGTTGTTTTATACTGGTCGAAGTAGGGTGATGTTTAGGTAGATTGAGCAATAATCTAGCTGCCGCATTCTGAATTGACTGCAGTTTGGAGAATTGTGCAGCATTTGCTCCTAAGTAGAGAGCATTGCAATAGTCAATTCTAGATAGAATCGTAGCTACTACCACTGTTTTCCTCAGGGAAAGCGGAATAAAAGGGAGAATCTTCCTCAGACCTTTCAGCATAAAGAAGCAGGCTGATGAGACTTGGTTGATCTGAGGAGCCCAGGAAAGATCATTATCAACCAAAAGACCTAAGTTCCTGACTTTTTTAACAGGGGCCGGACAGGTGCCAGCTGCATTTGGCCACCATAATTGGTTCCAAACCGAAATTTTATGGCCAAACTCAATCACCTCGGTTTTATCTACATTAAGTTTTAAAAAATTGGCATTCATCCAGGTCATCAAAGCAGAGATACAGTTACAAAATTGGGATGCCATAGCATCCATGGGCTGTGTTACCGACACCATAAACTGCGTGTCATCAGCATAAGACACCAGCATAAAGCCGTAATGTTTTATTAGTCTAGCCAGAGGAGCTACATATATATTAAAAAGTGTAGGGAATAAGGCCGAGCACTGTGGGACTCCACCAGGAAGTGTGAATTCCTTGGACTGATATCCATCCCAAAATATCACTTGTTCCCTAGACGATAGAAAGGAGGAGAGGAGAGCAAGAGCTTTGCCTTTGATACCTGCATCCTGTAGCCTTCGTATTAATACCGCGTGGTTCACGGTATCGAAGGCTGCTGTCAAATCAAGCAGGACCAATACAGCCCCTCCTCCTCCATCCATCACCTTACGTATTTCCTCTACTGCCATAACCAATGCAGTCTCAGTAGAGTGTGATGATCTGAAACCATGTTGGGTAGTATCCAAGATGTTGTTGTTCTCTAGGTATGATGTTAGTACTGAGTTCATGGCTTTCTCAAGGATTTTAGCAGGTAGAGGCAAACAGGAGATGGGACAATAGTTTTTCTAGTCTAAGGGATCCAGCTTGGGTTTTTTAAGGAGAGGGCGAATACAGGCTTTTTTCCAAATCGATGGGAATACTCCTGATGAAATGCTTTGGTTTAGTATGGGGGATAGTGGAATGCTTATCTCCTCAGAAACAAGATGTAATATGTGGGGGGGACAAGGATCTAAAGGAGAGCCCGACTTGGATTTTAACAGCAGATCAGCCACTATCTCATCTCCCAACAATGGGAAGTGCGATAGCTCACAGTGGGAGGGCTTGTCCTCCGGCTGACCTGAGACATTGCTCGCTGTAACCTTATCTACATTTAGGAGATGATTATAAACAAATTGGACCTTATTTTGAAAATAACCAGCCATCTTGTCTACAAACTTTTGGTCAGGGGTAAACGAGGCGTCCCGTGGGCACTTTAATAGAGTCGAGACCGTTTGAAACAATTCTTTTGGAGAATTTGTAGCTTCTTGGATTTTAGAAGTGTAGTAGGCCGTTTTGGCCTGTGTGATTGCAGTGTCTTTATTCCCGCACCTCTTCAATATATATATCCTCCCTCTCATTGTCACGCTTCGTCAGATGGGAGTTCAAATCTACAACTATGCTGACGATATGCAGCTGGTCTTCCCCATCAACGAATCTACAGATTCCAAGGAATTCCTCAAAAATTCCATGTTGTTCATCATGAACTGGATGAACAAAAATCAACTAAAACTTAACGCAGAAAAAACTGAAATCATCATTCCCAATAATAAACTTCAGCATTGGTCCCCCACCCACTGGCGTACTGAGCTAGGCTCCCCCCCTGCACTAAAAAACTCGATAAAAAGCCTAGGCATACACATTGATTCAGATCTTAACATGAACACGCAGATTGGGGCGGTCACCTCCGCCTGCTTTTTTCAACTGAGGAAAATCAGAAGATTTTTCAGCAGAGAGGCGTGCATCCAAATCATCATCTCCTTGATCCTATCGAAAATTGATTATGCCAATTTAATATACCTAGGCCTTCAGCACAACCAGATACATCGTCTGCAGCTAATACAAAACCAGGCAGCCAGAATTATATACCAACAAGGCAGACAATGTCACATTAAGCCGCTGCTAAAAGAGCTGCACTGGCTCCCAGTGGAGCAACGCTCCATGTTTAAAACCGGCTGTATCCTGTTTAAAGCTTTACACGGGACTGGCCCAAAGTACATATCCTCAAAAATCCATAAGTACACCCCCCGCGCCGCACCTTAAGATCCATACACATGAATTTATTAGAGGTACCGGACTTTAGACGCAAACGCACAGGAGGGTCACGCTTCTCAATACTAGGACCTACATTCTGGAATGCTCTGCCACCCCCACTGAGACTAGAGTCAGACCTCCTTCGCTTTAGGAAGATGCTGAAGACCTGGCTCTTCACCCAAGCTTATAGCTAGACCAGGACCTTTCTAACTAGTAACCCCTAATGGAAAGGGAAAAAATTCCAGCGCCAAGAAACCTGTTGGTGAACGAGCGCTCTACAAGTTCTGATTAACATAACATCTATCACTAAATCAAGGAACAGTCTTTTGAAATGTAAAAGCAGTCTCTTCCCACACCCAGCTCACAAGATAGCAGCAATACACAAATCTGTCTAGGAGGATTCCTCTCCTCCTAATGTCTTAACCAGGCAGGCCTGGGCTTCCCAAAATGGAGCTCAAGGCCCTCTATACAATGTACCATTGAAGTCACACTCACTCAGTGTACTTTCACAGCACACTTTCAGTCCAGCACTGATCCTCCATGCATTGTACCTTTACATGTACTCATGCATCATGCTCACTCATTCAGTCTGTGCACACTGTTAAGCACTGAAGCTTTTCTATGTTTAACCAGGGTGTGCTCTTTACAAACACACACACTGCCAGCACACACACTCACTATGTGCGGACTGCACAACACTTCACCCTTTATATTGTACTTCACACAAGCACACATACACTCAGCACAAGGTGTCCTTCCACACGCACTGCACAGCACTACTTCTCTAATGTGATGTATTCCTAACAGGCATACATTCGCCCAGTACTTGTACTAACCAAATGGTTTACTGCTCTAACCTTTTACTGTACCCTTCCCAGGCACACATTCAACCAATGCAGAGTAACTACTCCTGCACTATGCAGTACTCCACATCTACCTGATGTAGGCCAAGGGTGTGTTAAGCACACAGCAGCAGAACTTTTGATAAGATCAGTGAGTCTGTAGGCCTCACTCCAGTGACATAGGGTAAAAAGGTCCTGTTCACTACTACTGATCACTACACGTTATGCTACCACCACCACACTCGGGTTGCTTAACTCCTGGTGAACGCGGTAGTCTTCCACCAGTATGTGGGCAGCACTTTGGGTGCCCCTTCCGGTCCAACAAGACTGCAGTCCATGAGAGAGGCGTATGTCATGGCACACAAGTATGATCCGTGTCTGTCTCTGACAAAAAAATCAGCATTAGGGATCCAGACAACAGTACAATTGGCACTCCAAGCAGGGGTACATGTCTCTTACCATGCGGAGGACTTTTCCATCCCAACATGGGTACTCCAGGAAAAGGCGTCTTGTAGATTGTTCTATTCTGTAGCTTCAATCGGAGATGAGCCGTATGATCCTTGGAGTCCATTTATTTGCCCTGGAGTCCATTTCACTTATCCTCCTGTACAAGAGGCAGCAGGTCCAGTTCTTCAGGGCTCCTCTCAGGTCACAGACAGAAGATCCCATCGTTTTCTGATCTTCAGCAGGTCCTTGAAGTATTCTGGATGGATCCCTGGAGGTTAAACATTCATGCCTGTCACTAGCTAGTGGATGGGAATGACTACTGGGCATGCCCTAACCAATGGGGTAAAAGTGCCTGGGGCCAACTGACCCAATTTGGGTATTTTCAAGACAGTGAAAGTCTTCAGCTACTCTAAAGTTGGACTTGTAAGGATGTGTGAGTATGTGGGGGTTAATCCCAGTGTCCTCCCACATCTAGCACTAGATAAAATCCAGTTTGAAGTAGCCACTGTACCCACAATAAACCCATAGAGAGATATCTGATAGGACAAAAGCAGGTTTATTCAGTAGACAGTGAATACAGAAGATTTGTCTTAGCATCCTGTTCTTTTCCTTTCAAGTATTACATGTGACACAGCAGATCTGTCAAGCATGATTTGACACTGTGCTGTCAATTTAGATCCACAGCCTCACTGTGCATATTCTGACAAGCTCAGAGGAGTCATCTCTGCCCATTCAGGTTCAGGCATTTCTTTGCTCCTGGGTGGCATTTCACACCAATTCAAAGGCTTATCACTGGCTGGGATCTGGCAGGGTATTATCCTGAGTAGTCTTCTGACAGGCCAGGCAAGTAAAGGGTAATTTTCTAAAAGTTACTTTTTCTTAATATTATTTAAAAATCTGACTTCACCATTAAAATGGATTTGTAAAAACTATGTTAAAACAATTGTTAAATAATTTTACAGGGAAATCCCATTCCTGAGATACATTATTAGGATTTTAGTAAGTCTGGGTGGTGAACTCCGCTCCGCTCGCGGAGTTTGCAGAGTTTTCCGCACTCTGCATTACGCAGAGCTTGCGGAGTTTTGAAAAACTCCTCTCCGCGTCGGAGTTTTCTTCATCACTCGCTTTTGTCAACACCAAGTCGGCGAGCGAGGAAAATCCACCTCCTGGTGAGATTTTTCCTCTTTCCCGATCATCAACGTCAAGTTTGCGAGCACGAGCATGGAAAATCAACCTCCCGGCAAGATTTCTCAATGCAGGCGGTCAGATTTCTCATTGCAAGTGGTCGCGTATGCTCGCGACTGCCCGCGTTGAGAAACCGTCCGTTTGCGTTGAGAAAGCTGCTGCACGAGTAAAAAATCTACTTGAGCGGCAGAAAGGAATCAGCGCCCACTTGCGCTGTGCATGGTGCCGTTCGCGATGATTGCACAGTGCGGACAAGCACCTGGCGCTAAAAGTCACAGCGAACAGCATTTATCTAATGCACTCCACCGCTTGCGGAGCTCCGCGTAGCGCGGCTGAGTTTTTTTTTCACTTCGCAGAGTTGAAACTCCGCCCAGGCTTAGATTTTAGTAAGAAACAGCCATAATAACACGGCTGTTACCAGGCATGTGTTACAACGCATGCACTGTTACGACGCATTTTTTTTACAACACATATGCCTTTGCCACGCATGCCTTTACAACGAATTAATGTTGTAAAGGTATGAATGGTAAGGGCATGTGCGTGGTACTGGTGGTAAGGGCATATGTGTGGTGGTAAAGGCACCGGCGTGGTAAATGATTTTGGCATTGTTAGAGGAACTGGAGAGAGCTTTCTGCTTCCTCTTTACGACCTGCGCCATGCCTGAGAAGAGCTGTCTCGTCGTCGTGGTGAGGTAAGGGGGATTGGACCTGGGGTGGGGAAGGTTGAAAAAAGGACTGGAGGCCATGGGGGTTGGGAGTCAAGTAGGGGCCTGGTTTTAGGGCTCAGGGCAGGGGTCCGGTATTTTTCACAAGGGCTGGGGGTCGGGGGTCATGATGGGGTCTAGTTTGAGTGATCAGGGCAGCGGTCCGGTACTTTTAACAAGGGCTAGGAGGCACGGGGTCATGCTGGGGTCTAGTTTTAGGGCTCAGGGCAGGGGTCGGATTTTTAAAAAAAAGGCTGTGGGGGGCAACAGGGACTGGATTGAGGGCAAAGGGCAGGGGTCAGGGAAAACCTTTACCACACATATGCCTTTAACATACATGCCTTTACAACACAACTCGTTGTAAAGGCATGTGTGGTAAAGGCATATTCGTTGTAGAAAAATGCGGGGTAACGGTTATACGTTGTAAAGACATTTGCATTGTAACACATGCATGGTAAATGCATGTTGTAATAGAATGCACTGTTCTGTCATACATCCGCATCTTAGCATGTACTCTGGTTTTCTACAAAGTTAGGCCTGCCACAGTGAAAAATTGCTTTTGGGTGGTAGCCACTGTAAGTACATGTTAACATTACATTTTTGCATGTCCTACTACCATGTGGTTTCAAGGTCTACAAAGGGGTGACATTAATATTTACAAGGGATGTTTTGACCTTGAAAAGTATTTATTTGGCAGGTGGATTTGCAGTTTTTACACTGCTTCAGTCAGCCTACAATGGTCGGCCTGAAGCAATGTTTGCACTGCCACTGTAATGGATGACACAACAGGTGCTGCACTACATGGGTGGGATTTAACTTGCAGGCCTTTGGTACACTGTGCACCATATACTATGGATGTATAGGCAAGTTAAATATACTGTTTAGGAATATGCCAATTTGACCATGTTTAAAGGGGGAGCACATGCACATTGCCACTGGTTTTTAGGGATAAAGTGCACAGAGTTCTAAAGCCAGCAAACATTTATGGTCCAGAAAAAGGCATAAAATCCAGGGTGCTACCCAGAAAAGGCAGATTTCTCATAGTCACCAGTGTGTTGCAAGGAAGAAAAAGATAATTATCCGCAGTTATGATCAGGGCCAGTCTTTAATTGCTTCAGTACAGCTAATATAAATATTTAAACTAAGGACGATATTACAAATAGCTCCCCAGGTACACAACTGGCATTTACATCCACTTCTTGTGTCCCAAGGGGGATGTGGTATTGTAAAAGGAGCGATAGATGCTTGTGCAGCCCCTTCTAGTGTGTCTCTTTCTATAATATGGATCGTATCGATGCACATTTTTTAGCCAGCACCACCACAAGGGGGTGTTCTCTCATTTCCATAGGGTCATATTTATGTAATATCACATGAGGCCATGTATTAATATGGGTGTTGATTGTGTACTAAATGTGTTAAGGTGCATGACAGTAAGTTAGGGCTTAGAAGGGAGGGATGCTCAATACTAATGTGGCCCTCTTAGCTTTTGACAGACTTACAAAGTATTTGTGCTTACGTCATCGTAACGTGAAATACCCCCGCCATATTATGATGGGGTTGGGTATCGCGGTGGACGCAAAGTCCGTCTGCCGCTTTTCCGCCGGTCGGCAATCGTTACGATTGCCGGCCGGGCGGAGCTGGGCCACTAATATGGTGGCGGTGCCTAGCAGGCACCGCCCGCCATATTAGGATGTGGATGATGTATAGGCCTTTCCATGGCGGTGATGCCGCCATGGAAAGGCTGGCTGGGATTGGCTTTGAGGGTCCGTTGCGGGCCCCAGGGAGGGGTCGGGGCGTGCACTGGGGGGGTACCATGCAGTTCCCTGCACCAAGTGGCAGGCACCGCGTGGTGCCTGCCACGTGGTGCAGGGAAATGCTGTGCATGCCCTTTTAATATTGCGGGCGGTGCTGCAGCCAGCAGCACCGTCCGCAATGGTAAAAGGCCAGGATGCGCCCACCAGTATGGCGGGCGCATCCTAATTGGGCCGGTGGGACCGCCGCACGTCTGGCGGTCGGTCCCATCACCGTTATGATGGCGGGCGGACTGATGTCCGCCCGCCATCATAATCAGCCCTTAAGTTCTTCAGAATTAATCATGCCTGATAAGTATCTTAAATTTTTTTTCTTGAGAATGTTAACCAGAAGGAAATATGCATTGCTGTGCGTGGATCTGCTTTGCTTGGGCAGCACATGAAACCAAAGATAAGAAGCAAAAAAGACGTTTGAGAACTCAGATGGCTTTACATATTTTGGCTTACAAACATTTGCAAATGAATGCATTATATATTGTGTGTTACCTAGTTTTTGACATCCTAAGGAAAGCTACCAACTTAGTGCTAACTACAATACAACCACATTGATAAAAACATAAGAAACCACGTCGTTTATGTTAAAAATCTTGTAATATATTATAAGCCAGGCAGTTAATTAAGAATATACAAAAAATAGCCCAGTAACTGTAAGGAATAAAATCTATGAAATTGTAGTATAACCATAAACCCAATAATCTATA
The DNA here is from genome assembly GCA_963921515.1 of Calotriton arnoldi. Classification (NCBI taxonomy): domain Eukaryota; kingdom Metazoa; phylum Chordata; class Amphibia; order Caudata; family Salamandridae; genus Calotriton; species Calotriton arnoldi. Next base: position 520,720 of record CAWUFW010010542.1, read on the forward strand.
TAAGCATATTAGAGAAGTCAGATGGGCTACAATAACAAAAGAGAGACAGACATTCTGAACATTGTAATGCACTAGAGGCAATGATATAAGAGTCAACAGTATGCTATGTAGTGGAAACAAGCATGGAAGAGTCCTTACGTGGAGATAGTAATGAGGAATATCGGCGTCTAAGAAAAAATTATCCAGTCCCACCAAGCAAGAACAGATAATAAACTAGCATCTTTCCAAAGTGATGTAACTTATTTAACAGCTGTAGATATAAGAAAGTCAAATAGCTTACAATCATCATGAGAAAGTGGTAAGGAAGAGCATGAGATTTACAAATAATGACAGTGAATGAAAAGGGAATTGAAGATTAAAACCTTTCCAGCAATTTTCCAAACTTCCATTCAAAAACAGAAAATAACTAAATAATCATCAAGCATATGTTTTACAGATCTGTGTGTATGTTGACAATGCCAGAAGTTTGGTGTGTCAAATAATTTTGCTTTGAACATTTTAGCTGGAGACCCAGAAACAATTGTATAAAAGAAACAAATTAGTCTGTAAAATAGAAGCTGGGAAAAAGCTAGTGATATTTCTCATCTAAACAGATTTCCATTGGTCTGGCGATAGTTGAACATCTAAGTCAGGATTTCATTTGTTCGCAAGAGTAGTAAAAATGAAGGGATTAGTAGTGAGTTTTTTAAATAAACTTTAGAAGCTATGTGTCCTGTTTGACCAAAGATGTTTATGCTTAATTCTATACCAGACATTTTAGCTGATGGTATTGCTTTGAAATAAGCATTATAAATAGAATTGCATAGCAGTTCATATTTATAAAAGTCTGATTGGGGAAGAACAAATTTCAATTGTAATTCAACAAAGGAATACAACACATCTCCTTGGCAAATATCATATATATATACAAAATCCCTGCATTAATCCAAAAGTTCAAAAAAGAGATATGTTTGTTAAGTTTTAAATTCGGATTATACCAAAGTGAAAACTTTTTAGAGAACCTCCGATTGTTGTGAAATGTTTCATCAAAAGATTACACAGCAAGTTTAGTGGCATTAAGGATAGGTGAAAGGTTACCAATTTCCAAGTTAGCCATAGTTAAAAAACCAGGTAGAGGAAAGTCATGTAAAAGAGAACAATCCATTAATAGCCACTTACGCGCATGTGTGGGGTCATAGATTGAAACCATAATGAACTCTAAGCAATGGGAAATGACATAAGGTACTTCTTAAAATCAGGCAAGCCAATGCCCCCATCATGTTTAGAATTTGCCATGTTTTCAGGCTAATATGTGCAGGCTTAATGTTCCAAAGAAATTGATTAAATAATTTATACAAAGTATCATAAAGGGTATATGGCAAACCGATAGGTAAACTAGATAAAGTATGTAATATCCAGGGAGTAATAACAGTTTTAAGTGAGTCCATGCGGCCCCCATTAATTCAAGTGAAGGGCTGACCATTTATTAAGTTTGTCTTTTGTTATCCTTATTAAATTGGAATAGTTCACGCCAATCATCTTTTAAATAGAGTTAAGAAATATAATCCCTAAGTATTTAAGGAAATTGGAGTTCCATAGAATGTTTGTGTTTGCTATCGTAATAGGAGTCCAAAAACATTTAAGGGGATAAATCCTATTTTACTCATATTTAGTTTGTAACCAGAAATTCAAATATAGTGACTAATAATAACTCACTTAATCTAGGAGTTGTTATTTCAAGATGTCCGCCGGGTAACCAGCTTCACTCTTTGAGGGACGGGTTTGATTTGACAGTGACATCATTAGAGCGTCATGGGAATCGCAGGTCAGTGATTGGTCTCCTCGTTTACCGAGGGGATTAGGACTTTTTAAGTATCTGGTGGTACAAAGTGCAAACGACATACGGTTTTGGTGAAGCAGGTAGCCGGATACTTAGCAGGGTATGTACATGTGGGAGTAAATTATTTTTCCCATGCATAGAGGGGCAAGAATTTCGTAATGGTGAGGATTTTGATGTGTGAACTTCGACTAGCACGGGGTGAGGAGGTTGTTGTGTTTACCTGTATGAGCACGGGGTGAGTTATTGTTCAAGTACTGAGAGACGGTTATCTTGATTAATTTGATGAGTTGAAGTCTTCACTATAGTTAGCACGACTGGATGAGGCATTTTGATTCGGTCACGCTGTCTACTGAAACGCATTGGCCACTTGTGAGAGCTGCGTATAAATGTTTTTAATCGATGCATTATACAATGGATATTGTTCTCATTAACTTTATGCTGGTTACTTAATTATGGGCGAAACACTAATTACCCCCTCCTAGGTCATCCCCGTCTATTATGTTCGCTATACATAATGTGCCTCTCTAATTGGTGCCCATTAGACGGGCGAGTTGGCTGTATCACTTGACAGGCGCGTACGTTGATTCCACCATTATGAAAATTAAGGAGTTGTGGCTCGAATACTTGGGCCATGATATCTCGTAGGCTGGGAAAAAAACTTTTTTCATACCTCTAATAGGAGAGGCAGTTACTAAGCGTTACTTTGAGGTACAGGAACATGGAATCCACTACACTGAGGGATTACCTTAACATGCAGGCATTTTCCTTTGGGTTACTTGATGTGTGCCCATTGGGCAAGTGCTTTCTGAAATAGGTTTAATATATACATGGGACTACTTCCCAAAAGCCATGCAGGCAACTAATATGGATGGGATTAATTGCGCATATAATTATACTGTAAGAAGCATTGTCAACATGGCAGTAATGGCGGTAATATGACTTAAAGGATCAATCTGAACTACTTGCAATAACAGATCATATGTAAGCATGTCTTGGGTTGAATGGATGAGGTAATGTCGATAAGGTGAAGATATAGTATATGATTCACAATTGGCGCAGTATTTATTAATATTATTAGAAAGTTATGCTATTGTTTGGTTGAGTCATTTTTGATATTACTTGTATTAGGTATCCAATGGGGGGCACAGTGATGCCCCGGGGGAATCCCTAAATTACCAGCGCACCTAGCTGGAATAGGAATATTGGACATACTTTGGATACAACACTTACCTGACATAGATGATGAAGGTGAGATATTAGGCTAATTATGCGCCCTGGACTATGATAACACGGTTCAGTGGTGTATCTCCCAGCCTCTACATGCACACATATCCTTTACTGAGTACACACACTGCACTTCTCTGTCTACTGTCTCTGTACACTCGCTTGTTATCCCAAGGTATACTCATGTTTTTTTATTGTGTAGAAATGCCCCTTGCAGTACTGGCCCATATGGCGTTGACATCTTTACCTTTGGATGTGTAGGTTTAATGCTCACACATGGTGGTATTGAACGGACACTGTCTGGTGCTTGTTATTGACACTTTGCTTAGTATTTATATTTTTTGTTTTTGTTTGACTTTTGTTCTATGAACTGTGCAGGTTTGCCCATGCATTGTATATGTAGGGTCAATGTTGTGTGTTCCTTGCTTTATATTATGTTTTCCATGTATTTTTGCATGTATCTCTGTGTGGTTTGTCTATGATATACATGTACTATTTATGATATGGCCTACTTCAGAGGCCAAGTGTTTTTATGCAACGTAAGTTTCCTTTCCCTATATTCTCACTCTGGGACCTTTTAGATCTTGAGTGGTGATTTTTACTTAACACGGGTGTGTGTTTTATTATGTCTTGTGCCGATTTTGTCTGTTTTTTCTGTGTTGTTGTTGATTTGTTCTTTTGTGTCAATTGGTTTTCAGCCCTGATGAAGTTCCTACTGTTAAAGTAACGAAACGCGTTGGCTGGACAATATATGTAAATAAAGAAAAAGCTATGAAAAAGAGGAAATAAAGATTTTGAAACAACAAGTTTGATTGGACTTCTCTACTTGGTGCACCTCCATTTGCATTATTGACAAAGGATCTGGTTCACAGGGGCGCCGAACAACAGCAGGTGCCGGAGTAATTGTGCACAGGACTTATAATTTTACGAAACCAAGTGTGAGGTGCAGACTGGAAGGTCCGCCGTTGTGTTCTTCTTTGTTTGAAATAGTGACTAATAATATGTAGAATAATAGGAACAGAAGAAGAAGGGTTGTTAACATACAACAGAATATTATCAGCATAGGCTCAAACGGTTAAAACAACATTATTTAAAACAATTCCAGTACATTCTTTATTCATGCGAAGAGGGCATAAGAGAGGTTCAGTAGCAATGAGAAATAAAAGAAGTGATAAAGGGCATCCTTGCCAAATACCTCTATGTAAATTAAAAGAAGGCAAGAAAATACCATTGACCTGAATTGTAGCTGATGGAGCAGAGTATAATGCTTTAACCTTGTTCAGAAAATTTGGACCGAAATGGAAAGCTTCCAATGTGTGTAACAGGTACTGCCAATTCACTTTACTGAAAGCTTTTTCTGCACCTAAAGCCAACAGACCACCAGGATCCTTGAGTTTATCAGCAAAGATAAAACTTGACATAAAAGTGTGTATTGTGTGCAAAACGTCTGCATTTTATAAACCCTGTTTGATCTGATTGGATAATAGAATTTAAAATGAGGGTCAATCTGTTAGCTAATGTTTTAGCATACATTTTACAGTCCTAGTTGATGAGGGAATTTGGACGATAGTAATTGAAGTAGAGTGTTTATCCAGTTTTGGTAGAACAATAATGATGGCTTCTTTGAAAGAACCTCCGAAAGCAGAAGTTATTTGAAAATCATGAAATAATGAAAGTAAAATTCTGCTGGGATACCATCAAGGCCTGGTGACTTATTAGAGTTAAGAGATTTGATTGCCGATTGGATTTTTCAAATATCAATTCGTTTTTCTAATTTGAGTTGATCTTCTGTGGAAATTTGGGTCAATTGGAAATTGAAATTGAAAAAAACATCAATTACATTGTTTTGGAAAAGTACACATTTTTCATAGAGTAGAGTAAAAAGATAAAAATTCTTTTGCAATAGCTTCTGCTTTAAGGAGTAAAGTATCATCAGATTTCCTGATAACATGAATTTGATTTGTATCTTTTTTAATACGTAAATGATTGACTAAAAGACGTCCAGATTTACGGAAATGAAAGTAGGAATTTGATTTTTCCTTAGAGACAAGCAAGCCTGTCCTTTTACTTAGTAGGTTATTCAAATCAAATCAAATCAGGGACATTTGTACAGCGCACATATCACTCGGAAGTCTCATGGCGCTTGCAGACGGCTCTGATAGAGTACTCATTTAGTTGTCGAATAGCCATGTTTTCAACTTTTTGCGAAAGCAGTTATGATCTGAGATAGTACGTAAGTTCCAGGGAAGTTTATTCCAGGAGACCGGAGCAATATAGGAAAAAGACCTTCCTCAGGATCTCGCAGTGCGGATTCTGAGGGGTGTGAGAAGGGATTAATTGCTCGATCTTAGAGACCTACAAGGCTGGTACCAACGTAGTTTTTTGGACCAGTACCCCGGGCCTTTTCCATACATGTTTTTATGTGTTAGACAGAGAGTCTTAAATAGGACTCTCTGTCTGACTGGGAGCCAATGTAGAGATCTCAGACAAGGGGCAGACGGGGATCTTGGCGGGAGATTCAGAACCAGTCTGGCCGCAGTGTTCTGCAAGATCTGGAGTTTAGTGAGAAGGCCTTCGTTTATTGAGGACAGCAGGGCATTTCCATAGTCCATGCGATTTATTATCAGTCCCTTGACTAATGGTTTCCTAGCCTCCATCGGAATCCATTTGAAGACCTTTCGTAGATTACGCATCACTCCAAAACATGAGCCGATTATGTGATTGGTCTGATTTTTCATTGACATTTGACTGTCCATGTGGAAGCCTAAATTCCGTACCGTCGGTTTGGGTGTTGGACAAGGGCCAAGGTTCGGGGGCCACCAGTCATGAGACCAATGCTCGTGAGCCTTCCCAAAGAGCATGATCTCGGACTTGCCTCCGTTTAATTGGAGATGGTTTGTACTCATCCACCTGTAAATGTGGGACATACATTTTTTAAAACGCTGTTTTGTTTTTGATGGGTCTGGTCCAAGAGTGACCAGGATCTGCGTGTCGTCAGCATACGACACGACATCAAAACCATAAGATCTGATCACGTTGGCCAGTGGCGTCATGTACAGGTTAAAAAGAGTCGGACTCAAGATGGAGCCCTGTGGTACTCCCATCTTGACCGGTCTGTTACATGAAACAGTGTTTCCCACCTGGACCGTTGTAACACGGTCTGTTAGATAACTTTTAAACCATTTTAGGTCGTTCCCCCTGACACCAATCTCCCAGAGCCGATGTTCTAGAATGCTATGGGAGATGGTGTCAAAGGCAGCGGACAGGTCGAGCAGGACAAGAATTGTTGACTGACGTTTGTCCAGAGCTAATCTGATGTTGTCTGTTACCTCCACCAATGCTGTCTCTGTGCTATGGGCCGCCCTGAAACCCGACTGTGAAGGATCCAGTAGCCCATGGCTCTCTAGATAAGTGACAAGCTGTTGGTTTACTAATGATTCCAGCATTTTCCCGAAATAAGGAAGCAGCGAAATGGGGCGATAGTTCAGGCAGAGTTTAGGATCAGCTGTGTTTTTTTTTAGAATAGGCCTTACCCTGGCAGCTTTCCATAGTTTCGGGAATTCAGCTTCCGATAGTGATTTATTAAATAAGTTGGTTAAATTTTCCAATAACACCGGCACGATGATTGAAAAGAATTTAGGAGGGACAGTGTCAGTGGGGGAACCTGATTTTATTTTCTGCATGACAGTTGCCACTGACTCGATGTTGCAACTAACAAATTCGTCCAGGGTATACGGAGGGTCTGAGGGCAGGCTAAACGCATTTTCTGAATGATCATTAATTATTTGGTACGGAAAGGTGTGATGAATTGTGGCGATTATGGGGCCGATTCCGGCCAGAAATCTCTCCGACCGAGCCGGACCCGGAGAGAATTCCGACCGAATCGCACCCTAGCAGTCCGACCGGACGAGTACGATGCATTCGCATGCTATCGGACTCGATTCGGTCGGACTCCCATGAAGTCAATGGGAGCCGGTCATACAACGCGTACGCGGGCTCCCATTGACTCAATGGGTGCGAGGCGAACAAGGCGCCCCTACAACGGGTACGCGTCCATGCGCATCGCGGCATACATGCACAGGTAGGGGGACCCATGGTTCCCCCTGTGTGCGACTCGCGCGCTTTCGCGTACAGGGGGGTCCGACGCGGACCCCCAAAGTCCGGCTCCGACAGCTCTTTCGAGCCGGACGGCGCGAGTCGGTCGGACTGCTTGCGGCGCGCATCGTACTTACCCGGCCGGGAAACGTCTCCATAGCGCGGTGCGAGTCTTGTCCGTGCGTGTCGGTCGGAGCGTGTTGAAGCCGCGTACGAGTCGGTCGGCGATTTCGCTGGAGCTTGCATCGTACTCGCTCGGCCGGACCCGCGTATGATTCGGTCGGGAAACAGGGCTCCGAATCGGATCCGGTAAATCCGAATCCGATTCGGAGCACTACCGGCCGAGATCGGAATCGGCCCCTTTGTCTTAAAAAAATTTGAAGAGAGAATCAGTCCATTCTTGGGAATTTGGGGTTAGTAGCTGGGTGGGAGGAGTTGTGAATTCTTTTAGGATTCTGTAGAGCTCCTTACAGGATTTCTCTGCCTTGTCTATTCGGTTTAAAATAATTTTTTTTTTTGCTTGCTTGATGTCCTCCATGTAGCCATGGTGGATGTTTTTATATGTTTCGCGGTCGATCCTTTCTTTGCTTTTTCTCCATTTACGCTCTGCTGCTCTGCACGAGAGCTTCACTATCTTTAGTTGCTCCGTGAACCAGGGAGCAGCCCTAGGTTTAACTTTAGCCTTAGTGAGAGGGGCTATTCTATCTAGTGCGGCCGTGATGGCATTTTCAACAGCAGTTTCGCAAGGTTGATGTTTTCCTTCTGGCTTGACTGAGACAGACTAAAATGTTTTGAGAACAGAGAAGGAGTGACTTTACGCCAAGACCTTCGCCATATTAGTTCACTTTTGGGGTCCTCTTTGATCCTATGGGCAGGAATAGCAAATTTTATTAGATAGTGGTCTGACCATAGCAGTGGGGTGGGAGGTTCAACGATGATATCTGAAGAGTTAGAGAAAAGGAAATCAAGCGTATGGCCTGCGTATCGTATCTTACATTTTGGAGTTTGGTTTTGTTATTGTTATCCTGAGAAGAGATAAAAAGTCTCTATAATTCAGCTACTTGTTTCTCTAGTAAAGATAATTTAGCATAAAAGGTTTTATTTTCATGTGCTATAAGGGATATGGTAACAACTCTGATATATGCATTAAATGCATCCCAGTGAATGATTTTAAAAGTCTCATCGGGGTTATTATTTGTAAAATAATCAGTGATGGTAGCAGGCATTTTAGTAGGGTTAGCTTGATTTAAAGCTACATCAGTGTTCATTCTCCATCTAGTTTTATGGGAACATGTAAGATGAGAGAGTGGGAGATTAGAGCATGGTCTGAAATGGAATTTTTTCATTGTTAAGATTTGTAATCATACCACATAAATGTCTTGCTGCAAGTAAGTACCCAAGTCTAAAAAAGTAGAATGTGTTTTAGAACAAAAAAGGTAAATAATCTGGCTCTGGTGTTAGCCAGTCTCCAAACGTTAACCAATTTTTTTTAACCAATTTCGTGGTGGAAAAAGATTTGAGTACATCAAAGGATTTAGTGGGCCTAAAGGGGATCACAGATAAGAATAAAGTTGAGTTGCCTTCCATGATAAGAGGGACATTACTTAGTTTTATGATTTCAATTATAGTAGTTGTCCAAAACTGATGGTCCTCCATTGCTGGAGCATAAACATTGGCTAGATTAAGGCTATGTTTACCGATTTTGATTTGAGCATATACAAATCTGCTATCTGAGTCATTATGATACCCTGCACTCCTAGCTCTTGTGGGGGGGGGGTCTCAGAGGGATCACCCCCCAGACAAAAAAGAAATTATGCTGCAATTCCGCACTACTATGTGAGATCATGGGGAAAAAAATGGTAGTCACCATTGTTTTTTCAAATTAATATGACTCCCGGTGGGCCGGGGCCAATATATATATGATTATTTCTCTCTGTGCGTAAAGATATCAGACTTTTTCGATAGCAAAATTCGTAAAGTCTATGACACCTTCACAACAGTGGTAGAGACCAATAAAACAGAAGTAAGGGGGAGTAATATTCCAGAATTTTCCTTCACGGAATTCCTTCCGATCTCCCAGCAGGAATCGTTGGTAGAGATCCTGAGATGCAGGTCAGGATCCCCAGAGGACCCATGTCCTCCTAAGCTATAAAAAGAGATGGCCCTTTTAGTAACTCATATTTTGAATCATATATGGAACACGTCTCTCACATCTGGTATTTTCCCTGATTCATGGAAACATGCCGTGTTACTCCCCCGCAGGAAGAAAACCAATGTGGACCCAGGGGAGCTCAGGAACTATTGTCCAATCTCATTGCCAGCACCAGCAAAAATGCTGGAAAAAATGGTTCAGCGACAGTTGGCTAACTTTATTGAGAGTCATGATATTTTGCATGATACTCAATCCGGCTTTCGGACTGGTTTCAGTACCGAGACTGCTCTGCTGGAGGTGGCAGAGTCCGTTAGATTGTCTGTGGATATGGGTTCATCAGCTATGCTGGTGCTCCTAGACTTATCCGCAGCGTTCGATACGGTTGACCACCAAATTCTGGTACAGAGACTTCAAGCAATAGGAATTGGTGGGGTGGTACTCACCTGGCTGAAGTTCTTTCTTATAAATCATATGCAGAAGGTCGCCCTGCAACCCCACCAGTTGGAACCAAAACAACTTTGGTGTGTGGTACCACAGGGGTCGGCTTTGAGCCCAGTTCTTTTTAATGTATACTTGGCCCCTCTGTTCTCACTCATAGCTAACTGGGGAGTGAAGGCAATATCATACGCCGACGACACCCAGCTGGTGTTTTCTTTTAAAGATCAGTCGGCGGATTCCTTCACGAGATTTAAGGGATGTCTGAGAGACATAGCCCAGTGGATGAACAACAATAAACTTAAACTTAATGCAGAGAAGACAGAGGTGCTGTTCTTTGGCAAGGATCCTCCGCCGGTAGCCGATATTTGGTGGCCGGCTGAAATGGGCCTGCCACCAACCCCAGCAACTACAGCAAAAAACTTGGGCGTGAAATGGGATGTAGATCTCTCGTTCACAGCTCAAATTCGGCAGGTGACAGCCTCATGCTTCAGTAAATTAAGAAACCTGAGAAAATTTTTACATCTCTTGCCGGAGGACTGTCGCAGAGTCATTGTCCGCGCCACAGTGACATCTAGGCTGGACTATGCAAACTGCCTATACCTGGGTCTGCCCACTTACCTGATCAGGAGACTGCAGATGGTACAGAACGCGGCTGCGAGATTGATTAGACGTGTACCGTTTCTTCATCATATCTCTCCGCATATAAAACAGCTTCACTGGTTGCCGGTAGCAAGAAGGATTGAGTTTAAGGCTCTAACTCTGGCCTTTCGAGCAATGCATGGTAAATGCCCAAGTTACCTGAAGCACCGGTTGTGCCGTTATCAACAAAACCGCTTATTGAGGTCCAACTCTCAAAACCTGCTCTGCACACCTCGCTTTGCTAAAGCTCGTTTAGGGGGCAGATCGTTTACGGTGGTGGCAACCAAGCTCTGGAATTCCCTGCCAAACAATATCCATCAAATTGAATCTGAGCCGTTGTTCAGAAAGTCCTTGAAGACCTCGTTCTTTAACCTTGGGTAGATTTCTGGGGCCCACCCCGTTTTTTTCTCATCTCGCTGTGCCGTCTACTGCTATAATGCCGGGACACCTCTGTTTGAGGTAGCTGTTTGCGCTTTATAAATGTCTGTATTATTATTATTATTATTTGGGGAGAGGTGTATTTGGGGATCCGGTCTCTGAGTCGATTTTGGCCCTGGAGACCTCATTCCCCAAGGCCTATGTAACACATAGGGGAGGAGGGCGCACAGTCCCCTTCCCCAAACCTCATTAGGCCCTAGGAACCCCATCCCCCATGGCTGTATGCTTTTTAAAGGGGAAGGGGGCATGGCTGCCCACCCTGAGACTCCTCAGGCCCCAGGAACCCCATTCTTGGGGCCTTCCCATATATGTAAAGGGGAGGTGGGCGACGTACTCCCATCTCGAGCCTCCTCAGGCCCGGGCACCCAATCCTATGGGGCCGAATATATTTTAAAACGGGTCTATGTATCCCCCTCCCTAAGTGAACCCCATCCCCACGGGGCCTGAAACGTGGCACTTTCCTTGGAAGTCCACCCCTGGGACACTCTGGATCCTTGGCCTGAAGAATGCGAGCATACCCTGCTCTCAGTCTCCTGGGCAGGGAACAGAACTTTGCCCCTGCCCGGCGGGAGCAATAACAAAAATGCTGCTCCTGCCCAGGTGGAATTAAAGGAAATGTGCCGACTCCGATCAGGGCCCAGTATGGTCCTTGCTGGGGAACTGGCAGGGGCCTTGGAAGTAAGTATTCTAATGTTTTGCGCCTCTTGGCTGGGTGTCATAAACCTTCAACACTGAAAGAAGCAACATTTAGTTTATATTGAGTATCCATATTAGTATATATAATAGTATTAGAAAGAATAAAAACAGAGAATAATAATAAGAAAAGTAGCCAATAAAATCTAGACAGACATGACAAACAGAACATACAGAGGTCATACTCTAAGAACTCATAATTAGTAGAGAGATAGAGACAGAGGTACGAAGCAATATATAACACATTACTTAGACCTGCTATTATGAATATAAGCTTAGAATGTACAGCAGGGAGCTATATTAGCCAAAAGAACCTGAAACGTTTGAATCCATTTCAATAGGATCATGTTGATCTAGATATGTAATCAAGTCTGAAGGAGAGGAAGAGTATTTAGAAATGTAATTTTTCCAGCTATGCATTGTGCAAGTGTCAAAAAGACCATATTTATATCCTGCATCTTTCAGTCTAGGTCGTAAACCTGAGAATTGCCGGCAAAACATCACAGTTTTTTGGGCAAAGACTTGGTGTACACTTTGTTGCCTTCTATTTGTTGGGCTGGAATTTCTCTTGCCACTTTCTGATAAGTAGAAGATGATGATCTGTCTGGGCTTCAATTGATGAGGTTTGAGATGAGCTTTGTCATTTTAATTCTCTTCTAGGAATTTAATGTTGAGATAGTTTAGGCAGCATAGACTCCAAACAAAGTCAACAGTTTTGGCCTTCAATATTTTTTCGGTCATTAAAAATATGTATATTATATTGATGGTTTTTGTTCTTTAAGTCCACAAAAGATTTTTGCATGGAGAGATCTGATTGACTAAAGGTGTAAGAGCTGTAATTGCCTTGGTATTATCCCTTGTTTTTATCTCATTGTCTGAAACTTTCATAGAGAGAGGCTAAGACTTTTTTGATGTGCTTTATATCTGAGCATATGGAGTCACTATTTATGCGTATAGCCTGTATTTCTTCTAAGATTTTAGGTAATGATAATTCTTGGTACTCCACTACTTTAGATTTGGTAGGTGGGGGGGAAGTTGTTTGTTTGAATAGGCAGGCAATGGTTTTGTTTCATATTTCATAGTGTCTGCTAAAACTTTACCAATAGTAGAGCAAATACTGGTTATATAAGGGACAAAACACACTTAACTGTGATAGCCAAAGTAGGAGTCTAAAATTGTTTGTCACATGTACTTTACTGTGAAAAAGTGCATAGGTTGGCAGGAAATTATCCCTTTCATACAAATTGGGACAAGAGAGGCAGTGTTTATTATTGCCGGAAAGAAAAAAGCAAGCAAGGGCAACCAGTGCAGCAAAAAACCCCATTAAGAGGGAGGCAAAGAGTCCTCCTTCACTGAAACAGGCATGCCTTTGAAACCGCCTCATCCTGATGAGGTAGGCCACAACGTGAAGCCATAACAGAGGAGCGCGTCCGGCAGAGTCTTTGCACTCACCTCATCCAAGCAGTCACCAAATATGCCACAAAACTCCAATAAAAATGTTCTTGGTGACATGGGAAGCAAGTTGCTGCACAGGAAAAAGGACAGTTCGCTTCCCACCTCATTAGAGGATTGTTGTTTTGCAAGTAAATAATGGAGCTTACAGCGCAGTGGCTATCTATGTTCACGCAAACTACTGTCTCTCTTAAAAACCACTTGGTTTGACTCTGACTGCAGAGCTCACCATAAGAAAATTAAAAAAAAGATCTGTAGCAATAAATGAGAACCAGGAAATCTGACCTCAAGAAACAAACACCAAAACAACTTAAAATGTGTGGTATCTTGCTGTTGTGTTAATACTGATCCTATGTTACCTGGTTCCTAGCTGCTCAGCCAGTGTGAGTGTTCTGTGTGGAATGTTGCTGTGATGGACATGTTTGGAATACTTGGGTGCCTGGTATGAGTGTTGAGTTGAAAGATGGGCTGAGCAGCAGGGAGCCTGCTCCTGGTGGGGCTGCTCTACATGAACTTACCAACATGTAACTAAGACTGAATAAACCTACTTGAAATACATCTCGGCTACTGGACGTCCTTACCACACATTTTTGGCGACGATCTGGAGACAAACTCATGCTCTACAAGTGGTCTTAAGGAAGATATAGATGACATGGCAAATAAGTCTTTAAAATTGAAGGAACCTACAGAAACAACACTTGCTGACAGCACAAAGTACATTTCCAGGAGGAAGTGGTTGACAAAAGACCAGACAGACAGCGCAAAGTGAAACTGGAGCATCACAGTGGGACAATTTTAGTCCATTATTTTTTTTATTTCACTTGAGACCTGTCTGGAGTGTGGGCAGTTAAACCGCTGCGTTGCGATTTTAATATGGAGCCGTGAGCCGGCCTGTGCGCGAGCAGCTTACCTCAGGCCTGGACTCGTGTGAAGCAGCTCACGGGTCTTATGGTTTATTTAATTTTCAATTTTAAGGGGAGAAGATATGCGGTAGCTTGCTGTTGTGTTAATACTGTTCCTATGTTATCTGGTTCCTAGCTGCTCAGCCAGTGTGTGTGTTCTGTGTGGAATGTTGGTGTGATGGACATGTTTGGAATGCTTGGGTGCCTGGTGTGAGTGTTGAGTTGAAGATGGGCTGAGCAGCAGGGAGGCTGCTCCTGGTGGGGCTGCTCTACATGATCTTCACAACTTGTAACTACAACTTAATAAATCTACCTTAATTACATCTCGGCTACTGGACTGAATTACTACAAAATGTTTAATGGCATTTATGAAAATAAAATAGACGTGCCAAGGCACCAGAAAATATTACAAAGTTGAAATTGCATCTGGGCAAATACTTTCTGGATAAATTAAATAATACACACAAAAAAGAGCATGGAAGATATACATCACATAGAAGAAAGTGTGGATATAAAACATCTCAACTCTCTACAAAACCAAGAGCAGAGAACAGATAGATTCCTACGACTAGCTGGACAGATCGGAAAATGCAATAAAAAACTTCCAAAATCCTCCTTGCACTTTGCAGTGACATTAACAGAGTTACAGGCACAGCAGAGAATTAGCAAGCCAGTAAACTTCCCCCGTGACAAAAAAGTAATTTAATTAAATGGTCAAATAAATGTCACTAACAATGAACTAAGCTATGGTGAATTGAATCAGTGTTGTTGTCAGTACCTGGAGGTGTGGCTGGAGAGCTTAATAAAGATATATATGTAACACAAACACACACACACACACACACACGGTTTTTCCATAGGAAATGCCTTTTTTGGTTTGCTAATTAATTTGGTGCCATTTGATTAATCTTAATGAAACTTCCCAAAAAGTCCTCTTTTTTTGGTAAACTCCTTCGTGGAAAGCAAAGATGGGGTGATCCCTCAAGCGAGGAACGAGAAAAAGGGGGGTCCCAAAACATAAAATATCCATGCATTTTCTGTAGACTCTATGGGAGTACAAAAGCATGAAAACAGCTGAACAAAATTACACCAAATTTGGCATGAAGCAAGATCTTTGTCCAGAAAGTGTGCTTATTGGGATTTAGTGTAAATCCATTCAGTAGTTTTTTGAGAAATAAAGGGTAAAATATATTTGTATATCTGGCCAGTTGGGTTCAAGGGACTCTTGTGGGGGGTCCCAGAGGGATCACCCCTCCCCCGCCGGGGCCAACATTTAAAAAAGATTTTTTTAAGCTGTGATCCCGATGTATTCCTGTGGGATTGTGCGCAAAAAAAGATGGCGGCTGCCATTGTTTTTTTTTATTATTACGACCCCCGCGGTGGGTTAGGTCCTGGGCGCCAATATGGATAATTATTTGGGGAATGGTGTGCGTGGGGCCCCCCTCTTTGAGCCAATTCTGACCCCGGGAACCCCATCCCCTGAGGCATGCCAGCAATACAAAGGCAAGGCCCCATCCCATAGCCTCATAAGGCCCTGCGGAATCCATCCCCCGAGGCCAAATGTTTTTTTAAAGGAGAGGGGCCTCCTCAGACTCCAGGGACCCCATCCCACGGGCCTGACTGTAGTTTAAAAAAGGGAGAGGGGTCGTGTGTCCCCTTCACAGAGTCTACATCAGCCCCAAGGACCTCATGCCCCAGGGCCCAAACTTAGCTGTGTCCCAGGGATCCTACCCCTGGGACACTGTGGTTCCCTTCCTGAAAGAGTGCAGGATCACCCTGCCCGCACCCTCCCAGGCAGGGAACAGAACTTTGCTCTCACTTGGCGAGAGCAGTAATAAAAATGCTACTCCTGCCCGGGAAGGAGTAAAGAAAAGGAAAGGTGCCGGCATGGCTGGGGCGCAAGTTATAGTTAGCTTTGCTAACTACACCTGGTGAATTTCTGTGGTTTATTTTTGGTTCAAAATGTTAATGTTGTCACTGAGAAATTCACCTAACTGTAACATTACTCTAACCTTCGTTTTTCAGTGAATATATATATATATATATATATATTCACTGAAAAAACGAAGGTTAGAGTAATGTTACAGTGGTTTCGCGGCGCGTCAGCAGATGTGAACAAGGCCAGTGTGGTGGGCGAAACGCGTCATCTGGTCATGTTGGCAATAAAAGTAATCTAACTACAGCACAAATCCCGGAGTCCCTGTCCCGTTTCTGCAAGGAAGTGCAGTGGGATCTGACTGTGAATATATATATTCACAGTCAGATCCCACTGCACTCCTTGCAGAACAGGACAGACTCCGGATTTATGCTATAGTTAGATTACTTTATTGCCAACATGACCAGATAGCGCTTCGCCACCACACTGGGCTTGTTCACATCTGCTGACGCGCCGCGAAACCACCGTTTTTTATTAGAAAAACACACCATGTGATACTACAAAGGTATGGTCATGAAAAACAGACTAAATCATGAAGGAATATCGTCATTTCTGTTGTCCTTTCACTAATGTTGCTAAAACTTCAAAGTTAATGATGTAAACATATCACTTGTGCAAAATAGCTATACGATGTATAGATATATCTAAAAACTATTCAATTAAATGATATAACAGTATAATACATTGGCTATTGATGGATGTGCCCCTATATTCGTAAATATAAATACTAAAGGATCTCAAATACCATTCCTGGCATTATTTTCAGGGTGCAGAACGCCTATATGATCACTACTATTGACATGATTCATACTTAATGCTATCATCAAAAAAAATATATATATATACTGTGCAATTTAGCTACGAGGTAGACAACTCTAGTGGCTCAAATGCATAAACATTAAATATAGCAGCAAAATACTTCAACTTTTGGTAGCTCAGCAGCCTTAATTATAAATATACATCCGATGAACTAGTGGCATTCTCCACATTGGGTTTATATAAAGAGCCTAATGCATAAATTTCATCGGCTCACATGCCTCTCATCTCTTAAAAAGCCCCATTGCCCCTTCTTCGCACATTTTGTTCATACTTAGTGTATTGCATCATGACAAAATCCTGCTGTGATCATGTCTTTGCTCAGAGCAACATAATAATCATAAAACCAACAGTGATATACGACTTTCTTTTCTCACAAATAGAACAACAAGTGTATAGCTGAAAATCAGTGCAAAAATTGTATAAAGTGCCAAAGTGTGTGATAAAGTGCTTAAGTGCTGAAAAAACCCTATAAACTATAGGGAATGGAAGGGGCAGCAGTGTATTGTATCTTATTCACACAAGGCAGCTTGCCCTGATCAGTATCCCCAATTTGATGAAGAGCCTTCCCTATGCACTAATATTGTAAAACACATTGTAAAATATTGTTAACATGAGGTGACTAAATTCAGACTAAATAATAGGGGACTACCTTCTCTTTTTGGGATAACACCTCCAGGGGCATAGCACTATAATTCTACTCAACTATATCACAGTGCAGCTACTGTGGAGAGCACTAGTGGCATATATATTAATGTGTAATCATCCATTCAAAAGGCGGCCGGAATTTCACACCTCACATCTACTCCGTCACGCACAGAAGGACACGGCACCATCAAGGAGGTATTTTTAGAATACATTTGTTTATTTAGACATAAACAGCACCAGCGTGAAATGGCCTACGCGTTTCAGCCGTAGCCTTTGACAGGACCATAGAGACATTTGTATAGAGTGTACCTTTTAAAGGAGCAGAAGCCCTTACCCACATCTCAACAACAACTTTATTTACACAAGTGAGGCAAAGGCCAGTTTTGTATAGTTATTCACTTTGCCTTAAATGCACATCCACATGAGTTCATGTATCAATTGATTCATACATTTTAAAATGTTTTTGAATCTTTTCTATGTTTGCAAAGCACCTATATCATTTTTGTATAAGAAAAAGAGGAAAAAAAGAAAAAGAATGGTAAAGTACCCCATTTCAACATAACACAAACAAAAAAAATTTGTATCGATCAAACTCTTTTTGAATTTTTTCCTCAATTCAGTGGTGTTCACAAAACAATTTCTAGATATGTCTATCTCGGCTTAAAGTGCATGATGTTCAAACCAGAATCCACAACATTCTAGTTGCAACACAGGGAAGTACAAAAAGACACCTTTTCTTATGTCTCGGAGCGTCATTATGGACATACCTCAAAAAATCTCGATTTGATAACATTTTCCAATCCCAGATTGTTTACATCAATTATTTAGCAGACAGCTGTTGCAAATTTGTCAAATACCGTCATACCCGCCGTCGGGTTCCTTAAAAAACATTGTGCTAGATAGTTTTGACTTCTATTGGGAACACCAGTACAGAATTTAGCTGCTCTTGAAGCTTCTAAAGTGCATTATGCTTATAAAAGCCTAAAATATCACCTCTCAGTAAAACATCATGCACATTGCCCAAATAACAACATATATATTGCACACAATGACCACCATCGGAGTCCAAAAAAGTGCTGTGTGATGAATAGTTCCATCCAACATCAAGGTGAGGAAACATACAGTACAACATATAGCAGCTTCTTAAATCCTTTAAAGTGCATTTGTGCAAAATTAAGCAACAGGAATTGTATATACCGAGAAAATATTAAAGTAATCATAAAATCCCAAGTCTCAATCCTTCATTGTCATACATTGCACAAGACCCATATAAGGTAAAATAAATTGCACCGATTGTTGTTGATTTCCAATATCAGCTAGAGCTGACCACCATCGGAATTCTATAAAGTGCTGTGTGCCAAATAATTCTGACCCAAAATTGAGGAAGGGAGAAAGTGCAGATCTAGCAGTTTTTGGGTTCTCCAAAGTACAGTGTGCAAAATTGTTTTGACAATTAAAGTTATATATAATAAATATAGATAGAAAAACATTTTATATATATCTAGTTGTCAGCCATAAATAATTGTGAAGTACCAAAACAATCCATCATCATTGCATAGTGCACAATTGAAGAATAAAATGCATTACACCAAGTTATAAAATTGCAAAAAGCTCATTACTGCAATCACTATCTCATTGAGATCTAGACTCTTCTCCTCTGTGGACATGGATGATAATTATTATCCAGATGTAATATTGTTGCAAGATACATCTATTAGAGAGCCATTCCTGCTTCTAAAATCTTCATTATCGGCAGATCTCCTCTCTCAGGAAAGGGAAAAAGGGGGAGAGGTGAAGGGGGCGGTAAGAAGAGAAAGGGATGGCTGAAGAGCATGATTTTGTATATCACATAATAAAAGCATCATTCCATGTCATCACCAATGAGTCATTTAAGATGTACATATAACTCTGCATCGGTAGTCAATCTCCACAGACTTTTAGTGCCCATGGAGAGTATCCATCTTGATTCTGCTCTCCGTAATTTCAACTCCCTGTCACCACCTCTTAGGTTCACATATATCTGTTGGATCCCATAGTATACAAATTTCCAATGTCCCCATTGTGTTGCTCCCAGATATGCTTTGCGATAACATAGGTGAAGTCCTTCTTTGTAACGGCTCGAATGTGCTGCAGCACCCGAAGCTTTAGTTTGTTAAAAGTGCTTCCTACGTAAATCATACTACATTCACATTCCAGTGCATATACAGCATGGATGCTTTCACAATGGATATGTTCTTTAATTTTCTTCATTCTTCCATCAACCAGCCTAACTTCTGTTTTGTTATCTCCCCATTTTCAAGCTTTACATTTTGTACACTTATAAAACCCCCATTTTTGGGTAGTGTCCAACTGCCAGATTTTTCTTGGTTTGGCATGAAACTTCGAACTAAAAGTTCCCAAGAGAATGCATTTTCCGATAAGTTATAGTTGGATGATTTTGTACAAAATCTTTTAAATCTCCATCTTGTTCCAAGATCTTCCAGTTGTCTTTGATTAGTGTCTTCACTTCCTTCTCAGTACTACTGAAGTCCATGATATATCTGATTATACATTCTCCATGTTCATCCACTTCCTTTTTCCTCTTTGGCAACAAGAGATAATTTCTTTTCTTTTCTTTCGTCCTCCTCAATGCATCCTTCAGGACTGAAACTGGATACCCACGTCTCAGAAACCTCTGTGTCATTTTGGATGCTTGTTCCTCAAAAACTCTTCTGAGAAGTTCCTTTTAACCCTAAGGAACTGGCCATACGGTATGCTCCATTTTAGAGCTTTTGGATGTGCACTGTTTGCAAACAATAGATTGTTCCCACTTGAGGGTTTTCTCATTTTATCGTTAGACACATAGAGTTGGATGTCAAGAAAAATGAGCTCTGTTTTGCTAATTGTATAGGTAAATTTAAAACCTTTGGGATTGGTGTTGAAAGAGTCAAGAAAGTTGGTTAATTCAGCTTGTTCACCTCCCCACAGCAGGAAAAGATCGTCAATGAAATGCAGCCAGCATACTACATTCTTCAGGCTCACTGAATGTTTTCCTGCCCCAACTGTTTCCATCTCCCAGAAGCCCATCGCAAGATTGGCATATGTTGGGGCAAAAGAGGCCCCCATTGCTGTCCCTTGTTTCTGTATGTAACATTTTCCATCAAAGACAACAATGTTGTTCAGCAAACAAAACTTCATCATATCCAACAAAATTTCTGTGTGGCTCAACAAACTCAGCAATCTGGACCTTAAAAAATGTTTGCTCGCTGCCAAGCTATCCTCATGTTTTATTGATGTATATAGGAAACGACATCCTCTGTGGCTGTGATGTAATTCTGTTTACAAGGGATGTCATTTATTCTGTTTAAAAAATCCATAGAGTCCCTGATGTAAGAAGGGAGACATGAGACATATAAGAGGAAGATGTCCACAAATCTTGAGGCATTCTCTAGAAGGGGAGCACAGGAACTCACAATCGGTCACCCTGGAGGGTTGTCTAAGTTCTTGTGGATCTTTGGTAAAAAATAGATAGTTGGTAAAATTGAACAGTCCTTTTTTAAATAAGAATATTCATTTTCATCTAGTAATTTCTGATCATGCCATTCCTTCTGTTTATTGTGGAATGTTCTCATCACTTCTTTTGATGGATCTGCTGACAGTCTTTCATAATGAGTCCGATTATTCAATTGTCTCCTTGCTTCCAAGACATATTTACTTTTATCCATGATCACAATATTTCCTCCTTTATCAGAAGGCTTGATTATTATATTCTTATTTTCTTGTAAGTCATTCAGTGCTGCCCAATCATCAGACGTCATATTTTCACTGCTCCTCCTAGAGTGAACTTTTGCATCCTTCACTGCCATCTTCCTCAACCCATCTGACACCAGTTCCTAGAAGAGGTCCACTTTGTTCCCTGGTGGCAATTGGGGACAAAACCTGGAGTTGTTCTTGCTTCCACTACTTATAGACATGTTGGTGTCAATGTTAAAAGTCAAACACAATTCTCTGTCACTTAATTCATTTTCATTGGCTTGTTGTTCTTCTTACACACAACACAAAACTTCTCGGGTCTACAATGAAAATGACGTATAAGAAAGTGAAAACTGTGAAAATAAGTCTCTCAAATAAGCCCCTCTAAGGAGCACTTCCCTTTTAGGACGAATGCCCTCACCCACCATAGGTGGCATGCTTCATCATATGGGCTTCTCCTCCCAGTGGGAACCTAGTCCCACTGAGGGCTACAACTACCTCACTGTGAGGTAGGAGCTCTGGGATGTTTTCAATACTACCCTCAAATATTTCAGGATGCTAAAATCCCATATGTGAGTTTCAGGTGTTGTGAGGGTGCAGCGCTGGATGTAATGAAAAAATAAGTGAAGCTAAAACTACCTAGTGAGGTCAAAAAAATCTTTTTATTAGCTTGTCCACACTGGCAGGATTAAAAAGCAATGTAGAACAGTTTAATTTAAACTCCTACATATATACAATCGGTCGACATGTTTCAGCTTTTATGGTCTATATCTGTACCCAAGCTTTCTTCAGGACCAAATTAATAATGCTGCTGCAAAAGTGAAAAAATATGTAATAAGAAAAAGTAATACTAGACCAGTAATCCAATGTGAGTATTCGATACTACTGGAACTTATCCTTGTTGAGGGATAAAGAAACCCGCCTGTACCTGGCAACAACTCAGGGAAGGGGGCCCCGCTCTCTCCGTCAGTACCCCGTTGTGGTACATGAGCTGCAACCGGGAGGAGAAGCCCATATGATGAAGCATGCCACCTATGGTGGGTGAGGGCATTCGTCCTAAAAGGGAAGTGCTCCTTAGAGGGGCTTATTTGAGAGACTTATTTTCACAGTTTTCACTTTCTTATACGTCATTTTCATTGTAGACCCGAGAAGTTTTGTGTTGTGATTAATGGATATGGGGATTACTTCTTGCAGGTCTTGAAAATTTTCCCTTGGACCCCCCTTTCAAACTTTTAAGTGTTTCAGTTCTTCTTACACACTCATGAGAGTTTGTAGGTGTGGTAAATCTCTCTGTGTTAATATGGATAATTACTATGAAGTTTCCCCTGCAGGTGTTCGAGGCTTTTTTGTTGTAAGTATATAAGTATATATATATATATATATATATATTCACTGAAGTGAAATGGACCGGGGGGAAAAAGCTTCCTGGGCCAATCAGAGAGCTCTATTTTTAAATTGCCGCTCCTCGGTGAGCCTCGCAAGACTCTGGCGGACCCAACAGTCCAGATATACAAATATATTTGTACCTTAAGTTCTCAAAAACTACTGAACAGGTTTACAGCAAATCACAATAAATCACCATCTGTGGAACAAGATCTAGCTTCCTGTTAAATTTGGTGTAATTTTGTTCAGCAGTTTTTGTGGTAGCGCTTCTTATAGAAGTCTATGGAAAATGCATGGGGATTTCACATTTTAGGGCTGCCCTTTTTTCTATGCCCTCACTTGATGGATCACCCCAAAACTTTCCATGCTCAAACTAGTCAAAAAGTAGCACCTTTTTGGATCACTTCTTGGAGATTCGTCAAGCAGGGCTAAAGTTATTAGCAAAACAATAGAGGTGTTTCCTATGGAAATGCTGACCTTTCTGCCTACCTATGACTACCCTGAGACAACTGCCACTGAGTTTTATATATATTATATAGAACACAATGGCAGTGTAATTATAGTTAGGCCAAAGTTAGGCCTAATTTTCCATAGGAAGAGCTTTTTTCATTTTGCTAACTTTGGCACTGTTTGACAAATCTTCAAGAAAGTTTTCCCAAAAAGGTTATTCCACCTCTGCTCCCTTTTAGAAAGTTTCAGGGTGATCCGTTAAGCGGGGCCAAGAAAAAAGGGGGGTCACAAAACACGCTTCCCCATGCAAATTTTCATAGGAATATTAAGAAGCGATACAGCAAAAACAGCTGAACAGATCTGGCAGAAAGCTAGAATTTTACTCAAAAAGTGTGTGTGAGAAGCCGGCTGGTATATGATGTCCACTTATGCAAGTGGGCACCTTGCACCAGCCCAGACAACCTTTATGAGGACTTCTGGGCTTACCTGGGTGTAGGTCCCTAGATTCGTTGTGGGACAAGATTCATATCAGACACCACTTATACTTCTACCGTCTGGGTACCCTGGACTTCGCTGGACTTCGTTTGGGCTTGACTTCGTCTCCCTTCCAGTCTGCTGCTTTGTCTGTGCCTGTGCACCATACAGGAACCTTCCAAGGCCTGTGGGCATCAAAGACACCTGAAGGAATCACCCTTGGAGTGAAGGAGTCACTCCCCTGCATTCACAGGCACCGCAACTAAGTCGACCGGTCTGCTGATCCTGAGCTCCTGCGGACTCCGTAAGGTTCTGCAATACAGGTGGTAGTTTTCCACAGCTCCCAAGGCCTGCCCTGCCCTCTCACCAAGTTTGAGGCTAGTATCCCTCGTCGGGGTTGCAATAACCAAACCCCTGTGCACTGCATCAACTTGCAGTTGCAAAGGCTTGTTGGCTTCCTTCCAAGAAGATCTTCGGGCTCCAAGTAGCCCCAACCTTGAGCACCTCCAGTGACCAGAATCTTCAGCCACACCACATTGTGTGCATCGTGGCCTGCATCTTTTGGCGAGCTGCTTGAGGTCCTCTCGCGACTCCAGTGCTTCCAGCCTGTGGGTCACATTTGTTTCTTTTGGGCTCCCCTGATTGCACAGGGCCTGCCCTGACTCCCCTGCATGTGGTGACCTTGCTGGACCCGACGTTGCTCCTTCCTCAGTTCCTGTGTGGGTTGCTTTTGCCAAGGCTTGTTGGTGCTCCTGCCGGACACCGACCCCTCAGCACTCGACATCCTTCGTGGGACAACTTGTGCATGGCTCCTGGTCTTCCTCAGCATCGCTTGGTCCTCACAGCTGCAGAGTCAAGGTCATCGTCACCCATCCTGCAACATGTCTCCTGCTCACTCCTGAGTGACATAGACTCTGCCCCTCTGCATTAAGTTGTGACAACACAGCCCCTACCCCCAACTCAGATGCATCTGTTTGGACAATTAATGTTTTAGAGTAGTCAGGACTTTGCAGAATGGGAGCAGTGCACATGGCCTGCTTAAGGTCATCAAATGCCTTCTGACAGCTAACTGCCCACTGAACTTTCTTGGGTATTTTCTTTGATGTAAGATAATTCAAGGGAGTCACTATGGACCCATATCCTTTTACAAATCTTCTGTAGTACCCAGTCAGGCCCAAGAAAGCTCTGACCTGAGTCTGGGTAGTTGGAGCAACCCATTCCATTACGGTTTGGATTTTGCTCTGTAGTGATTGAACCTGGCCTCCACCTACCAGGTGGCCCAAGTACACAACCTTACTCTGTCCTATCTGGCACTTAGTAGCCTTGATAGTGAGGCCTATTTTCTGCAGAGCCTCCAAAACATTCTTCAGGTGGACCAGGTGATCCTCCCAGGTGGAGCTAAAGACAGCTATATCATCTAGATATGCTGCACTATAGGCTTCCAGTCCTGTGAGAACTTTGTTCACCAACCTTTGGAATGTGGCAGGTGTACTCTTCAAACCAAAGGGCATTACAATAAATTGATAATGCCCACTAAGGGATAAAAATTGAGTTTTTGTTTTGGCAGCTTCAGCGAGTCTGATTTACCAACAGCCAGCAGTTAGGTCAAATGTACTTAGAAACTTGGCTGAGGCCAAAGTATCAATAAGCTCATCTGCCCTAGGAATTTGGTGAGCATCAGTCCTAGTGACTGCATTGAGTCCCCTGTAGTCTACATAAAACATCATCTCTCTTTTTCCACCCTTGGTGTGAGGTTTAGGTACTAGGACTACTGGACTAGCCCAAGGGCTATTTGAGGGCTCAATCACTCCTAACTCCAGCATCTTTTGGACCTCTGTCTTGATGCAATCTCTGACGTGGTCAGGCTGCCTGTAGATTTTATTCTTAACAGGTAAACTCTCACCTGTGCCCATTTCATGGGTACACCAGGTGGTTTGACTGGGAGTCAGAGAAAATATATGCCTGTATTGATTGAGGACCTTCCTGCAATCAATCTGCTGTTGATCAGTGCGGCTACCTGCCAAGGCTACTCCATCAACTGATCCATCATCAGGGTTCTGAGAGAGGAGATCAGGGAGAGGGTCACTCTCTTCTGCCTGTCCCTCATCAGTTGCCATGAGCAAGCCCATGTCAGCCCTGTCAACAAAAGGTTTTAGTCTGCTCACATGAAGTACCCAATGGGGACTTCTGGGAGTGCCAAGGTCTACCAAATAGGTGACCTCACCCTTTTGTTCAAGTATGGTGTGGGGTCCACTCCATTTGTCCTAGAGAGCTGCTGGGGCTACAGGTTCCAACACCCACACCTTCTGACCTGGCTGGTAAACAGTCAGGACAGCCTTTTGGTCATGCCAAGCTTTTGGTGTAAATCTGTTCAGTTGTTTTTGAGAAATTAAGCTTAAAAATATAGTGATATCTTGACAGTTGGTTCCGTGAGACTAACATGATACTCCTGCAGTATCGCAAGTTGGAAATAATAGAGCGTTACGATTGAAGATAGCTTTTTACCCATCGGTGCCCTCTGTATCATGGCAGAAATGTTGCAGCTGCCATTTTAGGACTCTCTCCCATGTCATGAGGTTTGAAAAAATAAGGTATAAGGAGACAAGATAGGGGTACCCTAACCCTGTGACCCTTGTGAGAGGTCCCCAAAAAATCAAATTCATGCTTTTGGTCACACAGTACTCCCAAAGAACCCAGCAAGGCTTCTCGTGAGGTCCTGTGGCACCCAGTGAGGCCCTCTCGTGTGGTCCCACATGTGCTAACTGTTAAAAAGTGTGCACTGTCCCGTGGTACCTTGGAATCCAGCGTGTGCAACGGTACTGCAGTCCAGAAATGAAAATGTCAAGTGGGTGTTTGAGTAGGGTTGCAGGACCGTGGTGGTTGACCAGCAACAGGGCAATGACTGCCTGTGGAGCGTTATATGTAGGGCCTGCCCACAGGCTCTATGGCCAATACCACTGCGTGCATGGCCGAATGGTACTCATGTAAAGCGCTCCAATACCTTTGAGTCAAGTTTGTGCAATATATATATATATATATATATATATATATATATATATATAAAAAGATTATTACATCATTCATGACATGTTAGATGACAAAATTGATGACATCACTCATGACATCTCATCTATAAAATCAACGCCACCCGTGTGGGGCTGGGCGCAGGGTCTAGATTTCATTGATGAGATGTCATGAGTTATGTCATCAGTTTTGTCATTTAATGTGTCACGAGTGATGGAATTAAAAAAATAATAATTATGTAGCGCAAATGCGAAACGAAGGTATTAGAGTACTTTACATGAACACCATTAACATTACATAAGGATACTAACACTTTTTGTTAGACGCAGGAGATTAAGGGCCTGATTCCGAGTTTGGCGGTCCATCGGACCGCCAAACTCGCGGTGGAGGTGCAGTGGCGGTCGGGCACCGCCACACCATCGGTCCGACCGTGCATGGGATGCATGCAGGGGGGCAAATGTTGTGCCCATCCTGTGTGCATGTATCCCTGTTCCTGCACAGCAGGGACTGCACAGTCCATGCCATGCAGGAATGGCCTTTGAAGCCCCCTCTGCGGTGCCTTTCTTATAGGCACCGCCGTGGGACCACCTCGCCGCCTGCCAGACCACTTGCAAACTCGCAATCTGGCGGGCGGGTGGCAGTTGGCTTTGGCAGTGTGAGAGCGGGGCAGTGGCGTGGCGTGGTGGCCTGCCACCACACCACCAAAGTCGTAGGCCTGATTACTAGTTTGGCAGTGCGTTGCCGGGTCAGCCCCGCTGCCACATCACCACCGGGCCGCCCGCCAGATTAGGAGTTTCCTCTTATCTGGTGGGCTTTTTTTTGGCATTCCCACGGCGGTGCCTCTAAAAATGAGCACCGCAATGGGAACGCCAAAAACAGTTCCTGCACAGCACAGACAGAAAAGTCCATGCCGAGCAGGAACTGGGGTGCATGCACACAGGGGGGCACATGATGTGCCCCCCTGCATGGACCCCAGGGTGCAGAAGCACATGGGGGGCCTTTAGGGCCCCTTATGTTTCCTCTCCAACAGGGATTCATGGAAGAGGAAACACCATGAAAACCATGGATGAGAGGAAACTCATAATATTCTTACCGGGACCATGCAGTTCCACCAAGCATATTGATGCCTCCTAACCGCTGCAACACCCGCAGAGAACGGCCGTTCCCTGGCGGCTGCGGTGGGGCAATGGTGGTTCAACTGCCCTAATCATAATAGGGCGGTCGGGAGACTGCCGCTGCCGCTGTGCCCCCACGAGTCTGGAGGTCTGTGGCGTGCCAGACTTGTAATCAGGCCCTAAGTGATTTGCGCAAAATCACAGGATGTTGAGCTGATGCCAAAACTTAATCCTGGTTCCCCAGTTCCAACTTCGTCAGCTCTGGTCATTACGCTACATCCTAATGAGGTCATAAGCAATGCATCTCATAAGCAGATTTATCTCAGCAAATTATAACTGTTGAATTTCAGTATTTTTCTGCTTTAAAATCATTTTTCATATTATTAGAAGGCCTATCTATAACAGCACTTTAGCTTTAGTTTTTTTCATTTTTTACCATAAAGTAAGATATTATTACCATACCTGTTGGAAATGTTCATTTTCTGCAGGACCACCCTGAATTTTCTTTGCCTTTGTGTTGAACTTTAATTTTGCTAGGTATAGAACTCTGTGCACTATAACTCTACTAAAAAGTGGTAAAGTGCTTGGGCTCCTTCTTTAAACACAATAAAATTGGTATCCATCTGATTGGTTTATTTCATTTACCTATAAGTCCCTAGAATATGGTCTGCAAGTTAAATGTCATAAGTGGACTGTAGCAGCCATTGTGCCATCCACTACAGTGACAATGTAAGCGTGACAGTAGGCTTGCCACCAGTGGCATGACTGTGTAGGTTTTAACTGCAAATTCGACTTCTCAAAATAATCCCTTTTAACAGGCCTAATCCTTCCTTTTAAATAATAATAAGTCATCTTTATGTTGAATGGTATGTCTTGAACATAAAAAGTCTCATGGAATGGGTAAGTTACTTCCTTCATTTTATACCGACATACAGGTTTGCATCACCAAATAGACTGTGTCCTGTCAGCTCCAGCTTTCACAGCACTATGCCCTCAACTCCCATGCATTCTACTCTACAGTAGAACCTCATGATTGGACACACATAGCACATAAATCAAACCAGACCACAACATAGGCCTTGTTGCCCATAAGGCTGGGTGCATGGTATGCAAAATTAGGACATGTAAAAGTTTAATGTTAAATATGTCCATAGAATGAAAAGGCCTTAACAGCTATTTTCACTGTAGCAGGGTTCGCTGTTCCATAGGAAAGCACTGGGTTACAATATTACATTTCATAAATGTTTTCGCAGGCTAGGAAACAGCTACAAATTTCATTTTTTGACTTTTTGAAATATTTGTTACAAGCCCAATCCACTGGTGAAGTTGTATTTGTAATAACTATATTTGAAAGAGACTTTTAGAAAATTATCTTTGCCATGCCTGAAGTCCCTGGAAGCTAGATCTGCATTTTGCTCTCCGTCAACCAGTAGTTAGCATTTGATTAGGTATGAGTGAGGTGTGAACTTGGTCCCAAGAGCGAATATTAGCCTGACCTGAATGGGCAGAGATGACCTATCTGAATTTGGCAGAATATTCAGGGTGGGACTGTGAGAATCCTTGTTGACTTTACCGTGTGGAATCCTGTCTGAAGGTCACATCCTGCTTGACAGGTCTGCGGGGTTTTTCATATGACAGCTGGGGAGTACTTCAAAGAGGCCTCCCATGTCACAGACCAATGCTAGCTGACACTTAGGGCCTTATTATAGGGGTGGGCGGAATTTGCGTAGTCGCGCTACGCACAGCTCCGCGAAACGGTAAAAAATCTCCGCGAGCACGCAAAAGTTCCGCGAACACGCGGAATTGCTTGTTCCGCCCGTTTGCGATGTTTTTTCCTGTTCGCGAACGCTGTTTGCGTGTTCGGGAGAAATATCTCGCGAACACGCATTTTGAAAGCGCAAACAAGCAAAAAATTCCGCGAAGCCGCGGATCGCGGAATTTTGGGCAATTTCGCGTTCTCTGCGGAACGCGAAATTACCAAAATTCCGCAAGCGGAACGGAATTTACCGCCCAGGCCTACTTATTACAAGTTTTGGCGGTCCTGGAGCGGGCGGCCCGCCACCGCTCTGCTGCAGGACTGCCGAAACTCACTGCAGCCCGACCGGCCAGATTACAAGTAATTTAGTGGGCGGGCGGGCGGGCGGGCGGCATGGAGATCCCACGTTGGTGCTGTTTAAAGACTCAATGTGAGCTTTAAACAGCACCTCTGCGAGACCGCCAATGTACGTTCCTCCATGGGAAGGAATGCACCATGTTGTGCATTCCTTCCCTTGCAGGAACTGGGGTTGCAAAACTACAGGGGAGCACAACATGTGCTCCCTGTACACAGAGGCACGGCATGAAAAGAGTGGCGGTGAGGCAACACCATATATGCTCAGTGGTGCCGCTGAGGCATCGCCAGCGTATTTGGGCTTTGAGCCACTACCAGACCGCCACAAAATCCTTGATCCACAGTGGTAGCAGTGGTTCAGCGGCGCTCTTACTGCCACACTTATAATACTTTGGGTGGTCCCGCAGTGTGGCGGTTGGCGGACCGCCACCACATCTACGGCGGTCCCATGGACAGCCGCAGTCATAATAAGGCCCTTAAACAGGGCCATTATTCTGTCCTTCCAGCTAGACAGGCCCCAATCAAAGTGGGCCTCTTTTTGATTTGACAGGTCTGCTTGATTTACATATAACATGTGGGCTACACTTCAAAAGAGGGAAATAGGATGCCAGGACATTTTGTGTGCATTTACTGTCAGGTTGCTGTAACTCAGCTGTGATTCCACAAGACTTCTTTCTCTGAAGTTGAAGTGGATATAGGACCTGCCTCAAGCTGGATTTTAGTTTAGAAATAGGTGGACAATATAATTAACATACTACACTCCTCATTGCCAGTTTGGTGTAATTTTGTTCTTATGTTTCTACTTTGTTTTGGGATTTTTATTGCTTTGCATTTTGATTTTATTCATGTTTTAGTACCTCTTAAATACTTTACACATTGCCCTAAGCTAAGGATGTCTGACAGAATATCGAAACAACAAATATCGTGCTACACAAATATCAAGTCAAATATCGTTGGCAGAAATATCTTCTAAATATACTTATAATGGTAAGTACAAAAATATTGGAACAAATATGATAAGAAAGCGTACAGGGGGGCGTGGCTAACTGCCGAACATGGCGGCCGCAACTTGACGGAGCTCCGATGCAGGACCTGTTTATCCTGCAAATTTCACCGGAACCGGGGGCCATCCATTCCTAATCTCCCCCTCTACCCATACACAGACACAATGGAGGTGTGCTGTGCCAGTGGCGACTCGGGAGAGGCAGAATTCACTGTGTAGCTCCAATTGAGGGAGCGACGACGCACTGCGTGTCTTGACTGGGACTAGTGCATACGGCGGGGACTGGGAGCCGCTGCGCCGGAACCTGGAGTGCATCGCATCTGGTCTCCCGGTGAATGCAGCGCCTTCCCGGCACAATCTGAAAAGGGGCACCGCCGGTAGCTGCAGAGCGAACTGGGCCTGTGGAGGACTGTCGCCCACGCCCTGTTGGACCGGTGAAGTGGGCTGGGAGAGGCCGGCATCGTCCTAGAGGCCGCGCCAGAGGAGATCTGCGGGACTGCTGGTGCCCTGCCGGGGGTGCCCCTGGACTATCGTAACGTCTACTGCTGGGCTCCCGGGGGGACCCGTGTGACCTGAGCCCTGCTGCGCGACTGTTGCGGCCTGTGAGGAACCACGGGCTGAGCCCCCGACCGCGAGGCATAGAGCATCTGGTGAGGTGGGACTCTTGCTGGTGGAGCAGGATTCCGCGGTGATCAGAAGCTGTAATTGAGAGCCTTATAGTGCGCTGACATTACCTTGCGGCCAGCCCGATCCTGGGAGCATTGACTGCGGCCCCTCCAGAACCGAACTGAGGAGCAGGAAGATGCAGAGGGTGCAGTGAGTGCGAGGGGGTCATCTCTGTCTGCGGGACTACCTCTGCTGCTGCTGAATACATTACACCTGGCACTTACATTGTGTGCGCTGCACCCCTGCCGTACCTCACCCACTGGGCGGGTTGTGCGGTAGGAGCCCCTCCTGCTAGACCGGGGGACACGCACGAAGAGATACGCAGCTGCCGAGAATACTGGAGGGGGCACACCTGAGGCCAGGGTCACACGCACAGGACTTTATGCTAGAGGCCGGCCTGAAGTCACAACGATCCCCTCTCTCTGGCGCCATTGAATGAGGCTCCAACAAGTGGATGATCTCTCACCCTGGGATTGCGCTCCCCTAGTGTTGTCCGAGGCTGGTGAGTGCCATGGTCTGTTTGCTGCGCAGACTTGGTGGCCATATATAAACTGAGGAAGAGGTGGGGAGGCCTGCCCCCAGCCAGAGGGAATGGTCTGATTGCGGGTTCTCGTGCTGCACCATCGACGTCTGGGCTTGGGGACTGGTGCCCTGATCTGGAGGGCCTCGCCTGTTGCATTACTATGTGGACTGACCAGCCGACCGCTTGAGCCTTGAAAGGCATACCTACAGCGCGGACCCCCCGAGTCTAGCTCTGCTGTGGGGCTGTGTGCTGGTGTCCTGAGGTGGGGCCTGACTCCAACGCTGAACTTGTTCCCCAGCGCCACTGACGGGGTGGCTGGCCTTCTCCTATTTCCTTGCTCTCCACCCCGTGCACCCTGGCAGTATAATGTGTAACCTGACGACATTACCGCATTGGCAATACAACATCATTGAATATCTTCTGCACCATCATGGGGCGCACAAAAGGTAAAACCTCGGAGATGCCGCCTATCGATCAACAGACCCAGGGGGAATCAGATGTAGCTTCACAGGCATTCTCGATTAGTTGTGTCCCGCCGACCAACGAGGAGTCCACCCCAAGTAAATTGGACTTAATTTTACAAGAGATACGAGACTCACGAAAATCTATTGAGCAGCAAATAGGTTCCTTGACCACTGGCCTTACCCTCCTAAGGGCTGATCATGAGAAGTTATCAGTTACGGTTAAAAGCAATAAACAGACCCTGGCGGAGCTATTACCACAACACAAAGAACATGCGGAGCACATATCCCAAACACAAAGACAATTGGCAAGTCTCCAGGACAGGGTGGACGATGCTGAGGGTAGGGCACGTCGTAACAATGTCCGCGTGTTGGGATTGCCGGAACGTTCGGAGGGCCCAAACGCACCACAATTCATGGAGCAGTGGCTACGGGACCAAATAGCCCCGTAAGGATTATCGCCCTTCTTTTGCGTGGAGAGAGCGCACCGGATACCGGCGGGCAGACCAACAGCCAGAGCGTCGCCAAGAACAATGATTGTCCGCATTCTAAACTACAAAGACCGCGATTTCCTTCTCCAGAAGGCCAGGGAGAAGGCGCCCATCCAATATGAAAACCAACGGATCTCCCTATATCCGGACTACACAGTGCTGGTTCAGAGACAACGAGCCTCTTACCAACCGTTGAAAAGGAAACTCCAAAAATTAAATCTTAAATATGCCCTACTGTTTCCTGCTCGTTTGAAAATCATATATGAACAAAAATCCCACTTTTTTGACAGCCCGGAGGCAGCAAATGACTGGCTGGAATCCACCCTTTCCCCAAACCCTGGTCAACCTCGAACAGAAGTTCCCACTCTGTACCCCTACACAACCAACATCCCACACCTAAAATATAACTTAAAAAATATATTAAATACACAATTTATATAATTACAATCAATTAAATAATGAATAATAAATTAATAATTAATCAATTATTACTTAATAAACCTTCCCACCTATACCTATACAAACCCAGCAACCCACACCTAAAATATAATGTAAAAAATATAATTACACACTTTACATGATTAACACTCAATTAAGTAATTAATATTTATTTATTTCGTTATTTAAAGAGTTTTATATAGCGCTGGCAAGACCCTGGTGTATCAGAGTGCTTTACAGACAGACATAAAGACCATGTAACAAAAGCCATGATTGGAGAGCAAAAATTAAAATATATATGCTCATTGCAGTTAGGTAACAGTAGTACGTGGGCATGTAAGAAAATGTAACAAAGGCCATGATTGGGGAGCAAAAGTTACAATATACATGTTCATTGCGGGCCAGGAAACAGTAGTTTGTGGGGGGAGCAAGATATGAAGGAAAAATGTTCAGAGGAGGGATTACTTAATAGTAAGTTAATAATTAATAATTAATCAATTAATACTTAAGTAACTTCACACCCTACAAACCCAGCATGCTGCTCTTAAAATGGGACTTAACAAATATAATAATTACACAATTGCACTCACATAATAACACAGTTTCTTAGATTGGTATTCAGCGTTGGGATCCAGGATTTTTGTATGGCTGTACCACTCTGTGACTTAAGTTAAAATAAAAAATCCCGTTTGTAATCTGACAGCAAAATCGACTTTTTTTTATATTCTGATTTTCAATTGGTCATTTTTAGATTTCTCCTAAATTTAGTTTACTACCCTCCAATTTTGCACCTGTGATTTTTTTCAAGAATGGAAGTGGACCTGAGCAGCATTGAGAGCTCCATCCTGACAGATCTGAGAAAGCTGTGCATAGACAGAAGGCTGACTCTTTCAAAGGGGCCCAAAAAGGTGGAACATCAGTTAGTCCTGATTGAATGGAAGGAAGTCTACATTCTACAGTCCACTGCACAGGAGCAAGAGGAGGATGGGGCAGAGAATGAGGATAAAATTGAGGAAGAAGAGAAGAATGGCCTTGAATGTGGCCCAGTGCCAGGAGAGGAGGATGCACCCATAGGATCCAGGTCTCCTGCCTTGTTCCGAGCAGAGAGCAGTGGGTCTTCTTGTAGCTTGGCATAATCAGAGTTGGAGGACAGGCAAGCAGAGAGAAACCTAAAACTACAACTGGCTACACTTGCCCTGGAGGAAATGAAAATAGCACTGGCCCTGGAGGAGAAGAAATTATCCTTATAGACCCTGCTGGCTCATGCAGTCAGCCAGAAAGAACTGGACCTGAAGACAAAGAAGGTTTCTAAGGCCAGTGATGATGGTGGCAGTGACAGTGACGTGCTTAGGAGATGTGAAAGTGTCCAGATCCCCAAAGACCTGCTGCCTAGCGATGTGGTGGGGGATGACATCACCAAGTGGTATGAGGAGGGGTGCTGGAACAATTTTCAGGGTGGGGGGTGCTGGCATCAATGTTACATCACTGAAGTCATAGGGATTGTGAAAAATACAAGCTTCACAAAAAGAACATGTATAGTAAACGGGTCACACCCATTCAGCAAAAGAGTAACGAGGGTGTGGCATAGAGCCGTTGGTGCATTTTGGAGCACACTGTTTCAAATATGGTACTAAAGCAAGGTTTGATAGTGCACTGTCATTTACAGATAGCACACATTAGATTGAAATCACCACAAAATTCACACTGACATGCAGTTTTATTGATAAAACTTTATAGGGCACAAACCATGATTTGTGGAAATTGGTTTTTCAGTAAATATTTAACATTTGCACATCACCAAGCAAAGTACCTTAATTTATTTTGATCCTATTAAAATCTTTGTTTCCATCACACTTTAGAATTACAAAAAAGTGCTTCATTTCTAATGGCTGATATTTTAAAAAATATTTTACAGTTATTTTACAAGTATTTAGAAAAACCGATATACTACATCCTGTCCTTTCACAGTTCTTGTATCCAAGCAAGTTTGTCAGATTGTTCACTTTACAAATTGCTCTAACTTTGCAGTTAGAGAAAGACAAGTAAACACCAGTCTCCATGTTAAAAGAGTAAGCAGCAATTTTCCAGAAGACATTGCCCGACATTTGGCCTGTGTCTCTGTAGCGCACAGCAAATGTGACATATATAAACAAAATTCAAAGGCATCTTTATTGCTCATTCACCTTCTGAACTCCAGCATGGATATTTTGGGGTTACTGTAGCACCCCGAACTCCTTCTTCCAGAGCCTATGGGTTTGAGCCATATGCGGTGGTCTTGTATATGCAGAGTCCCAGGGACTGTCGGGACGAGCTTGTGGATGCACATACCTATTAAAGGGAGGGGTACCTTGCTGACACTTGAGAAAGCTGACTGGATGAGACATGCCTCATGAAAGAAGCCCAGGTTGAGAAGTTTGGTCTGATCCCTGAGAAGTATTACCTGAAATTCAGGGGTAGCCAGAAGCAGTCACACCAGTCACAGGTGGATTTTATGGATTCACCAAGTAAGGCACTGGAACGTTGGGTGAAGGACAGCAAAGTGAATGGTTATAATGGGCTCTTTATAGTTTAATAATCAAAGAGCACATGTTCAGAAATTCTTTTGCAGAGTTACTGCAACACCTTATTGATTCTAAACTCACTGTACACAGAGAGCTTGGGGAAGACGCTGACCCCCAGAATGTTCAAAAAGGTACCTGGGAGTGACCACAAAAAGGGTGAATCAGGTTCCCAACAACAGAGGGTTGAAGGCCAGGACGAAACAGAGAAGTTTCGCAAAGGGCCTCAAAAGAGGGGGGCGTGGCTAACCGCCAAACATGGCGGACGCAATGTAAAAGAGCTCCGCGCCCGCACCAGCAAATCCTGCTTAAATCATATGTAACCGGATCCCATCCGCGACGATAACATCGGCGGCCGACCTGCGGAGTAACAGGGGCGTGGATTGCCCGCTGTTGCACTATCAGGAGTGCCTCAAAAGAGGGGGGCGTGGCTAACCGCCAAACATGGCGGACGCAATGTAAAAGAGCTCCGCGCCCGCAAATCCTGCTTAAATCATATGTAACCGGATCCCATCCGCGACGATAACATCGGCGGCCAACCTGCGGAGTAACAGGGGCGTGGATTGCCCGCTGTTGCACTATCAGGAGTGCCCTGAACCACCGAGCAAAGAGTGGGGGCCGGACGCCGGAAGGAGGCCGCGTGTGCTGCCGAGTCCTGAAGATGGAGAGTTGCGGCAACAACACACCGCAGCAACAAAGACACACGCAGCAGAGCAGAGACCCCTATTTACCCTCCGGTAAACACCGTCTACTGACTGAAGTGTGCCTGGGACCGGGTGTGTGGGGTCTGCGATCGGCGGCCTGCCCTGAGCCCTTGCCGCTGTGTGCGATCCGGTGGGCCGCACCGACCTCCTCCCCCTCCATTGCTGCAGCGGAGCGACAGGAGCCCCCCCCCCACCACCGGACGGGCTTCTAACCGGAGTCTTGGCAGTGCGTGCGGGGGTACAACTGGGGCACCCTGGTGCGCCGGGCGAGTCACGACACATGTGGTAGGAGGCAGCTGAGCGCTAACGGGAGCGGAGGGCACCGCCTGTACTAAAGACACCACTTGATACCCTGCGCATACCCCTGGTGGTGCCGCTTCGAAAGCTGGGGTGCCGCGGCCTATAGTAAGGCCTCCTGCTGGACATAAAGTTGACTGGCGGTGTGTGAGCATTGCCGGAACACTGCGGCCTGAGCGCGGGCTTCCCCCGCCTCCCCCCTTTCTCCGAAGTGCAACTCAAGCCCATTGTGGGGCGAACCTGCTGGTGGTCTGGCCGGTGTGGGTACGCTGGCCACTGCACATCCTGGGCCTAATCATCACGACGGGACCGGCCGGGACAGCCTGAAGTAGCGGTGAGCCTGGGGGAGGGGGGGTGCCTCGCCCTTTGTCGTCCCTCCGGAGCGGCTGCAGTGTACAACTGTAACCTTTGCAGGCCCCTGACTCTCTGGGCCTGGGCAAGGCCCCCGATTGCTGCTACGGAGGACCAGTAGGAGTGCTGGGGTGGATGCCTCCCTCTAATGAGGGTGGACCGCAAACATACACTGGGAGTGGTAAACACACAGCACCAATTAAAGAAGACGGACCCTGCCCACAAGAGGCTACTGGGCTCACGCACTTACACCGGGGTGACCCGCATTGCATGAAGTTAAGAAATAAACCTCAACCAGTGTACCTACACGGCAGGCATTGCGGACCACACCCTAACGCTGCACAAGGAAATACTGTACAATGGGGCGCCCCAAAGGAAAGGTACCTGACACCAAGACTACCAGTGCACAACAGCCAGAAGAAACAGACATCCCTATACAGCTAACAAATAGTATCCCACCCACTAATCTGGAGGCAACCCCGGATAAACTAGATCTAATTCTGCAGGAGGTGAGAGACTCGAGGAGATCTATTGAGCAACAAATTGGTTCCCTAACAACTGGATTTACCCTTCTGAAAGCAGATCACACTAAACTTGCCGCCACTGTAAAAGACAACAAACTCGCCCTAGCAGAGCTGCTACCACAGCACAAAGAGCATGCAGC
Source organism: Calotriton arnoldi (assembly GCA_963921515.1). Taxonomy (NCBI): domain Eukaryota; kingdom Metazoa; phylum Chordata; class Amphibia; order Caudata; family Salamandridae; genus Calotriton; species Calotriton arnoldi. Next base: position 558,416 of record CAWUFW010010542.1, read on the forward strand.
GCAAATAACACAACTGCAGCATCAGGTAACCGGGCTCCAGGACAGAGTGGACGACGCTGAAGGGAGAACCCGGCGGAACAATGTCCGAGTTATAGGCCTGCCAGAAGGACCAAATGCTACTAAGTTCATGGAACAATGGTTTCGAGAGCAGATGGCCCCGGAGGGCTTATCGGATATCTTCTGCGTGGAAAGGGCACACAGAATCCCCACTGGCAGACCGACAGCTGGGGCTTCACCCCGTCCTATGATCGCCAGAATGTTGAACTCTAGAGATCGGGATGTATTGTTGCAGAAGGCGAGGGAACTGTCTCAAATTCAATATGAGAATCAACGAGTGTCGCTATACCCAGATTACACAATGATAGTACAACGCAGGCGATCCTTATATCAAGAGATCAAGAAAAAGCTCAGAGCACTAGACATTAAATACGCTCTACTGTTCCCAGCCAGACTGAAAGTCATTCATGACCAAAAAACACAGTTCTTTAACACACCAGAAGCGGAAGAATGGCTAGAGATCATGTTTCCCCCAACAGAATCCGGGTCCTCCTCGCAATGCATCCCCCGGTCCCCAAGAAACAATCGGAACTGACAATTGCGTCGCAACAGATTAATCAACAAATCCCAAGCCGGGAACCCCACACCGGAGCAAGCTCAAGAGGGGCGCACGGAGGCGCTGGCAGCGGCAAGCACGCTCCGAGACTGTAACCATCACACAACCTCTGACTCCTCAGATGATAACACTGTTCACTCCGACTCGGAGAGCAGCCTAGCGCTATTTAGAACTGTAACACCTCAAACTGCTGATGGTTTCCTGGGATAACGTGGCACCAGATGGGGAGGTCTGTAGAGCATAGACAAAATACTTGTAAGGTAACTCAAGGTTAACCGCTGGAAGTGGCGGACATACCCTCCTTCATTCCCGAATTGGACATACTGGGCAACATACGTGGTCCGGGCCGCGGCGAGCTCGCATGTCACTCACCTCACTAGTAAGGTCATTAGAAATCACCCCCTAATGGCGAAAGCAACTACTAAATTGTTAAATGTTCGCACTGTTGTGAACCTAGTTTGGACCAGCACAGTTCTAGTGCTGGACCGTGTATTCAAGGTTATAGTTAGGGAGTTCTTGGAATCTGGCCCATCCCATATACTACACCACACGCTGTCGACTCTGGCACACCCAATGCACAAGGGTAGCAGATACAGCAACATGAACACATGCAGGGTAATTACAATATAATAACTTGGAACGTGCGGGGGCTGGGGTCCATACACAAGCGCCATAGAATACATGCGCAGTTGAACAGACGTAAAGCGTGCGTAGTGTTCATACTGGAGTCCCACCTCACTGAAGCTGAAGCAGTTAAATTACGCAAGAAATGGAGAGGCCAGGTATTCTCCACATCATATTCAGCTTTTGCCAGAGGGGCAACAATCTGGGTCGGGAACGGAGTCCCTTTTAAGGCACTAGAACAATGGACAGATCCACTTGGGAGATACATATTAGTTAGAGGCACACTAGATGGCACACAGGTAGTACTGGGTAGCCTTTATGCCTCTAATTTTGAACAAGATAAATTCCTTATGGGTCTCAACTCAGAATTAGCGAGCTGGACAGCATACCCATGGATATTAGATGGGAATTACAATGCTGTCATGGATATAAGCATAGATCGCTCACCCCCCCAATTAAAGGTGCAGGGTCCATAAAACAAGCAAAGGACCTATGTAGATGGTCAAAAAGCTGGGCACTGGGGGATGTATGGCGCCTGAAAAATCCAGCCAGCTTAAAGAGTACTCGTTCTTTTCCCCGACTCATCAACTCCATACCCGGATAGATAGGATACTCTGCTCTGTCCTCCTTACTGCTCAGATTACACACACCACATACCTAGGTAAGACTTTCTCGGACCACAACCCATTAGAGATCACCCTAGCTTGGGGCAGAATCCCCACCCCGGTCCCCACCTGGAAATTATGGCCACAAATGTTGGAGGACTCCGTCTTTCGTAGCGCACTGGCTATGGGCATCACAAACTACTTCACAGAAAAAGCTGGTACAGCCTCCACACCCCACATAGAATGGGACACGTTCAAAACCGTGATAAGGGGCATAACCATAAGCACCACAGCCGGGGCTAGGCAAGAAATACACAATAATCTCAAAACAGTCGAAAACACCATGAATAAATTGGAACAGGAAGCGGTAGGTGACCCCACAAAGACAGCGTCACTACAGGAGGCCCGCATTAAGCACGCAGAACTACTGGAAACTCTTAGACAAATTGATTATAAATCGTACACCCAAATAAAGCATACCGAGGCTGATAAGGCAGGCACGCTTCTGGCGCGTACAACACGAGACGCGCGCCCCCCCCCACAACAGTACATGTAATAACCACTCTAGGAGGGGACACTGTGAACACTCAGCGGGAAATCAACGAGGCCTTTTGGGAATATTATGAATCACTATATCAATCACCCCCACAATTAGTGGATGACCCTTTAAATGCATTCCTAGATAACCTAATATTCCCACAGCTGAATCGAGCTGCCCAAGATGACCTATCTGGCCCCATCACAAAAGCCGAAATAAAAGAAGCTATCTGGGATTTACCACGAAATAAGGCCCCGGGTCTTGATGGCCTACCAATAGAATTCTTTGCTACTTTCTCGGACGCCCTGGTCCCGCAACTAGAGCGACTACACCAATCTGCACTAGACACGGGAACACTCCCCACCACCACAATGCAGGCCTTAGTAATATCCCTTCCTAAGCCCGGTCGCTTGGCATCAGACATTTCAGGATACCGGCCCCTATCACTCCTTGCGATTGAGTACAAAATATTAAGCAAAATCCTATCGCGCCATACTTACACAACTTAATCCACTCAGATCAATGCAGATTTGTACCAGCGCGTAACACCTCACTGAATATCAGGAAACTTTACCACGTAATGGAATCGATCCCTGCAGGCCACCATAATGCCGGCTGCATTACATTAGACCTGAGGCAGGCATTTGACACTCTCAGATGGGACTATATGGTTCAGGCGCTTGAAAAATTTGCCATCCCACCAAACTACCTGAAGTGAATAAAACTACTATACTCAGCCCCTACAGCGAGAGCCCGCACTGGTAGCCACATTTCTCGCGTATACCCGGTTGGTAGAGGCACACAACAGGGATGTCCCTTATCCCCTTTATTATTCGTGCTTGCATTAGAACCCTTGGCCATTAAGCTACGATCATCTGCAGAGCGGATGGGCATCAGGTTGGGTAACTCCACGCATGTGCTATGCGCCTATGCAGATGACATAATTCTTTATGCCAAGGACCTGACCAATATCTTAGAGCCTACACCGGAGATTTTCTCACAATTCGCACAGATCTTGGGCCACACCATAAACGAGACAAAGTCTCAAGCCTTTTTCTTCTGCCCTGGAGAACATCCAAATGCGATCCAGTTTGGGGAACTTTCCCTCTCTGTAGCACAGCACACCTTCAAGTACCTACGCATCCAAATTTATAGAAGCTCGCAAGATCTAATAGATGGTAACTTAACCAAAGCAATAAAGGCACTTAGATCGCAGATAACATTCTGGACCTCATTGCCGCTATCTGTGATGGGACGAGTGGCTATATCGAAAATGGTGGTCCTCCCGCGGCTTCTATATTTCTTTACAAACTTGCCGGTAGTAATCCCCACTCCTGTATTTAAATCACTAGACACTCTATTATCAGATCTGATATGGGAAAATGGCCGCCGCAGGGTGGGACTAACTAAACTGCAACTAGACACCGATAAGGGTGGCCTGGGCGCACCTGATCTCCGTGCATATTGTTATGCAAGCCAACTTCAATGGCTGTCGTACTGGCTTGCAGGACGCAATCTGCACGAATTAGGATATACGGCTCGAGACATTAATCGAGGTATCCTGCATACACTGCTGCTACCATGGGCTACAATACCTCCGGGTGCCCCGACACTACTGCGTACTGTGCTTACTTACTGGAAGAAGACACTGCATTACACACGCAGATGCCCCCCATATGCAGATAACACACCACTACTAGGTATCCCCACGCCCGCGGGCCTAATCACTAAAAGGAGAATCCTTGCTTGGTCTGAAGGAGGGGTTACCACAGTGGGGGCGTTGTTCGACAACGGAACCCTAATGGATCACGAGAATTTCACCAGGCAAAATGGGGTACCAGGAAATCTATATTTAACACATGCTGCAATACTCCACTATACCAAAAGGCACTGGGCTCCACTTAGGGTGGAACCCTCAACGCACAAATTGGTGCAGGCGATTTATCTAATGGGGGAAGGACGTCACCTCACGAAATGGCTGTACAAAGGCATTAGGGCACATACAGGGATTCTCCTTACAGACGTACGCAACAAGTGGGTTGTGGACCTTGAGAAAGAGCTAACTGATAAAGGATGGAGTATGATGGTAGAATACCCCAAAAAAGTATCCTGCAATGCCAAATTTAAATTCATTCAGTATATGATATTACATAGGGCCTACCTCACCCCACACCGCTTGCAACGAATGTTTCCGACTACACAACACTGTTGCCCTAGATGCAAGACGGCGGAAGCCGACATACTACACATGCAATGGCTATTACCTCCTCGTCCTGTCTTCCCGTCCCATTCCTTACAAGTGAGCAGCTAGTCTGCTCCACAGAAACCTACCACCTAGCTGAGCTTTTCGCACCTCCCCCAATATGGCGCCACCATCAGGTGACCATAAAGGGAGAAGTGCGGTACCGTAACATCCTGTTCTTTTTTTTCTGCACGCAGTGTCTTCGTGCCTGGCTGAGCGGATGGGGTAAGTTTTCACTTCCCTTTTTTTCTTATGTTCGGCGGCCTGCTGTAGCGGCCGCCCTTTTTTTTGTGTATTATGCCTCTGTCATGTCGCAGTTCGCTTTAGCGGCCGTTTTTCATGTTGCGCTCACCTGCTTCTGGGCCGGCCTGCTTTAGCAGCCGTTTTACGTTTTTGCCGAGCCCGCGGCGCCCTGCTTTGGCGGGCGGGGGTTTGCGGCGGTGATTTCTGACAGCGCGTGTGGTCCGTCTTCTTTCGGGCTGCCTGGGGCGATTTTGGGGCGGTCGGCTGCCTTTTTCTAGCGCCCGCCCCCTTTTTTTCTGGTCCCGCGTGAGCTCGGGCCCTCGGGACTTCCATTGTATTTCATGGGGTCCTTTTTTGCTGGCACCAGTCCTTCTGAGTGCCTGTTCTCTGGTTTGGTGCTGGTGTTTTTGGCGGCATGGCTTCAGGTGCATCTTCCTCCACTCCTCCTCTGGATGCCCTGCGCCTCTTGATCAATGAGGCTGTGGCTGCTGCTTTTCAGGCTCGGGAGTCTGCTGGGCCTCCTGCCAAGGTTCCTCATGGGTCTGTGGATCCGCTGGGCGCTCCTGATGGCGATTTGGGTCCGGATGATGAGGAGTGTGTTCGTGGGCGCTTTGTTCAGGGTGCTGAGCTCTCTGATTTGATTGCCCATGTCCGTGATAATTTGGGGTTCTCTCCTCCTGTGTCGGATGTCCTGGAGGATGACTTCTTTACGCAGTATCACCAGCCGACTCCTGAATCCTTCCCGTTGCATGGTGCTGTGCGCAAGGTGCTGGATCATGAGTGGAAGGAAGTGGATAAGTCTGCTTTCCCGCGCTTTTTGTCCAAGCGTTATCCTTTGGAGGGTTTTGCTGCGGAGTTTCCTCAGGCTGTCAAGGTTGACAATTTGATGGCAGGGCTTTCCTCTCATGGTCTGGTCCTGTCAGATGACGCCCTTCCTTCGGACGCTGTGGATAAGCGTGTTGAGGGGGCGGTGAAGCGTTCTTATGCTGCTTCTAATTTTTCTGTCAGGGCGACGGCCTATTCGAATTACATGGTCCAGTCCCTCCTCAAGGATTTTCAGGCCCTGTCCTCTCTTTTGCAGGTAGGGGAGGATGCTACCTCTCTTTTGGCCCTCATGGAGTTGCAAGTGCGTTACTTATCTGATCTTTCATTTGATAATTTGAGCGCCGCTGCGGCTGCTTCTGGTGCTTCGATTGCTGCACGGCGTCATATCTGGATGCGTTCCTGGAAGGCTGAGTCTTCTCAGAAGGCGGTCCTGCTTAAGCTGCCCTTTGTGGGTTCCAAGGTGTTCGGTCCTCAGCTGGAGGAGATGGTGAAACAGTCGGTGGAGAATCGCAAACTGGTGGCTCCGGTCCGCCCTCCTACTCGGGGGCGTGGTTTTGGCTACAGGCGTGCCTTTGGGCCTTCGGCTCGGGGTGCGTCGCAGCCCTTTCGTGGCAGGGGTCGTGGCCGGGGGGCCCCTGGAGGTGCCAAGCCCCGGGCCCCTGCCGGTGTTGCTACCACCGCTTCTTCCTCTTCGCAATGACTGTCTGCCTTTGCCGGTTGGGGGTCGCCTTCACTATTTCCTGCATCAGTGGTTGTCAGTTCCGGATGCCTGGGCGATTCAGACAGTGTCGGAGGGTTATCGAATAGAATTCTCCTCTCCTCCCCCTCCGTTCTTCCTGGTGACTCCACTGCCCCGTGTTCCTCTGCGTCGTGCGGCCTTGCTGGAAGGTGTGCGCCTTCTGTTGGAGAAGGCGGCTATTGTGGAGGTTCCTGCCCAGGAAAGGGGCGAGGGTTGTTATTCGATCCTCTTTCTGGTCTCCAAGAAGGATACTTCGGATCTGCGTCCTGTCTTGTATCTGAAACGTGTCAATCACTTCATCCCTTGTCGTCCCTTCAAAATGGTGACTCTGTTGTCCATCCTGCATCTGGTGCTTCCTGGGAGCTTCCTGGTGTGAGAAGTTGGCCTGGCATATGCTGTCCACTAATTATAGTGGGCACCTTGCACCAGTCCAAACAACCCCTTATTGGAGATAGGTTAAAGACAACCTTTATTGAAAGCTATCCTAGTGGTAGCTATGGAGAGCAGCCTTCAGGCTAAGTCTTGAAGGAATGTAAAGCAGCTTGTTTTACCAGTCTATAATCTCTTGAGGGACCAAATGAAAGAGGACCACACCAGGTATATATTCAAAATATATGTATTTATTACTAAACACACCCCTCTAGTCTCTTTATGAGGCTAGAGTTCGAAGATACATACGTTACGAGTTAGTTATCTACAGTAATAGCACAAATACACGTTTGAGCCCCAGGGGCGTACCAAACCATATACCAATAAAGTGGTATAAGAACCACGACTGAGCTAGACACAAGGCCTAGAGCCTGTAGAAGTGCTTGGACCACAAGGAACCACCCAAAGGCAGTGACACAGGGGACCCACGGGGGACACGTGCAGTGAATGAACACAGCCGCGAACCACCGTTAACTTCTATGGGGAAAGTCGCAATTAGAATTTAAAAGAAAAGGGACACTTAGAGGAGGACTTGGAGCAAACCCTTTGAGAACTAGGCTGTTCTAGTGTCTATACCCACGGGAGCACCGGAGTACTCGAGTTACCTCACCCAGGGAAGCCGGGTGCATAGGTGTCTTTCGGGGTCGGGTTTTCGTCGTCGCTTTCTATGGCGATCTGCTGCAAAGTGCTGCTGGCGACCAAGTCGAAAGTGTTCGGGTGGATCCAAAGGTGGATCGAAGATCTGAAGAACCTGAAAGCAGAGGGGACAGAGTCTGGGTCACTAGCCAGTGACCAGGAAGGCGATGAGCAGATGCCCACCGATGTCGAGTGCTTCAGGTAGGTTGACGGTCGTCTTGACTCTTCAGCCACGAGGTCCAGGAGGCATCAACGACAACCAGGAGCTGGATTCGAGCTGTCCCACAACGTCTGTCGATTGCAGGGGTGTCGGCGACCAGATTGGACCCAACAAGCCTTGGCAACGGCAAGTCTTGTGGAAAGCGAAGAAGGACGATGTTGCAGACCAGCAAGGTCTGGGGGACTCACCCAGCGGGGATAAGTCAGGGCACACCTGGAGCAACCAGGGAGACCAAGCAGAAAAAGATTGGCTTTTGGGAGGGCCTACTAGCCAACGGACTAGCGACCGCGAAGGAGCCTCAAGATGATGCACGTGGAGCTGGCTCACAGGACACTCGTGGAGTGGAGGCCAGTGATCTTCGGAGCAGTTGGTGCTGGAGGCTAGAGCTACTCGGAGCCCAAAGCACGACTTCGTGGGAGACCCAGAAGAGGATGCACTTGCAAATGCGATCGGTGTCCAGGGGTCACGATTCCAGGTTACCCACGATAGCTACGGGCCTCAGCTTTGCTGGGGACTCAGGGCAGCCTCCGGGAAGTCTGGAAATCCACCTCTGGTGATGCAAAGACTTCGGCGTCCGACGGGAGCTTCAGCGATGCAGACCGGACAATTGCTTCTTTGGTGCCTGCCAAGCAGGGGAGTCACTCCTTGACCCCAAGGGAGATTCTTCAGTCCTCTAATCTTAAAGTAGAGCGTCGAAGGTCCAGGATTCTGTATCAGAGTTTCGTCCAGGTAAATCTAAAGTCCTAAGGACTGGGTTCCCCTACTTATACTAAGGTAGGGGGTTGGACATACTCTGTGGCCCCACCTATGGGAGGGCCAGGGCAGAGGGGTGGTTACACCCCTTTCCCTTTGTCCAGTTTCGCGCCAGAGCAGGGGCTGGAAGCCCCTGAGCCGGTTTGAACTGGGGTATGCAGAGGGACACCAAGTGTGCCCCCAGTGCAGGACTTCAAAGCACCAGAGAGTGCTCCCGCCCAGCCCCAATACACACTATCCTGTCTGGGGAGGTGGTCACACCTCCCTGGGACAGGAAACCTATTGTCCCGGCCTCCCCTGCCGGAGTTTCGGTCAGCAGCAGGAGGCCAGACCCGTGTCTGTGGCAGCGGCATCCATTTTGTGATGCCAGGGCTTGGAAAGTCAGTACCGGGCATACCGGTGTGTACATGTCTTTCCGTCTAGAAGGGTGGAATGCTACCCCCGCCGCCAGAACTGGCGGGGGGTAGTATTCCAAGATGTTTGACACCAAACACGACATGTTTCCGTGCAGCCATCCCAAAGTTAGCATTTAACGCGAGGTTATAATGCGCTTAAGAGTATATGGTCAGGCTGCACTACAAACAGCATCAGAGAAGGGTCTCCGAACGCTGCAGAGGGGCCCTGCTCATGCAGGGGCACCCTCTCACATAGGAACCACGCACTCTGCCTTTAGGATTGATAAGGCCTGCCATAGGAGTGACTTATAGGTTTATATGTGTGTATGTATGTAGTGATATAGGTAGCCTATATCACAGTAAGGGGTGCATGCACCACCTTACCCAGGCTGCAGTAGCAGACCTGTGGTGTCAGTTTGATGGCCTTCCAGGGTTGGCACAATACATGCTGCAGCCCCTGGTAGGCCTCTGAGGTACATATGCCCTGGGTACATAGTATACCATATACTAGGGACTTATAAGGGCACTCCAGATTCCAATCAGAGATGTGCCTAAGGCACATGGAAACCATTTTAAAGAGGAAGCAGCTAGGCTGGGGTTCTGATTAGCAGGGCCCCAGCCAGACTAAGGTCGAAAAACAGTGAAGCATCAGCAAAAAGTGGGGGTACCCATGTGAAGCAGATCCTACTCTCCTACACAACCCCTCCCCAAATGTAGGGACATTAAACTAACCTTGCCCAGTTAAGTCTTCATGTTCTAAGTGGAAGTACCTAGAGAGTCCATCTGCATTGGCATGGTTACTCCCAGGTCTATGTTCCACTGTGAAGTCCATCCCCTGTAGGGAAATGGACCACCTAAGCAGTTTGGGGTTTTCACCCTTCATTTGTTTTAGCCATAAGAGGGGCTTATGGTCTGTTTGAACAAGGAAGTGAGTACCAAACAAGTATGGCCTCAACTTCTTCAGAGCCCAGACCACAGCAAAGGCCTCCCTCTCAATGGCTGACCAACGTTTCTCTCTAGGGGTCAGCCTTCTGCTAATGAAAGCTACTGGCTGATCCTGACCTTCATCATTCAATTGTGACAGTACAGCCCCTGCCCCCAATTCAGATGCATCAGTTTGAACAATGAACTTCTTGGAGTAATCAGGACTCTGTAGAATGGGAGCAGTGCACATGGCCTGCTTCAGGTCATCAAATGCCTTTTGACAGCTAACTGTCCACTGAACCTTTTTGGGCATTTTCTTGGAAGTTAAGTCATTCAGGGGTGTCACTATTGATCCATACCCCTTGACAAATCTCCTATAGTACCCAGTCAGGCCTAAGAAGGCTCTCACCTGAGTCTGGGTAGTGGGAGCAGTCCAGTCCATGATGGTCTGGATCTTGCTCTGCAGTGGTTGAACCTGGCCTCCACCCACAAGGTGGCCCAGGTACACAACCTGACTCTGCCCTATCTGGCACTTGGTGGCCTTGATAGTCAGGCCTGCTTTCTGCAGGGCCTGTAAAACATTTCTGAGGTGGACCAGGTGATCCTCCCAGGTGGAGCTAAAGACAGCAATATCATCTAGATATGCTGCACTATAGGCTTCCAGACCTGTAAGGACTGTATTCACCAACCTCTGAAAAGTGGCAGGTGCATTCTTCAGACCAAAGGGCATCACCACAAATTGATAATGCCCACTAGGGGTTGAGAATGCTGTTTTTGGCTTTGCATCATCAGCTAGTCTGATCTGCCAGTAGCCAGCTGTCAGGTCAAATGTGCTTAGATACTTGGCTGAGGCCAAAGTGTCTATTAGCTCATCTGCCCTTGGTATTGGATGGGCATCAGTCCTAGTGACTGCATTGAGACCCCTGTAGTCCACACAAAACCTCATCTCTCTTTTCCCACCATTGGTGTGAGGTTTTGGCACAAGGACCACTGGACTAGCCCAAGGGCTATCTGAGGGTTCAATAACTCCCAAATCCAACATCTTCTGGACTTCTGTCCTGATACAGTCCCTGACATGGTCAGGTTGCCTATAAATCTTATTTTTAATAGGCAGACTGTCCCCAGTGTCCACTTCATGAGTGCACCAGGTAGTCTGACTGGGTGTCAGTGAGAATATGTGTCTGAACTGATTGAGCACCTGTCTGCAATCAGTCTGCTGCTGGGTAGTGAGGCTGCCTGCCAAGGCTACACCATCCACTGACCCATCACCAGGGTTCTGTGAGAGCAGGTCAGGGAGTGGGTCACTCTCTTCCTCCTGTCCCTCATCAGTAGCCATGAGCAAGCCCATGTCTGCCCTGTCCACATATGGTTTTAACCTGTTGACATGGAGAACCCTGTGGGGACTCCTGGGTGTTCCTAGGTCTACTAAGTAGGTAACCTCACCCTTCTGCTCAACAATGGTGTGGGGTCCACTCCATTTGTCTTGGAGAGCTGCTGGGGCCACTGGCTCCAACACCCACACCTTCTGTCCTGGCTGGTAAACAGTCAGTACAGCCTTTTGGTCATGCCAGGCCTTTTGAAGTTCCTGGCTAGCCTCAAGGTTTTTAGTTACCTTTTTCATATACTCAGCCATCCGGGAGCGGAGACCAAGTACGTAGTCCACTATGTCTTGCTTTGGGGACTTGAGAGGTAACTCCCATCCTTCCTTCACCAAGCACAGTGGACCCCTGACAGGGTGACCAAACAAAAGTTCAAAAGGGCTGTAGCCAACCCCCTTTTGAGGCACCTCCCTGTATGCAAATAAAAGGCAGGGCAAGAGTATGTCCCATCTTCGCCTAAGCTTTTCTGGGAGCCCTTTAATCATGCCCTTCAAAGTTTTGTTGAATCTCTCAACTAAACCATTGCATTGTGGGTGATAGGGTGTGGTGAACTTGTAAGTCACTCCACACTCCTTCCACATTGCTTTTAAGTATCCAGACATAAAGTTTGCACCACTGTCTGATACAACCTCCTTAGGAAAGCCCACTCTTGAGAAAATTCCCAGGAGGGCCCTTGCCACCACAGGTCCTGTAGTGGTCCTAAGGGGAATAGCCTCTGGGTACCTGGTGGCATGATCCACTACCACCAGGATAAACCTGTGCCCAGATGCTGTTTGGGGATCCATGGGACCAACAATGTCAATCCCCACCCTTTCAAAGGGAACCCCCACCACAGGTAGTGGTATCAGGGGGCCTTTGTAGTGCCACCTGCCTTGCCACTGGCCTGGCAGGTTACACAGGAGCGACAAAACTCCTTGGTGTCTTCAGACATGTGGGGCCAGTGGAAGTGAGGGACAATTCTGTCCCAAGTCTTGTTCTGGCCCAGGTGACCTGCTAAGGGAATATCATGGGCTAGGGTCAATAGGAAGCCCCTGAACTTCAGAGGTATAACCAACCTCCTGGTAGCACCAGGCTTGGGGTCTCTACACTCTGAGTACAAGAGTCCATCATCCCAATACACAGTATGGGGACCACTAGCTTTCCCAGCAGCCTCAGCAGCAGCTTGCTGTCTGAGGGGTTCAAGAGAGGGGCAGCTCTGCTGCTCCTGGCTCAGATCTGCCCTGGAAGGTCCCCCTGTCCCCAAGAACTCAACCTGTTCAGGTTCAAGCTCCTCTGGGACAGTTCCTTCCTCAGGACTGAGATCAAGGGACTGATCTTCCTTCTGAGCCAAGGGGGAAGGCACTGCCTTTACCCTACTACTCCTCTTCTTGGAAGGCACTTGGTCCATTATTCCAGAATCCAAGGCCTGTTCAGTGCTAGACATTTTGGCTTGTGACCTGGTCACAGCAAACACATCTGCAGGGATCCCCAGCATTTCTGCATGGGTCCTGAGCTCCACTTCTGCCCAAGCTGAAGTTTCTAAGTCACTGCCAAGCAAGCATTCAATGGGTAGGTCTGCACTTACCACAACCTTCTTAAGGCCAGTTACCCCTCCCCAGGAGAAGTTAACAACTGCCAGAGTATGGTCTGTTCTGACGTTGCTAGCATTGGTCACTTGGTACATTTCACCAAGTATTATCTGCCCAGGATTCACAAGGTCTTGTGTCACCATGGTGACACTTGCCCCTGTGTCCCTAAATGCCAAAGCCTCTCTTCCATTGATTAAAGGCTGTTGTCTGTACTTGCCCAGATTACTGGGACTCACAGAGGAGGTCATATCCATGCCTCCATCACAGACCAGGACAGCCTGAGTGAGTTCTCTGACTAGGTCAGAGCTCATCTCTTTACCCAGGGTCAACCCTACTAAACCCTTGGCTTGTGTAGTCCCACCACCAACTGTAGCTGCACTAGGGGGAGTAGGTGCCTTAGGGGCATTGGTGGGGGCTGGAGTCGAGTCTTTGGACTTGGTGCAATCACTGGTCCAGTGGGTCTTTTGCTTACAGACCTTGCACCATGGTTTTCTTTGGCCTTTCCCTTTGGTAGACTGTGAATCCCCACCTGAAGAAGATTTTTGGGGGCCTTGTGAAGACTTTTGATCTTTACCCTTCTCCCCACCCTTATCAGAGGTTTTCGAATCTTGCTTCTTAGGGTCACCACCTTGGTTCTGTACCTTCTGCTTCACCCTGGTTCTGACCCATTTGTCTGCCTTCTTTCCCAATTCTTGGGGAGAGGTCAGATCAGAGTCTACCAGGTGCTGATGCAACAGCTGATTTTGACAGTTATTAAGAATCTGCTCCCTCATTATCAGATTGTACAATCCTGTGAAGTCACATACCTTACTGCCCAATAACCAACCTTCCAGAGCCTTGGCAGAACAATCAACAAAGTCCACCCAGTCTTGAGTCTGTGCTTTTTGGGTATCCCTGAACTTTAACCTGTATTGTTCAGTGGTTAGGCCAAACCCATCAATTAGAGCACTCTTCAAGACTTTGTAATTATCAGCATCCTCCTCTCTAACAGTGAGGAGCTTGTCTCTACCTTTGTCTGCAAAGGAGAGCCACAAGATTGCTGCCCACTGCTCCTGAGGGACCCTCTGTACTTTACAGCCCCTCTCTAGAGCAGTTATCCATTTGTGGATGTCATCCCCACTCTGGTAGGGAGGGACAATCTTGCTCAGGTTTCTATGGTCATAAGACCTTTCCCTATCTTTGGGGAAACTGCTGCCACCATGGGACTCTAGTCCCAACTTTTGTCTCTCTCTATAGAGATCTAGGGACTCCCTGTCTATAGCCAATTGCTGTTTCCTGAGTTCAAGCTGAGTTTGCTCATATTGAATCAGTCTCTTTCTTCTCTCATGAGAGGATTCCCTCCTATGAGAGGAGACAGAGGACCCTATTGAGGTGTCAGAGTGGTTAGACTCCTGAGAAGGAGACCTAGACCTTCTGGGCGCACTCAGAACTCTTCCTGGGGGGACAAAGGGGAGGTCAGTCTGATCCTCTCCCTCCTCCTCCTCCACAGGAGGAATTGGATTCTCCAGGACAAGGTCATTTTCACCTTCCTGGCCAGTTTCAGAGGGGGGTCCTGGGTTTCTTCACCCCTGGCCCCTCCCTCATCTTCTGCCCCACCCTCCTTGCCTACCCCTTCAGACCCTAGGGGCCTGCTGAGATCATCAGCTAGTAACACCTCCCTGAGGTGCTGGGTGCTGGCACTTTTGCCTGTCTTCAACTTCCTAGTAGTGCATAAGGCTCTCAATTCCAAGAATGGGAGTTTATCATACTTGGAGGGAAGAAGCCCACTGGCTTCTGGCAAGGACTCACTGGGTCCTGGCTTTGAAGACATCACTAGTGAGGTGTGGTGTATGCACTACCTACTCTAGTGTGGCCTACTAAACTCTCTTGAGTTGTAGAAAGGGTGTGCTGTCCCTTAACACACAATTCTAAGTTCAGTAGAACTTACTGTATTACTAAGCTTGATTATATGTACCTTAGGTACCCTTAGTGGTTTTCAGTTGATCAATTCAATTGAGATTATCTGGTAAAACAATAGCAAGCTGGAATCCCACCGCTGCCACCAATGTGAGAAGTTGGCCTGGCATATGCTGTCCACTAATTATAGTGGGCACCTTGCACCAGTCCAAACAACCCCTTATTGGAGATAGGTTAAAGACAACCTTTATTGAAAGCTATCCTAGTGGTAGCTATGGAGAGCAGCCTTCAGGCTAAGTCTTAAAGGAATGTAAAGCAGCTTGTTTTACCAGTCTATAATCTCCTGAGTGACCAAATGAAAGAGGACCACACCAGGTATATATTCAAAATATATGTATTTATTACTAAACACACCCCTCTAGTCTCTTTATGAGGCTAGAGTTCGAAGTACATACATTACGAGTTAGTTATCTACAGTAATAGCACAAATACACGTTTGAGCCCCAGGGGCGTACCAAACCATATACCAATAAAGTGGTATAAGAACCACGACTGAGCTAGACACAAGGCCTAGAGCCTGTAGAAGTGCTTGGACCACAAGGAACCACCCAAGGCAGTGACACAGGGGACCCACGGGGGACGCGTGCAGTGTATGAACACAGCCGCGAACCACCGTTAACTTCTATGGGGAAAGTCACGATTAGAATTTAAAAGAAAAGGGACACTTAGAGGAGGACTTGGAGCAAACCCTTTGAGAACTAGGCTGTTCTAGTGTCTATACCCACGGGAGCACTGGAGTACTCGAGTTACCTCACCCAGGGAAGCCGGGTGCATAGGTGTCTTTCGGGGTCGGGTTTTCGTCGTCGCTTTCTATGGCGATCTGCTGCAAAGTGCTGCTGGCGACCAAGTCGAAAGTGTTCGGGTGGATCCAAAGGTGGATCAAAGATCTGAAGAACCTGAAAGCAGAGGGGACAGAGTCTGGGTCACTAGCCAGTGACCAGGAAGGCGATGAGCAGATGCCCACCGATGTCGAGTGCTTCAGGTAGGTTGACAGTCGTCTTGACTCTTCAGCCACGAGGTCCAGGAGGTGTTGACGACAACCAGGAGCTGGATTCGAGCTGTTCCACGACGTCTGTCGATTGCAGGGGTATCGGCGACTGGATTGGACCCAACAAGCCTTGGCAACGGCAAGTCTCATGGAAAGTGAAGAAGGATGATGTTGCAGACCAGCAAGGTCTGGGGGACTCACCCAGTGAGGATAAGTCAGGGCACACCTGGAGCAACCAGGGAGCCCAAGCAGAAAAAGATTGGCCTTTGGGAGGGCCTACTAGCCAACGGACTAGCGACCGCGAAGGAGCCTCAAGATGATGCACGTGGAGCTGGCTCACAGGACACTCGTGGAGTGGAGGCCAGTGATCTTCGGTGCAGTTGGTGCTGGAGGCTGGGGCTACTCGAAGCCCAAAGCACGACTTTGTGGGAGACCCAGAAGAGGATGCACTTGCAAATGCGATCAGTGTCCAGGGGTCACGGTTCCACGTTACCCAAGACAGCTACGGGCCTCAGCTTTGCTGGGGACTCAGGGCAGCCTCTGGGAAGTCTGGAAATCTACCTCTGGTGATGCAAAGACTTCGGCGTCCGACGGGAGCTTCAGCGATGCAGACCGGACAATTGCTTCTTTGGTGCCTGCCAAGCAGGGGAGTCACTCCTTGACCCCAAGGGAGATTCTTCAGTCCTCTAATCTTAAAGTAGAGCGTCGAAGGTCCAGGATTCTGTATCAGAGTTTCGTCCAGGTAAATCTAAAGTCCTAAGGACTGGGTTCCCCTATTTATACTAAGGTAGGGGGTTGGACATACTCTGTGGCCCCACCTATGGGAGGGCCAGGGCAGAGGGGTGGTTACATCCCTTTCCCTTTGTCCAGTTTCGCGCCAGAGCAGGGGCTGGAAGCCCCTGAGCTGGTTTGAACTGGGGTATGCACAGGGACACCAAGTGTGCCCCCAGTGCAGGACTTCAAAGCACCAGAGAGTGCTCCCGCCCAGCCCCAATACACACTATCCTGTCTGGGGAGGTGGTCACACCTCCCTGGGACAGGAAACCTATTGTCCCGGCCTCCCCTGCCGGAGTTTCGGTCAGCAGCAGGAGGCCAGACTCGTGTCTGTGGCAGCGGCATCCATTTTGTGATGCCAGGGCTTGGAAAGTCAGTACCGGGCATACCGGTGTGTACATGTCTTTCCCTCTAGAAGGGTGGAATGCTACCCCCGCCGCCAGAACTGGTGGGGGGTAGTATTCCAAGATGTTTGACACCAAACACGACATGTTTCCGTGCAGCCATCCCAAAGTTAGCATTTAACGCGAGGTTATAATGCGCTTAAGAGTATATGGTCAGGCTGCACTACAAACAGCATCAGAGAAGGGTCTCCGAACGCTGCAGAGGGGCCCTGCTCATGCAGGGGCACCCTCTCACATAGGAACCACGCACTCTGCCTTTAGGATTGATAAGGCCTGCCATAGGAGTGACTTATAGGTTTATATGTGTGTATGTATGTAGTGATATAGGTAGCCTATATCACAGTAAGAGGTGCATGCACCACCTTACCCAGGCTGCAGTAGCAGACCTGTGGTGTCAGTTTGGATGGCCTTCCAGGGGTGGCACAATACATGCTGCAGCCCCTGGTAGGCCTCTGAGGTACCTATGCCCTGGGTACATAGTATACCATATACTAGGGACTTATAAGGGCACTCCAGATTCCAATCAGAGATGTGCCTAAGGCACATGGAAACCATTTTAAAGAGGAAGCAGCTAGGCTGGGGTTCTTATTAGCAGGGCCCCAGCCAGACTAAGGTCGAAAAACAGTGAAGCATCAGCAAAAAGTGGGGGTACCCATGTGAAGCAGATCCTACTCTCCTACACCTGGCATCCCTGGATCTGATGGATGCTTATCTTCACGTCCCGATCTGTGCGGAGGATCAGAAGTTTCTCCGGTTTGCTGTGGGTTCCCGGCACTTCCAATTCAGGGTGCTGCCATTCGGCCTTTCATCGGCGCCAAGAGTTTTCACGAAGCTCTTGGCCCCTCTGGTGGGTATTCTTCATTCCCGTGGTCTGCAGGTTTTTCCCTATCTCGATGATTGGTTGTTTGTTTCTCCTTCTTTTTCTCAGGCTCTGTCGGATGTGGACCAGGTGTGTCATCTGCTGGGGTCCTTTGGGTTCCTCATCAATCACCGGAAGTCCTCCCTGGTGCCATCCCAGACACTGAAGTTCCTGGGGGCTCTCTTCCGCATGGATCTCGGAATGGTGTTCCTCTCCCACGAGCGCCAATTGACTTTGTTTCGTCACCTTTCGTGGGTTCTGTCCCAGTCTCAGGTGTCCGCCCGTCTCTGGTTGAGAAGTCAAGGGGAGATGGCGTCCACGTTGCATCTCCTCCATTGGGCCAGGCTGCATTTGTATCCCCTCTTGCATCATGTCCTGTCGCACTGGGATCCTGCCTCCCTGGACTACGAGGCCTCGATTCCCGTCTCTCCTGGGATTCGGGTGGATCTCCAGTGGTGGTTGTCCCCTCAGTCTCTCTCCCGGGGGTTCGATCTTCTTCCTCCTCTGCATGTGGTTGTGTTGTCCACGGATGCCAGTGCGGTGGGTTGGGGGGCTGTGTTGGGTGCCTCCAAAGCTCAGGGTCGTTGGTCCCGTTTCGAGTCTCTCCAGTCCTCGAACTGGAAGGAGTTGAGGGCTGTCTGGTTGGCTCTTCAGTGGTTTGCTCCTCTCCTTCTGGGCCGTGCGGTCTCGGTGCAGACCGACAACCAAGTTGTTCGGGCTTATGTCAACCATCAAGGGGGCATGTGCCGGTCTCTGTTTCTCCTTTCCAGGGTGATCGGTCTGTGGGCGGAGCAGAACCTCTTGTCTCTGACGGCGGTCTATCTTCCGGGGAAGGAGAATGGGCTTGCGGACTCTTTGAGCAGGGTGTTCCCCTCCTCGGTGACTATGTGTCTGTCCCCGGATCTGTTCTATCTGATTGTCCTCCGGTTCCGCCGTCCGTGGTTGGATCTTTTTGCCTCGGAGGATTCTGCGCTCCTTCCTCGGTTTTGCAGCCTGGTGCCCTCCAGACTGGCATGGGCGATCAACGCTTTCTCCGTCCCTTGGTCGCTGGGTCTTCTGTTTGCCTTCCCTCCGTTTGCTCTGATTCCGCGGGTCCTCCGGAAGATTCGGTTGGACCATGCAGAGGTTCTTCTGGTGGTGCCGGAATGGTCTCGTCAGTCTTGGTTTCCCCTGCTTCTGACTTTTTCTGTGTGCCCCCATTGGAGGTTTCCCTGTGTCCCTCCCCTCTGCGGGCTCCTCTTCTCAGGGTTGCCTCCCTGCGCCGCCTCCGGCTGGGGGTTTGGCACTTGAAAGGTTGAGTTTGTTGGGTCAGGGTAGCTCGGTTGAGGTTGCCCAGTGCCTCCAGTTGTCTCGGCGCCCTTCCACCTTGAGGTCCTATGACCGTCATTGGAAAAATTTCTCTTCCTGGTGTCTTGGGAAGGGTCTCTCTTCTTCCTCCTGTGAGGCTGTGAGGGTGTTGGACTTTTTACGGGATGGGTTCGTCTTGGGTCTCGCTGTTTCGTCCCTACGTGCACAGTGGGCTGCCATTCTTGCTTTTCGGGGTTCCTCTGTGTCCTCTGTCGCCCCTTTGGTGGCTCGCCTTTTGAGGAGCTTTTTGATTCAGCGTCCTGTGTCTCGCTCTCCTGTGCCTGCCTGGGATCTTCCCCTTGTTCTCCAGGCCTTGACGGGTCCCCCCTTCGAGCCTTTGGTCTCGGTGGACCTCAAATTCCTTTCTGCCAAGGTTCTTTTCCTGGTGGCCATTACTTCGGGGCGGAGGGTCGGTGAGATTGGTGCCTTGATGGCTTTGCCTCCTTTTTTGCGTTTTTGCGCGGACAAGGTCCTTCTCCGTCCCAGTCAGTTTTTTCTGCCCAAGGTGCTGTCCTCTTTCCACTGTCAGGAGGATGTTGTTCTCCCGGTTTTCTTTCCGGATCCTGTGTCCCCGGAGGAGTTGGTCCTCCATTATTTGGATGTGCTGAGGGCTCTCCGCATTTACTTGGATCGGACCTCTGGTTTCCGTAAGGTTGATTCGTTGTTTGTCACCTACGGCATGTCTGGGCGGGGTCTTCGTCCGTCTTTGTCCACCTTGACTCGTTGGGTCAAGGGTGCTGTGGTTTCGGCATACGAGGCGGCCCGCTGTCCTCTCCCCTCTTCTGTTCAGGGTAGATCGACCAGGGCGTCTCCTCCTCCTGGGCCATGTTCAAGGGGGCCTCCTTGAGAGACATTTGTAATGCTGCCACATGGGCTTCTCCCCATACGTTTGTTTCCCATTATCGTCTTCAGTTGGGGATGGCGGCCTCGGCTGCCTTTGGCTCGCATGTTTTGTCTGCTGTACATGGTTTATGATTTGTACTGCTTTCTGTTGATTAAATGGACCTGTTTTCTCGCATTTTCTGGTCTGTTTTATTACAATCACTGTGTGCTTGGGTATGGGCTCACTTGCAAGGAATGGGACGGGAAGACAGGACGAGGAGGTAATGCCCGGTTACTCACCGGTAATATTCATTACTCCGAGTCCTGGTCTTCCCGTCCCATTCCTGATCCCTTCCCTCCCTCCCTGTCTTGTTTTTTTGGGTGATTGTCTGTTTTTGTTCTCGGTTTTCTTTGGTATTCTCAGGATGTTACGGTACCGCACTTCCCCCTTTATGGTCACCTGATGGTGGCGCCATATTGGGGGAGGTGTGAAAAGCTCAGCTAGGTGGTAGGTTTCTGTGGAGCAGACTAGCTGCTCACTTGTAAGGAATGGGACGGGAAGACCAGGACTCGGAGTAATGAATATTACCGGTGAGTAACCGGGCATTCCCTGTGCTCACAGAATTTTGGAAAACTGTAATCTCGAACATTACCTCGGCGACAGGTTTACCAATACCGGAAACAGCTGGTAGCTGTCTGATGGGTATGACTCGGCGCTCAAAAACACAAAAAGTGCAACTTCGCTTCACTGACCTAGCACTACTTATAGCTAAGCGCTCCATAACAATGAGGTGGAAATCAGCTAAGTCCCCAACAGTTTACACATGGCACGGGGAGGTGGTGAGGTGGGGTAATGCGGAAAGTGCTGCCATCCAACAGGAAGACGCCCGGGGTTTACGTAAAAAGCTTATATCAATGGACTGGGACCTAATAATGGAAGCATTTAAGGCACTTGTTATGTTATGTTATGTTATGTTATGTTAATTGGAGCTTCTAAAGCGCATATCACCAACTGGTCTCCAAGCGCTATGAGAGAAGGCACCATAGCAGCTCTACTGAGTAGTGCGCCCTAACTTAGGCCAAGATTGTGCCCCAGGCTTCTATGAAGAGGATGGTTTTTAATTTTTTTCCTAAAAGGGAGAAGTGCTGGTTCTTTGCGGAGGCCTTCCGGCAACTTATTCCAGAGCTGGGGAATCAATGTAAGAAAGCTCTGCCCCCGTTGGAGGAGCTCAGGAAGCGAGCACAGGATAATAACCCAGCATCTGAAGACCGAAGGGAGCGCCCTGGTACATAAGTTACCAAGCGTTCTTTAATATATGCTGGGGCCTGTCCATGGATTGCTTTATGGGCTATACATAGCCCCTTGAATCTGGTTCTCTGCTTCACTGGAAGCCAGTGTAGCTGCTGTAGTAGCGCGGTAGCGTGGGCCCTCCTAGGAAGCCTGAAAATCAGTCTGGCAGCGTCGTTCATGACTACCTGAAGTTTTGTTAGCTCCTTCTCTGGAAGGCCAACATACAGTGAATTCCCGTAGTCTAAACGAGAGATAATCAGTGCAGTCACTGCCATGCGAAGTGCGGTAAATGACAGAAGGGGGGCAAGTTTGCGTAACAGTCTTAGCAGCCCCACACATGTTCCCACCACAGCAGAAACTTGGTGGGACATGGAGAGTTTGGCATCCAATTTTATCCCCAGACTCTTTACAACTGGGGCTGGCTTTGGAGTAGGGCCCAGCTCTTGAGGCCAGAATTGGTCACTCCAGGGGTTAGTATCTGTGGTGACAGCCAAAACCTCAGTTTTATCGGGGTTTATTTTGAGAAAGTTGGCTGTCATCCAGTTTATTGTGAACTTCAGAATGTTCTGTATTCGAACATGGGCCGAGGAGAGTTAGCAATCTGGATGATGATTTGTGTGTCATCTTCGTAGTTAAAGACTTGGCACTCCATACCAGATAAAGCCGCCACTAGGGGGTAGAGGTAGGCGTTAAAGAGGAGGGGAGACAGTGCCGATCCCTGAGGGACGCCGCACGTCAGCCCACCAGAATCAGAAACCTGGTCAGCAAGTTGGATCCTTTGCGATCGGTCTGATAAATAGGAAGTGAGCCATTGGAGTGCTACCCCTGAACTCCTAGTTCCCCCATCCGCGACAAGAGTAGGCCATGGTTGACCGTATCAAAAGCCGCGGACAGGTCGAGCAGAACCAAGGCACATGGTTTTTAGTATCTGCCATCAGCCTAAGTTCATCCAGGACTGCCAACATCACTAGCTCTGTGCTGTGGTGAGCCCTAAAACCAGCCTGTTTTGTGTGAAGGAGCTGATTGCTCTCTAGGTGGTGGGTGGGTGAACCTTGAACCTACACCTATCCCCGCAGCTCAGGAGGAGTAGATATGTCCAATAGGCCAGTGAATGAATGAATGAATGAATTTGTACTTATATAGCGCATGGCTACCCTGAGGCCTCCCAGCGCTGTTTGATAGAAGAGTAGAGGAAAAACAGAAGCCATGATGTTAAGAGACTGTCTTAAAGAGGTAGGTTTTTAAGAGCTTCCGGAAGGCCAAAAGGTTGTTGTCCTTACGTAAAGTGGGAGGAAGAGTATTCCAGATCTTTGCAGCATTAAACGAAAAAGAGCGTCCACCCCACCTGGATCTTCGAATTTTCTTGGGAGCGGCCAAGCATAAGGAGCTGGATCGCAGGGTTCTATGAGGAAGATAGGGAGTGACCAAGGGGTGAATAATAGCCGGACCAGTCTTCCGGATGGCTCTATGAACTAGGCACATAGCTTTAAACTGTATCCTAGCTGGAATAGGGAGCCAGTGGAGACTCCTCAATGCTGGTTTAGCAGATTGCCACCGCGGAATCTGAAGAAGCAGACGGGCAGCACAGTTCTGAGTTACTTGCAGTTTGTGAATGGTGAATTGAGGAGCACCAAGATATAGGGCGTTCCCATAATCAAGGCGAGAAAGAATAAGGGCCTGTACCATAATTCTTCTCGCCTGGAAGGGAGGAGGGGAATGATTTTCCGCAACATTCTCATCAGTCCATAACATGTGGCTGAAAGCTTGGTAGCCTGGTAATTAAAATCAAGGGAGCTGTCCAACCATATACCAAGGCTTTTAATTTGTGCCTTAGGAGGTGGAGCAGGACCCAGACATTCCGGCCACGGGATGGGGGACGGAGGGTTGCCCAGGAGCATGATCTCCGTTTTGTCCCCGTTGAGCTTGAGGCAGGAGAGTTCCATCCACTCGGCCACCGCCTCTAGGCAAGGACCTAGGGTGCTAGACGACCCCTCAGAGTGATTCAATGCTACAACTAACTGAGTGTCGTCTGCATAGGTGATAATCTTAACGCCGAATGGATGGACAATCTCCGCCAGGGGACTCATGTAGATGTTAAAACGCGTGGGGCTCAGGGCAGAGCCCTGAGGAACCCCACAGCTAAGAGGCAGCCGAGAGGACACCACATCTCCTTCAAAGACTTGGAAGAAGCGGTTGCTGAGGAAGGACTGGAACCAGGTCAGTGCCGTGCCTGACACTCCCATGCTCTTAAGTCGATGGGCTAAGATGTTATGGTTAACAGTGTCAAACGCAGCACTGAGATCCAGGAGGATGATTGCCGCTGTTCCTCCTTGGTCCAGTAACCTTCTTGCCTCCTCTGTTACTACTACTAAGGCCGTTTCCGTCCCATGCTGAGGACGAAAGCCTGTCTGAGAGTAATGCAACAGCCCGTTGGATTCCAAATAATCAACCAATATGGTGTTAATATGCTTCTCAACCAGCTTACTCAGCCAAGGGAGGAGGGAAATTGGGCGATAGTTGGCCAGATTGGATTGATCCAAATTGGGTTTCTTCAGAAGGGCCCTAACCATCGCGCATTTCCAAGCTGTAGGTACCATACCAGAGATGATGGAAGAATTCAGAGTATCAAGAATAACTGGGCGAATAGCATTAATGACTGAAGTGAGGTGTTGCGGAGGGGCAGGGTCCAATGGAGAGCCTGAGGTTACTCTTGTGATGATTGAATCCAATAGAACCCCATCTAGAGGGGGAAATTGCTCCAACGAGCATTTAAAAGTAATGCTCGAGCTACTTGTTGTGGTCACCATGGACTCAGGTGTTGTGTTAAGAAAGGACATATAGATATTTTGGATCTTTTGATCAAAAAAGATTGCCAGATTGTTACACCGTGTAAGTGCTCCTTCCGTTACTGAAGGTTTTTGAGGTAAGGTGATAAGTGATTTAGCAATGCGAAAGATCTCTTTGGGTGAGTTTGCAGCAGTACTTATTTTTTCCTCATAAAATGTTGTTTGGGCGATTTTTATTTCTGATTTATATAACCTGATTGCTTTCCTGTATTCCACTTTCCTAGTCTCTGAGAAATTCTGTCTCCAACTTCTTTCCAGCCTCCGGCATATTTGCTTTAAGTCCCTCAATTTGGGGGAAAACCATGGGGCTGTTTTCTGTCTGTTTTTCTTGTAGATAGGTTCCTTAGGGAGAACCAGGTCAAGGGAGCTTTGGATCCAAGCATTAAAGTTACTACTGGCCAGATTAGAATTAGGATCTCTCAATGGTCGTGTATTGTCAAGAGCTATGATCCAATGATTGAGGGAAAGCCTCGACCACTTTCTTTCCAGAGTCGGCGCTGCTCTCTGGGGGGGCAGTTGTACGGCAGTCTCCCAACTTAGGGGGATCAAAAAATGATCCGTCCAGGGGAGAGGAGTAGGAGTACCTACAACAAGGTTGTGCAAATTGCCAAATACATGGTCAATAAGGTGACCCTTCACATGTGTGGATGCAAATCCTTTTTGCTTGAGTTGGATCGCCAGGAGGCTAGATAGCAGTTCATTGGCTATATGGTTGGCGGGGTCATCTAGATGAATATTGAAATCACCGAGTACCGTAAAATTGGCTGGGGCCAGTGCTATATTGGCAGCCAAAGTAGGTAGATTAGGGAGAAATTGCCCTAAAGCTCCCGGGGGCGGTAGATCAGCAGACCGGAAAAGGTACTCGTAGGTGAGAACTCTAAGGAGAAAGCCATGCTTTCGCAATCTGATAGCGTGGTCAGTGTAGTACGACAATTAAAAGTGTCTTTGAATATAATAGCAAGGCCTCCGCCTCTGCCGGACATACGATCAGCTCTAAGTATTGAGTAGCCTTGAGGGAGGGTTTGAATAACAGCAGGATCCGTTTCAATCTGGAGCCAGGTTTCTGTTAGAAAAAGAGCATCTAGCTCAAGTTCATCTATTAACAATGCTAATTCCACAGAATGCTTAGGAAGTGATCTGCAATTTAACAGAAACAACCTTACGGGTGTGCTAGTATGTAATCTATAGTGTTTGTGAGGCATTAACTCAAAGCTACAATGTGGGCAGTGGGAGGGGTTATTAGCAATATTTAGACAGTGTAGACAGTTGGAATTCGTAACCCCTTTCAGCTCATGCAGAGAATACGAACTGTAAGTTATACTATTTTCGGGCAAATTGCCAGGAGTTGTGGCCCCTGGGCCCGGTTGGGCGTGGACGGGCGCAGACGGGCCTGCCTTTGGCGCGCCTTCGGTCCGCTGTGCGCGTCCGCTGCGCGTTAGCGCCATTCCGCCCTAAAATAGATTGGATCAAAGAAAAACTGGAGCGTCACCCTGCCAAGATGGCCGCCCAATAGTGTCCCAACCAGGAAGTGATGAGCTCGGTACCTCCCTCCACTCAACCAGCTTAGGGATAGCTGTGGTGGACCGGGGAGTCGTCGAGCATAGAGCGACACGAAAGGTGAAGTCAATACAATGTGGCTTTTAAAACAATTTAGTGCAGTTTAAAACAATTGGCAAAGCGCTAGTGTAGCAGCACAGGCCGAGCAAGCTCTACCTTCTATCAGCTGCGCGTCAGCGCCCTCCGCCCTAAATAGTCAGGAGCAAAGAAAAACTGGAGCGTCACCCTGCCAAGATGGCCGCCCAATAGTGTCCCAACCAGGAAGTGATGAGCTCGGTACCTCCCTCCACTCAACCAGCATAGGGATAGCTGTGGTGGACCGGGGAGTCGGCGAGCATAGAGCGACACGAAAGGTGAAGTCAATACAATGTGGCTTTTAAAACAATTCAGTGCAGTTTAAAACAATTGGCAAAGCGCTAGCGTAGCAACACTGAGCCGAGCAAGCTCTACCTTCTATCAGCTGCGCGTCAGCGCCTCCGCCCTAAATAGTCAGGAGCAAAGAAAAACTGGAGCGTCACCCTGCCAAGATGGCCGCCCAATAGTGTCCCAACCAGGAAGTGATGAGCTCGGTACCTCCCTCCACTCAACCAGCATAGGGATAGCTGTGGTGGACCGGGGAGTCGGCGAGCATAGAGCAACACGAAAAGGTGAAGTCAATACAATGTGGCTTTTAAAACAATTTAGTGCAGTTTAAAACAATTGGCAAAGCGCTAGCGTAGCAACACAGGCCGAGCAAGCTCTACCTTCTATCAGCTGCGCGTCAGCGCCCTCCGCCCTAAATAGTCAGGAGCAAAGAAAAACTGGAGCGTCACCCTGCCAAGATGGCCGCCCAATAGTGTCCCAACCAGGAAGTGATGAGCTCGGTACCTCCCTCCACTCAACCAGCATAGAGATAGCTGTGGTGGACCGGGAGTCGGCGAGCATAGAGCGACACGAAAGGTGAAGTCAATACAATGTGGCTTTTAAAACAATTTAGTGCAGTTTAAAACAATTGGCAAAGCGCTAGCGTAGCAACACAGGCCGAGCAAGCTCTACCTTCTATACATACAAACAATGCAACCCTGAGCATAGATCTCCTGCACAACATTACCACACAAATATGTACTACCCCTACATGAGTTAATGGAAGAGCATGAGTCGTAGCTACTGGTAACATTATGCGCGGGAGTGGGGCCAGTAAAGTTGGGAAGTTGGGTGGGGTGGGAGGAACAAACTACGCTGTTTTTTTTTTTTTTAATACTGTTAATACACTTGTATAGGTAACTAGAAAACCGACTACTGCTACAATCGAACTGTCTAAGAGTTGTACAATATGTTATAAGAGATGTTTAGCGAAACAAATTAAAACCTTGTTCGACTCTTAAATGTAACTGTACTGCATACTACTGTAATACATTTATTACATTTACCTATGTCTATATAAGATGCAAAAACTTAAAAAACCCAATAAAGTGTGTTTAAAAAAAAAAAAAAAAAAAGGGCCTCTAAAGAGTTAAGAGGGATTATCTGTGAGTAAACTCAGGTTAAGAGGTTCACAAATGGGGTCGGCTGCTGAGGTGAAGTATTCCCCATGGGTCAGTCCAGTGGCCCAGGAAGATGGTGACAGAAGGGTTCAAGTAGGCTCAGAGTGGCATAGAATAGAAAAGTGCCACTGCAAGATTTGAATTAATCTATGAGAGGAAAAAAAACAAGCACATTTCTTGATAGACCAGCAGGCTTTCATACATGCCATAACTGCAGTATATGTAAATTGGGCCAAAAATACAACTACCCAAATTTTGCTACTACGAGGACCGCCAATTCAGATAACCGAATGGATTGACTATAATAGCAAATTTGTCATTTACATCGTATTATGTCCCTGCAATAAACGATACGTTGGTAGTACCATCAGACCATTACATATACGCATTCAAGAACATTCTAGGAACATCAATAAGTTTACCACAGGTTATCCCTTGACCTATCATTTTCATAATAAGCATCCCCCTAAGAAATAATTTACATTTCTAGGTATTAAAATCATGCACAAAAGCAGACGTGGGGGTAACCGTGAACTCAAACTTCGCTGAAGGGAAAGTGAATTGATTCTTAAATATGATACAGTTGCCAATGGACTCAATAAAGATGCTGAAATGCAATCGTGGTTAGAGGGAGACTAGGAGACTACAAAGATCTGAGTCCTTTCTCCTATAATTTCAGAAGAAAACTATAACGATTGGACTTGATTTGTCTCCCAGTATCTGTACTGTTTGCTCTCTTACCATTAAAGAACTTTTGGAGGTCTCTTTATCTAACATTATGCAAGGATTAATGCTATCCACTTGTTTCAAAATCTCGTTCTTCCTTTCTTCTCCAATTACCATTATAGTTAGTCTCCTAACACATCATCTATCAATATGGACATGTAGTTGGTATTTATAGATCAGATTGACGGCAAGTAATATAGTTTATGTTTATTTACTGAATTAGATTTTTTTTTTTTTTTGATTTTTTCACCTATTTTTTCTTTTCACTTTCTCACATAAATAATACACATATTACAGAAGTTGACAATCAACATCTTAGTTTCAAAAGTTTTTAAATGACAACTACAAGATGGTGCCTAATCAACACTGTGTAGCTTCCATAGATTACTCCTCCCTTTTTTAATTTTTATTAGATAGGCGTTTCTTGGAGTAACCCGGAAATTTTAAATCACAACCGGGTGTTGGTTGCGATTTGACAGGAAAGTGGACCGCAGCTATTAAATACCCAACGAGACCGTGTGATCTACAAGTATGAAATTTTAGGATGGGGCAGTCAATACTATTAGAACTTCAGGTGGACAACTTATACAATGACATTCGTCACCTTAATTTAACTGACATGGACTTCTACAAGATGACGATAACATAGTGTTGCTTAGTTTCCATAGATTAGTCCTTTTTCACTTTTAATAGATAGGAACGTCTGGGGGTAACCCAGAACAGTTAAATCACAACCGGGTCACCGTCAGGATTTAACTAGAAAAAGAATCCCAAGCGGACCGCAGTTATTAGATATCTGATAGGACCGCAGAGATAAAATCGACAGGTATGAAATCTTAGGACGGGGCACCAAAAACTATTAAGATTAAGAAGGGGATAATGTATTTTCTGACATAAACAATTTTTTATTAATTGCAGCACTTTTTGAATACGGTTTAGGATTGAAATATCTACATTATACTGACGTCGTACGGTAAGGACCTGATTAAAATACGACGTGTGATAAATTTCCTCATGTATAAGATTTACTGAAAAACGATCACGGGGACTGTGACCTAACTTTGAATAGTCTTTCTCCCACTTTCTCTCTCGCTACTTTCTGTTATCATGTTATCGGGTGATTTGATTATCCCTCAACTCCCTTATTTGAGGAGGTCTATATTGGATGCTGAATGTATGTGCAAGATGAATATCTTCATGAGTATAGGGTATACAGCCCAACTCAGGATTCGTTTCCTTCCCGTCTTTCTTTCTTTCCCGTTTTTCCATCCCATATATGGATTAAGTATTTCTGAGAATTATTTGTCTAAAAGCATTCCTTGTCTTTATGCTTTGAAGAATTTTGGAAGGGAATTGGATATTTAGTAACATGAATGAACACTTGCTGAGTTTACTGTTGTCCAAAGATGCCAACTATTACTCTTTTTCTCTTCGATTATTCCTCTGGGTCACATTTTAATTTTCCTGTTGATGATTCTACATGACATATGTATACAAACTATTTATGTATCACTAATGGTGTTGTAAAATCGGGTAATCTGTTTCTTTTTTTGACTATGGGATACTGTTTAATATTTGTCACTGGGTCACCAATTACTTATTAATAATCTTATGATGTATTGACTCGTATATGCTCCTGTCTTTGGGTGAAACATGTGTTGGCTGGCTTAACTTGAATATTAGCGATTCTGTTCTGGGAGAATCGCTCTTTCAATGTGGGATTTTGAATCAATAAATTAATTATTTCAACATCACCAAATGGTATTTTCTGATTAATATTGACCTCACTTATTTTAGCTTTGATTTATGAAATCAAGAGTACCCAGGGCCTGTAAATTAAATGATAGCAGTGACTGCAGCATTCATTCTGCCATCCACCGCAGTGTCTCTGTAAAGCATGTTTCCAGGCCTACCATTGTAGCCTGGCTGTGCAGTTTTAAACTCCAAATTAGACCTGTAAAAATAAGCCATGTTACCTATGTAAATGTTTAATGGCAAACACATCCTTCCAGTGAAAGGACCCTGCCCTGCAGTGTCGTACAGTGTCATGTCATAGAGTGTTGGGACGTACAGTGTCGTGGAGTACAGTGGAGTGGTGTAGAGTGAAGTGACTAAGGGCCTTATTATGACTTTTGCATTGTGGCATCGGGCCGCCACACCAGCACCCCCCTGCCACACCAACAAAGCCAACAAAGCCATATTTAGACCGCCTGCCGGATTCTGACTGAAATCCAGGTCAGGCGATCCTGCGGCGGCTGGCCCGCGGTGGTGCAGTGCTAAGGCTCATATGTGAGCCTCATAAGGCTCACGTATGCCATATGCCATATGCCATTGCACATTCCTGCAGGGCGTGGACTGCCAAGTCCACGCCCTGCAGGAACTGGGGGTGCATGCATACAGGGGGCACACCTGGCGCAGAGGTAACAGCCTTTGTTTCCTCACCAGCACACTTTTCATGGTGGGCTTACCGCCATGAAAACTGTGGCGGTGAGAAAACTCCTAATATGCCTGGGGATGCTACAGTGGCACCACCATCATATTAGGGGCCTCAGACCACTCCAAGACCACTAGGGATTGTGGATCCTTGGCGGCATCAGCGGTTCCATGGCTGTCAGACCACCCTATTTGCCACACTGCCACCATGGGTTTGGCAGTTCATTGGACCGCCAAACTCATTATAAGGCCTTTAGAGTGGAGTGGTGTACAGTAGAATAGCGTTGAGTGTAGTAGTGAAAAGTGAAAGGGCGTAGAGTGAAGTGACATACACTGGAATAGCGTATAGTGGAGTAGCATGCATTGGAGCGACATAGAGTGGAGTAGCATACAGTGTAGAGTGGAGTGGCATAGAGTGGAGTAGCAAACAGTGGACTAGCATAGAGTGAAGTGGCATCAGGTGGCGTGGCATACAGTGTGATAGCATAGAGTAGTGTAGCGTAGAGTGTAGTGACATAGAGTGGAGTGGCATACACTGGAATAGCCTATAGTGAAGTAGGGCATAGTGGAGCAGCATGGAGTGGAGTGGCATGGAGTGGAGTGGCATACACTGAAATAGCATACAGTGGAGTGGCATGTGGTGGAGTGCCGTAGAGTTTAGTGGCATAGACTGGTGTGGCGTCGAGTGGAGTTGCATATAATGGCATAGCGTAGAGTGGAGTGCTATAGAGTGTAGTGGCATATAGTGGAATAGCAAAGAGTAGAGTGGCGTAGAGTGGAGTGGCATATAATGGAATAGCATAGGGTGGAGTGGCATACTGTTGAGTAGTGTACAGAGGACTAATGTAGAGTGGAGTAGCTCAGAGTGGAGTAGCATACATTAGAGTGACCTAAACTGGAGTGGAGTGGAGCAGCGTACAATGTAGTGGCATACAGTGGAGTGGTGTTGACTGGAGTGTTGTACAGTGGAGTGGGGTAGAGCGGAATAGCAAACATTGGAGAGGCGTAGAGTGAAATTGCTTACAGTGGAATATCATAGCGTGGAGTGGCATCCAGTAGAGTGGCGTAGACTGGAATGGTGTACAGTGGAATAGCGTATAGTGGAGTGGCATACAGTAGAGTGACATACAGTGTATAGCATAGAGTGTAGTGTCGTAGAGTGGAGTATGGTAGAGTGGACTGGCATATACAGTGGAATAGCATACAGTGGTGGCATAGAGTGGAATAGCGTACAGTGTAGTATTGGTGAGTGGTGTTGCATACAGGTGAATAGCTTACAGTAAAGTAGCGTAGAGTGGAAGGGCGTACAATGGAATGGTGTAGATTGGAGTGTCATAGAATGGAGTGGCATAGAGTGTAATAGTGTACTGTGGAGTGATGTAGAGTGGAATGGTGTAGAGTGAAGTGAGGTACAGTGGAGGGGCGTCTGGTGGATTATGAGGTGTAAATGTTGATTTTTGGTAGTATGTTTAAATAGCGTAAGTAGAGTTAAAGTTATAAGTGTTAAAATACTTAGCTATATAGTGGGCCGTAGCATACTATGGTAACATACCACAGTACAGGCTGATGAGAAGGCAGTATCTCATTGGGAAATGGCTGTGTTTACAAAATGTAAAACGTAGCCATGTCGTTTTCGGCACACTTTCGCTGCGTTCTGGATTAGGACTTTAGATATAGGAAAGTAAAAGGAAATATTGTTGTTCACTACCTATCACCAATTTCTTAAAGTGGTAATAGGTAGAGAAATGTATTTATATTTTGTTCAATATTTTTACAGCACTTTACTGAGGACCGCACAATTTTAAAAATGTTTTAAGTAGCACAGTAATTTATAGGTATTACCGATGTGCTCTGTAGAGGTTTTTGTAAAGAATTAAGTATTAAAAAAATGAAAATACACTGTAGTATACTATATTTGTAAAATATAGTGTTGTAAAGTGTATTTTAACTTTTTAACATATTTTTTATTTCGTACAGCATTACTTCCTAGGAAGTACCGCAGTACTCTGTACAGTAAAAAAAAAAATCAAAATTCATAAATAATTTTCCTTACTTATTACCACTTTAATTAGGTGGTACTAGGTAGGGAAAAATTATAAAACCTAATACTTACCTATATTTAAGGCCCTTACCCATAACACAGGAAAGTGGCCTTAAAACAACATGGCTACCATTAACTTTTGTAAAGGCAGTCATTAGCCAATCACATGATGCTTGTCATTGCTATGTACCATATTAGTAGTTTCACAAAATACCACAAAATTATACAAAACTACCATGACAATAGATATCACTATGTTTAAATGCCTTATAAAGCAAAAAATACTTACCCTTCTTACTTGTAATACCAGAAAAGATTATCTGCACACCATAATCTACAATCCTGCCAAATTGCATGGAAAGAGCGCTTCTCCTAATTAAATGGATTTCATTAAAGACACGGAGGCTAACATTATGACATTATGAATTAGCCCTTTAATGCATACTCCACACAGCCACTTTGAAGTATTACATCACAAACAAAATTGTTCTAGAACAGAGTACAGCTAGACCCTAATAGCCCTCTTTGAAATTCGGTCCAAAATTATCCATTATGAGTTACAAAAAGTCCAAAAATTATATGGCACAACAGGAAATGAAGAAACTCCTCAAACAACGAAGAACCTGTGCTGCAGAACCAAGGAAAGAAGGCACTCAGTTAGTAGAGGTTTCCAGGTGATGGAGACACGTAGACACGAACTACTGGCAATTATCTGAAATTGAAGCGGAATATTAGAATCATCCTCTATAGGTGGAAGACATTCTAAACAAATAGCACATAAACAAATACAATGTATATAACAATCTTGAATTATTAAAATTTTACATGTTATTAACCTCCTTTAGTTTTGTACTGTTTGGTTTTCTTTTAATTTTTTAATATTATTTATGTTATTATCCAAACCCTTCAACCAACTCTAGGAATGGGAGGGTAGGATAATGTTAGCCTCCGTGTATTTAATGAAATCCAGATTCTCTTGGCATTTAATTAGGAGCATCCCTATTTCATTACAAGACCGGAGGCTACCATTATGCATATTGGTAGTCCTGTAAAACATCATCCGACATGTGCTCGATTGGTTTACAGTAATGTTTTGCGAAGGTATTAGAGTTTGACCAATCAGCAACCGTAAGGATGTCCTCTAGTCCTCCACCTTTCAAGAAGGATTGGCGAGCCATAGCTCCTCTCATAGAGTGTGCTTGAAACTTCTTAAGGCCAACACCTGCCAAATTCAAAGTCCATTTAACCCACCTTGCTATTGAAGCAGACGTTATAGCCTTGAAAGGTTTCACCAATGAGATGAGTAGTTACTCAACACCATCAGAACGAGGCTTACTCATTCTGGAATCATGTTCTCTCATGCAATCTACGACGCACAACTTTTTGCAAGAGTCAAACCTAGGATAAAAAAGTGTGTCTGACATAGGGCCCGATTCCGATGCAGTTTGGAAATCATTACAACCTAATCGGTGTGGGAATTGTTTCCGACCGACTCGGATCGGGAGAGTCCAACCGACCGAGTACGATGCTTCCAGATACGATTTGGTTGGACTCCCATTGACTTCAATGGGAGCCTATGTTTTGACCTAATGCATAGGCTCCCATTGAAGAAAGGGGTGGCTGGGGAAAATCGGGCACCCTCTGGCGTGCACCCCCTGGTGCCATCCACACTGTGCATGGCTGGTATGGGGAGACCCATGGGTACCCCCACAGGCCAGATTGGGAAGGCTCCGGGTGCAGAGGGGCCCACTACGGGACCCCAAAGTCTGATTCCGACTGCCGATTCGAGTCAGACGGCACTATTCGGAAAGGCTGTCTGAATCCAGCATCATAATCGGTCGTTCGGAAACGCGGCCCGTAGAGACGTACGATTCTGCTCCGTACGGCTCGGTCATTCAAAATGCCGTTGGGTTCGGATTGGGATATTCCTAACGCTTAACTCGCATCGTACTCGGTGGTTCAGAAATCTTTCCGATTCGGTTGGAAAGACATGTTCCTGATCCAATTCGGACGGAGCAAATGCCATTAGGAGGCCTTCCTAACCGCATCGGAATCCGGCCCATAGTCTTAGTTCTTCTAATAATTTCAAATCTCACTCCAAAGGCATCGTAAACCCTGTTACTTACCTCTAAAGCTTTATTCGATATACAATGGCAGGAAATTAAACAGAGAAGAGTAGCTTGCTTCATAGAAAGTCTCTTCTGATCTAAATATCTGTTACTAGGCCCTGCTGTGAAAAGATCCAGGACTAGTTTAATGTCCCAAAGGGTCTCGTATCTAAGACTGGGGGTCTCCTTAACCTAATGATCTTAAGAATTCTACATGCTATGACATTTTTTCTAATGCTTCTACCGTTTGATAACGGGTGTCCTGCTGAGATTGCAGATCTGCAACAATTAAGTGACCTATAACTAAGGCCCCCTATTAAACAGTTCTACTAAGAAATTAACCACTTCAACTATAGGAGCTTTCACAGGATCAAAGTCCCTCTCCAAGCACCAGCGTACCCATAATTTCCATATTTCATTGTATCTATAGTGGGTACATGGATCCCAGGATTCCTCAAGGGGCTCCTCAGCCCTTCCCGAAAGACCTGACATCTCATTAGATCTCCTGACACTTTCCAAGCAAGAAGGTTCAAAATTCCAGTCTGAACCAGAGGATGTTCTCTTTCATCTATGTTCCTTAAATGGCCTTCCATTTAAAGCAAGGGAATATCGCAGGCCAATTCCAAGGTCGTTGGGAACCAAGCCTGGGACGGCTAGAAGGGAGTTACTAGTACCAAGGAACATTGCTCGTGTATTACCTTCTGGAGAACCCTCTGGTTCATTGCAAAGGGGAGAAAGGCATAAGCTTGGGGTCCCTTCCAGGGTTGCAGGAATGCATTGACTGCCTGAGCACACGGGTCTGGCATCCAGCTGAAGTACTTCAGTTGAAATGTCAACCTGCTTGCAAAGAGATCCACCTCCAAATGACCCCATAAGTGAAACACTTCGGAAGCGGCTCTCGTTCAGCTTCCAGTCGCTGTAATCTTTCAAGAACCTCGAGTTCCAATCTGCTTTGATATTGTTTTTCCCTGGGAAGTACTCTGTTCTCAAGCTGATCTTGCGTTCGAGACAGAATATCCAAGTTCTTTTGGCCAAATCCGACAAGACAGAGGATTTTGTACCCCCTAACCGATTTATGTATGCCACTGCAGGCACATTGTCCATTTTTAACATGACATTCTGCCCTACAGAGAGTATTTGAAGCTCAGTAGAGCATAGAGACCTGCTGTCAACTCCAGATAATTTATGTGGTGGGACCTCTCCATATAAGACCATAAACCTCCTGTGTTCTGGTTGCCCAGGCATGTACCCCAGCCATGAGGATTTGCATCCGGTTGTAGTATATATTCCGAGGAACACCCAAAGAGTTCCCTGCCATTCCAGACATCCCTTTTCTCCAATCACCAGTCTAATTCTATTCTGGCATCTTGATCTAGGATCACCTTGTCCCCATACCATGACCCTTCTCTTAGAGCTCACGCTTTCACCCTCTCTAGAACTCGATAATGTAATGGCTCCGGAAATATGGCTTGAATACGAGCCTGACTAGCTCTCTCAAGGTTATAGAGTTGTGTCTCAACACAAATCTTACCTCCTTTCGAATCTTGGTAATTTTCTTTTCTGGCAAGAGAAGAAGGGTCTTTATTGTGTCTATCGTAAAACCCAAAACGTCTAGGGACCTGGAAGGAACCAGAACAGACTTCTCCTTGTTTATTATGAAACCCAAACTCTCTAGAAGTTTTACCACAAATTCCAGATCCTTTAAAATCTGAGAATGATATTGGTACATTGTGAGGATATTATCTAGATAAACAATTAACCATATCACCCTCTCTCTCAGAAAGAATGCAGCCACTCTCATTACCTTGGTAAAACACCAAGGAGCCGAGGATAGGGCAAAGGGAAGTGCCTGAAACTGAAAAAGACAGTGATTACACATGAACTGGAGGTATCCTTGAGACTCCATGGCCATGGGAATTGGGAATGGTAAAGTAGGCATCCTTCAGGTCCAACTTTACGAGCCAGTCTTTTTGTGGATTACCTCTCAAGAGATGGATTCCCTCCATCTTGATATGTCTGTAGACTAGAAATCTGTTCAGATCCCTGAGATCTATAACTGATCTCCATCCTTTATCTTTTTTCTCCACAAGAAAGAGTGTGCTTAAAAAAACTTGGCATTCCCAAGGAGCCTCTACGAATGCACCTTTTTGTATCATAGAGAGCACCTTTTCTTCTACCACCTTCTGTTGCTCTAAGGCAAGTTTCAATACTCTTGGGAAAGAGGATTGGACCAGGACCTTTGCGAAATCTATTTTGAAGCCCTGAATGGTTTGCAGGACCCAAAAGTCTTGTGTAATTAATTTTCAAGCGTGGGAAAAGAACTTGAGTCGACCCCCCACTTTTACCAGGGAAAAATAAATATGTGAAGTGTTTGTACTCACTCTGAAAATTGTACCCTTGTCCATGGGATCTGAAGCCTTTCGTACGAGTGGTTCGTCTTCGTTGGGGGTACAAGGACTGTGAGGTACCTGGGTGGTAATCTCTACCGAAACCTCTTTGTCTGAAGTTGGGCCTTTGAGTACCTAGGCCATTTAGAAAAGCCCCTTTATCTGGGCCGACCAAAAACACTAGGGTTAAAAACCCTTCTCATATTTGTCTGTGCTTTGTCCAAGGCTGTAAACGTAGCCACATATTTTGCTCTTGTTTTAGTCATATCCTCTCCGAACAGGACGCCTTTGGGGTTTTCGGAGGGTTCTTATCCGCCATCTCTCCAAATTTTGGGTTGATCTTACTTAGGACAACCTTACGCCATTTGGCCTTCAGCCCTGCCTTGGAATTTCCTAAGAGGATCAAAGCTCTCTGACTCTAGCCCCTAAGTAGATTAATATCTACTGGGGTCCCATTAATATGGACATCCTCTGCCATGCCGATTATTCAAGCTAGGGGGCGATCTTGGCAGGCCTTAAGGGATCTTTACATGCCTTTTTTGGGGTCTCTCCCCACCTTGAATAAAAAGGTTATAAGTTCAGGATCCAGGTTCAGTGTTAGGCAAACTTTCTCTTGGATCACTGGTCTAGAGCACTCGGCTTTCAAGATGTTACGTGCCACTTTTTCTAGAGGATTTCTTATCCACCTTCTAATAAATGTCCCCACATTATCTTGAGGCGACCATTTGGTACTTCTTGGATGCCTGATGTTATGTGGAGAAAACATCTCCTGACCAAGGGGATCCATTATTATTCTCTTAGAGGATGACGGCCATTTCTCCTCTGTGAAGAAGCCTTCAATGCCCATATCATACTGATCCAGGTCAAGGAAGTATTCATCGAGCAATTCTTCAATCTGATGCCCTTTATCTTCCATGGCGGTACCTTCTGCTGTACTCTGAGCACTCAAGAAATGTGTGCTGCTTCAGACACCTTTATGAGTTGTGCCGCATAGGACACCCAAGACATTTGAGGTGCTTTGACCTCCTGATCTGTTTGAGGTGCTTAGACCTCCATTATGCGTTGAGGTGCTTTAGATCTCCGTTATGCGTTGAGCTTCTTTAGACCTCCATTATGCATTTAGGTGCTTTAGACCTCCCAGTATGCTCATAGAAGCTGCCCCTTCAATATCATTAACATTTTTTAGGCTTTTGCTCCCTTTCTTACCTCAATCTGACTCTCCCCCTGAGGCG
This sequence comes from Calotriton arnoldi, assembly GCA_963921515.1. NCBI lineage: Eukaryota > Metazoa > Chordata > Amphibia > Caudata > Salamandridae > Calotriton > Calotriton arnoldi. Next base: position 596,443 of record CAWUFW010010542.1, read on the forward strand.
GTTTCCAAGTCGGAATCCTCATCAGAGTTTAGGGACCTCCTATTAGACATGACTTGTAGCAAGGCATCTCAAACAGAGGTGCACATCTCCTGTTGTATATTTATTTTAAGTAATTATTTATTAATATTAGGGGTGTCAGGACCATCAGTTTCAGCAACAGACATAATGTACTGATTCTTTTAAGCTAAACAGTAGCAAAGGATATAAATATATATATATAGATATAGATATATATATATATATATATTTATATTTATATTTTATTTTTGGGGTAAAAGCACTTACCCATACCAGATTTGAAGGGTTAATTAGCCCCTCGACAGGGGTTAAGAACCCTGTAAGCTTTGCCCAATATTAAAATAACAAAGCACAAAGCTTTTACAATTAAAAATAGGAAATCAAAGACACTACAGCCATGAATTAGGGAGAAGGTTTCTGTAAATTAGAAACCTGTATACAATAACTAAAAGAAAGACAACAATATAAGGGTGTTACAGATGCAAATTTGGGGATACTTATCTGTTGGAGCCCTTTTTAAAAGAGGAAGATTGTACTGTGGGCTTGCCTCTTAGGGTCTAGTTGTATTCTGTTCTAGAACAATTTTATTTGTGATGTAATACTTCAAAGTGGCTGTGCAGGGTTTGCATTAAAGGAATAATGCATAATGGTAGCCTCTGGTCTTGTAATGAAATCTGACTAGACGTTTGGCCGCTTCAGATGAATACAAAGTCTATGGAAAAATTAATTGGTACCCAAACATGTTTTTGTATCACCCTTTTATCTTTTTACCCCCTTGAACAATCCCCACGAAACTTTCCATCCCCTGTCAATGTAGAAAAAGCAATAGGTCTAAGTTATTAGCTAGCAAAATTCAGAGGAATTCCCATACCTGGGAATGTTAACTATAATTAGAGAGTATATATATATATGTATGTGTATATGTGTGTATGTATATATATATATATATATATATATATATATATATATATATATATATATATGAAAAAGTATTCCGTGACTCACATCTCACTCTCACCGACATCATCGAGGGACACAGAAAGGCAGCACTTGAGGCAGCGAACTCACGACAGGTAGTAGCTTAGAAGAAAGTCTTTTTATTTTATTTCCATTGTTTTGATTTAAACGTGCAAAGTTAGTGCATATGGAGACAGAAAAACGACCTACGCGTTTTGGCCTGAGGCCTTCGTCCGGGTCAGTGATGTCATCAGTGGTGTCACTGACCATGTCATGAGTGATGTAATATGTGACGTCATCAGCAGTGCATTGCGGGGGCGCGAGTTATAGTTAGCTCAACTAACTATAACGGCCGAATTTCTCTGGTTTTGTACGAGTGAAATGTCCAACTAACTATAACGTCCCTTAAACCTGTGGTTTTTTCAGTGAATATATATATATGTGTATATTATATATATTGTGCAACTCGCTTCCAACTTCTGCTCGGACTAGAAAAACGAGCAAGTACCCAAGTAAGTGCAGATTATTTTCTTTATTGCTGAGTTAGTCTGCCATGACGCGTTTCGGCCGTACCTCGGCCTTGATCACATGACACAGGTCAGAACGTGTTTCCCCAATTTAAAGTGCCAGTGCATAATTTGCAGTAATCGACATAGACAATATACTACGTTCTTAAAAGCATATCATGTGCATATTGTAACTGACGAATATGTATAAAATTACAGTGTAAAATACAATTATTTATACATCATTAAATGAAACATATATTCATTATCCACATATATGGACCTATATTTGTTGTAATATGTTACATAGTCTGTTTCTTGGCATGGCCAAGCCATCTTACAAAAATTATAATTGCCTAAATGCGCAAATAACCTGCCCTTGCTTGTGTAAATGTCGATTAGCAAAAGAAATTTAAAAAAAGTGAAAAGTGCTAAATGTAAACATGAAAGAACATGTTGTGATGACCATTTAAGAAAGTTAGTGCAAAGTGATAAAGTGCTATGTGCTATGTGTTGCCGTTATTCAGCAGTTCCCTTGTACCAATAACGACAAAAAAAATTTGTTTGCGCAAATGCTGAGTCATTGATTTTAGATTAATCTCGAGCATATCCATATATTCCAAGTAAATTTGGATAATCCATAAATTATGGAGTATGCTAATAGATGCTCAGATGGGGCAGCGGGAATTGGGACATATTTAGTGTATATGAAATGAGATCTAGAACTATATAGTGCAATATGTTATAAAGGCTGTTCCATTGAATTTAGACTCGCATATTAGTGTTCATTATAATTCAATTTTCTCCAACCAAATAGATTAAATCAATTGTGATAAAATCCATATATATGTTGTTACAGTACATAATATACAATTAAAGTATCTTTAAAATTGTATTATTAAACGATACCCTACAAAATATAAATATATACACATATCAGTCGATTAAGATCAAATTTCATAATATAGCTAAAATTGTCCTAAAAACTAATGAATAAATTTATACGAGCAGCCAAAATTGTAAAAAATCTCTAATGCTGTGTTTTGAATTTCTATTACGAGCATTCCTGGACATAATGAAGAAGATACATCGAAATTCATGGAAATTCATACAATTAATACAATCAATTATATAAAAACCATAAAAACGATAAAATGCCATAAGATTCTATTGGTTATCTATTATAAATAGGTGTGCAAATCTTCTGTATTGTTAAGCCCTCCTGGGTGCTTCGAGTCAAATTCTAATATGTATTTTGTTTCTAGGCGTCTAAGTTTGCCTTCCCGGTCCCCGCCTCTTTTTTGGGCCGGTACTGACTCTATGGCATAATATTTAAGATCTTTCAGATTGCTACTATGTTGTTCCCTGAAATGTCTGACCACCGGGTAACTAACTACATTATTGGTGATGGCCCTCATATGTTGCAAGATTCATTTGTGTACTGCCAACTTAGTACTGCCTATGTATTTTAATCTGCAACTGCATTCTAGCACAGACACTGAAAATTCAGTTTTACATGTAAGGTGCTGTGTGATGTTTCGCACTCTACTGCTGAATGCAGTTTGATATGTGCTGGTATTAACACCTTGTTGGCAGGCTTTGCAAGATGTGCATCTGAAAAATCCTTTTCCAGCTGTCAGCCACATAGTTTTTCCCTGATCCTCCGGGCTACTTCTGACTAATGAATTGGCCATACTTGTTGTTTTTCTAAAGGTAATAGAAGGATTGTTGGGTAACAGTTTACCTATTACAGGGTCATCTCTCACGATTGGCCAATTTCATCTGTTGATGGTTCTGAGCTGTTTTTTTTGTTTAGAGAAACCTAAAATAAGTCTGATTGGTTCGGCCATCTTTTGCTTATCTTCAGGTTTTTTCTGTATTGCAATAAGTCTGCTCTAGCCTGTTTCTTAGATTTTGTAATGGCTGCATCAATAACCGTTGTTTTGTAACCTCTTGTTAGAAAACGTGCGCGACATTCTGTTTGTTTATTGTCTGCATCTACCTCATCACTGCATATGCGCCTTATACGGAGCATTTCCCCATAGGGGATGCTATTGATGAGGTGGGCAGGGTGCGCACTTGATGCATGGAGCAGTGTGTTGCCTGCTGTAGGTTTCCTAAACAGTGTAGTCGTTAAGCAATTATTCACAATTTTGATTTGCACATCCAAAAACGTAACCTCCATATTCCTTCCTGTAAGAAGAAATCTATGTACCTAGACATATTTTCCAATGGACCATTACATGCGGCAATGATGGGTCTACCTGGTGGTCTTTGTATGTCTTTATGAATTTTAGGGACAAAATATATGACAGGTATGGACGGATGTTCTTTCTTTAAAAACTTATAGTCGTCCCAATTTATTAGACCCAAGCTTTTCCATGCTAGGAATTGAGAAAAAAATAACTCCTGCATCTGTCTGTATTTCAAAATCGAGCTCTTTTTATAACAATTTTGGTCATTTAGTTGATTGTAGGCTTCTTTTAAATATTCTTCCAGGGACCATAGCACTACATTTCCGCCCTTGTCCGCATTCCTTATGACCACTTTGTTATCTTTGCTCAGTTTGTTTATTAGTTGATGGTAACTTCTTTCTTGATATGACATTTTTACTTTGGATCTATTTATGGTGTGGTTCAACCTTTTCACCTGTGCCACAATTTGTTCGTTAAATATATCCAACGAGTCACGGGACATGATGGGTGTAATTTTGGACTTTACTTTAAAAGGGGTCAATGGTTTGGCGGTAGTTGTTACAGCGGTATTTTGTTCCAGGCTACTTTCTTCTTGACTTGTGCCAATACCACTTGGAGTTATCATATTTAGATTTCCCATCTTCAGTTCCTGCATGTCTTGCAACAAACCCAGATCTGATACAGTTAGGCCAGTCTGGTCTGCATCCGTGTTGGTTGTTTCAGTGTTTTCTGACATAATGTTGGCTGCTTTTTGTTTGTGGAATTGGGCAAGCTTTAATTTTCTAATAAATTTATAAATATCGGCCCTAGTTTGCGTATAATCGAAGTTTGTTTCCGGGCTATATGATAAGCCTAGTGACAGTAATTGTTGTTCCGCCTTAGTTAAATTGATATCCGTCAAATCAATGATGGAGTTTTCTGGGGTTGAGCTAGTGTCTATTACAGTAAGGATTTCTTCCGAAGTACCTTCTATCTGCGGTTCCCTCGACCTCTTTTCTTGTTCTCTCCTGTTTCTCTGGGCTTGTCTTCTCCCCCTTCTCCTCTTGGTACTCCTGCTGCCACGTGGCCCTTGTTGCGAGGTCGTAGTGTTTCCCTTCGACTCCTTTTTAAAATGTCCAGCTCTTCCCCCAACGTTAATCTTATGGAGTTTTGTTCTTGTCTCCTTTTAGCTGTTTCCGTTTCTGATTCACTATCTGGTGCTGAACTCAGGTCTGACATAGATATTGATTCAACCTGCTGTTGGTTCTTGTCTCTTGTATTTGCACCTTGCATACGTTGGTTTGCTTTGCTGTAGCTGTTCTTAGCGAATCGTATTTACGAGCAAAAGTAAATATTTGTCCGTTCGCATAGTCATCTCTGTCCCGCCTGAATTTGTATGTCTTCCTCATCTTTATTTTCTCTTCTTCCTTGTTAAGCCTTATTGTCATTTCATCATGCAATTTTTGTTTGTTCTGTGGATCTCCCTGTTGTTGGATCTCATTTTCCAATGTTTCGATCTTGGCTTGAAGGTCAGTTCTGTCAATCTCAGCGTATTTTACTAGTATTTCCACTAGTCTGCGTGAGGATTATATATATATATATATATATATATATATATATATATATATATATGTGTGTATATATATATATATATATATATATATATTCACTGAAAAAACCACAGGTTTAAGGGACGTTATAGTTAGTTGGACATTTCACTCGTACAAAACCAGAGAAATTCGGCCGTTATAGTTAGTTGAGCTAACTATAACTCGCGCCCGCAATGCACTGCTGATGACGTCACATATTACATCACTCATGACATGGTCAGTGACACCACTGATGACATCTCAAATGACATCACTGATGACATCACTGATGACATCATCCAGTGAGTGTGTGTTTCGGAAGACCTTTAGAGAATATGTCTATCTATATTGACTCATTTTTACAAAGTCACGTGAAGAATCTCAATTCATATGTACAGGATACTAGTGACTTTATTAGAAAAATTGAAAAAATCAGTTGGCAGGAGGGTTACTATCTTATTGCCGTGGATGTCACAGCCTTGTACACTTGCATAAGAAACAGCAATGGGGTCATTTTTTGGCTAATAGACCCATGAGATATGCCAAACACAATCAGATGCTGATAGACTTATTAACATTTAGTCTGGAGAATAATTTGTTTCTTTATAAAAACCAAGTATATCAACAAATACAAGGTGTAGCAATGGGGGCCAGCTTCTCCCCTAGTTATGCCTGTCTCTTTATGGGATGGTGGGAGGAGCTGGTCCTCATGAAACAATTTGCACACATTTTCTCCAATAACATAATTGTTTGGCTACGATATATTGATGATCTCTTTGTCGTCTGGAATGGGTCAATACAAAGTGCATATGATTTTATTGCAGACATCAATATTAATAATTTAAATCTAAAGTTCACATATAACATCAGCCGTGAAACCATTACATTCCTTGATACAGAGGTATACGTTTCCCACAATGGCCTCGCAACATCTCTTTACCAAAAACCCACTGCTGGCAATTCAATATTGCATGCAACTAGTGCACATCCGTCGCATCTTATACATAGCATCCCCTATGGGGAGATGCTTAGAATAAGGAGAATCTGTAGTGAGGAACATGACACTCAAGTTAAACAACATGAGTGTAAAAATAGATTCCTCCAGAGAGGATATAAAACCAATGCTATTGAAGCTGCAATATCTAAATCCAAATGTAGGGCCAGGCAGGATTTGCTCCTTTACAAACCCAAACCCAGGGAAGCAATGGATACAATATCTATAGAGCCGACCAGCCGACCAGGTTGATACTGGGATATTCTAGACAGGAAGGACAGATAAGGGCTATTATACGTCACAATTGGCCATTAATAATGGGGGACCCTATTATAGGTACAGCAATGCCTAAAAAACCTGCTATCACTTTTAGAAAAACTGCTACTATGGGCAATGCATTAGTGAAAAATAATCCTGAGGATGCAGACTCTAGAACATGGCTTAAGCCCAGAACAGGATTCTATAAGTGTGCCAATTGTAAGGCGTGTCAATTTGGAATTAACACCAAGACGTATCAAACGCCATTCAGCCTAAAGTTACATCCTATCAAAAAATACCTGTCATGTAAAACAGAATTTGCCGTGTACGCATTAATATGCAGTTGTAATTTAATGTATATTGGTAGCACCAAACTTGCGGTGCATAAAAGAATTTTGCAGCATACACGTGCAATTACTAATAGTGACCTTAATTACCCAGTGGCTAGGCACTTTAAGGAACATCACCAAAGTAGCCTTAAACATCTTAAATACTATGTGTTGGATTCAGTGCCGATTGATAAGAGAGGAGGCAATAGGGAAGCTAAACTCCGGCGTTTAGAAACAAGATATATTTTAGAACTGGATACTAAGCAACCGGGGGTTTGAATAACAGCGAGGACATGTATACCTACTTATGAGTTTTTTAACTGAATATCTATCTATTGTTTTCATATTTATATATTTGTATATATATATATGTTTTTTCGATGTTAATGTGGTTATCAATTAAGGGTGTCTGTCTTGACCCATTATCGGTTTGGATATGAGGGTAGAGACGGCCTCCAGATATGAGTTATAAGTCGCATTTGTCAGAGTCATTAAGAAAATAGGGTTTTATTTCCCTTTATGAGTCACTTCTTTTAACCTTGAATTTGGATCTAAATGTAATGTTTAATCATCTTTTTTATAACATTAGGAGTTTTTTAGCTAATTTTTATGGGATTTTAGGTTGGAATGATTTTACATTAATTTTATATTGTGTATTCATTTGTGGGAATCAACCTTATGATCCTCTTATTTATTAGCCTTAAGTGTTATCTCCATTTGAGAACAGATACTGTGCCCTGCTAATTTGTTTGTAATCTAGGTACAGGCTCCGTGATACTAGGAAACCCATTAGGCTGCTTCCAAACTCTTTTGCACATTAGAAAAACTTTCTGCACATATGGATTTATTTTGCACTTATTTTATGCACTTTTTTATACATATTAGGTTTTTACGGGGGACTCGCACATTAGGATGTTGGGGGGATACAATCTATGCACTTAGTCACTTTTAACGACAAAGAGCAGTAAAATTTGATGTTGATTCATAGCTAGGATATTTTCACATGCATGAATAGGGGGTTATGCGTATGTATTTATACAAAAATCCTACCCCCTATCAACATATATTATTATACATATATATTTTTAACCATGTGTGTTATTTATTCACGTATTTTACAGTGATTTGTTATCCTGGCAGAATTTCTATACTCATATTTTATATGATTTTACGCATTATGCTGTGAATTGAATATGAAGTATGTTTACTATATCTATTGCTGCTATCCATTTGCATTTGCACTTTAAATAGAGGTAATCCCGCCCCATACGCTGACATGTGATCAAGGCCGTCTTTTCTGGCCGAAACGCGTCATGGCGACATGGTGATTGCTGAATAAACATCACTGCAACTAATATGGGTCTACTCTTGCCTTATTCCGAGCTGATGTGAAGTGGTGGGCAAGCTTGCAACTATATATATATGTATATGTATATATATATATATATATATATATATATATATATATATATATATATATATATATATATATATTCACTGAAAAAACCACAGGTTTAAGGGACATTATAGTTAGTTGGACATTTCACTCGTACAAAACCAGAGAAATTCGGCCGTTATAGTTAGTTGAGCTAACTATAACTCGCGCCCCCGCAATGCACTGCTGATGACATCACATATTACATCACTCATGACATGGTCAGTGACACCACTGATGACATCTCAAATGACATCACTGATGACATCACTGATGACATCATCCAGTGAGTGTGTGTTTCGGAAGAATTTAAGTATGTTTTATATATATATATATACGCCAAGGTGTATTGAAGAATGAGTGGGTGTATGAGTGACTAAATGGCTGATTTAGTATGGGCGTGACTGACTGCATAAGTGTTTTACTGAATGCATGGGTGAGTGACTAATCTGTGTGAATGTCTGTATCAGCCTGTTAGTTGGTGTGTAAGTGGCAGCATGGGTTGGTGAGTAGCTACATGAGTGTCTATATGGGTTAATGATTGGTGGTGTGTGTATAACTGTATAATGAGTAAATGGCAGTGTGATTGATTCTTTCGGTGACTGACTAGGTGTGTGAGTAACTCAATGGGTGAGTGGCGGTGTGTGAGTATCTGTATAGGTTTATGAGTGCATATATCAGTGGCTATATTGATGAGTGACTGCGTGTATGAGTGACTGTATGGGTGAGTGGATATGTGTGTAGACCTATGAATCAGTGAGTGGGTATGTATGAACTAACTGTAATTGGTGTGTCTATGGTTTCGAGAATGGTAGTTTGTATTTTAGAGTAGGTGTATGAAAGGTTATATTAGGGTGTGAGGAGGTGCATCAGATATTAAGTGGATGATGTCATCAGTGATGTCATTTGAGATGTCATCAGTGATATCATCAGTGATGTCACTGACCATGTCATGAGTGATGTAATATGTGACGTCATCAGCAGTGCATTGTGGGGGCGCGAGTTATACTTAGCTCAACTAACTATAACTGCCGAATTTCTCTGGTTTTGTACGAGTGAAATGTCCAACTAACTATAACGTCCCTGAAACCTGTGGTTTTTTCAGTGAATTTCTAAGGTTTTTTAAATGCTAAATTCTAACTATAACGTCCCTGAAACTTCTGTTTTTTTCAGTGAATTTCAAAGGTTTTTTAAATGCTAATTTCTAAATATGCCTACATAGGTAGGACATGTGCAGAAAGAGGAAGAAAGTCACAGAAAGTAGCAAGAGAAGTGCAGAAAGAGGCAACAGAAGTCCAGAAAGAGGAAGAAAGGTGCAAAAAGAAGCAAGAGAAGTACAGAAAGAAGCAACAGAGGTGCAGAAAGAGGCCTACTTCGACTGTACCTTTCCACAGACTCATCCAAAGTAGCCTAATCACTAATCCTTCTCCCAAGATGTCTTAAACCTCACTTTTCACTTGAAGGTTCACTATTCATCGACTGTTCGGAATTTGTTGGCCTACCAAATGTAAAACAGCAATCCTAACCATATCACTGTTGTAAGTCTGACCATGTTTGTGAAGGTATGCATGCATGTGTCTCTGCTTTTACCTGGTGACATGTTACATAAAAATAAACATACAAAAACTTGAATATCCGTGTTTCAAACAGCATACTCTGTAAATTTGTGTACAAGAAGGTGCATGTATTTCTTTCTGCTCCTAATACAGGGCACATGCATATTCAATAGTACATTTGAGGGGCTCTATAACTCCTGTATACATAACACATGTTTGCCTGTGCAACCGAATGCCTGAGCAGAACTAACAAGATTTGACCCCCTATAAGAGAAGCTACCCGCTTTTTAACCTACCATCTTCAGATCCATAACACATGTGAGAATACATGTACAAGTAGACATATACCTCAGTCACGAGAGCACTCAGACCTTTAAACTTAACAGCTTGCACTTCCCATTTCAATATAGAAACAGGCGAGAGAAGTACAGAAAGAAGCAAGAGAAGTGTAGAAAGGGGCAAGAGAAGTGTAGATGCAGAAAGAGTAGTAAATGTGCAGAAACAGGCAAGAGAAGTGCAGAAACAGGCAGGAGAAGTACAGAAAGAGGCAAGAGAAGTGCAGAAACAGGCAAGAGAAGTGCAGAAAGGGGCAAGAGAAGTGTAGAAAGAGACAAGAGAAGTGTAGAAAGAGACAAGAGAAGTGCAGAAAGAGGCAAGAGAGGAACAGAAAGAGGCAAGAGAGGTGAAGAAACAGGAAAGAGAACTGCAGAAAGAGGCAAGAGAGTTGCAGAAACAGACAAGAGAGGTGCAGAATGAGGTAACAGGGGTGCAGAAAGAGGCGAAAGGTACAGAAACAGGCAAGAGAGGTGCATAAAGAGGGAACAGGGGTGCAGAAAGAGGCAGGAGAGGTGCATAAAGAGGGAACAGGGGTGCAGAAAGAGGCAAGAGAAGTGCTGAAAGAAGTAACAGAGGTGCAGAAAGAGGCAAGAGAAGTGCTGAAAGAAGGAACAGAAATGCAGAAAGAGGGAAGACGAGTTCAGAAAGAGGGAAGACGAGTACAGAAAGAGGCAACAGGGGTGCAGAAAGAAGCAAGAGAAGTGCAGAATTAAGCAAGAGAAATGTAGAAAGAGGCAAGAGAAGTGCAGAAAAAGGCAAGAGTAGCGCAGAAAGAAGCAAGAGAAGCACAGAAAGAGGCAAGAGAAGTACAGAAAGAGGCATGCGAAGTGCAGAAAGAGGCAAGAGATACACAGAAAAAGGCAAGACAGGTGCAGAAAGAGGCAAGAGAACTGCAGAAAGAACCAACAGAGGTGCAGAAAGAGGCAATAGAAGTGCAGAAAGAGTCCGGAGAAGTGCAGGAAGAAGCAAGAAAAGCGCAGAAAGAATCAAGCAAAGCGCAGAAAGAAGAGAAGTGCAGAAAGTGGCAAGAGAAGAGCATAAAGAGGCAAGAGATGCGCAGAGAAAGGCAAGAGAGGTGCAGAAAGAGGCAAGAGAACTGCAGAAAGAACCAACATTGGTGCAGACAGAGGCAAGAGGGGTGCTGAAAGAGGCAAGAGAAGTGCAGAAAGAAGCAACAGAGGTGCAGAAAGAGGCAAGAGAACAATAGAAAGAGGCAAGAGAGGTGCAGAAGGAGGCAAGAGAGGTGCAGAAAGAAGCAACAGAGGAGCAGAAAGAGGCAAGAGAACAATAGAAAGAGGCAAGAGAGGTGCAGAAGGAGGCAAGAAAGGTGCAGAAAGGAGAAGGAGGGGTGGAGAAAGAGGGAAGAGGGGTGCAGAAAGAGGCAACAGGGGTGCAGAAAGAAGCAAGAGAGGTACAGAAAGAAGCAAGAGAAGTGCAGAAAGAAGCAAGAGAGGTGCAGAAAGTGGAAGGAGGTGTGCAGCAAGATGGAAGAGGGGTGCAGGAAGAAGCAAGAGAGGTATGGAAAGAAGCAAGAGAAGTACAGAAACAAGCAAAATGGGTGCAGGAAGAGGCAAGAGGGGTGCAGAAAGAGGCAAGAGAAGTGCACAAAAAAGCAACAGAGGTGCAGGAGGCAAGAGAACTGCAGAAAGAGGCAAGAAAATTGCACAAACAGGCAAATAAGATGCAGCAAGATGGAACAGGGGTGCAGACAGAGGCGAGAGAGGTGCAGAAATAGGGAAGAGGGGTGCAGAAAGAGGCAAGAGGGGTGCAGAAATTTGCAAGAGAGGTTCCAAAAAAAGCAAGAGGAGTGCAGAAAGAACCAACAGAGGTGTAGAAAGAGGCAAGAGGAGTGCAGAAAGAGGCAAGAGAAGTGCAGAAAGAAGCAACGGAGGTGCAGAAAGAGGCAAGAGAACTGCAGAAAGAAGGAACAGGGGTGCAGAAAGAGGCAAGAGAGGTGCAGAAAGAGGGAAGAAGGGTGCAGAAAGAGGCAAGAGGTGTGCAGAAAAAAGCAAGAGAGGTGTAGAAAGAAGCAAAAGAAGTGCAGAAAGACCCACCAGAGGTGCAGAAAGAGGCAAGAGAAGTGCAGAAAGAACCAACAGAGGTGCAGAAAGAGGCAAGAGAGGTCAGAAAGAGGCATGAGAGGTACATAAACAGGCAAGAGAGGTGCAGACAGAGGGAAGAGGGGTGCAGAAAGAGGCAAGAGAGTTGCTGCAGAAAGAGGGAAGAGGGGAGCAGAAAGAGGCAAGAGGGGTGTAGAAAGAAGGAACAGGGGTGCAGAAAGAGGCAAGAAAACTGCAGAAAGAGGGAACAGGGGTGCAGAAAGAGGCAAGAGAGGTGCATAAAGAGGGAAGAAGGGTGCAGAAAGAGGCAAGAGGGGTGCAAAAAAAAGCAAGAGGTGTATAAAGCAGCAAGAGAAGTGCAGGAAGACCCACCAGAGGTGCATAAAGAGGCAAGAGGGGTGGGGAAAGAGGCAAGAGAAGTGCAGAAAGAAGCAACAGAGGTGCAGAAAGAGGCATGAGAGGTACATAAACAGGCAAGAGAGGTGCAGACAGAGGGAAGAGGGCTACAGAAAGAAGCAAGAGAGGTGCAGAAAGAGGGAAGAGGGGTGGAGAAAGAGGCAAGAGGGATGTAGAAAGAAGCAACAGAGGTGCAGAAAGAAGCAAGAGAAGTGATAAAACAGACAAGAGAGTTGCAGAAAGAAAAAGGTGCAGAAAAAATTAAGAGAAGTGCAGAAAGAGGCAAGACAGGTGCAGAAAGAGGCAGGAGAGGTGCAGAAAGAGGCAAGTGAGGTGCAGACAGAGGCAAGAGGGGTGCAGAAAGAGAGAAGAGAAGTGCAGAAAGAGGGAAGAGATGTGCAGAAAGAGGGAAGGAGGGACAGAAAGAGGCAAGAGGGGTGCAGAAAGAAACAACATAGGTGCTGAAAGAGGCAAGAGAAGTGCAGAAAGAAGCAACAGAGGTGCACAAAGAGGCCAGAGAACAATAGAAAGAGGCAAGAGAGGTGCAGAAGGAGGCAAGAGAGGTGCAAAAAGAAGCAACAGAGGTGCAGAAAGAGGCAAGAGAACAATAGAAAGAGGCAAGAGGGGTGCAGAAGGAGGCAAGAGAGGTGCAGAAAATGGAAGGAGGGGTGCAGAAAGAGGGAAGAGGGGTACAGAAAAAGGCAACAGGGGTGCAGAAAGAAGCAAGAGAGGTACAGAAAGAAGCAAGAGAAGTGCAGAAAGAAGCAAGAGAAGTGCAGAAAGAAGCAAGAGAGGTGCAGAAAGTGGAAGGAGGTGTGCAGAAAGATGGAAGAGGGGTGCAGGAAGAGGCATTAGGGGTGCAGAAAGAAGCAAGAGAGGTATGGAAAGAAGCAATAGAAGTACAGAAAGAAGCAAAATGGGTGCAGAAAGAGGCAAGAGGGGTGCAGAAAGAGGCAAGAGAAGTGCACAAAAAAGCAACAGAGGTGCAGCAAGATGGAACAGGGGTGCAGACAGAGGCGAGAGAGGTGCAGAAATAGGGAAGAGGGGTGCAGAAAGAGGCAAGAGGTGTGCAGAAAAAATAAGGAGAAATGTAGAAAGAAGCAAAAGAAGTGCAGAAAGACCCACCAGAGGTGCAGAAAGAGGCAGGAGAAGTGCAGAAAGAACCAACAGAGGTGCAGAAAGAGGCAAGAGAGGTCAGAAAGAGGCATGAGAGGTACATAAACAGGCAAGAGAGGTGCAGACAGAGGGAAGAGGGGTGCAGAAAGAGGCAAGAGAGTTGCTGCAGAAAGAGGGAAGAGGGGTGCAGAAAGAGGCAAGAGGGGTGTAGAAAGAAGCAACAGAGGTGCAGAAAGAAGCAAGAGAAGTGATGAAAGAGACAAGAGAATTGCAGGAACAGGCAACAGAGGTGCAGAAAGAGGCAAGAGAAGTGCAGAAAGAAGCAACAGAGGTGCAGAAAGAAGCAAGAGAAGTGATGAAAGAGACAAGAGAATTGCAGGAACAGGCAAAAGAAGTGCAGAAAGAGGCAAGAGAAGTGCTGAAAGAAGCAACAGAGGTGCAGAAAGAAGCAAGAGAAGTGATAAAACAGACAAGAGAGTTGCAGAAAGAAAAAGGTGCAGAAAAAATCAAGAGAAGTGCAGAAAGAAGCAAGAGAGGTGCAGAAAGTGGAAGGAGGTGTGCAGAAAGATGGAAGAGGGGTGCAGGAAGAGGCAACAGGGGTGCAGAAAGAAGCAAGAGAGGTACGGAAAGAAGCAAGAGAAGTACAGAAAGAAGCAAAATGGGTGCAGAAAGAGGCAAGAGGGGTGCAGAAAGAGGCAAGAGAAGTGCACAAAAAAGCAACAGAGGTGCAGGAGGCAAGAGAACTGCAGAAAGAGGCAAGAAAATTGCACAAACAGGCAAACAAGGTGCAGCAAGATGGAACAGGGGTGCAGTCAGGTGAGAGAGGTGCAGAAATAGGGAAGAGGGGTGCAGAAAGAGGCAAGAGGGGTGCAGAAATTTACAAGAGAGGTTCCGAAAAAAGCAAGAGGAGTGCAGAAAGAACCAACAGAGGTGTAGAAAGAGGCAAGAGGAGTGCAGAAAGAGGCAAGAGAAGTGCAGAAAGACGCACCAGAGGTGCAGAAAGAGGCAAGAGGAGTGCAGAAAGAACCAACAGAGGTGTGCAGAAAGAGGCAAGAGGAGTGCAGAAAGAGGCAAGAGAAGTGCAGAAAGAGGCAAGAGGGGTGCAGAAAGAGGCAAGAGAGGTGCAGAAAGAAGCAAGAGAAGTGCAGAAAGAACACCAGAGGTGCAGAAAGAGGCAAGAGGGGTGCAGAAAGAAGCAAGAGAAGTGCAGAAAGAACCACACAGAGGTGCAGAAAGAGGCAAGAGAGGTGGAGAAAGAGGCAAGAGAAGTGCAGAAAGAAGCAAGAGAGGTGCAGAAAGAGGCAAGAGAGGTGCAGAAAGAGAGCAAGAGAAGTGCAGAAAGAGGCAAGAGAGGTGCAGAAAGAGGAAAGAGGGATACAGAAAGAGGCAAGAGAGGTGCAGAAAGAGGGAAGAGGGGTGCAGAAAGAGGCAAGAGAGGTGCAGAAAGAAGCAACAGAGGTGCAGAAAGAAGCAAGAGAAGTGATGAAAGAAGACAAGAGAGGTTGCAGAAAGAGGCGAAAGAAGGTGGAGAAAGAGGCAAGAGAAGTGCAGAAAGAAGCAACAGAGGTGCAGAAAGAAGCAAGAGAAGTGATAGAAAGAGGCACGGAGAGGTGCAGAAAGAAGCAAGGAGGTGCAGAAAGAAGTAAGAGAATTGCAGAAAGAAGCAAGAGAGGTGCAGAAAGTGGAAGGAGGTGTGCAGAAAGATGGAAGAGGGGTGCAGGAAGAGGCAACAGGGGTGCAGAAAGAAGCAAGAGAGGTACGGAAAGAAGCAAGAGAAGTACAGAAAGAAGCAAAATGGGTGCAGAAAGAGGCAAGAGGGGTGCAGAAAGAGGCAAGAGAAGTGCACAAAGAAGCAACAGAGGTGCAGAAAGGCAAGAGAACTGCAGAAAGAGGCAAGAGAAATGCAGAAACAGGCAAGCAGAGGTGCAGCAAGATGGAACAGAGTGTGCAGACAGAGGCAAGAGAGGTGCAGAAAGAGGGAAGAGGGGTGCAGAAAGAGGCACAGAGGGTTGCAGAAAGTTACAAGAGAGGTGCCAAAAGAAGCAAGAGGAGTGCAGAAAGAAGCAACAGAGGTGCAGAAAGAGGCAAGAGGAGTGCAGAAAGAGGCAAGAGGAGTGCAGAAAGAAGCAACAGAGGTGCAGAATGAAGCAAGAGAACTGCAGAAAGAAGGAACAGAGGTGCAGAAAGAGGCAAGAGGGGTGCAGAAAGAGGGAAGAAGGGTGCAGAAAGAAGCACAGAGTGTGCAGAAAGAAGCAAGAGATGTGCAGAAAGAAGCATCAGAGGTGCAGAAAGAGGCAACAGAAGTGCAGAAAGAGGCGACAGAGGTGCAGAAAGAGGCAAGAGAAGTGCAGAAACAAGTAACAGAGATGCAGAAAGGTAAGGCGGAGAAAGAGGCAAGAGGGGGCAGAAAGAAGCAAGAGAGGTACAGAAAGAGGCAAGAGAAGTGCAGAAAGAAGGAAGGAGGTGCAGATAGAAGCAAGAGAGGTACAGAAAGAGGGAAGAGGGGTGCAGAAAGAGGCATGAGGGTGGAGAAAGAAGCAAGAGAAGTACAGAAAGAAGCAACAGAGGTGCAGAAAGAAGCAAGAGAAGTGCATGAAAGAGACAAGAGAAGTGCAGAAAGAAGCAACAGAGATGCAGAAAGGGGCAAGAAGGTGCAGAAAGAGGCAAGAGGGAAGCAGAAAGAAGCAAGAGAGGTGCAGAAAGAAACAAAAGCGTGCAGAAAGAAGGAACAGAGGTGCAGAAAGAGGCAAGAGGGGTGCAGAAAGAGGCAAGAGGGGTGCAGAAAGAGGCACAAGAGTTGCAGAAAGAAGGAACAGAGGTGCAGAAAGAAGCAACAGAGGTGCAGAAAGAGGCAAGAGGGGTAGAGAAAGAGGCAAGAGAAGTGCAGAAAGAAGCAACAGAGGTGCAGAAAGAGGCAAGAGAGGTGCAGAAAGAGGCAAGAAGGGTGCAGAAAGAAGCAAGAGAGGTGCAGAAAGAAGCAAGAGAAGTGCAGAAAGAAGCAACAGAGGTGCAGAAAGAGGCAAGAGAGGATGCAGAAAGAGGAAGAGGAGTGCAGAAAGAAGCAAGAGAGGTGCAGAAAGAAGCAAGAGAAGTACATGAAAGAGACAAGAGAAATGCAGAAAGAGGCAACAAGAGGTGCAGAAAGAGGCAAGAGAAGTGCAGAAAGAAGCAACAGAGGTGCAGAAAGAAGCAAGAGAAGTGATAGAAACAGAGCAAGAGAGTTGCAGAAAGAAGCAAGAGGTGCAGAAAGAATTAAGAGAGGTGCAGAAAGAGGCAAGAGAGGTGCAGAAAGAGGCAGGAGAGGTGCAGAAAGAGGCAAGAGAGGTGCAGACAGAGGCAAGAGGTGTGCAGAAATGAGAGAAGAGAAGTGCAGAAAGAGGGAAGAGAAGTGCAGAAAGAAGGAAGAGAAGTGCAGAAAGATGGCAAGAGATGTGCAGAAAGAGGGAAGAGGGGTACAGAAAGAGGCACAGAGGGGTGCAGAAAGAAGCAACGAGAGGTGCAGAAAGAAGCAAGAGAAGTGCAGAAAGAACCAACAGAGGTGCAGAAAGAGGCAAGAGCGGTGCAGAACGAGACAAGAGAAGTGCAGAAAGAAGCAACAGAGGTGCAGAAAGAAGCAAGAGAAGTGATGAAAGAGACAAGAGAGTTGCAGAAACAGGCAAAAGAAGTGCAGAAACAGGCAAGAGAAGTGCAGAAAGAGGCAAGTGAGGTGCAGAAAGAGGCAAGAGAAGTGATAGAAACAGGCAAGAGAGTTGCAGAAAGAGACAAGAGGTGCAGAAAGAAGCAAGAGAAGTGCAGAAAGAAGCAACAGAGGTGCAGAAAGAGGAAGAGGGTGCAGAAAGAGACAAGAGAAGTGCAGAAAGAAGCAACAGAGGTGCAGAAAGAGGCAAGAGGGTGCAGAAAGAGGCAAGAGGGGTGCAGAAAGAAGCAAGAGAGGTGCAGAAAGAAGGAAGAGAAATGCAGAAAGAGGCAAGAGAGGTGCAGAAAGAGGGAAGAGGGGTACAGAAAGAGGCAAGAGGGGTGCAGAAAGAAGCAACAGAGGTGCAGAAAGAAGCAATAGAAGTGCAGAAAGAACCAAAATAAGTGCAGACAGAGGCAAGAGTGGTTTAGAAAGAGGCAAGAGAAGTGCAGAAAGAAGCAACAGAGGTGCAGAAAGAGGCAAAGGGTGGAGAAAGTAGCAAGAGGGTGCAGAAAGAGGCAAGAGAGGTGCAGAAGAAACAGGTGCAGAAAGAGGAACAGAGGTGCAGAAAGAGGCAAGAGAGGTGCAGAAAGAAGCAAGAGAGGTGCAGAAAGAAGCAAGAGAGGTGCAGAAAACAGACAAGAGAGTTGCAGAAAGAGCAAGAGAAGTGCAGAAAGAACTAACAGAGGTGCAGAAAGAGGCAAGAGAGGTGCAGAAAGAGGCAGGAGAGGTGCAGAAAGAGGCAAGTGAGGTGCAGACAGAGGCAAGCGGGGTGCAGAAATAGAGAAGAGAAGTGCAGAAAGAGGGAAGAGAAGTGCAGAAAGAGGGAAGAGAAGTGCAGAAAGATGGAAGAGATGTGCAGAAAGAGGGAAAGGGGTGCAGAAAGAGGCACAGAGGGGTGCAGAAAGAAGCAACGAGAGGTGCAGAAAGAAGCAAGAGAAGTGCAGAAAGAAGCAACAGAGGTGCAGAAAGAGGCAAGGAGGGGTGCAGAAAGAGGCAAGAGAAGTGCAGAAAGAAGCAACAGAGGTGCAGAAAGAAGGAACAGAGGTGGAGAAAGAGGCAGGAGAGGTGGAGAAAGAAGCAAGAGAGGTGCAGAAAGAAGCAAGAGAAGTGCAGAAAGAAGGAACAGAGGTGCAGAGAGAGAGAAGAAAGGTGAAGAAATGGGGAAGAGGGGTAGAGAAAGAGGCAATAGGGGTGCAGAAAGAAGCAAGAGAAGTGCAGAAAGAAGCAACAGGGGTGCAGAAAGAAGCAATATGGGTGCAGAAAGAGGCAAGAGAAGTGCAGAAAGAAGCAAGAGAGATGCAGAAAGAGGGAAGAGAGGTGCAGAAAGAGGCAAGAGGGAAGCAGAAAGAAGCAAGAGAGGTGCAGAAAGAAGGAACAGATGTGCAGAAAGAGGCAAGAGGGGTGCAGAAAGAGGGAAGAGGGGTGCAGAAAGAGGCACAGAGGGTTGCAGTAAGAAGGGACAGAGGTGCAGAACGAAGCAAAAGAAGTGCAGAAAGAAGCAACAGAGGTGCAGAAAGAGGGATGAGGGGTGCAGAAAGAGGCAAGAGAAGTGCAGAAAGAAGCAACAGAGGTGCAGAAAGAGGGAAGCAGGGTTGCAGAAAGAGGCAAGACGGGTGCAGAAATAAGCAAGAGAGGTGCAGAAAGAAGCAAGAGAAGTGTAGAAAGAAGCAACAGAGGTGCAGAAAGAGGCAAGAGGGGTGCAGAAAGAGGCAAGAGGAATGCATAAAGAAGCACACAGTGGTGCACAAAGAAGCAAGAGATGTGCAGAAAGAGGCAAGAGAGTTGCAGAAAGAAGCATCAGAGGTGCAGAAAGAGGCAAGAGAGGTGCAGAAAGAGGTGACAGGGGTGGAGAAAGAGACAAGAGAAGTGCAGAAACAAGCAAGAGAGATGCAGAAAGTAGTTAAGAGGGTGCAGAAAGAGGCAAGAGGGGTGCAGAAAGAAGCAAGAGAGGTGCAGAAAGAGGCAAGAGAGTTGCAGAAAAAGGGAACAGAGGTGCAGAAAGAGGCAAGAGAGGTACAGAAAGAGGGAAGAGGAATACAGAAATAGGCAAGAGGGCTGCAGAAAGAAGCAAAAGAGGTGCAGAAAGAACCAACTGAGGTGCAGAAAGAGGGAAGAGAAGTGAAGAAAGAGGGAAGAGAAGTGCAGAAAGAGGCAAGAGAGGTGCAGAAAGAGGGAAGAGGGGTGATGAAAGAGGCACAAAGGGTGCAGAAAGAGGCACGAGAGGTGCAGAAAGAAGCAAGAGAAGTGCAGAAAGAAGAAACAGAGGTTCAGAAAGAGGGAAGGAGGGTGGAGAAAGAGGCAAGAGTAGTGCAGAAAGAAGCAACAGAGATGCAAAAAGGGGGAACACGGTTGGAGAAAGAGGCAGGAGGGGTGGAGAAAGAAGCAAGCAGAGGTGCAGAAAGAAGCAACAGAGGTGCAGAAAGAGGGAACAGGGGTGGAGAAAGAGGCAAGAAAGGTGCAGAAATAGAGAAAAGGAGTGCAGAAAGAGGCACTAGGGGTACAGAAAGAAGCAAGAGAAGTGCAGAAAGAAGCAACAGAGGTGCAGAAAGAGGGAAGATGGGTGCAGAAAGAGACAAGAGAAGTGCAAAATGAAGCAACAGAGATGCAGAAAGGGGGATGAGGGGTGGAGAAAGAGGCAAGAGGGAAGCAGAAAGAAGCAAGAGAGGTGCAGAAAGAAGGAACAGATGTGCAGAAAGAGGCAAGAGGGGTGCAGAAAGAGGGAAGAGGGGTGCAGAAAGAGGCACAAGGGTTGCAGTAAGAAGGGACAGAGGTGCAGAACGAAGCAAAAGAAGTGCTGAAAGAAGCAACAGAGGTGCAGAAAGAGGGATGAGGGTTGGAGAAAGAGGCAAGAGAAGTGCAGAAAGAAGCAACAGAGATGCAGAAAGAGGGAACAGGGTTGGAGAAAGTGGCGAGACGGGTGCAGAAATAAGCAAGAGAGGTGCAGAATGAAACAAAAGAAGTGTAGAAAGAAGGAACAGAGGTGCAGAAAGAGGCAAGAGGGGTGCAAAAAGAGGTAAGAGAGGTGCATAAAGAAGCACAGAGTGGTGCACAAAGAAGCAAGAGATGTGCAGAAGGAAGCAAGAGGGGTGCAGAAAGAAGCATCAGAGGTGCAGAAAGAGGCAACAGAGGTGCAGAAAGAGGTGACAGGGGTGGAGAAAGAGACAAGAGAAGCGCAAAAACAAGTAACAGAGATGCAGAAAGTGTTAAGGGGTGGAGAAAGAGGCAAGAGGGGGGCAGAAAGAAGCAAGAGAGGTGCAGAAAGAAGCAAGAGAAGTGCAGAAAGAAAGAATGGAGGTGCATATAGAGGCAAGAAAGGTACAGAAAGAGGGAAGAGTGGTGCAGAAAGAGACAAGAGAAGTGCAAAAAGAAGCTACAGAGATGCAGAAAGGGGGAAGAAGGGTGTAGAAAGAGGCAAGAGGGAAGCAGAAAGAAGCAAGAGAGGTGCAGAAAGAAACAAAAGAAGTGCAGAAAGAAGGAACAGAGGTGCAGAAAGAGGGAAGAGGGGTGCAGAAAGAGGGAAGAGGGGTGCAGAAAGAGGCACAAGGGTTGCAGAAAGAAGGGACAGAGGTGCAGAAAGAAGCAAGAGAAGTGCAGAAAGAAGCAACAGAGGTGCAAAAAGGGGGAACAGGGTTGGAGAAAGTGGCAAGAGTAGTGAAGAAAGTAGCAAGAGAGGAACAGAAAGAGGCAAGAGTAGTACAGAAAGAAGTAACAGAGGTGCAGAAAGATGGAACAGGGTTGGAGAAAGAGACAAGAGCAGTGCAGAAACAAGCAACAGAGATGCAGAAAGTGGTAAGAGGGGCAGAGAAAGAGGCAAGAGGGGTGCAGAAAGAAGGAAGAGAGGTGCAGAAAGAAGCAAGAGAAGTGCAGAAAGAAGGAACAGAGGTGCAGAAAGAGGCAAGAAAGGTGCAGAAAGAGGCAAAAGGAGTGCAGAAAGAGGCAAGAGAGGTGCAGAAAGAAGCAACAGAGGTGCAGAAAGAGGCAAGAGAAGTGCAGAAAGAGGGAACAAGGGTGCAGAAAGAGGCAAGAGAGGTGCAGACAAGAGGGAAGAGAGGTGCAGAAAGAGGCAAGAGGGTGCAGAAAGAAGCAAGAGAGGTGCAGAAAGAAGCAAGAGAAGTGCAGAAAGAACCAACAGAGGTGCAGAAAGAGGCAAGAGAGGTGCAGAAAGAGGCAAGAGAGGTACAGAAACAGGCAAGAGAGGTGCAGAAAGAGGCAAGAGAGGTGCAGAAAGAGAGCAAGAGAAGTGCAGAAAGAGGGAAGAGAAGTGAAGAAAGAGGAAAGAGAAGTGCAGAAAGAGGCAAGAGAGGTGCAGAAAGAGGGAAGAGGGGTGCAGAAAGAGGCACAAGAGGTGCAGAATGAGGCATGAGAGGTGCAGAAAGAAGCAAGAGAAGTGCAGAAAGAAGCAAGAGAGGTGCAGAAAGAGGGAAGGAGGGTGGAGAAAGAGGCAAGAGTAGTGCAGAAAGAAGCAACAGAGGTGCAGAAAGAGGGAACAGAGGTTGAGAAAGAGGCAAGAGGGGTGCAGAAAGAAGCAAGCAGAGGTGCAGAAAGAAGCAAGAGAAGTGCAGAAAGAGGGAACAGAGGTGCAGAGAGAGGCAAGAGAGGTGCAGAAAGAGGCAAGAGGAGTGCAGAAAGAGGCACGAGGGGTGCAGAAAGAAGCAAGAGAAGTGCAGAAAGAAGCAACAGAGGTGCAGAAAGAGGCAAGATGGGTGCAGAAAGAGACAAGAGAAGTGCAAAAAGAAGCAACAGAGATGCAGAAAGAGGGAAGAGGGGTGGAGAAAGAGGCAAGAGGGAAGCAGAAAGAAGCAAGAGAGGTGCAGAAAGAAGGAACAGATGTGCAGAAAGAGGCAAGAAGGGTGCAGAAAGAGGGATGAGGAGTGCAGAAAGAGGAACAAGGGTTGCAGTAAGAAGGGACAGAGGTGCAGAAAGAAGCAACAGAAGTGCAGAAAGTAGCAACAGAGGTGCAGAAAGAGGGATGAGGGGTGGAGAAAGAGGCAAGAGAAGTGCAGAAAGAAGCAACAGAGATGCAAAAAGGGGGAACAGGGGTGCAGAAAGAGGCAAGAGGGGTGCAGAAATAAGCAAGAGAGGTGCAGAATGAAACAAAAGAAGTGCAGAAAGAAGGAACAGAGGTGCAGAAAGAGGCAAGAGGGGTGCAGAAAGAGGTAAGAGGGGTGCATAAAGAAGCACAAGTGGTGCACAAAGAAGCAAGAGATGTGCAGAAAGAAGGAAGAGAGGTGCAGAAAGAAGCATCAGAGGTGCAGAAAGAGGCAAGAGAAGTGCAGAAAGAAGCAACAGAGGTGCAGAAAGAGGCAAGAGAGGTGCAGAAAGAGGCAAGAGAGGTGCAGAAACAGGCAAGAGAGGTGCAGAAAGAGGCAAGAGGGGTGCAGAAAGAGGCAAGAGAAGTGCAGAAAGAGGCAAGAGAAGTGCAGAAAGAGGCAAGAGAAGTGCAGAAAGAGGCAAGAGAGGTGCAGAAAGAGGGAAGAGGGGTGCAGAAAGAGGCACAAGAGGTACAGAAAGAGGCACGAGAGGTGCAGAAAGAAGCAAGAGAAGTGCAGAAAGAAGCAACAGAGGTGCAGAAAGAGGGAAGGAGGGTGCAGAAAGAGGCAAGAGAAGTGCAGAAAGAAGCAACAGAGGTGCAGAAAGAAGGCAACAGAGGTGCAGAAAGAGGCAAGAAAGGTGCAGAAAGAGGCAAAAGGAGTGCAGAAAGAGGCACGAGGGGTGCAGAAAGAAGCAAGAGAAGTGCAGAAAGAAGCAACAGAGGTGCAGAAAGAGGCAAGATGGGTGCAGAAAGAGACAAGAGAAGTGCAAAAAGAAGCAACAGAGATGCAGAAAGAGGGAAGAGGGGTGGAGAAAGAGGCAAGAGGGAAGCAGAAAGAAGCAAGAGAGGTGCAGAAAGAAGGAACAGATGTGCAGAAAGAGGCAAGAGAGGTGCAGAAAGAGGGAAGAGGGGTGCAGAAAGAGGCACAGAGGGTTGCAGTAAGAAGGAACAGAGGTGCAGAACGAAGCAAGAGAAGTGCAGAAAGAAGCAACAGAGGTGCAGAAAGAGGGAAGAGGGGTGGAGAAAGAGGCAAGAGAAGTGCAGAAAGAAGCAACAGAGATGCAGAAAGAGGGAACAGGGTGTGGAGAAAGATGGCAAGAGAGGTGCAGAAAGAAGCAAGAGAGGTGCAGAAAGAAGCAACAGAGGTGCAGAAAGAGGCAAGAGAGGTGCAGAAAGAGGGAAGAGAGGTGCAGAAAGAGGCAAGAGGGTGCAGAAAGAAGGAACAGGGGTGCAGAAAGAGGTAAGAGAGGTGCAGAATGAAGCAATGGAGGTGCACAAAGAAGCATGAGAGGTGCAGAAAGAAGCAAGAGAAGTGCAGAAAGAAGCAACAGAGGTGCAGAAAGAGGCAAGAGAGGTGCAGAAAGAGACAAGAGAAGTGCAGAAAGAAGCAACAGAGATGCAAAAGGGGGAAGAAGGGTGTAGAAAGAGGCAAGAGGGATGCAGAAAGAAGCAAGAGAGGTGCAGAAAGAAACAAGAGAAGTGCAGAAAGAAGGAACAGAGGTGCAGAAAGAGGGCAAGAGGGGTGCAGAAAGAGGGAAGAGGGGTGCAGAAAGAGGCACAGAGGGTGCAGAAAGAAGGCAAGAGAGGTGCAGAAAGAAGCAAGAGAAGTGCAGAAAGAAGCAACAGAGGTGCAGAAAGAGGGAACAGGGTGGAGAAAGAGGCAAGAGTAGTGCAGAAAGAAGCAAGAGAGGTGCAGAAAGAGGCAAGAGAAGTGCAGAAAGAAGCAACAGAGGTGCAGAAAGATGGAACAGGGTTGGAGAAAGAGACAAGAGAAGTGCAGAAACAAGCAACAGAGATGCAGAAAGATGGTAAGAGGGGTGCAGAAAGAGGCAAGAGGGGTGCAGAAAGAAGCAAGAGAGGTGCAGAAAGAAGCAAGAGGAAGTGCAGAAAGAAGGAACAGAGGTGCAGAAAGAGGCAAGAGAGGTGCAGAAAGAGGCAAGAGGAGTGCAGAAAGAGGCAAGAGAAGTGCACAAAGAAGCAACAGAGGTGCAGAAAGAGGCAAGATAACTGCAGAAAGAGGGAACAAGGGTGCAGAAAGAGGCAAGAGATGTGCAGAAAGAGGGAAGAGGGGTGCAGAAAGAGGCAAGAGGGGTGAAGAAAAAAGCAAGAGAGGTGTCGAAAGAAGCAAGAGAAGTGCAGAAAGAACTACCAGAGGTGCTGAAAGAGGCAAGAGAAGTGCAGAAAGAAGCAACAGAGGTACAGAAACAGGCAAGAGAGGTGCAGACAGAGGCAAGAGGGGTGCAGAAAGAGAGAAGAGAAGTGCAGAAAGAGGGAAGAGAAGTGAAGAAAGAGGAAAGAGAAGTGCAGAAAGAGGCAAGAGAGGTGCAGAAAGAGGGAAGAGGGGTGCTGAAAGAGGCACAAGGGGTGCAGAAAGAGGCATGAGGGGTGCAGAAAGAAGCAAGAGAAGTGCAGAAAGAAGCAACAGAGGTGCAGAAAGAGGGAAGGAGGGTGGAGAAAGAGGCAAGAGTAGTGCAGAAAGAAGCAACAGAGGTGCAGAAAGAGGGAACAGGGGTGGAGAAAGAGGCAGGAGGGGTGGAGAAAGAAGCAAGCAGAGGTGCAGAAAGAAGCAAGAGAAGTGCAGAAAGAAGGAACAGAGGTGCAGAGAGAGGCAAGAAAGGTGCAGAAATAGGGAAAAGGAGTGCAGAAAGAGGCACTAGGGGTGCAGAAAGAAGCAAGAGAAGTGCAGAAAGAAGCAACAGAGGTGCAGAAAGAGGGAAGATGGGTGCAGAAAGAGACAAGAGAAGTGCAAAAAGAAGCAACAGAGATGCAGAAAGGGGCAAGAGGGGTGGAGAAAGAGGCAAGAGGGTAGCAGAAAGAAGCAAGAGAGGTGCAGAAAGAAGCAAAAGAAGTGCAGAAAGAGGGAACAGGGGTGCAGAAAGAGGCAAGAGGGGTGCAGAAAGAGGGAAGAGGGGTGCAGAAAGAGGCACAAGTGGTGCAGCAAAGAAGGGCAAGAGATGTGCAGAAAGAAGCAAGAGAGGTGCAGAAAGAAGCAACAGAGGTGCAGAAAGAGGCAAGAGAAGTGCAGAAAGAACCAACAGAGGTGCAGAAAGAGGCAAGAGAGGTGCAAGAAAGAGGCAAGAGAGGTACAGAAACAGGCAAGAGAGGTGCAGACAGAGGCAAGAGGGGTGCAGAAAGAGAGAAGAGAAGTGCAGAAAGAGGGAAGAGAAGTGAAGAAAGAGGAAAGAGAAGTGCAGAAAGAGGCAAGAGAGGTGCAGAAAGAGGGAAGAGGGGTGCTGAAAGAGGCACAAGGGGTGCAGAAAGAGGCACGAGGGGTGCAGAAAGAAGCAAGAGAAGTGCAGAAAGAAGCAACAGAGGTGCAGAAAGAGGGAAGGAGGGTGGAGAAAGAGGCAAGAGTAGTGCAGAAAGAAGCAACAGAGGTGCAGAAAGAGGGAACAGGGGTGGAGAAAGAGGGAGGAGGGGTGGAGAAAGAAGCAAGCGAGGTGCAGAAAGAAGCAAGAGAAGTGCAGAAAGAGGGAACAGAGGTGCAGAGAGAGGCAAGAAAGGTGCAGAAATAGGGAAAAGGAGTGCAGAAAGAGGCACTAGGGGTGCAGAAAGAAGCAAGAGAAGTGCAGAAAGAAGCAACAGAGGTGCAGAAAGAGGGAAGATGGGTGCAGAAAGAGACAAGAAAAGTGCAAAAAGAAGCAACAGAGATGCAGAAAGGGGGAAGAGGGGTGGAGAAAGAGGCAAGAGGGAAGCAGAAAGAAGCAAGAGAGGTGCTGAAAGAAGGAACAGATGTGCAGAAAGAGGCAAGAGGGGTGCAGAAAGAGGGAAGAGGGGTGCAGAAAGAGGGAAGAGGGGTGCAGAAAGAGGCACAAGTGTTGCAGTAAGAAGGGCCAGAGGTGCAGAACGAAGCAAAAGAAGTGCTGAAAGAAGCAACAGAGGTGCAGAAAGAGGGATGAGGGGTGGAGAAAGAGGCAAGAGAAGTGCAGAAAGAAGCAACAGAGATGCAAAAAGGGGGAACAGGGTTGGAGAAAGTGGCAAGACAGGTGCAGAAATAAGCAAGAGAGGTGCAGAATGAAACAAAAGAAGTGTAGAAAGAAGGAACAGAGGTGCAGAAAGAGGCAAGAGGGGTGCAAAAAGAGGTAAGAGGTGTGCATAAAGAAGCACAAGTGGTGCACAAAGAAGCAAGAGATGTGCAGAAAGAAGCATCAGAGGTGCAGAAAGAGGCAACAGAAGTGCAGGAAGAGGTGACAGGGGTGGAGAAAGAGACAAGAGAAGCGCAAAAACAAGTAACAGAGATGCAGAAAGTGTTAAGGGGGTGGAGAAAGAGACAAGAGGGGGGCAGAAAGAAGCAAGAGAGGTGCAGAAAGAGGCAAGAGAAGTGCAGAAAGAAAGAACGGAGGTGCAGATAGAGGCAAGAAAGGTACAGAAAGAGGGAAAAGGGGTGCAGAAAGCGGCATGAGGGGTGGAGAAAGAAGCAAGAGAAGTACAGAAAGAAGCAACTGAGGTGCAGAAAGAGGGAAGAGTGGTGCAGAAAGAGACAAGAGAAGTGGAAAAAGAAGCAACAGAGATGCAGAAAGGGGGAAGAAGGGTGTAGAAAGAGGCAAGAGGGAAGCAGAAAGAAGCAAGAGAGGTGCAGAACGAAACAAAAGCCGTGCAGAAAGAAGGAACAGATGTGCGGAAAGAGGCAAGAGGGGTGCAGAAAGAGGGAAGAGGGGTGCAGAAAGAGGCACAAGGGTTGCAGAAAGAAGGGACAGAGGTGCAGAAAGAAGCAACAGAGGTGCGGAAAGAGGGGACAGGGGTAGAGAAAGAGACAAGAGAAGCGCATAAACAAGTAACAGAGATGCAGAAAGTGGTAAGAGGGGTGGAGAAAGAGGCAAGAGGGGGGCAGAAAGAAGCAAGAGAGGTGCAGAAAGAAGCAAGAGAAGTGCAGAAAGAAGGAACAGAGGTGCAGATGGAGGCAAGAAAGGTACAGAAAGAGGGAAAAGGAGTGCAGAAAGAGGCAAGAGAAGTGCAGAAAGAAGCAACAGAGGTGCAGAAAGAGGCAAGAGAACTGCAGAAAGAGGGAACAAGGGTGCAGAAAGAGGCAAGAGAGGTGCAGCAAGAGGGAAGAGGGGTGCAGAAAGAGGCAAGAGGTGTGAAGAAAAAAGCAAGAGAGTTGTAGGAAGAAGCAAGAGAAGTGCAGAAAGAACCACCAGAGGTGCAGAAAGAGGCAAGAGAGATGCAGAAAGAGGCAAGAGAGGTACAGAAACTGGCAAGAGAGGTGCAGACGGAGGCAAGAGGGGTGCAGAATGAGAGAAGAGAAGTGCAGAAAGAGGGAAGAGAAGTGAAGAAAGAAGAAAGAGAAGTGCAGAAAGAGGCAAGAGAGGTGCAGAAAGAGGGAAGAGGGGTGCTGAAAGAGGCACAAGGGGTGCAGAAAGAGGCATGAGGGGTGCAGAAAGAAGCAAGAGAAGTGCAGAAAGAAGCAACAGAGGTGCAGAAAGAGGGAAGGAGGGTGGAGAAAGAGGCAAGAGTAGTGCAGAAAGAAGCAACAGAGGTGCAGAGAGAGGGAACAGGGGTTGAGAAAGAGGCAGGAGGGGTGGAGAAAGAAGCAAGCAAGGTGCAGAAAGAAGCAAGAGAAGTGCAGAAAGAAGGAACAGGGGTGCAGAGAGAGGCAAGAAATGTGCAGAAATAGGGAAAAGGAGTGCAGAAAGAGGCACTAGGGGTGCAGAAAGAAGCAAGAGAAGTGCAGAAAGAAGCAACAGAGGTGCAGAAAGAGGGAAGATGGGTGCAGAAAGAGACAAGAGAAGTGCAAAAAGAAGCAACAGAGATGCAGAAAGGGGGAAGAGGGGTGGAGAAAGAGGCAAGAGGGAAGCAGAAAGAAGCAAGAGAGGTGCAGAAAGAAGGAACAGATATGCAGAAAGAGACAAGAGGGGTGCAGAAAGAGGGAAGAGGGGTACAGAAAGAGGCACAAGGGTTGCAGTATGAAGGGACAGAGGTGCAGAACGAAGCAAAAGAAGTGCTGAAAGAAGCAACAGAGGTGCAGAAAGAGGGATGAGGGGTGGAGAAAGAGGCAAGAGAAGTGCAGAAAGAAGCAACAGAGATGCAAAAAGGGGGAACAGGGTTGGAGAAAGTGGCAAGACGGGTGCAGAAATAAGCAAGAGAGGTGCAGAATGAAACAAAAGAAGTGTAGAAAGAAGGAACAGAGGTGCAGAAAGAGGCAAGAGGGGTGCACAAAGAAGCAAGAGATGTGCAGAAAGAAGCAAGAGGGGTGCAGAAAGAAGCATCAGAGGTGCAGAAAGAGCCAAGAGAAGTGCAGAAAGAACCAACAGAGGTGCAGAAAGAGGCAAGAGAGGTGCAGAAAGAGGCAAGAGAGGTACAGAAACTGGCAAGAGAGATGCAGACGGAGGCAAGAGGGGTGCAGAAATAGAGAAGAGAAGTGCAGAAAGAGGGAAGAGAAGTGAAGAAAGAGGGAAGAGAAGTGCAGAAAGAGGCAAGAGAGGTGCAGAAAGAGGGAAGAGGGGTGCTGAAAGAGGCACAAGGGGTACAGAAAGAGGCACGAGGGGTGCAGAAAGAAGCAAGAGAAGTGCAGAAAGAAGCAACAGAGGTGCAGAAAGAGGGAAGGAGGGTGGAGAAAGAGGCAAGAGTAGTGCAGAAAGAAGCAACAGAGGTGCAGAAAGAGGGAACAGGGGTGGAGAAAGAGGCAGGAGGGGTGGAGAAAGAAGCAAGCGAGGTGCAGAAAGAAGCAAGAGAAGTGCAGAAAGAAGGAACAGAGGTGCAGAGAGAGGCAAGAAAGGTGCAGAAATAGGGAAAAGGAGTGCAGAAAGAGGCACTAGGGGTACAGAAAGAAGCAAGAGAAGTGCAGAAAGAAGCAACAGAGGTGCAGAAAGAGGGAAGATGGGTGCAGAAAGAGACAAGAGAAGTGCAAAATGAAGCAACAGAGATGCAGAAAGGGGGATGAGGGGTGGAGAAAGAGGCAAGAGGGAAGCAGAAAGAAGCAAGAGAGGTGCAGAAAGAAGGAACAGATGTGCAGAAAGAGGCAAGAGGGGTGCAGAAAGAGGGAAGAGGGGTGCAGAAAGAGGCACAAGGGTTGCAGTAAGAAGGGACAGAGGTGCAGAACGAAGCAAAAGAAGTGCTGAAAGAAGCAACAGAGGTGCAGAAAGAGGGATGAGGGTTGGAGAAAGAGGCAAGAGAAGTGCAGAAAGAAGCAACAGAGATGCAAAAAGGGGGAACAGGGTTGGAGAAAGTGGCGAGACGGGTGCAGAAATAAGCAAGAGAGGTGCAGAATGAAACAAAAGAAGTGTAGAAAGAAGGAACAGAGGTGCAGAAAGAGGCAAGAGGGGTGCAAAAAGAGGTAAGAGGGGTGCATAAAGAAGCACAAGTGGTGCACAAAGAAGCAAGAGATGTGCAGAAAGAAGCAAGAGGGGTGCAGAAAGAAGCATCAGAGGTGCAGAAAGAGGCAACAGAGGTGCAGAAAGAGGTGACAGGGGTGGAGAAAGAGACAAGAGAAGCGCAAAAACAAGTAACAGAGATGCAGAAAGTGTTAAGGGGTGGAGAAAGAGGCAAGAGGGGGGCAGAAAGAAGCAAGAGAGGTGCAGAAAGAAGCAAGAGAAGTGCAGAAAGAAAGAACGGAGGTGCATATAGAGGCAAGAAAGGTACAGAAAGAGGGAAAAGGGGTGCAGAAAGAGGCATGAGGGGTGCAGAAAGAAGCAAGAGAAGTACAGAAAGAAGCAACTGAGGTGCAGAAAGAGGGAAGAGTGGTGCAGAAAGAGACAAGAGAAGTGCAAAAAGAAGCTACAGAGATGCAAAAAGGGGGAAGAAGGGTGTAGAAAGAGGCAAGAGGGAAGCAGAAAGAAGCAAGAGAGGTGCAGAAAGAAACAAAAGCCGTGCAGAAAGAAGGAACAGATGTGCGGAAAGAGGGAAGAGGGGTGCAGAAAGAGGGAAGAGGGGTGCAGAAAGAGGCACAAGGGTTGCAGAAAGAAGGGACAGAGGTGCAGAAAGAAGCAAGAGAAGTGCAGAAAGAAGCAACAGAGGTGCAGAAAGAGGGGTGAGGGGTGGAGGAAGAGGCAAGAGAAGTGCAGAAAGAAGCAACAGAGCTGCAAAAAGGGGGAACAGGGTTGGAGAAAGTGGCAAGAGTAGTGAAGAAAGTAGCAAGAGAGGTGCAGAAAGAGGCAAGAGTAGTACAGAAAGAAGTAACAGAGGTGCAGAAAGATGGAACAGGGTTGGAGAAAGAGACAAGAGAAGTGCAGAAACAAGCAACAGAGATGCAGAAAGTGGTAAGAGGGGTGGAGAAAGAGGTAAGAGGGGTGCAGAAAGAAGCAAGCGAGGTGCAGAAAGAAGCAAGGGAAGTGCACAAAGAAGGAACAGAGGTGCAGAGAGAGGCAAGAAAGGTGCAGAAAGAGGTAAAAGGAGTGCAGAAAGAGGCATGAGGGGTGCAGAAAGAAACAAGAGAAGCGCAGAAAGAAGCAACAGAGGTGAAGAAAGAGTGAAGATGGGTGCAGAAAGAGACAAGAGAAGTGCAAAAAGAAGCAACATAGATGCAGAAAGGGGGAAGAGGGGTGGAGAAAGAGGCAAGAGGGAAGCAGAAAGAAGCAAGAGAGGTGCAGAAAGAAGGAACAGATGTGCAGAAAGAGGCAAGAAGGGTGCAGAAAGAGGGAAGAGGGGTGAAGAAAGAGGCACAAGGGTTGCAGAAAGAAGGGACAGAGGTGCAGAAAGAAGCAAAGGAAGTGCAGAAAGAAGCAACAGAGGTGCAGAAAGAGGGATGAGGGGTGGAGAAAGAGGCAAGAGAAGTGCAGAAAGAAGCAACAGAGATGCAAAAAGGGGGAACACGGTTGGAGAAAGTGGCAAGACGGTGCAGAAAGAAGCAAGAGAGGTGCAGAATGAAACAAAAGAAGTGCAGAAAGAAGGAACAGAGGTGCAGAAAGAGGCAAGAGGGGTACAAAAAGAGGAGAAGCACAAGTGGTGCACAAAGAAGCAAGAGATGTGCAGAAAGAAGCAAGAGGGGTGCAGAAAGAAACATCAGAGGTGCAGAAAGAGGCAGCAGAGGTGCAGAAAGAGGGGACAGGCGTGGAGAAAGAGACAAGAGAAGTGCAAAAACAAGTAACAGAATTGCAGAAAGAGGCAAGAGGGGTGCAAAAAGAGGGAAGAGGGGTGCAGAAAGAGGCACGAGGGGTGCAGAAAGAAGCAAGTGATGTGCAGAAAGAAACAAAAGAAGTGCAGAAAGAAGGAACAGAGGTGCAGAAAGAGGCAAGAGGGGTACAGAAAGAGGCAAAAGGGGTGCAGAAAGAAGCGAGAGGTGCAGAAAAAAACAAAAGAAGTGCAGAAAGAAGGAACAGAGGTGCACAAAGAGGCAAGAGGGTTGAAGAAAGAGGGAAGAGGGGTGCAGAAGCAGGCAAGGGGGTGCAGAAAGAAGCAAGAGAGGTCCAGAAAGAAACAAAAGAAGTGCAGAAAGAAGGAACAGAGGTGCAGAAAGAGGCAAGAGGGGTGCAGTATGAGGGAAGAGGGGTACAGAAAGAGGGAAGAGGGGTGCAGAAAGAAGCAAGAGAGGTGCAGAAAGAAACAAAAGAAGTGCATAAAGAAGGAACAGAGGTGCATAAAGAGGCAAGAGGGGTGCAGAAAGAGGGAAGAGAGGTGTGATAGAGGCATGAGGGGTGCAGAACGAAGTAACAGAGGTGCAGAAAGATGGAACAGGGTTGGAGAAAGAGACAAGAGAAGTGCAGAAACAAGCAACAGAGATGCAGAAAGGGGTAAGAGGGATGCAGAAAGAGGCAAGAGAGGTGCAGAAAGAAGCAAGAGAGGTGCAGAAAGAAACAAGAGAAGTGCAGAAAGAAGGAACAGAGGTGCAGAGAGAGGCAAGAGAAGTGCAGAAAGAGGACAAGGAGTGCAGAAAGAGGCACGAGGGGTGCAGAAAGAGGCAAGAGAAGTGCAGAAAGAAGCAACAGAGGTGCAGAAAGAGGCAAGAGAAGTGCAGAAAGAGGCAAGAGAGGTGCAGAAAGAAGCAAGAGAGGTGCAGAAAGAGGCAAGAGAAGTGCAGAAAGAGAGAAGAGAGGTGCAGAAAGAGGCAAGAGAGGTGCAGAAAGAGAGGTGCAAGATGAGGTGTAGAAAGAGGCAAGAGGGTGCAGAAAGAAGCAAAAGAGGTGCAGAAAGAAGCAAGAGAAGTGACAGAAAGAAGCAACAGAGGTGCAGAAAGAGGCAAGATGGGTGCAGAAAGAGGCAAGAGAGGTGCAGAAAGAGGCAAGAGAAGTGCAGAAAGAAGCAAGAGAGGTGCAGAAAGAGGCAAGAGAAGTGCAGAAAGAGGCAAGAGGGGTGCGGAAAGAGGCGATGTGAAAGAGGCAAGAGAGGTGCAGAAAGAAGGAAGAGAGGTGCAGAAAGAGGCAACAGAGGTGCAGAAAGAGTAAGAGGGTAGAGAAAGAGAGCAAGAGAAGTGCAGAAAGAAGCAACAGAGGTGCAGAAAGAGGCAAGAGGGGTGCAGAAAGAGGCAAGAGAGGTGCAGAAAGAAGCAAGAGAGGTGCAGAAAGAAGACAAGAGAAGTGCAGAAAGAAGGAACAGAGGTGCAGAAAGAGGCAAGAGAGGTGCAGAAAGAGGGAAGAGGGGTGCAGAAAGAGGCAAGAGAGGTGCAGAAAGAGGCAAGAGAGGTGCAGAAAGAAGCAAAAGAGGTGCAGAAAGTAGAAGAGAGGTGCAGAAAGAGGCAAGAGAAGTGCAGAAAGAAGCAAGAGAGGTGCAGAAAGAAGCAACAGAAGTGCAGAAAGAGGCAAGAGATTCGCAGAAAGAAGCAAGAGTGGCTTGCACACCATTAGTACCAATTTAACACCCACATTTAGCAATAAGTAACAGGTGACTATTCTAGGTTTGTAAAGGACCTTCCACCATGCTGTAACCCTTGTCGCTGCATTTTTAGTAACATTTGAGCCGTTTGAGCTAGAAACAAGGCTTTTTTGTTCAAATCTGCAGATTAGGCAGCAGATGATGGATTATGTGGCTAATGCAGAAACTTTATAACTGTGCAGGAAAGTCAGTGCAGCCAAACAGCTTGCATAATTCCAGTGGCCCTGCTCATACCTCTGACTAGGTCCAGAAGTGCTCCTCAGTGATTCCTTCTTTTTTGTCTCATTGAGTTCATAGTTTAGCTTCTATGGAAACGAGGAAGACTAAACCTGAGGTTACCACTCCACAACACAGACTACCATACCACATAATTACTCTCCATAACACATAATCCCACTCTACATAGTTCCTATACACTAAAAACCACATACTTTCTATCCACATAATTTCACTGCACAACATACCACATAATTCCACTACACACAACGTACATCCACTCCACTCCAAAAACATTAGTAAAAAGCTTTTACATTTACAACGCCAATAGCTCTAACTCTTGCAAATGCGAGACCTATTACATTACAAATGCTTCTTTAACTGGTAGTCATGTTTGCAGAGTGGTGGAGAAAGGGGGCTGGGCCTCCAACCAGCGCTCAGGAATTCCACTGCGTAGGACTTACAGGAGGTAATCAAGAGGGCTTCTTGGCCCCCAAAGTCCCAAAGTAAAGTGGACTTCATCCCCCAACCCGTAGTGTGCCAGGAGGCGCGTTTGCAGAGTGGTGGAGAAAGGGGGGGGCATGGCCTCCGAAGTCCTCTTAGCAATCCCACTGTGTGGGATTTACTGGAGGTAACAGGACAACCTTGGGGGCCAACTACCCCTCCTATTACCTCCAGTAAGTCCCACACAGCAGCATTGGTAAGTACTCATAGCAGGCCACGCCTCCTTTGACCACCGGTCTGCAAACGCTCTCCCTGGTGCGCTCTTCGATGGGGATTAAAGTCCCCTTTGCTGCTGGGGGTCCTTACGGGCCAACTAGCCTACCTGCTACCTCCAGTAAGCCCCAGATAGTGAGATTGCTGAGAGGTGGACACAGGCCACATACCCTTTCTCCACCACTCTGCAAACACGCCTCCTGGTGCGCTCTTGGTTAGGGGTGAAGTCCCCTTGCCTCCTGAGGGTCTCTGGGGGCAAACTAGCCCTTCTGTTATCTCTAGTAAGCCCCACACAGCTGGATTGCTGAGAGTGGTCTGAGGCCATGCCCCCTTTTCACGCCACTCTGCAAACGCGCCTCCTGGCACACTACAGGTTGGGGGATGAAGTCCACTTTAGTCCTGAGGTCCTCAGGACACAAGAGGACCTCATCGCCCCGCCAGCAGTATGCCCCCAGGGCATGGTCAATTTTTTAATTAAAAAAAAAACAACATTTAAAGGAGGGGGGCTGCCCGGCCCCCCTCCTGAGGCCATTTTTGGCCCCGGGGACCCCATCCCCCGGGGCTTTGCCTCTTTTTATTTTTATTTTACGGGAGGGGGGGCCGCATGGCCCCCCTTCCCTGGGCCACTATTGGCCCCTGGGACCCCATCCCCCGGGGCCTGCCCAGCCTTTCTTTCTTTTAGATTTGGAGGGGGGCCGCATTATTTATTTATTTTTTTATGAAAAGGGGGAGGGGGGCGTCATAACCCTCCTTCCCTTGGTCACTTCTGGCCCTGGGGACCCCATCCCCGGGGCCTGGCCTTACGTTGTGGACCGCAGGGGGAGCCCAAATGCCCCCGCGGTCCCAGCCGGCTCCCCGCCTCCTGAGGGAGCCGGCATTGCTTTTGGACAAGGGGAGCTGCTAACATGTAGCTCCCCTTGTCCAAAAGCAATCTGCTTCGCTTCATGGAAGCGAGAGCAGGTTTTCTGCTCTCGCTTCGATGAAGCAAAGCATAGTTTGCAATGACAGGGTGGGAGCCGTACACCCGCCCTGCCATTGCAAACTGCAATGTCCCGGGGGTGGGCACTCTGGGACATTGCCGGAGCACGGCCCCCCTCCCAACATGTAAATAGCCCTGGGGAGGTGGTGGTCCCCGGGGCCAGGGGTCCGCAACGGACCCCCATATTAACATAATTAGTGCCCCAGGGAGGTAGTGGTCCCTGGGGCAGTGTGGGGTGGGGCAGGAGCCCCCCCACACTTCTCTACTTAGATTGGAGCCCTGGGGAGGTGGCAGTCCCTGGGGCTTGGGGGCCTGCGAGACCCCTGCCCTTAATTATAGTGTGCCCTGGGGAGGTGGTGGTCTGCGGGGCAGTGTGGGGGGGCAGGAGCCCGCGAGGTCTCCCCGCCCATAATTGTGAAAAGCCCCAGGGAGGTGGCGGTCCCTGGGGCTGCGGGGGGCTGCGTGCCCCCCGTGCATAATAAATAAAGCCCCAGGGAGGTGGTGGTCCCCGGGGCTGCGGGGGCCCCGCGGGCCCCCGAACCCTAGTAAAACATTGCCCTGGGACCTGGCCCACCCGGGGGCTTAAAGAAACGAAGCGCAGGAGCCCACATTTTGTTTTTTTTATTTGTTCGGCCGGATTCACGCACCCAGCGCAAATTCGGCTGAAAATATTTAAAAAATGCTTTTTTTGGCCCTGAGGTTCCCTGTGGGACCCCCTGACCAGGCCTAGAGGGTCAGGGTGTTTCCTTTCCTCCCAACATGTAAATAGCGCCAGGGAGGTGGTTGTCCCCGGGGCTGGGTGTCTGCAACGGACCCCCATATTAACATAATTAGTCCCCAGGGAGGTGGTTTTCCCTGTACGCAGTGTGGGGAGGGGCAGGAGCCCCCCACACTTCTCTGATTAGATTGGAGCCCCGGGGAGGTGGTGGTCTCTGGGGCTTGGGGGGCCCACGGGGCCCTCCGCCCTTAATTATAGTGTGCCCCTGGGAGGTGGTGGTCCCCGGGGCAGTGTGTGGGGGCAGGAGCCCGCGAGGTCCCCCCACCCATAATTGTGAAAAGCCCCAGGGAGGTGGCATTTCCCGGGGCTGTGGGGGAGCCACCGGACCCCTGCGCATACTAAATAAAGCCCCAGGGAGGTGGCAGTCCCCAGGGCTGTGGGGGCCCACGTGGGCCCCGGCACCCTAATAAAATATTGCCCCCGGGACCTGGCCCACCCGGGGGCTTAAAGAAACAAAGCACGGGAGCCCGCGTTTCATTTTCATTATCTTTTTTGGCCGGATTCAGCGCACCCAGCGTGAATTCAGCTGAAAATATAAAAATGCTTTTCTGGCCCTGGGGTTCCCTGTGGGACCCCTGACCAGGCCTAGGGAGTCAGGGTGTTTCTACCCTGCCCCCTTTCCTTCATTTATAACCTTTTTTTACCTTTTTCTTGTGACTCGGTTCAACCGAGTCACAAAATGGCTGCCAACACATTTTGGTTTGGAGTGTTGGCAGCCAAGCAGATTGAGGCTCATGCTCGGGAGGGTTCGCGAATCCTCCCCGGCCATCAGATATCAATATTTTTTATTTTTGAATTTCACAGGAACTACTGAACGGATTTACACAGTTTAGAAAAAAGCTTGCTTTCTGAACCAAGAGCTACCCTTTTGCCAAATTTGGTGTAATTCCGTTCAGCAGTTCGGGCTGTAGCTTTGTCTAAAGTTTTCTATGGAAAAAAACATGGAGAAAATGCGTTTTGGGACCCCCTTTTTTTCTCAGCCCCCGCTTGACGAATCACCACAAAACTTTCAAGGCAGGAGCTGGACGGAGCACCCCATTCATTTTGAAAATTTCGCGAGGATTCATCAAACGGCGCCAAAGATATTGGCAAATCAAAAAACGCTTTTCCCATGGAAACTAGGTCCTAACTATAACTACCTACTGGCGACCGCATTCCTGCTGGGAACCGGAGACCCGAAGGGGGTGGCGCGTCAGCCGGCAGAGCAGCTGGCAAAGTAATCCCAAGGCAGAAATGAATTAAGAACAGCTCTCAGGAACGACACAGAAAATCCACACCAAAACGATTTATTCCTTCATAAATCGCAAACATGACGCGTTTTGGTCATCAAGTGGCCTTGATCACACACAAGTGACAGAGTGAGACAGAGCCTGTTACATGTACAGAATGCAAAACAAAAGTAGGACTACATGTTTTTGTGCAACATAAACAGTGGACTAGTATCCACACTGTGGCCGCCATCTTGTAGTGTTGAGAAGTACGAAATTTGCCAACATGCTCAGTTTCACAAGGTCTCTTCCTAACCTACATGGATGTATCTACTTGTGTTATGACTGAATGCGTCCACAGTGCATCATCAACATACATAAATAAACCTCCACAGAATGTAAGGTAGACATTCACGTACACTATTCGACACTGATGTTGCTGGTAAGTTCGAGATATAGCTTGTCAAGATTCAACGCTAGTACTGTACAATTCAGAATTGCTACAGGCGAGAAGTCCAGACCTGTTGTGCACAGACACTCATGTGAGTGAGGAGTACCGACATAGTGTTGAATAGTGGCCGGGTCAGGATCTATGGCTAATGCATAATATTTTGCCCCCAGTTGACTACTTGTATTGTGGTCCATATAAAATGCGAACATTGTTATGAACAGCGAGTGCTGTACAGTAAGGAATTAATGAAACCCAGTTGGGGACCCAGTCTAGACCTATTGTGCAAAAATACATATTTAAACATATTGGTGAGTAACGACATAGTGTCAAACAGTGACAACACACGTGTTCCATGGCTAATGCATAATATTCTGCCCCTGGTGGGCTAAAGCATGGCAATTGTACTAAGATTACACAGGTTCCGTCAAAGGTACAACAGTGAAAAGGTGTGATACACCATAGTTAAAGAAAATGAATAAAAGAGAGAACATGTCTTAGCTGGGGTGACCGGAACATCAGGAGGATGATGTCCTGAAGAAAAGGGTAGGGAGCCCATACAGAATTACGGGTCCAGGCCAGTGGGTCCCTTCCTTTCCTCCTGTGAAAAGATAGAAATTAAAATTAGATAACATGATGACAGGTGATAAAGACAAACTGTATCAATTGTTAATAAATCAGCAGGAAAACGCAGTGCAAAGAACACTGTAACATGATTAATCCTCATGTAGGTGTATTGCCATCTCTTCATCAATAATGTGCCCCCATGGTAGCGTATTCCCAGGTCAATGATATACCTAGATTCGTGCTTCCTAAGTAGCAGTACCCTATTGCCTCCTCTGTGTTTGGTAATTACCTGTTCAATAATGAAATACTGCAGTTTG
Source organism: Calotriton arnoldi (assembly GCA_963921515.1). NCBI lineage: Eukaryota > Metazoa > Chordata > Amphibia > Caudata > Salamandridae > Calotriton > Calotriton arnoldi. Next base: position 634,851 of record CAWUFW010010542.1, read on the forward strand.
GAACTGTCCAAGTAATGATGTGTCTCAAAATATTCGATTTTATTTATATATATATATATATATATATATATATATTCACTGAAAAAACCATAGGTTTTAGGGACAGTTATAGTTAGTTGGACATTTCACTCGTACAAAACCCGTGAAATTCCCCGTTATAGTTAGTTCAGCTAACTATAACTCGCGCCCCGCAATGCACTGCTGATGACGTCACATATTACATCACTCATGACATGGTCAGTGACATCACTGATGACATCACTGATGACATCTCAAATGACATCACTGATGACATCATCCAGTGACTGTGTGTTTCTGTAAAGTTTAAATATTTTTAATATATATAGGAAAAGACGTATTGAAGAATGAGTGGGTGTGTAAGTGTCTGTATGGATGATTTAGTAGGTGCGTGACTGACTCTATAAGTGAGTGATTTAACGTATCTTACTGAATGCATGGGTTAGTGACTAAACTGGGTGAATGTCTGTATCCGTCTGTCTGTTGCTGTGTAAGTGGCTGCATGGGTTTGTGAATAGCTACATGAGTGTCTATATGAGTTATTGATTGGTTGTCTGAGTATCTGTATGGGTGCCTGAGTGTTTGTGTGGGTGGGGTGTGTGCGACTCTGTGCATAGATGTGTGAGTGGGTGATTCACTGGGTGGATGGTTTCAAGAGTGCATCTGTGATAGACTGTATGGGTGGGTAAGTGTGTGTAAGAGTGTGTTAGTGAGTGAATGTATGTCCCAGTGGTACATGTGTGAGTAACTACATATGTGAAAGGCAGTATATATGTGTGTTGGAGTATATAAATAGCTATAGTCGAGAGTGAGTGATTGTGATAGTGGCTGTATGGATGAGTGTGTGCTTGTATCAGTGATTGTATAAGAGCGTAACAATGTGCTAGTATTTGTATGATTAAGTGAGCTGGTGTGTGTATAACTGTATAGGTGAGTAAATGGCAGTGTGTTTAATTATTTGCATGACTGACTAGATGTGTGAGTACCTCTATGGATGAGTGGCGGTGTTTGAGTGTCTATATAGGAGTAAGAGTGCATATGATAGTCCTGTACTGAGTGACCATAAGTATGAGTGACTGTACGGGTGAGTGAGTGGAAGTGTGTGTGTAGACCTAAGAATCAGTGAGTGGGTATGTAGTTATTGGTGTTGGAGTGTCTATATTTTTGCGAATGGCAGTCTGTAATTTAGATTGGGTGTATCAAAGGTTATATTAGGGTGTGAGGAGCTGCATCAGATTATCACGTGGATGATGTCATCAGTGATGTCATTTGAGATGTCATCAGTGATGTCATCAGTGATGTCACTGACCATGTCATGAGTGATGTAATATGTGACGTCATCAGCAGTGCATTGCGGGCGCGAGTTATAGTTAGCTGAACTAACTATAACGGGGAATTTCACGGGTTTTGTACGAGTGAAATGTCCAACTAACTATAACTGTCCCTAAAACCTATGGTTTTTTCAGTGAATTTCAAAGGTTTTTTAAATGCTAATTTGTAACTATAACATATCTGAAACCTATGGTTTTTCAGTGAATTTCAAAGGTTTTTAAATGCTAATTTGTAACTATAACTGTCCCTAAAACCTATGGTTTTTTCAGTGAATTTCAAAGGTTTTTAAATGCTAATTTCTAACTATAACGTGTCTGAAACCTATGGTTTTTTCAGTGAATTTCAAAGGTTTTTAAATGCTAATTTGTAACTATAACGTGCCTGAAACCTACGGTTTTTTCAGTGAATTTCAAAGGTTTTTTAAATGACATTTTTAAATGTATTAATTTTTATATTAATTTTTTTCATACTGATTTACTACATTTTTAGAAACAATTTCTTTTACATATTTTATTTTTTAAATTACATTGTAATTACATTATACATTACATTACAAAAATACTTTCTCAGAATGAATTACTTTAGTTTAAATACTTTGCACATAGGCAATAGACTTTTAAGTACAGTAGTTACAGTTGTTGCAATGGGCAACACATTTTCAAACACAATGCAACATTCAGCTCAATGTGAATTTCTAGTTAAATGCAATTAGTTACTTTATGGATTACTTTTCTAACCACAGGACTGGATCCTAGATTCAGTCCTGGTACATCTCCTGTAAACAGTTGAGTAAAAGCGTTTTGGTTACAGTCGTGATTTTTAAGGAATATTATTGTATTTTAAAAGTTGACACTTAGAAACTTTTTCTCATAGAATCACCAATGTTATCCTATGGAAGGAAATTCACTTAGCAGGTAAAAACTGTTATCATTACTTTTTCTTACTCAGTGTTGGATCCTGGTTCCAGCACTGGTGCATCTCCTGTAAACAGTTGAAAGAATGCGTTTAAGTCATACAGGCGATTTTTAAGGAATATTTGTAGTTTGTGAAAATCGACACTTTGAAACTTTTCTGCTGAAAACCAGACAATGGATTCCTATGGAAGAAAATATAAGTTACTGGTAAGTACGGTTAAAATTACTTTTCAGGACCAGTACTGGGCTGAAAGATACAGCACTGAGGTCTCTCCTTATAACAGGTGAGTAAATCGGAATTCGTATTTCAGCTGATTTTAGAGGAATATTTGTATGTTTCAAAAATCGACACTTAGAAACTTTTTCAGCAAAAAGCAGGCAATGATATCCTATGGAAGGAAATTCAAGTTACTGGTAAGTACGGTTAAAATTACTTTTGAGGATCAGTACTGGGCTGAAAGATGCAGCACTGAGGTCTCTCCTGATAACAGGTGAGTAAATCGGAATTCGTATTTCGGCTGATTTTAGAGGAATATTATAAAGTTCCAAAACTCCACACTTAGAAGAATTTCCAAGTGAAACCAGTCAATGTTAGCCTATGGAAGGAAATTCAAGTTACTGGTAAGTACGGTTAAAATTACTTTTCAGGACCAGTACTGGGCTGAAAGATACAGCACTGAGGTCTCTCCTTATAACAGGTGAGTAAATCGGAATTCGTATTTCGGCTGATTTTAGAGGAATATTTGTATGTTTCAAAAATCAACACTTAGAAACTTTTTCAGCAAAAAGCAGGCAATGATATCCTATGGAAGGAAATTCAAGTTACTGGTAAGTACGGTTAAAATTACTTTTGAGGATCAGTACTGGGCTGAAAGATGCAGCACTGAGGTCTCTCCTGATAACAGGTGAGTAAATCGGAATTCGTATTTCGGCTGATTTTAGAGGAATATTTTAAAGTTCCAAAACTCCACACTTAGAAGAATTTCCAAGTGAAACCAGTCAATGTTAGCCTATGGAAGGAAATTCAAGTTACTGGTAAGTACGGTTAAAATTACTTTTCAGGACCAGTACTGGGCTGAAAGATACAGCACTGAGGTCTCTCCTGATAACAGGTGAGTAAATCGGAATTCGTAGTTCGGCAGATTTTAGAGGAATATTTGCACAATGGTGAAGGGAGGGGCGGGGCCTGAGGTGACATCTGTGCAAACGCGCCCCGTGGCGCGTTTTAAGTTGGGGATTAAGTCCCTTGAATCATGAGGGTCCCTACGGGCCAACTAGCCCACCAGGAACCTCCAGTATGCGCCAGAGGCTGCGTTGCAGAGATGTGTAGAGAGGCCACACCCTTTACACCTCTCTGCAACGCAGCTCTGTGGTGCTTTCTGGATGTACCTGTTGGGCTAGTTGGCCCCCAGGGACCCTCAGGATTGAAGGGGATTTAATTCCCATCTTAAAACGCGCCACGGGGCCTGTTTGCACACATGTCACCTGAAGCCCCGCCCTCCCTTCACCACTGTGCAAACGCGCCCCGTGGCGCGTTTTAAGTCGGGGATTAACTCCCTTGAATCCTGAGGGTCCCTGGGGTGCAACTAGCCCACCAGCTACCTCCATTAGCGCCACAGAGCTGCGTTGCAGAGAGGTGTAAAAGGGCGTGGCCTCTGTACACCTCTCTGCAAGGCAGCCCTGGCGCATACTGGAGGTTCCTGGTGGGCTAGTTGGCCCCAGGGACCCCCAGTATTGAAGGGGAATTGCTTCCCCATCTGCAAACGCGCCAGGGGCGCGTTTGCAGAGTGGTGAAGGAAGGGGCGGGGCCTGCGGGCCCGATCGTTTTTTTTTTTTTTTTTCCCTGAAGGGGCTGTGTAGCCCCCTTCCTTTTTCCTATCTTTAGGCCCTGGGGACCCCATCCCCCAGGGCCTTACCCCTTTTTAATTAAAATTTTAAAAAACGGGAAGGGGCCGCGTGGCCCCCTTCCCTGGGCCTGTATTGGCCCCGGGGACCCCATCCCCGGGGCATGGCCTCGATTTTTTATATTTTTATTTGGAGGGGGCCTGCGTGGCCCCCTCCTCAGGCCATTTAAGGCCCCGGGGACCCCATCCCCGGGACGGCCTTGCCATCTTTTTTTTTTTTTTTTTTTAAACTTTGGGAGGGGGCTGCGTGGCCCCCTCCGGGCCACTTATGGCCCCGGGGACCCCATCCCCGGGGCCTGGCCTCACGTTGGAGACTGTGGGGGTCCCCAATCCCCCACAGTCCCAGGCTTTCCACATGGGGAGCAGCTAACATGCTGCTCCCCGTGTGGAAAGCAATTGGTTTGCATTTTGAAAGAGAGAGCAGGTTTCCTGCTCTCTCTTTCAAAATGCACTATGACAGGACGGAGCCGAGGCTCCGTCCTGCAAACAACAGTGTCCGGGTAGGCACCCCGGGACACTGCAGGAGCCGGCCCTGGGGGTGGCGGTCCCCAGGGCCATCAAGGGCTCCAGGAGGGGGGCCGCGCGGCCCCTCCTACATTTTGAAAGCCCCGGGAGGTGGTGGTCCCCGGGGCTTGGGGTCCAAAACGGACCCCCATTTTAATTTTCTTAGTGCCCCGGGAGGTGGTGGTCCCGGGCGTGTGGGGGCTGGAGCCCCCACACAGTTTTTTAATTTAAATAAAGAAGCCCCGGGAGGTGGTGGTCCCGGGGCTGCGGGAGGGCTCAGAGCCCTCCCGCACCATTTGAAAAATAAAGCCCGGGGTGGCGGTCCCTGGGGCTTGGGGGCCCTTTGAGGCCCCCATACATAAATTGAACACCCCCACCATGCCCCCGGGACTTGGGCCACCCGGGGCAAAATGCAATCGAGCGCGGGAGACCGCGCTTCGATTTTTTTCGGCAGGATTCGCGCACCCTGAGCGCATCCTGCCGATTTTTAAAAAAAACATTTTTTTGCCTAGGGGTCCTTGTGGGACCCCTGAGCAGACCTAGAGGTCAGGGTGTTTCTACCCTGCCCCCTTTGTGCGCTTTGCGCACTTGTTTCTGTCCCTCGGTTCTACCGAGGACAAAATGGCTGCCAACATTTCCTGAATCGGAATGTTGACAGCCAGCTGACAACCAATTAACATGCAGCTCGTGATCGGGACGGTGCGCGCAGGGTGCGCTCAGGGTCGCGATCCTCCGTGCCCATAGATATATATGTACTTTTACTTTTGATTTTCTCAGCAACTACTGAACGGATTTACACCATTTAACAAAAGGGTTCTTTCTGAACCAAGAACTACCTCTTTGCCAAATTTGGTGTAATTCCGTTCAGCAGTTCAGGCTGTAGCCGTGTCTAAAGTTTCCTATGGAAAAATGAATGGGAAAACGCGTTTTGGGACCCCCTTTTTCTCGGCCCCGCTTGACGAATCCCGAGACTTTCAGGGTAGGAGCGGACCGGAGCGCCCACAAAGTTTGAAAATTTTGCGAAGATACGTCAACTGGCAAGAGAGTTATTTCAAATAGAATGTCGCGGATTTCCTATGGATAATAGGTTGTAACTATAACTATCTACTGGCGACCGCCAGTAGATAATATATATATATATATATATATATATATATATATATATATATATATTATCTACTGGCGGTCGCCAGTAGATAGTTATAGTTAGGACCTATTTTCCATAGAAATCCGCGACATTCTATTTGAAATAACTCTTGCGTCGGTTGACGAATCTTCGCGAGATTCTCAAACTTTATGGCCCGCTCCGGTCCGCTCCTACCCTGAAAGTTTCGGGTGATTCGTCAGCGGGGCCGAGAAAAAGGTCCCAAAACGTGTTTTCCCATTCATTTTCCCATAGCAAACTTTAGCCACGGCTACAGCTCGAACTGCTGAACGGAATTACACCAAATTTGGCAAAGAGGTAGTTCTTGGTTCAGAAAGAACCCTTTTGTTAAATGGTGTAAATCCGTTCAGTAGTTCCTGTGAAAATCAAAAGAAAAGTCACATATATATCTATGGCCGCGTCGGATTCGCGCACCCTCCCGATCACGAGCTGCATGCTAGCTGGCTGTCAACACTCCAAATCAGGAAGTGTTGGCAGCCATTTTGTCCTCGGTAGAACCGAGGGACAGAAACAAGTGCGCTAGTGCAAAGGGGGCAGGGTAGAAACACCCTGACTTCTAGGTCTGCTCAGAGGGTCCCACAAGGACCCCTGGTCAGAAAAAGCATTTAAAATAAAAAAATAAAACGGCAGGATGCGCTCAGGGTGCGCGGATCCTGCCGGAAAAAAATCGAAGCGCGGTCTCCTGTGCTTCGATGCAAATTTGCCTCGGGTGGCCCAAGTCCCGGGGCATGCGGGGTGGGTTTATGTTTATGGGGGGCCTCTAAGGCCCCCAAACCCGGGACCGCCACCCCGGGGCTTTTAAAAATGATGGCGGGAGGGCTGTGCGCCCTCCGCTGCCCCGGGACCGCCACTCCCCGGGGCTGTTTTTTTTAAAATAAAAACCTGTGTCGGGAGGCTCCAGCCCCCCACATGCCCCGGGACTGCCACCTCCACGGGGCACTAAAGATTTAAATATGGGGGTCCGTTACGGACCTCAGAGCCCCGGGACCATCACCTCCCGGGGCTTTGAACTAAGTTGGGAGGGGGCCGCGCGGCCCCCTCCTGAGCCAGTGATGGCCCTGGGGACCACCACCCCCAGGGCCAGCTCCTGCAGTGTCCCGGGTGCCTACCCCCGGGACACTGTAGTTTGCTATGACAGGACGGGAGCATCGCGGCTCCCGTCCTATCATAGCAAACTTGGTTTGCATTTTGAAGAGAGAGCAGGAAACCTGCTCTCTCTTTCAAAATGCAAACCCATTGCTTTTCCACACGGGGAGCAGCATGTTAGCTGCTCCCATGTGGAAAAGCAATGCCGGCTCCGCGCAGGAGGCGGGGAGCCGGCTGGGACTGTGGGGGATTGGGGACCACCCCACAGTCTCCAACGAGAGGCCAGGCCCGGGGGATGGGGTCCCCGGGGCCATAAGTGGCCCGGGAGGGGGGCCACGCAGCCCCCCTCCCCAATTATAAAAAAAGGGCAAGGCCGACCCCGGGGGATGGGGTCCCTGGGGCCTTAAATGGCCTGAGGAGGGGGGCCACGCAGCCCCCTACAAATATATATATATTTTTTTAAAAATAAAAAAGAGGGCATGCCCTCGGGGATGGGGTCCCCGGGGCCAATAGAGGCCCAGGGAAGGGGGGCCAAGCGGCCCCCTTCCCGTTTTTAATTAAAGAAAAAAATGCTCAGGCCCCGGGGGATGGGGTCCCCGGGGCCAAAGTGGCTGAGGGAAGGGGGCCACGCAGCCCCTCCCATAAGAAAAAGGAAATGGAAAAAAAACGGCATTGTGCCGGAGGCCCCGCCCTCCCTGCAGCAGTGTGCAAACGCGCCCCTGGCGTGTTTTAAGAAGGGAAGTAATTCCCTTGAATACTGGGGGTCCCTGGGGCCAACTAGCCCACCAGGAACCTCCAGTATGCGCCAGGGGCTGTGTTGCAGAGAGGTGTACAGAGGCCACGCCCCTTTATACACCTCTCTGCAACGCAGCTCTGTGGCGCTTTTGGAGGTACATGGTGGGCTAGTTCGACTCCAGGGACCCTCAGGATTCAAGGGGACTTAATCCCCCAACTTAAAACGCGCCACGGGCGCGTTTGCACAGTAGTGAAGGGAGGGGCGGGGCTTCAGGTGACATGTGTGCAAACAGGCCCCGTGGCGCATTTTAAGATGGGGAATGAATATCCCTTCAATCCTGAGGGTCCCTGGGGCCAACTAGCCCACCAGGTACGTCCAGAAAGCGCCACAGAGCTGCGTTGCAGAGAGGTGCAAAAGGGGCGTGGCCTCTGAACACCTCTCTGCAACGCAGCTCCTGGCGCATACTGGAGGTACAGGGTGGGCTAGTTGGACCCCAGGGACCCTCATGATTCAAGGGGACTTAATCCCCCAACTTAAAACGCGCCATGGGGCGCGTTTGCACAGATGGCACCTCAGGCCCCGCTTCCTCCCTTCACCATTGTGCAAATATTCCTCTAAAATCAGCCGAACTACGAATTCCGATTTACTCACCTGTTATCAGGAGAGACCTCAGTGCTGCATCTTTGAGCCCAGTACTGATCCTGAAAAGTAATTTTAACCGTACTTACCAGTAACTTGAATTTCCTTCCATAGGCTAACATTGACTGGTTTCACTTGGAAATTCTTCTAAGTGTGGAGTTTTGGAACTTTATAATATTCCTCTAAAATCAGCCAAAATACGAATTCCGATTTACTCACCTGTTATCAGGAGAGACCTCAGTGCTGCATCTTTCAGCCCAGTACTGATCCTGAAAAGTAATTTTAACCGTACTTACCAGTAACTTGAATTTCCTTCCATAGGATATCATAGCCTGCTTTTGCTGAAAAAGTTTCTGTGTCGATTTTGTAACATACAAATATTCCTCTAAAATCAGCCGAACTACGAATTCCGATTTACTCACCTGTTATCAGGAGAGACCTCAGTGCTGCATCTTTGAGCCCAATACTGATCCTGAAAAGTAATTTTAACCGCACTTACCAGTAATTTGAATTTCATTCCATAGGCTAACATTGACTGGTTTCACTTGGAAATTCTTCTAAGTGTGGAGTTTTGGAACTTTATAATATTCCTCTAAAATCAGCCGAACTACGAATTCCGATTTACTCACCTGTTATCAGGAGAGAACCCAGTGCTGCATCTTTTAGCCCAGCACTGACCTTGAAAAGTAATTCTAACCGTACTTACCAGTAAATTGAATTTCCTTCCATAGGATATCATTGCCTGCTTTTTGCTGAAAAAGTTTCTAAGTGTCGATTTTTGAAACATACAAATATTCCTCTAAAATCAGCAGAACTACGAATTCCGATTTACTCACCTGTTATCAGGAGAGAACCCAGTGCTGCATCTTTTAGCCCAGCACTGACCCTGAAAAGTAATTCTAACCGTACTTACCAGTAACTTGTATTTCCTTCCTTAGGAATCCATTGTCTGGTTTTCAGCAGAAAAGTTTCAAAGTGTCGATTTTTGAAACATACAAATATTCCTCTAAAATCAGCAGAACTACGAATTCCGATTTACTCACCTGTTATCAGGAGAGACCTCAGTGCTGCATCTTTGAGCCCAGTACTGATCCTGAAAAGTAATTTTAACCGTAGTTACCAGTAACTTGAATTTCCTTCCATAGGCTAACATTGACTGGTTTCACTTGGAAATTCTTCTAAGTGTGGAGTTTTGGAACTTTATAATATTCCTCTAAAATCAGCTGAACTACGAATTCCGATTTACTCACCTGTTATCAGGCGAGAACCCAGTGCTGCATCTTTTAGCCCAGCACTGACCCTGAAAAGTAATTCTAACCGTACTTACCAGTAACTTGTATTTCCTTCCATTGGAATCCATTGTCTGGTTTTCAGCAGAAAAGTTTCAAAGTGTCGATTTTCACAAACTACAAATATTCCTTAAAAATTGCCTGTATGACTTAAACGCATTCTTTCAACTGTTTACAGGAGATGCACCAGTGCTGGATACAGGATCCACCACTGAGTAAGAAAAAGTAACGATAACACTACTTACCTGCTAAGTGAATTTCCTCCCATAGGATAACATTGGTGATTCTATGTGAAAAAGTTTCTAGTGTCAACATTTTAAAATACAATAATATTCCTTAAAAATCACTACTGTAACCAAAACGCTTTTATTCAACTGTTTACAGGAGATGTCCCAGGACTGAATCTAGGATCCAGTCCTGTGGTTAGAAAAGTAATCCATAAAGTAACTAATTGCATTTAACTAGAAATTCACATTGAGCTCAATGTTGCATTGTGTTTGAAATTGGGTTGCCCATTACAACAACTGTAACTACTGTACTTAAAAGTCTATTGCCTATTTGCAAAGTATTTAAACTAAAGTAATTCATTCTGAGAAAGTATATTTTGTAATGTTATGTATAATGAAATTACAATGTAATTTAAAAATAAAATATGTAAAAATAAATAGTTTAAAAAAATGTAGTAAATCAGTATCAAAAAATAAATATAACAATTAATACATTTAAAAATTGTCATTTACAAAACCTTTGAAATTCACTGAAAAACCATAGGTTTTAGGGGCGTTATAGTTAGAAATTAGCATTTAAAAAACCTTTGAAATTCACTGAAAAACCATAGGTTTCAGGCACGTTATAGTTAGAAATTAGCATTTAAAAAACCTTTGAAATTCACTGAAAAAACCATAGGTTTCAGACACGTTATAGTTAGAAATTAACATTTAAAAAACCTTTGAAATTCACTGAAAAAACCATAGGTTTTAGGGACAGTTATAGTTAGTTGGACATTTCACTCGTACAAAACCATAGAAATTCCCCGTTATAGTTAGTTCAGCTAACTATAACTCGCGCCTCGCAATGCACTGCTGATGACGTCACATATTACATCACTCATGACATGGTCAGTGACATCACTGATGACATCTCAAATGACATCACTGATGACATCACTGATGACATCATCCACGTGATAATCTGATGCACCTCCTCACACCCTAATATAACCTTTGATACACCCACTCTAAATTACAGACTGCCATTCGCAAAACCATAGACACTCCAACACCAATAACTACATACCCACTCACTGAGTCTTAGGTCTACACACACATCCACTCACTCACCCGTACAGTCACTCATACTTACGGTCACTCAGTACAGGACTATCATATGCACTCATACTCCTATATAGACACTCAAACACCGTCACTCAACCATAGAGGTACTCACACACCTAGTCAGTCATGCAAATAATTAAACACACTGCCATTTACTCACCTATACAGTTATACACACACCAGCTCACTTACTCATACAAATACTAGCACATTCTTATGCTCTTATACAATCACTGATACAAGCACACACTCATCCATACAGTCACTCTCACAATCACACACTCTCGCTTATAGCTATTTATATACTCCAACACACATATATACTGCCTTTCACATATGTAGTTACTCACACATGTACCACTGGGACATACATTCACTCACTAACACACTCTTACACACACTTACCCACCCATACAGCCTATCACAGATGCACTCTTGAAACCATCCACCCAGTGAATCACCCACTCACACATCTATGCACAGAGTCGCACACACCCCACCCACACAAACACTCAGGCACCCATACAGATACTCAGACAACCAATCAATAACTCATATAGACACTCATGTAGCTATTCACAAACCCATGCAGCCACTTACACAGCAACAGACAGACGGTTACAGACATTCACCCAGTTTAGTCACTAACCCTTGCATTCAGTAAGATACGTTTAATCACTCACTTATAGAGTCAGTCACGCACCTACTAAATCCTTCATCCACACACTTATACACCCACTCATTCTTCAATACACCTTTCCTATATATTAAAAATATTTAAACTTTACAGAAACACAGTCACTGGATGATGTCATCAGTGATGTCATTTGAGATGTCATCAGTGATGTCATCAGTGATGTCACTGACCATGTCATGAGTGATGTAATATGTGACGTCATCAGCAGTGCATTGCGGGGGCGCGAGTTATAGTTAGCTGAACTAACTATAACGGGGGAATTTCTATGGTTTTGTACAAGTGAAATGTCCAACTAACTATAACTGTCCCTAAAACCTATGGTTTTTTCAGTGAATATATATATATAGATAGATAGATAGATAGATATAGATATAATTACATTCTTGAGTTTCTATATGTTTGCTAGTTTACCAAGACTAAAATCAAAAACATTTGTAATATGTCCAACAACCATGTGTGAACATACAAGATTAACACATTGCACTCTTATGTTGCAGATATGTATAGCCACCGACCCAGGGAATTTGAAGAAGGATACGTCAAGGAAATAAATGAGTGTAGAAATCATGTCTCAAACCAGAAACTATGCAGAGCATGCACACCATTAAGAAGGACAGGCTGAACTGTGACATCATTGACTCATTATCACAACAATTTCAATCTGAACCTTTGTCGAACATAAGAACTCAGGCCTCCATCCCACTTATTGTAAAGATTATGGCAGAGTTATGTTGCTGTGCTACTGGCTTCTTCCTGTACACAGTGATGGCTGACGCCGTTTTTCAGCTGTCATCAACCAGGTCCTGAATGTCATGCCCAAACGTGTGAATGACTACATCCAAGTTCCTACAGAAAATGCTACACTAAACAGTATTAAGGATGAGTTCTATCACTTTCATTTCCGTTTGCTTTTTCATTATATTTTTCAGGTGACTTAGCTTATACACCACTGAAAAACACAAAAACGCCAAGGGAAGTCCGCTTCAATGAGGACCATGTGCAAACATGGAGTCCTGTGGAGTGGGCTTTTGGGCTGCTAAAGACCCGGTTCAGGTGCCTGGACTAGAGGGGCCCTCTGACAAATGATGATGAGCATTGTGTATGAAGTTTTCTATTTTGTAGCTCTTGATATTTGATTTTTAAAAATAGTTACATATTTTAATTAAATATTAAAAAGTTGGCTGCGACATATTAATTTTTCTGCCTAATCCTTCCTAGGTCATGTAATCCTGTCATCTGCTGGGGCACTAGCAACTCATAGGAAGAAACTTTGGAGAGTTGTACAGTTACTAGTTATGGAGAGATCTGCAATGGAAGCTGCCTGGCTGTTAGTGGAATGTATCTGAAAAAATATTGGTACATTCCCTCTCATTCATGGAGTGATGCCAATGTAACTGAGCTGTATGTAAGGTGCCTGACATGTTGTCTGTGTGTCAATGTCTAGAACTCAGATTTGATGAGGTCAATTGTAACGTCTGTTTAAATTTGGTATAGTTTATGACTGCGCCTGAGCATATTATTGGTAATATCATAATATCGGTATCATAATATCAGCTCAATGTGTGACTGAAGATTGCCTTATGTGTTGCTAATGTATTTGGAGGAACAGAAGCTAAGAAAATGTATCATTGACTTTATATTGTCAGAGTAGGTAAATTCATTATATGCATTACATTGTAAAAATTATAATTTGTTTTTTGTTGTGCCACATATTTTTTATTTTATTTTATACTTTCTTCTCTGCTTGGTTTCTGTGTAGACAAGTGTTTGTATACATTTTTGATGTACTTTTCTCCTTGCTGGGCTCCGGGATCTATAAACCTTTTCTATTAAACTGAACATTTAACACACCCTTATAGATGTAGCTGTCTATACAGAAATTATAGTAATTTACCTTTTAAGTTATGATGCAATGTGCATTCTGTGTATCTAACACGTGCTTGTAAAATATTTGCAATTTCTTAAGTAGTATGTATGTCTCCATAACACATCAATGTAACATTTAATTCATGTTATGCAAAGAAGGTCATAATGTACAATATTTTTATTCATTTGTTTATTAATTTATAAGATATAACACAAATTTACATTTCAGATTCTCTGAAAATCGAATAACTTGTATATTGGTTGAGGAATTAAAGATGTACCAACAATTGCCTAGAGTCCTTTTCCAGACAACAGTCCATGAGTGGATTGGAAATGTGTGCCAAAAGTGGGCTAGGTGAATAGTTGAAACACTCTCATTAGGACACCACATTTTGTGACTTTGGGGGTAACTTTTTGAGTGTTGTCTTCAACTTGAACAGATGAACAACTCCTCCTCAGGGTCACTAAGCAGCCTGAGTGTCAACGGTGTGATGGTGGCAGGTGGCTCTGAATGCAACAGTGTCCCACTTTCTGTGGAGATGCCAGCTGTAGATGTTTCTGGGGCCATGCTGGTAGCAGATGATGCTTGACCATGGGAAGTGGCAGCTAGATGAGACACTGCTGCAGACCATGCTCTGAAGCATCCTGCACCACCCCAGAATGTAAAGTATGGACATTCAAGAGAGCTCCAAAAAATAATTCTGTACCCTCTGAAAAAATTTTCTAGGCCCTTGGAAGCTGAATAAACAGGCCCAGCTGTCCCCACTGCCACATTTCTACACACATCAAGTCTCTACTTATAGCATTGACATTGCTGACCGCATGCTGAGCTTTCTGCTCCACAGCAGCTCCTATCCCAGCCCTTTCAAATCTGTCTTGTAACCTTGACTGAGGGCCCACAGGTGTAGTATGTTCTGGCTACATAACAGATTTTATGGCTGTAATTGTCACAAGAGCTTGGTCACAATTGCTGTTGGTGTGGGCTACAGGGGGATTGTGGGCCAATGATATGCATAATGGGGAGATGACTCTGCTGGAAGAATGACATCTTAGCTCCTGAGAGATGGAGAAGATTTGGGTGCGTGCCACACAAACCTGAAGGACCAAACTGGTCTTGAAGATCATCCTCATTAGCAGGCGTGCTGCTACCCCTAAAGGCTTGTGATATTCTTTACTCAGGCAGAGTGTCCAACGCAGTTCAGGCTTATGACTAAGATCTTGCTGCTTCAACTTATAAAAAAAGAAAACAAATTGTAGTCAATGATAGTATATATTTTTTAAGCAATATATTAATCATAAACTATTTGGTCTTTATTAATGTTTATTATTTCAAACTGCTCTTCAAAGTATTTTTTACACTACTTATTCAACTGAGGATTCATACAATTTGAATTCTTCGTTTGAAGTGAGGTAATTTGTGTTTTCACAAGTCGGGGATGGCTACTGTGTGTGAGCTGTCATACATAGAGCTATTTGACTCCCCTGTCCCAGGGTCCATTGTACTACACTTTGTGACGTAAAGTCCCTAAAATATTTGCATATAGATAGTTCAACTGTTGATTAATAATAGCCTTAGTATGGAGTTTGTTAGGAGCATACAGCAGAATGTGATTTCAAAATCAAATGTATAGTCCATTTAAAAAAGAACATTCACAATGATTCATTTTGAATTGAAGGACAAATAACGGTGCTATACTATTAAAATGAAAACATGAATACAAAAACATATCTGTTTGGCAATACGCAGGTGTGATTCAAAGACATCTATGCTAGCTGATTTCCTGTTACTCCATCAACCCACTTTTGTAGTGTTGGGTTTATTGGCTAGATATACAGGGAAGGTGCAGTGTTGCCCCTAGTTTCTTGCATATTATCTATAACATTATTTTGCCAGAAGAAAGTGAGACTTGAGTGAGACAGCTGAAACACTCTAGACAAAGGCCATTTTTCAGTACTTGTGAGTGACATATAACTACATCACTCTAGTTCATCCTCTATGTAGATGAGGCCAGGAATGTGTGTATGTTGTTTTAATTAAAATGAGTAGTACTTGCACTTTTCTAGGAACAACTGGCTCATTGATATGTGTGAGAACAACATGTATAAAAGTAGTGTGTTCCTTTTTACACAAACTTGTTAACTTCATTATGATTCAACTGTGCCATTCCTTAGCCTTTAGTTATAAACAAAATACATTATCTGCACAACTGTTAAACAATGAATAAAAAATAGACTCTGAAAATGCATTGATATGCAATTTTCAACAGCAGAACTGGAACATTGTAGTTCAAATAACATGGATTCATATGTTCAAACTTCTACTGCCACCAATTATTTCATTTATATTGTATGAGATAAAGCGAGATGGTATGTGTTAACTGAATCAGATAATAGTTGACAGACCTTGCATTGTTATATGTAACTTGAGAGATCCTGGGCCTGATTCACAAGGTTAAACTTACACTTTGTGCATGTTTACACTTTAAGTGAATTTCACAAACTATGGGCATCATTACGATGGCGGGCGGAGAAAGTCCGCCCGCCACCCCAGCGGAATGCCGGACCGTCCGCAAGGGGTGCGGCGGTCCCGCACATGATAATACAATGCCACTGCCACCGTGGCGGTGGCAAGCCCTATTCACAGCAATGTGGCGGGCGGTGCTCACCGCACCGCCCGCCACAATGCTGTGAATGCACGTCATGCATTTGCATGCACAACATGACAGGCACCGCGCGGTGCCTGCCACCTTGTGCATACAAATGCAGGGGGGTACCACAGGTACCCCCCATGTGCACCCTCCACCCCCCAACCTCCTGGGGGCCCGCTACGGGCCCCCAACATCGAAGACCGTATGCCTTTCCATGGCGGCCACGCCGCCATGGAAAGGCTGGTCTCCGCAGGCATTGTAATATGGATGGCGGTGTCTTGCAGACACCGCCACCATATTAACCTGGTTTTCCGCCGGTCGACGAGTCCACCGGCGGAAAAGCGGCGGACGGTCTTTCCGTCCGCCGCGGACCCCCCAGCCATCATAATATGGCGGGGGGTCTTTGCTGTGTGGATGGCGGGTGGATCGGCCCCTCCGGGCCGGCGGTGACTACCGCCGGCCCGGCGGGGGCGATCCGCCCGCCATCATAATGACCCCCTATGTGTGGAGTTTTACTACTCTGTATGCCCTATCTTTTTATGTGCTGAGATCTCCACCAGACTGTGGAGTCTCCTCACATGTAAGTATACCGAGATCTCCGAACATAAAATGATAGGGCATTCAGGGTTGTAAAACCCACATGTAGTTAGAGAATTTCACTTAAAGTGTAAACCTTTGTGAATCAGGCTCGCTGTCTATAAATGTGTTGTGTGACTTGATGTCCAAATTCAAGATAACACCGGTGTGATAATGTTTCCAATATTAGTTGTGTTAATGAAAATATTGTGTCGGAGTGAGTATATGTTAGGTTATGAATACAAAAAATGTTATGTGTTGTGACAACATCAGTTAGCATACTTGTGTGAATAGGTTATCATGAGTGTAGAGGCTTCCATTATGGATTAGGGGTGTGAGAGTGCGGAGAGGATAAAGTAGTTATTATGTGAGAATTAGTGTTGTTACTTACTAGTCTCCGCTCCACCTTGAATTCCCATGATGTCTTTAATGTGGAGTATGGGCAACACCTTCTCCTCCTAGTGCATGAGGTTGAGGAGCCTAGGAGAACCTCCAGTAGTCAGGAGGACATCTTGGTGGCCACTGGAAGCTGGAGAGGACTCTCCCCCACAGGTAATTCCACCGCTTGCGTTTGTCCTCTTATGAGCGTTTGGTATTAGAGACAGCATTTAACTTATTCTCAATTCTGTCCCAACATTTGCCTTGTCTAGCTCATGGTTGTTGTCTGGACTGGTGCTCTAAACAACCGTGCCTCAACTTTAATGATCTCATCCAACATAACAGTTAACTAGTTTTTAGAGACCCTATGTGGCCTTCTTCCAGAGATTTAAAAAAATAAAAGAGGACAGAGGTCTGTTTCTTGTGCTTCATGTTCTGAGCTGTAAATTGTTTGGTTTGAGGACCCATCTTTAGTCGTTTCATCTGCAGATGTTGTTTTTGAGTAAATTTTGATCAGGTGTGTGTTGACGGATGTTTCTGTTAATTTTTTTAAAATAAATTTGTTTCTTGGCATTTAAGAAAAGAAACATCAACAGGGTAATTAATCACAGGAAGGATTGGGATGGGGTGGGAAAAGCAGGGGATGTTCAGTACACATCAGCTTATACATTCTCACAATATGGGGAAAGGTGAGACAAACATCTTATCAGAGGGTTTGCCCAAGTCAAACAGACACCCAGTCTGTAGATACTGCAGAGCTCAACAGTCCCAACCGCGAATACATAGAGGTCAAATGATCAGTTATGTGAGGCACCATCTCCAGCGGGGGGGTTTGTCCCCACATCTGGCTGAGCCCCCTCTGTGCCCAAAGCGGCATCGTACTCTCTTTGTCCCAGATTAGACGTCAATGGCTCCCAAACGTCCTTCGGGCATGAGTGTGGTGACATGAGTTCCCAATAGTGAGAGAGCTGCTCCTGGCAGTACGCTGCATCCTGTAGCCAGTCCGCAATTCATGGTGCAGGCAGTCTGCCACAACGGATGGCCATCCGCCTTTTAGCCAGTAACATCGCAGTGAGCCATCGGGCTTCGGGGCATTTTTGACGTATCCCAGGAGTCCCACCAGTGGGGTCAGAGACTGCAAGTGACCAGTGATCTAGGCAAGGACACCGTAAACATCGGTCCAGTAGCTGGCTACATGCGGGCAGTCCCAAGCGAGGTGCAAAGAATATGGCCTGTGGGGTGGCACCTTGCTGCAGTTGTATCGGGAACCGGTATAGTCTATTCAGAAATTTAAAGTGAATGAGCTGGAGTCTGTAGTTAGGTGACAATGCCACAGTCTGATCACAGCAATATAGCCACTGTGCTTCTGAGATGGGGGAATTGAGGTCTAGCTACCATCCTAAGCGAACCTTGAGGGTACACACCGGTGCCTTGTCCTGCATTGTGGCGTACAATTGGGTGACCAATTTATGGGGGATTGGTTCGTTAACAGGTGTTCTAGTGCATACAGCATGGGGGTGGCACAGGGAACGTATCCTGTAGCGTAGCATGTAGCGCAAAGTAGTGGCCGAGAAGGGCATCCAGCGCCCAGGGTCAGGGGCCCTCATCAGCCTCAACGGGGGACAGGTAGTGATCATCTGGGTAGAGGACACCAAAAGTAAAGAGACCACACTGGCGTGCTTGCCGTCTAACATCCTCCTCCTGTAGCGATAGAAGCATGGGATTTCTCACAAGCGACATAGAGGGAGCAAATATACAGGAAAGCTAGGCATGTCGATGCAGGCCATCCCATGTCCACCAAATACATGCCACCATGTCAATATCCACGCGTGGGGGTTTATAAGGTTGGTATAGCACTGTAGCTTAAGGGCAGGGAGCTACCTGGCTAGCCTCCACAGCTTTATGCAGCTGGAACTGAGTGGGGTAAAGCCAAAAATGTATGTATTGGGCATGCGCACAGTATGCGTATAGACACATGTCAGGTCCGTTCAGGCTGCCTTACTTGACGGGCAGAGAAAGCGTCTCCCACTCAGTTCACAGCTGTGATCAAATTTGAGTGCAATTGTTTCATACTTTGTGTGGTAAGCGGGGCGTGAGGTTGAGGAAGAGATATAGGAATTTGGGCAGGACAATCATTTTAGCAATGGCTATCCTCCCCGCTATGGAAAAGGGTAGTCAGTACCGGGCCGGAACCTGATCCGCAAGCCAGGCTATAGCCCTCTCATAGTTTGCCCTCCAGAGTTCGTCCAAGTCTCAGCTGAGCCAAGTACCCAGAAAGCAGACTGGGCGATCAGCCCACTACAGAGGGTAGTCAGACTCGAATGGTTGTGTGCCGGAAGTGAGTGGTAAAAGATGGGAATTAGCCCAGTTTATATTGATAAGATACCAGAGTATCTACCCAACCTTACCACTTCATATATTATGGGAGACAGATTCGTTTGGGGTTTCCTTACATGTAACATAATGTTGTCCACATACATTGACACTAATATCCTCCTAGCAGTAAAACTGAGCCCCCTATGGGGGTGGTGCTGTCGCAGCCTGGCAGCTAGTGGCTCCATCGCTGTAGCAAATAGGACAGGGGATAAGGGACATCCCTGCCTAGTCCCGAGGGTAACTGAAAACAGGACAGAAGTCGTGTCGTTAAGGTGGAGGCGCGCAATCTTGGAAGTGTATAGTAGGCCGATCAGGCACAAGAACTGAGGGCCAGGTCCAAGTTGCTCGAGGAGATGGAATAAGTATGGCCATTCTAGGGAATTGAATGTCTTAGTGGCATCGAGCAAGGTAGCAAATGCGGCCAGCTGAGGATCAATGGCATGCATGAGTGCGAACATCACACGGAGGTTATGAGCCTTGGAGCAGCCTGGCACAAAACCCAACTGATCAGGACAGACATTATCCAGCAGTAGGGGAAGTAGCTGCTTGGCTAGGAGCTTAGCAAATATTTTGTTATCGAACTTTATGATTGACAGCAGGTGTTATGATTCACTTCGTTTGGAGGGTTTATTAGGTTTTAGTGTTGTTACAATGACTGCTTTCCAGAGGGACGGTGGGGGCACACTAGGCATCAGGGAGTCCTCATACACAGCCAGGAGCGCAGGGGCTAAGATTGCAGCATATTTTTATAGAACGATGTGGTGAGACAGTCCAGTCCCGGTGCTTTGTATCTGGGGAGGCTCTGAATCACCTGGGTCACCTCCTCCAATGTGACAGAGCATCTAGGTACAAACGGTGGGCTGAATAACAGCTGTATCATGTCAAGGTACGCAGAAAGAGCCGCTGCATCAGGTATTACCATGGTGCCGTACAGCTGGGAATAGAATGATGTCATGGTCTGTAGCAGGTCTTCGGGTTTCGTGTTGCTAACCTGTTGATCATCAGCCAGCCCCACCACATAGGCAGCGGCCCAGGGTTTCCAAAGCATAGACACCAGTGTCTTCCCAGGGCAATTACCATAGCACTATGCAGACACTTCCCAGTGGAGGTAGCGGGTTTTCCACTGGGCCTCCTTGTTGTATGCCGAGAGTTTCTCACTAATAGCAGCGAGGGCCTATACATTATGTGTTGCATAGAAGTCTAGCTCATGGGTCTGGATTTCCCCCTCCAGGGTGGCTAACTACACTTGTATTGCTTTGAGTATTCCAGATTGCTTCGCTATGTAGACTCCACAGATTAAGACTGTAAAGGCATCCCACAGCATCCCCAGGAATTAAACCAAGCCCTTATTGTGTGTGTAGTAGTCAATGATTGCCAGTCAGACTTCGTCTCAGAAGACAGGGTCGCGGAGGTTGTTAGGTGCTAAGGGCCAGGTGAAGGCATGCAGGGTGGCCAGTGGGGAGAATCAGTTCTAGTAGGACGGGGACATGGCCGGATAGAGTGTAGAGTAGACTCACCACATCCGTGGCCCAGGTGAGGGCATCTTGGGTGAGCAGCCGCTAGTCTATCCCGGACCATGTACCATGTGCGGGCATAATGCAGGTGCCCTCCGTGCTGTCAGCATGCTTCAGTCACCAGACATCAGACAGGAAGTTGTTGCACATGAGCGTGTAGAGCTGACCCACGGTGTTGGGGTGGGGCTGTCTGGAGGTACTAGAGCGATCTATAGTATGAGCAAGGATAACCTTAAAGTCACTGGCCAGATAATGGTTCCGGGGCCCATGGTGGCAATTACATGTCAGATCACTGGAAAGAACTCTGGGCTGTCCATATTGGGGCTGTATATTGAGATTAAGATGACTGGGTGCGTGTGTAGATTGCCAGCAGCCATTACAAAGCACCCATCCTTATCGCATAGTGTCTGTTGCATGCGCCAGGGCATCCCTTTGTGGATGAGAATGGCAGTTCTCTGTGTGTAACTAGAGTACAGGGATGCACAAGTTCCAGCAATCCATCTTACGTGATGGTGGGGGTAGTTGCTGGGGTTAAGTGAAGTTCCTGCAGGAAGCAGATTTCAGCACAATGCCTGTTGATGTATCCTCCCTGAGCCCCTCCATCTTCAACTTCTACATGGCCCGCTGGCAGCCATTGTCAGAAACCACGGACTAAACATCGTCTCCTATGCCGACGACACCCAGTTGATTCTCTACCTCACTTGACGAGCCTACAGCCGCAAAAAACAACTTCCACAACGGGATGAAGGCAGTCACCACCTGGATGAAGGACAGCTGCCTCAAACTCAACTCCAACAAAACAAAAGTCCTAATCCTGGGAACCACCCCCTCCACCTGGGACAACTCCTGGTGGCCCGCAGGGCTCGGATCCCCCCCACACCCACCGACCTCGCACGTAAATTCTGCATCATCCTTGACTCCTCGCTCTCAATAAACCGCCAAATCAACGCAGTCTCATTCTCCTGCTTCCACACACTCTGCCTGCTTTGTCAGATTTTTAAGTAGATCACCACTGAGTCCAGAAGAACAGTTACCCAGGCGCTCATCAGAAGTAAACTGACCACGGCAACATACTCTATGCCGGCACCACCCAGAAGCTCCAAAAGAAATTGTGCAGAATCCAGAGCATCCAAGCCGCAGCCACATCGCTGATCACCTGAGAAACATCCACTGGCTCCCGATCAACAAAAGAATCATCTTAAAACTCCTCCCACATGCCTACAAGGCCCTCCTCAACATTTGACCTGCATACATCAACCACCGCCTCTACTTCTACACTCCCACCAGACACCTCTGCTCTGGCAACCTGGCCCTGGCCACTATCCCACGAATTGGAAAGACCATGATGAGAGGAAGATCCTTCTCCTACCTTGCCGCAAAGACCTGGTACTCTTCCTCTACATCTCAGGCAATCACTCGCACTGCCTCAATTCAGGAAGGACCTCAAGACCTGGCTCTTCGGCTGAACTGGCTCTTCGAGTGAACTTCAGAACCCACCCCCCAGCACCTTGAGACCCTAACGGGTGATTACCCGTGCTCTATAAGAAACATAATTGATTGATTGATTGATTGATTGATGCATGGACCAGCCTGACTTTACACTGGTCATTCAGTCCACGGATGTTCCAGGTCAGGCATCGTGTTTCAGTCAGTCCGTATCTAGGGAAGGAATACTGGGCATGTTAGGAACTGTCAGACCACTGCATGCATGCCCGTGGGGACAGTGTGACAGTGTGATGTCTCGCCAGCCGTGGGTCAGGGAAATGACAAACAGGGAAAAAGAAACAAACCAACATATCCACTCCCCTCCCACTTCAACAACCAAAACCAGTTGATAGAACCAAAGCCTCCCCCCTCCCCAATAAACGCCAAACAGTAGCAGAGTACATTGGGAATCATCCTGTGAGGCATCAGAGAGCCAGGGAAACTGCCCAGTCGTGGACTAACTTGGTGGCTGTCAGGCAGTGGAAAAATCCCCAGAGGAGGTCGGTGCAGGTTCATTAATGAATGTTCCAGCACCTTAATCACGTCTGGGCATGTCATGAATTGATAGTATCAGCAAGGTCCTACTGTGAGGTCCAGTGATGGAGAGACTTAAAGGACTGAGGTTGAGAGTGGGATTCCCGTTTGGCGATTGTGTCAGCGTGAGCGGCATTTGGGAGCTTCTTATCCTTACCGAGATGGCTGTTGTCATGTGAGGTGGACCTCGTGAGAGGGCCTGCCTTGGAGTTAGACAGCTGACAGGGGAACTTCATCGTCACTTTGGAGTCAGTGAAATAATGAGGTTTGCCAACGTGCTGAAATCGTAGTTTGGCCAGTTACAGTAGGGAGTAAGGTACTTCTGCTTTCTGGAGCAGGGGTTCAGTGGGAAGGGGAGGAATTTGTGTCGGGCCGTCTGTACTTTGAGAGTGAAATCATAGTAAAAAGAAAGATCATTGCCCTCATATCGGATTGCGCTGTGTTTGTGTGCAAGCCATTTTACTGTGTTGTGATCCCTGTAATTGAGAAGTCTTGTGACTATGGGTCTTGCCAGCACGCCAGGAGGGGGCTGCGGGCCAAGCAAGCGATGGGCTCTTCACACGATGAAGAATGCCAATAGGGTATCCTCAAACAGGTCCCGCAGCATGCATTCAATGTAATCTTCCATTTTGTCAATGGCAGTGTATTCAGGAACTTGATGATGCGAAGATTGTTGCGCCTGGAGTACGCTTCAAAGTCCTCATTTTTCTGATTATTAACTTCCAGGATTGTATCCATTCAGAGGAGGTGCTCTCCCGAGGCAAGCTAAGTGCCCTCCACGTCGAAGGTGGGTCTCCTCTTGGTACAGGCGGCCGTCATGCTTTTCTACTCTCTCCTTCAATCATGATCTGAGGAAACAAGGGTGGAGTACAGTCATGGGCCCTGGTAGTCTGGTTTTCGGGGGCCTCGTCTTGCCCACCAGGCAAAACAGACCCAGATGAGGTGATGCACTCTTGCAGGCCTGCCGCGCTACCAGCAGTCAGCAGCCCACTGCACAGGAGCTCCTGTCAGGGCAGTGGGGGCCATCAGCCGTGCACTCCCTGGGGGTGGTGATGTGGCAGGCAGGCCGCAAGCCTCCAGCCACCACAATGGCCCCAGCAGTACTGATCTTGCCTCTATTGATTCGCTTGTCATCGGAGAAGGGCTGCTGTACCATGTGGCAGTGTCGTAGTCAGGAGGGCTGTTGCCGAAGCCACACCTCTCCTCTCAGGGCGGAGCAGGCCTCGGGCGCTGCCGCGAACAGATGCAGGCCCGCCAAGTTTGTGATTGTTGGCTGCCCCCGAAGCAGGGGCCCCCACCGAGACAGCAGGGGGCTGTCAGCAATGCACCTCCCAGGAGGCAGCACCTTAGCAGGTATGATGTGTCCACTCAGTGACAGCTGCGCAAGCCCCTTCATGG
Source organism: Calotriton arnoldi (assembly GCA_963921515.1). Classification (NCBI taxonomy): domain Eukaryota; kingdom Metazoa; phylum Chordata; class Amphibia; order Caudata; family Salamandridae; genus Calotriton; species Calotriton arnoldi. The sequence goes on from CAWUFW010010542.1 coordinate 659,244, forward strand.
ATCTCTCTGTGGTGGGGGGTGGGTCTGAAATTATGCGCAAGGCCACAAGGTAGACTGCGGCTGTCCAAGTTGTAGTTCCACGCTCCCACTGCTGCTCCCACCAAACTAGTGGCATCTCCAACTGCGTTGTCACTAGGGGCATAGCATCAAGCCCATTAAGCAGCATTTAGCACCCTGGCACCGCAGATTTTTGTTGGATAGTAAAGTCGTCCGGCAGTGCCTCGCTATGCAGCAGCCATCTTACTGCCAGGCTCTCTAGTGCCCCTTGAGTATGTTAATGTTGATGGACATATCCACCTTCGGAAACCACATCTATTCATTTTCACCTTCGGAAACCACATCTGCTATTGCTGTCCTCGCTCGTGAGAACCCCTCCATCCCGTTGGTATTTAAACTTGCCCACTGATGGTGGACTAGTTTAAATACTAATGCTGAGCGGGTGGTGTCTGTAAATGGTGGATTGGGGGGCCATCAACGGAGGACTGAGTTTACACCCATCATGACAAATGAAGATCCATCAGGCCAAACCTAAATAGGGTGGACGGATAGCCCCCAGCCTGGTGGCGGATGAGTAACTCCATAACAGAGCAGCAACAGGCTTCTGTCAAAGTCAAAACCAGGCCCTTAGTTCTCAATCTCCATTGCACTCTTCTTACACCAGTTTTCTTGAGACAAGTGGTGCAGTGTCAACCATTAACCTCTCTACCCTTGTATGGGTGGGCGTGCTTTGCCTTTCTGCTGGTCCTAACAGGCTGGATTCAGATGCCTCTGTACACCTGCCCCACTCTCACTGGTATCCTGGATTGGACCTTGGGACACCTTCAATACCACTGTTGCAACCTCTAGCCTCTTTCTAGAAAGAGTACCGCTTGAGGCCACTATCTTGTCCTCCTTGCACAGCACATGTGCAGCATTGTGGTGACGTGAAGGTCACACTGCTTCCATTGTCATTTGTCACCTTGGTGGTCAGAGTACAAAAGGCACTGTTGTACAATAAAGTTAATTTTATTCAGTTAACTTAACGTAGTATCCATGGGGCTTTAAATTAACAATGTGAAAAAGATCAACATTGTAAATTGTAGTTTTACCTGAAGCAGCTGACGTTGATTAACATAATTTTGTTTCTGTTGAAAGGGTCCAAAAGCTTTACAGAACAGCATAGAGTATCACTGGCTTTCAAAGAAATTTTTATGTAAAAGAAAATGCCCATCAGGCACAAGCAGGTTTCATTTCCTCTCTGCATTTTATTTCTTGTCTGTTTCATTTCATGTCTGCAGTTGCTGGTGACACATACTATATAGACTTTGAGAGGGCCCTGCAACCTCATGATGGACAGTCACTAGGTTAGATATTTTTTAATCATGTTTAATGGATATCATTCGCCATATTCACAAAGATTGGTGTATGAGTAAGTGTAACCTACTCTTGTAGTAAGTACTCTAGGCTTACTCATGAATTTTGGGAGCAAGCCATGATAGTGGGCATATTACGTGCTACTCGCCCTGCAGCCTTGGCCTCGCTCCCACACCCCTTTTTCCCCCTTTTTCCCACAAAGGTACCATACAAGCGGTTGGTCTTCACTGCGTAGTCTTTATTACTTCTTACTTAACGCCATTTTATTTGTTGACGCACTCTCAACATTAGACCAACTTTATTGCATTTCTTAAACAAATCCAATACACATGGATACATAGGGTTACACATTATTCATTTCAGCCACCGGTTACAATTGTATTTACAATTCTGTATCTCCAGCTCAACACATGATGCATGCTGTGCCAGCAGGCAGCAACACCCATCTCTACTGCTTCCATTTGGAGGTGCAACTACCGCCGTCTACCCCCGAGACTTGGCCACCCAGAGCACTGCCTGGCACCTTAAACGCACACCAGTTCTCACCCAAATTGCTTCCTCCAAGCACCGGCATCTCGGGTAGGGCCGGAGAGTCCAGGACCACCAGCAGGACGGCTCCCTCTCCCGCCAGCCCGGAGCCCCATTGACTGCCCCCTTGGTCCAGTATCAGGCAGTCCCCGCCAAAAAGGAGTCCCCGGCATTCCTCTTACCCGGGACCCCACCAGATCTACCTCTAAATTCAGGGATTGGGTGGGTGGGCAACTATCTTCAGGCTGCGACCTGCTGGGCACCCGAGGCGAGAGAACAAAGAGGGCTTCTCCCTCGTGTCCAGGGGTTTTCACCACTTCCCCTGGGGCGGGAGGGGATATCGCATTTCCTTGCAGCGACCCCTCCCACTCCTCTCCTCTTACATTATCCTGACATTCTTCTGTCTCGCGCCCGAAATGCCACTAAAGGCACCCCGCCCCTATGCGCGGGGGTGCATCTCATAGTGGGCATATTACGTGCTACTCGCCCTGCAGCCTTGGCCTCGCTCCCACACCCCTTTTTCCCACAAAGGTACCATACAAGCGGTTGGTCTTCACTGCGTAGTCTTTCTATACTTCTTACTTAACGCCATTTTATTTGTTGACGCACTCTCAACATTAGACCAACTTTATTGCATTTCTTAAACAAATCCAATACACATGGATACATAGGGTTACACATTATTCATTTCAGCCAGGGGTTACAATTGTATTTACAATTCTGTATCTCCAGCTCAACACCTGATGCATGCTGTGCCAGCAGGCAGCAACACCCATCCCTACTGCTTCCATTTGGAGGTGCAACTACCGCCGTCTACCCCCGAGACTTGGCCACTCAGAGCACTGCCTGGTGCCTTAAACGCACACCAGCTCTCACCCAAATTGCTTCCTCCAAGCACCGGCATCTCGGGTAGGGCCGGAGAGTCCAGGACCACCAGCAGGACGGTCCCCTCTCCCGCCAGCCCGGAGCCCCATTGACTGCCCCCTTGGTCCAGTATCAGGCAGTCCCCGCCAAAAAGGAGTCCCCGGCATTCCTCTTACCCGGGACCCCGCCACAGGACGAGGAGCCTACTGGCGCTCTCGCCCTTCCCCACCGGCTGCTACCTCTTCCGAATCTACCGCTATAGCCCCCAATATGGTTAATACAAACAACTCCAAACCAGCAGTCGACAGACCCACGCCATCTGCCGAATACCATTCCGACTTTGAAGCCTGTATCAAATTATGTCTAACCACACGTATTGGTGAACCTGCGAACAGTTTCCGCACCTCCTGATTCAATTTTCTCACCGACTTGTTCACTACACCCGCGGGCGCATTGTCCCCCCAAGCTTGGCGCGGGAGCACTTCCGACCAAAATAAGGTGGTGCCCGGCAGGGACTTTCTCAAACTTGAAAATGCCGAAAACAGTGCCTCCTTCACTCCCCTCCTGCCTGCCGGGAGCATGTTATTACCACCCGAATGAATCACCAACACTTCGGGAACAGGCATGCCCCTATCAAGCGCCCCTTGCAACTGGCCTGCGACATCCCCCAAGCGTTGCCCCAGGGCTCCTATCCAATGATGCTGGAATCCTTTCATCCTTTGAACTCCTCCTTCCCCGCACTTGTCAAAAAATTGCCCTGCGCTCTGTATAACGGAGTCTCCACACCAGCATATCTGCGTCCGCTGCCTTGTCACCACTGTATAGAGTTAAAAGAATAAAGAGAAAGAGAAAATAGGCACTGTTAAGCCACCGGTGACCACCGTCCGTTGCTCAGAGAAGCTGCGGTCTCACGTAACGTTCAAAACAAGACGACCTCCATCTGCCCACCCTCTTAATAGCTTCCGATGACAGCCCTAGAGTGGCTGCAGTTGTAGCCGCGCCGATGTGAAATGAATGCGACGTGAAGTGGGCCGTCTCTTCCCCTAGCAAGCCTAAGGAACGCTTGCATAGCCGCGTGAACTGAAACCTTGTGAGCGGTGTTCCGTCTGCATGCAATAGAAGCCTATCATCCCCCTTTTCCGGCCGCATCTGCAGAAACGTTCCCATCAAGGCTACCGGGCAGTAGCAAGCCCCCGTCACTGCTCTCATGTGGACCCAAAGCCCTTTGCCCAATTGGTCTGTCTTCGACCTCCTTACTCTGATTTGTAGTAAATCGCTTGACAATAACACATCCTTGAAGTTGACACCCCCCTCCTTATCCGCTTTTGATGTTGGCACCAGTTCCGATATTCGAAATGCACCAAAAAACGCCACTGTATATGCTACCCTCAGCAGATGCACCTCATACTGGGATATGCAGACCTGCAGCAACACCCCCAGAATGCTCGCAAGCCTACTGGCGTCTATGGGTCTCCTGTGGTCATTGACCCCCGGGGCCATGCGTTCCCAACCTTTCACCGCCCGTTTGACTCTAGGGTCCTTAGTAGGGTCCGACACCCCTTCCAATCCCGCAAAAAAGGCAATGGCCGACAACTGCCGTCTAACCAGTGATAATGACCTTCCATTCTCCTTCTGGTGCACTATAAAAAGAAGCACCCCCTGTGGTGTAAATTTGTCCACACTGCCTGCCCCCTGTAAGACTGCTACGTATACCTGTCAAGTCCTCTCATACATACACTTAGTCTTGGGCGCAATAGAAGCCGCTATCAGGTCAGGAGCAATGGGGCACCAATCTTCCACAGGCTTTCCGGGAAGAACGTCATCTGCTCGTCCGCTTGCGTCCATCGCGTTCTGAATTCTGTCAACTTAAAACGAGACAAGGCATCAGCTACGGTATTGTCCACCCCCGGGACATGTTTGGCAATAAAAAACACATTGCGACTCAGGCATCCCCGCACCAATTCTTTCAGCAAACGCAGTACCCACGGGCACTTGGCCCTTTGACTGTTCACTGCCATCACCACCGACATACTATCGGACCAAAACACGATGCGCTTGTTTGCCAGCAACGTGCCCCATAAATGCAATGCCACAATGATGGGGAAGAGTTCCAGAAAAGTGATGTTGCGTGTCAACCCCATATTGACCCATTCTGTTGGCCAATGCTTCATACATCACCTGGGGCCCAACACCGCCCCAAAAGCCCACACGGCCAGCTGCATCTGTGTACAGTTCTAACTCAATGCTCGTTTGCGCTGGTTGCTGCCACATCACTGACCCATTGAACTCCCCGAAAAATGCCCTCCATGTGCCCAAGTCATCCTTCACTTCTGCCGATAGCCTAGTGCGATGATGTTTCGCCTTCAAACCTGACATCGCCCTGGCGATATTGCTAGAAAAAGCCCTGCCCATTGGTATCACCCGAAGTGCAAAATTAAGCTGCCCCACTAAGACTTGCAACTGGTGCAATGTGACCTTGCGTGCCGCTAGACAGTCATCTATTGCTGACTCAAAAGCCTTCACCTTTTCCATAGGGAGTCTGCATACTCCTGCCACAGTGTCAATCTCAATGCCGAGGAAAGTTAGACAAGTGGTGGGGCCCTCCGTCTTATCCTCTGCCAAGGGTACCCCCAAAACCTCTGCCAACCGCTGAAAGCCCAGCAGGGCCTCCCCGCAAGCTGGCGAGCAAGGTGGACCCATAAACAGGAAATCATCCAAATAATGCACTACATCCTGTGTTGCCACCAAGTCTCTCACTGCCCATTCCAAGAAGCGACTGAAAGTTTCAAACACCGCACACGAAATGGAACACCCCATGGGCATACACAGATCCACGAAGAAATTCCCCTCAAACGTAAAACCTAACAACCTAGTGTACTGGCAAAAGTCGAAAGGCCGCCTCAATATCAGATTTTGACATCAAAGCGCCCTCACCTAATCTCTGCAGTTTACGAATAGCCGTATCAAAAGTGGTGTACCGAACTACACAGAGCTCGGGATCCAACCTGTCATTGACCGACACTCCCGGCGGACTCGAAAGGTTATGAATGAGGCGAAATTTCCCCGCCTCCTTCTTTGGCACCAGGCCCAAAGGTGAACACACCAGGTCCCTCCTTGGTAGCTGCTGGAAAGGCCCAGCCACCCTCCCCAGCGCCACTTCTTTCATGATTTTTTCCCTGGCCACCCCTGGGTTCAACAGAACCGAGCGCTGATTGCGTGGTGGCACCATGGTGGGTGGGGCAGTCGACGGGATATGAAAGCCAAATTTAAAACCTTGAAACAAGAAATGAGCCTCCTGCCGCTTATCATATCTGCTGAGAAAGCGGGCCAGCATATTCAAGCGTATGGGAGTGGGCGGGCTGTTATGATGACTGGGCCTGACGGCCCTTGCTCTGGACACTGACAGGGGTGGGGGTGCACTGCTCCTTAGGTTTCCCCACCTTCTTATAACATTTGCTCTCTGGGTGACCTTGCATCCCACAGAAGGAACATATATGCCTGAACTTGCATGCTGCTCCCCTGCTGCATTCATTCCTATTGAACTGCCAGCACGCTTGCTTCTTATCCCCTGCTCCTTTGCCCCCCCGAAAGGAATGAGTAGGCTTTCTGACTGGCGTTGCCGAATAGAATTCTGCATGCCATATATTAATCTCTCGCTGATCCCAAGCCACCTCCGGCCTTACCGCCTTCATCTGCCTGAATTTGGTATCATATTGCAGCCAAGCTGTGCCCTGAAATTCCGAGGCTGCCCCATGAATCAATGACATGTAGCTTATTAACTGGGCCGCCAGCGCCGGGAAACGCTCAACCATAATCGCTGCGTAAATAGCGAAACCAGTCACCCAATTCTTAATTGACCAATCCACCCAAACCTTCTTCTGCTTAAATTCACCCTCCTTGCTTGTTCTGCTCTTCCCTGGCACCACTCCCGCATTGATCAGATCAAATACATCCACATACTCCCCCTTGAAAATCTTCTCTTTGATTTCCCCGGGCACATGCCATGTAATACTCGCTGATGGAGCCACTGCGAGTGACGTGGAACCATATATTACTGGGCTCTGGGACAAGGAGCTTTGGCCGGATGCCCCCACCCCCGGGGTTACGGACGGCCCCGCTGCAACCTCCGGTGCCCCCGTATTACGGACTGGCCCTTGTGACGTGGCCGCAACAACCAAGGGAGATTGAGCCACCCCTCCCGACTGGACCCACACCTGTGCCACCCCGCCACCCTGATGCGCTACTACTGGTGCAGGGACCTGCATGGCAATTGGCGCGGCGGTCACCCCCGCCCCCTGGGCTGCCGTGTTTTGTTGTGTCTGTGCCGCCACCAGCGCCCGCACCACGGAGGGAGCTGCCACCTTTGGAGACCCCCCCTGTGAGCAATCCCACGCTCGCTTGACCATTCTGGGCAGCTGCACCAGAAACCTGACCAATGTCCGCACACAACAGGGGCTGGGCCGGGGCCACTGCCTCACCTGAAGTATTCGCCTTCGACACTGTTGCCCGTTTGACCTTCTCCTGCTGAGCATCCTTAAAACGTTCGGGCGTCCGCCTTGTGCGTTTAGTTAGCGGGGCCTCCTGCTGCGAGCTTGCTCCTGGTCCCTGCGCTAACGTCTTCAGCGCCCAATCGATGCCGCCTTTCTTTGCGACCTCCCACAGCGCTGACAAGAATCGAAATTCCTCTGCCATCGCCGGGGCCTCCTTGCCCCCGCGCTCTCTTTGGCGTCATCCCGCCCACTATATAGGTAAAGAAAAGAGAGTTAAAAGGCCGTCCCCCACGATCCTCCGTGGCTTCTGCTGACCGCAGGCGTCCCTCCCTTCACATTTCATGCTTGCGGGCGCTACTTCGGCCAGGCCAAAGGGATACTCACCACCCCTTGGCCCTCCTCACTACCCTCATACGCATCATGCACCCATGCACCCGTTAACCACATTGGCTCATTGGCAGGGCAATAGGGATACTTACTACCCCATCACCCTCCCTGCGACATTCTCATGCTCCCTACCCCCATGCTTACATGCATCACTTTGGCAGGACACCAGGGATACTTCCCCCCCCATTGCCCTCCCCCATGCGTACATGCGTCACTTTGGCAGGGCACCAGGGATACTTACTCCCCAATGCCCTCCTTGCAACCCTCGCATGCCTTGGAACAAAACCCCCCTGCTTCCGTGCGCCACCCACCTAGCCAAGGCCATAGGGATACTCACTGCCCTATTACCCCCTTTGGTGGCACTCTGAAGCATCAATAAACCCCCTTACTTGCCATGCGTGCATGCCACGCTTCTCCCAACATCAGCACTATCAATTCAACCCCTTTTGCCATGCATGCCTCTCTTTACCGTGGGGAAGCACCTTCGTTATACAATCACATTGATACAGACAGCGCCATCGCTGCGCGCCACGCCTGCCCCCCCTGCACCGCTCTCGCTTCCAAAACGCGGGCCCCCGTGCTTCCCCCTGCAATCATCTTCCATGCAGGGACCTCGACCCTGACCGTGCCTAACCTCCCATTGCTCCTCCCTCGAAGCCGCCGGTGAGCGTGACGCCAGCGCTCAGCCCCTCGACACCGACCAATGAAATTGACGTCCCCCTAACCCAGCAATACAGCATACCAGAACCCGCCCCCCGCCCGAAGAGGCAGGATCGCACCACGGCACACCCTTAATTTGTCCGCTCCACCCGAAGGTATCGGAGTGCTGGACGCGTGCACCACATTTGCTTTACCCCTGCATACATGGGGTAACTACCGCTTTGTAGCCTGCTAGAACACGCACCCGACCCGACAATCCGAGCGCTGGATGCTAGCCGGCATACTCAATTACCCCTTCATACACGGGTCGATTACATGACGTGCGGCCTCATTATACGTCGCGGACTCCACCCGCCTGTATTGGAACCCATAACCCATCACGGCACCACGTTCCCACGACCCAGTCCGCCACGGGCTGATTCCAATTGCTCTTGTACTATTATACAGCGCGCACACGACCCAACCGTATAAAGCGCTGCTCGCGGGCCCGCCCCCACCGTACCCATTCAGGCCCGGAGGTGGAAATGAATATAAGCATCCTATCATCACTCGGCCACAAACCGATGGTATCGGAACGCCTTTACATCGCATATTCAGGCACGTAGCAGAGCCCCGTCCTTGTTGCGCATTGCCTCTACGCGAGCACTGCATGCACATTACCCCGTCAGGCACTGTGAACCCGCGACCTGTGCATTTCGCAAAGCGCCAACGCGCCTCAACGGTACCGCATTAAGCGCTTCCCCTTTTCCATCTTTTCCCAACTCCCATACCCACGGACCATACTAACCCAGTCCTTCCGCTCCTCCGATCCTACGCTCTGAGGCCTCCTCACCCCGATGCCCGCTGCAACTATCTTCAGGCTGCGACCTGCTGGGCACCCGAGGCGAGAGAACAAAGAGGGCTTCTCCCTCGTGTCCAGGGGTTTTCACCACTTCCCCTGGGGCGGGAGGGGATATCGCATTTCCTCGCAGCGACCCCTCCCACTCCTCTCCTCTTACATTATCCTGACATTCCTCTGTCTCGCACCCGAAATCCCACTAAAGGCACCCCGCCCCTATGCGCGGGGGGTGCCTCTCAGTACTCCTGGTTTACTTCTGGCTCTCTTCTGGAATTCACAAGTACTACTACAGTAAGTCATAGTAACATATTTGTGATTTGAGCTGCAGGTGTTCAAATTCAGATGATTTTTTTTGACTGCCCTACATTGAATATTTGACAGATTTAATACTACCATGTTTAGATTTTAACTTAAGAAAATCAATTAGTATTACGATTATGATTTTGATTAATACTGTTATTATTAGCAGTAGTAGCAGTAGTAGTAGTAACACATATTCATATCCATACTCCTAATAATAACTATTAGTATTACTATAACCACTATAATTATTATGATTATTATTATCGTTATTATTATTGTCGTTGTTGCTGTTATTGGTGTTGCTGTTGTGCTTTAAGCTGTTTTCAGTAAGTGGTTTCTTGTTCTACTGTACAATATTGTACTGCAGTCTGGAATTTTAAAAAAAAGTGCTTCAAAATGTATTCTAACTATATGTACAAACATCAGACAGCAACAATTGACTTTACCATCTCCAAAAGCCTGGTGCTTGACTCCTGGCTTGCCGAGAATATACTCCCCGAAACACATCTTCACCTAAGTACCCTACTGCCTCTTTAGGTTCCCCTCCTCTACACATGTCACTTGAATCTACAACTATTAGCCCTTCTTTTTTCTTTATTCTATCCCCATTAAATCACTTTTTGTCTCATCCTGTTATTCAAATGTTTTTGTACACATACCGTATGTTATTCCGCTCTTTTGGGTTACGTGCTCCTGGGCTCCTCTGTTTATGTATCAGATCATCGGGCCCCAATTATCCATCCAGGGCTTAGCATATCAGACCTGAGCTCCTCTAAATGTAACCCATGTATTATACCACTGATTCTCTTTCCCTGTTTGTTTGTTTTGGAAAAATGCATAATAAAATATTTCTGAAATGAAAAAAAAATGCACAATGTTCCATTATCGTGGGCTATGTGACGTCATTTCCTGTAATGCCATCATGAGTCAGAATAGTGGTGCTATCACTGCTGTTACCCCTATGATTGTGCAGCAGGACAGCAGGGCATCCAGCCCCAAATAAGAAGGACCACGATTCTATAAAACAGTGGTGGCTGGTAATATTTGAAAGTGGTGTGGCGTAAAAGTTCGGGATGAGTGTCCCGTGGTGAGCAAGTGTAGCGAGCGAGCCCGACCGGAATAAGATGGGATCGGGGTGTTGTCCTCTCCAGAAAATTTTGAAAAAAGGGTGGGCAGATGGTGCAGTTGCAAGCAAATTTGAGAAATAAAGAAGGTGAATAAAGCAATTGTGAAAGTTTAGTTATGAATAAAGAGATTTGCATGTAGCTCTTTGATGGCAATTCATAGCTCTCTGTGCTATCTTATGATTGTAACTTATCAACTGCACAGTAACAAAAGGATCACTGTGACAAAAGCAGCATCCGACAGAGCTATGCACATAAAATACTGTTGTAGCATAGTAGATCCCTAACACACACCTGCTGCTCTAATTATAGGCCCGCCAATGAAAAGTATGCAAGCTTCACATCAATTTTTTAACTCCTTGCAGTAAAAAACCCTGCTCTTTATGGGAGCCGAGCTAGCTCCTCGCCACCTAGTGGAACGATGCTTCGAGCTGTGAAAGGAAGTCTCTCTCTTTATTGTGACCTAAATAGCTTATCGAACAGTATTCGGCATGACCTCAACGATGTACCTTGAACTTTTGTTGCTCCTTTTGCCACTCTTGACTTTATGCCCTGTCACAGCATCATTTAAATATGGTTACTCAGACGTGCCTTTCTTGGTCCCAGGCGTGCTTTCACGCAAGAGTACCGTGCGCGTGTGCTGCTCATGCACAGGTGCACCTTCTGTTTTATGAACAGCGGCTAGCAGTAATATTAAATAAGCCTGTGTGCTACTTTAGACATAGATAGTATAGATACTGTGGAAGGCAGCTGTTATACCGACTCACTCCAAGAGTGCAATTATAAAAAAAAATGATAGCTGCATGAATCCACGGAATGACAAACTCACTAATGAAACCTATTTTTACTTACCACCAGGTTGTAGAACTTAAGGCAGGGGCGGCTCCTCCATTTGGGCATCGGAGCGTCGCCCCAATTGCTTTCTCCTACGTTTCTGGTTCTCGCACTGCGAGAAAGCAGAAGAAGGGTATGCCTGGTTGGTTCGGGGAGGAGTGGCTAGCCCAATGTTATGGGCGCTGACTGTTAGGTCAGCCCCAGGGCCGACCAAACCAGTCATAGCACTCTCCGTTTCCTTCATGTAGGCTGCTGCGCAGCCTGCATGAAGAAAACGGCCTCCCCATAGATGCTTGTAAGGACAGCGTCCTAGGCAATCACAACGCTGCCATTGCAGTGTTGTGATTGGCTTAGGGGAAGAGAGGGAGGCTGCCTGCTTCATCTTCCTGTGAACAGAGAGCAGGAGACGTGACGCGGACGTCTGGGACCGGAGGCGAATGTAAGTTTAAAAAAAAAAATGTATTACATTAACCCCCCACCCCCTCACCGCGTCACCCCCCACCCGCGATTCATGCTGGCGGTGACTGGACAGGGTCAGCTCAGCTCAGTCTTATGCGTGCCGTCCTGTAGGCTCGTAGCAACCAAGGACGACTATCTCTCGGATCCTCCTGTCATCACACCAAATGAGAGAGAGAGAGAGAGCCTCTCCTGATATCCTGCGCTGCCTCACGAGACACTAACGAGCACACACTGCCAGGAGGCCCCGAACCAAACCACGGAGGCTCTATCTGAGCCAATCCCGGTGCTGCTCCTGCTGTTACAGCAGCACCAAGATTAGCTCGGGCAGGTGGCCTCACCGCTCATTACTGAGCCTGGGAGATGCAGCTTTGAGTCACCCATGGCTCAATAATGTGCAGGCAGAGACGTCGCTGGTGCGCATGTCGAGCTGGCCGGTGAAGGTAGCCGTCCAACCCAACATGCGCACTGTGGGCCAGGTGCGCGCAGCGCGCTGCCCCTGTACTTGACTAATACTGTCAATATAAGCTCCACCCCCTGCTGCATTGGCTTTCCCCAGGACCTGCCTTTCGGCAGCTAAAAGACTTTATGTATTTTCTCTATAATTTAAATAATACTCACCTTTAATTGCGAGCCCGGGGGCCAGAATATGAGTGGAGCAACACCCTAGCGCCCTAAGGGATGCACCACAGCTGAAAATCTTGGGAACTTTTTTGCTTCACACAACTCAATTTTTTAACAGTAAGCCCTCAAAACAGAGGGAAATGGTCCAACTTATGAATATCAAGGGAGCCAGGCAGCCAGACCCCTGCAAGCGGAAGAAAAAAAAATTACATCCAAATAGTTTCTGAAGTATTACATTCTTGATTTCTAGTATTGTAAGCCTTTCATTTTTATATTTTCTTTCTTGTTAAACTAAAGTGTGTACTTGGATGTGCGATGAAATCTCTGAAATAGGAGGCATCCTTTCAGCCTTTCTTCCATTAATGTAAACCCTAATATTTGCTGCTTGACGTTATGATTTATTTTAATCAGTGGACATTCATTTATACATTTTCTCTCAGAATTTACGTTGCTGAAAGCAGGTATTGTCAGACAAAATATGTTTTACCTACCACTGCCTCAATAAAACACATGAATTTGATGCAGCTCTTTTTAATATATTTTCTTTCTGCAGAAATTCATCCGAGTACAATAAAATGCAGTGCCTCATAAAACATTGCAGTCTGATGCTTCCATTTTTGTTAGTTGAAGGAATTCTCTCAGGCGGCAAAACCGTAAAGCTCACAAAGAAGAGTGTTTTACGCTACAATTAATGCATACCTAGATTGTTAACTTATTTGGACACAGAAGGCGGCAAACTATGAAATCTAAACTTGGCCAGCAAATCAAAAGATTAAAATACACCATATGGCCAGTGGTAATTTCTAAACTAATACATATTATTCATGTAAAGTATACCTTTATGCCTATTGGAAGTATTATCATGCTGTTCCCATTTAGAAGGTGTATATATATACATGGCTTGATTTAGAGTTTGGTAGACAGGTTACTCGATCACAAACGTGACAGATATTCCAACCGCCTTATAACAGGTGAAATATATCCTATGGCTGATGTAATAATGCAGACGGGATATATGTCATGTTATAATAGAGTAACTTGTCTGCCAAACTCTAAATTATCCCATAGGGTAAAACACATCTATTCCATATGTGATCATTATTTTCTTTTATTAAAAGGATAAAAATGTAACTTATTATGAAGTTCAACTGTAGCACCAAAGGCCAGGTACTTCACTCTCAGAGGAACGGGTTGCATGATTGCAAGGGTGATAAGCTTGTTATGTTATGTAATGAGCACTTGATTAGCAGTTACTAGCATTTGTTCAGTACGTTAGCATGTGTATAGCATGAATGCATTCATTCTGTTCTGGGGTGTTGTTTGTGTGCTGTTATTGTACAAAATGCAGTGTTTCAAATGGACCTGGTTACATTTTGTCCATACCTTGTAAGAATTACCTCGAACTAGCAATTTCTGCAGAGCTTTACCACTGCTCGTTGTTTAATTAAGGGAGAAGAGCTTCAAGCATCGTTGAGGTTAGCCATAGCTCATTGTCTAATTAGCAGTCTATGCGGCATATTATCTAGGAAGTGGCGGTGAGAGGCGTTAGCCTCCTTGGCTTAACGCCTCTCATTGCCACTTCGGAAACGCAAGGCTGCACCATATTACCAAGGATTTGGTGCAGCCTGGCGTTTACCCCTGCGATGGCGCTAAGTCTCACGACTTAACGCCAACGCAGGCACCCTTGCACCAGAGTGCAAGGGTGTCTGCGAGCAGGGAGGTATGTTTATGTACAGGAAGGTATCCCTTCCTGTACATAAACAAACCTAAAATGCCATTTTGTAACTTACATGTGTGCTGCTTCATGGAGCACACATGTAAGTTACAAAATGGCATTTTAAAAATAGGTTTGTTTATGTACAGGAAGGGACACCTTCCTGTACATAAACAAACCTTGGCATTTTGCTTTTTCCATGTGTGCTGCACAAGGCAGCACACATAGAAAAAGCAAAAACGAGGAGATATGAAGCATTTCTCCTCATATCGCCACCTTAAGACCAGGATTTTCCTGGTCTTAAGTTCGGCGCTGCCACCTATTATCGCCTCTCTTGATAATAGGTGGCAGCGTTGAAGTGAATGGGTGTTGCGGTGGAATGCCCACCGCAACACCCACTGCACGCCCCTTTCACGCTAAGTTTAGCGTGAAAGGGGCACTAATACCAAGGCAGCGTTAAGCCACTGAACGTGGCTTTTAGCCACGTTGTGTGGTTTAACGCTGCCTTGGTAATAGGGCGCTGACCCTATTGCCACCACAACATCACAAAAAGTGACGTTGTGGTGGTGATAGGGGCTTGGTAATATGCCCCCATGAGTGAAGCCGAAGCAAAGCCATAACATTCTAAACGCAACTAAGATGCATTGATAGATTTGGCCTTCTGGTAGTTAACTTCTTCTTAGCATAACATCAGTCTTTTGTGTAATTACCAGTCTCTTAGTGAAAGCTTAACATTCTAATTGCTGTCAGAGTCTGTTGTAAGGGTTGCCTTGCTTGCAGCAGCTTCAACAATCTCTGAGCATAATAATTGCCTCTTGTTCAATCAAATGTTCAAGAAAGCTGGACATTCTTATTGCAAACAGTGCCAATTTTACAGCGTTTCGCCCCTTCCCCCCAAAAAAACTCTGGGGTTTACATTGACTCCCATCTTTAGATCGAGATTATGCTAATAAATTTGATGATCTATTGGTTCACCTTGACATCTTAACAAACCTACACAGTGACAGTGGTTTGAAACCTTGCTCTAATTAATTCCCCAGAACATCCAGTCTCATGGAATAGAACTCTTTGCTAAACAGGTTTTCTAAATGGGTAGCTGAAGATCTTTACAAGTTAGACGAGGAGATGCTGGCATCTAGACATTTTAAAATGTTTTTTGAAAAACGACCAAAAATGAATATATGCCTTACAAAAACTGGAGTCTGTGAAATCTATAGTGATCAGGGAGGTTGATAAAGGTGGAAATGTTGTTGTTATGAATTACTCAGATTATCACAATGAAGTATTATGCCAATTTAACAATCTAGAATGTTACAGAATAGTAAATGTTAATCCTATAAATCAAAAGGTAATTAATAATAATATCCATTTGAACAACTGGGATGAAATTGGCCTTCTTTTTGATGTAGAATACAACTATCTTAAAGTAGAGTCTCCCCGGCAACCATGTCTAAACAGGCTTCCTAAAATCCATAAAAAGGCTCTTTCCCTCCTGGAAGGCCTATTATGTCTAGAATAGGGTCACCAACAGAACATCTGGTGGAATTTGCAAATGTGTTTTTCAAACCTTTTGTCACAAATCTGCCTTCGTACATTTGAGATACGACCTATGTACTTAGTAAAATTGAGGATGTAAATTGGGATTCAGCAGAGATGAGGTTTGCCTGATTTGAATGTTGACAGTCTCTAAACATGTATCAAGAAAGAGTATGGTATGATGGCCCTTGAACATTATCTGTTTACACGATGAGTCAACTTACTTAAATGCACTAGCATGCTCCTCAAAATGGCTGATATTTTTTTGCCCAACAATGTTTTCCTTTAAGATTGTCAATGGTTTCACCAATTACAAGCTACAGCTATAGGATGCAGGTTTGCTCCATCTAATGCCAACCTTTTTATTGGATGGTTTGAGAGGGGGCATGCCTGGTTCAGAGAAGCATCAAAGTGGATGCCTCATATCCACTTTTGGGGGTGCTACATAGATTATAACATTTTGATTTGCACGGGCAACCAGACTGAACTGAAGGCGTACCATACCTACTTGAACAATAACCATTACAATGTTAAATTGACTGTGACTTTTCATTAAACACAAATGTCGTTTCTTGACTTGATGCTTTACATTTTGGATAGTAAGATTCAAAGTACTTTATTCAGGAAACCAACAGCATGTAATAGAACCCTATTAGCTACAAGTGCCCATTTACCCAGTTTTATTAAAGCAATCCCATATGGGGAAATGTTTTGCATTCACAGAAATTGTAGTGAAGAAAAGAAATGTGTTTACAATCTTGGTCTGGCTATTAGTAGAATAGTATAGAGAGGGTATAATTTTTCTTCTTTACAGAAGACTAAAAAAGAATTGAAGCAATTCTCAGGGGAAATTTGATTAAAACTACTAAACATAAGATGGATGATAATCATTTGGCATTTATCACTACAAGTCCAAAGATTCATAAGATTTTGAACAAACATTGGGATCTTCTGTTTACTGTACCAGGCTTAAAAACTACACTCCCAAAAAACCCTGCTTACATATAGAAGAGAACACACTATCAGGGAGATTGTAAGCCCCAGTTACATCCCTTCATTGTCAACTGGTCCCAAAACTTGGACGCCTGAACAACCACATGGCTTCTTCCCTTGTACGACCTGCTCGGTATGTAAGCTTCGTGTGAACAAGACCATGCAATTCAAATAACATTCTGGTCAGACGTACAAAATTAGGCATTTTGTTTATTGTGTCACCAAGTATGTGATTTATGTAATTATTTGCTGTTATAGTAAGATCTATGAGGAGAGTACATCAAGAAAGGTGAGATTTTGAATCATAGAACATGCTAGAGCATGTAGGAATAAAGGTACCACTTATCCATTGGCATTGCATACTTGCACAGTTAGTGGTCGAGAACCTTCTCAATTCCATGGTATTTACTATATACAAAACAATATGAGAGGAAGTGACTGGGAACGCTGAGACAATGTGAGGCTGAATGGATTTACTGCCTTAGATCAGTACAGTATGGATCAAAAAGAGAATATGGATACCATCATTTTCTATTATCTATCCTCTGTTAAATAGATTATACAACAAAACCCTATTACATGGCTCGAGAATATTGTCATAAAGTATTGCTATTCATTATACGTGTTAGACTTAGGTAGCCCAAGATGAATCACATGGTGACTTACAGACTTGGGTAATAGTACTTGTTGATAGCCTAGAATTCTCTATGCGTTTCACGCCTCTAATATGACCAATGGGTGACACCTGTCATGGATGCACGCAAGTCAAGTCAATTAAGCTTTATTCGGCCAAAAGGCTATAGAAGATACACAGCACAAAAATTATACAAAGCTCATATAAATAGTACAAATATACATTAAAAACATAAAAAATATACCACGGCAATCACAAATCACTGTCATGGGTCTTTCCTAGTCTTAATAGAGGAACAGATAAAACTAATGACAGCATGACAGACAAATTTAGATGATAAACACTCAAAATATTTGTGACTCTGTTTAGTAGGTCTACAGTCAAAGGAACATAAAATGGAGCATATTTCTTTTGTCTACGCACAGAATAAAAACTGCACAAGAACATAAAATTTAGACAAGATTGCTGGCTGATAGTATCACAAGGGCAACAAGGTAAAGATGGGAACCAGCTGCCCTGCTGGGGGTAGGCAACCAGGAAATAAACAAGGTTCAGCCTGAAACGCATTAGTTAAAAGCAATGCTCTAGATTAGGAATCCAGGGATGCGGCTGGGATAACAATCTCTATCTGATAACTCACCATTACCATGCCTGGAAATATTTTAGAACAATTTAAATTACTATTGCTTAGAAAATGGGAACGAATCAGGGCCTTCGAGTAGGCCAGGGCTGTAAACTCTGCTCCCCCCTTGGAGTTTGCAGAGTTTTTCCCACTCAGCCCTCCGCGTAGAGCACGGAGTTCTGAAAAACTATGCGGCACGAGTGGAGTTTTTCCTCCATCACAGCTCGCCAACGTTAAGTTGGTGAGCGCGAGCGAGGAAAATCTAACGCTTGACCACCTCCTGGGGAGATTTCTCAATGCAGGCGGTTGCAGCAGGTCACTACTGCTCGCATTGGGAAACCTGCTGCTCGCTTTGAGGAAGCTGCCACTCAAATAGAACTTCTACTCGAGCGGCAGAAAACAGCTGCGTGCTCTTGCACTGCATGTTATGCTGTCCATGCTGATTTTACAGCGTGTGACAAACACCTGGTGCTAAAAGTCAGAGCAAGCAGCGTGACTTACCTCACTCCACCGCTTGCGGAACTCTGCAGAGTGCGGAACTCCGCAAACTCTGCCCAGGCCTACCTATGAGTTACGATCAATCTCGGTAGGAGAATAAAAAAATTGAGGCACACCCAAGTCTATGAAGGATTTTCTAATACAGGCCAGCCAAGGAATATTATTACCATGATCGAAATTGATGCAGTCAGTAAGAACAAGGAGAGTAAAGTTAGTAAAGAAAGAACTCGAGATTTTTACCCAAAGTAAAAGGGGAGCTAATTTGATTACATTCTCAATATATGACAGAGTAACTTCAGTATGAGTAATGAATTTAGAAGTGCTCTTTGGGGCTGCCAATAATCTAGAAAGAAATTTATATTTCAGCGTTTGAAAACGTTTAGAGTTTGCATAACCCCAAACACCCACACGATAGGTGACCAAAGAAAGACACTTGGCTTTGTATAGGGTGATTAGATCCCTTATTGGTTTGTATTTAAGTTTCCTGGCAAACAAAAAAATTGCGTCAACCACATTTCCAATTTTAAGCCCTCGTTGCGTCAATAGTTTATCCCAGTTTAAATTTGCATCCATTAAAATCCCTAGATAGTTCAAAATAGGGGATTAGTCAAACGTAAATCTGCATTAGCCGGTATTCCTATGGCCGCACATCATCATAAAAGATTTAATATTATTGACTTTCAAGCCTAAGTTGGTCATAAAATCATTAAAAGCATCAAGTAAGAGTTGCAGCCCATTTGCAGTGTGTGACAAAAACACAGCGTCTTCAGCGTACAATAAAACAGAGGCTGACCTGCCTCCTATTCTAGGGGATCCTTTCCATTTGTCTGTAAAAACTTCTCAAAGGAATTGATATAAAAAATAAATAAAAAGGGGCAAGGATGCAACTCTGTCTGAGCCCCTTAGTAACTTTGAAAGTAAATGTACACTCTCCGGAAGTACTATTTCGGACCTGTGCCAAAATTTCCTAATGCAGTCAATTTAAAAATTCAATTATACCAATGTCAACCCCAGCGTCAGTCATCAAGGACCACAACCTGCCCTTGTCCGCAAGATCAAATGCACTGGACTGGTCCATAAAGGCCAGGTGCAGAGCGCCGCCCCTGGCCGTGACGAACTTCCCTGAGATCAAGAGCAGGTTGACTGACTGTTTGACTGTGCTCACACCTTGTCAAAAACCATCTGATAAGAACCCTCTATCTTCCGCTCTACCTCCAGTTTCTGCAGGAATACCCTACCCAAAATCGGACAGGGACAATGGTCGATCACCTCCAGGAACTAGGTACTCCTGCATGGAGAATGGCCCGAAATACATTTGCCAATAAAAGGGTCCAGAATGATGGGTTATGTCTAAAGACATCTAGTTGTGAACCCGTCTGGGGCAGGGGCCTTCCCATGGAAACTGTTTAAAATAGTAACAGTAAAATCAGCCCTATCGAAGAAAAGCGAGGGAGAAAGACAACCTGTTGATTCGGTGACAGGGGAATTTTCAAGACTAGGAGGGACTATTTGAAGGGTTAGAGACAGGTTAACTAAAAATCGCAGAGAAATGGAGCAACCACTCCTCCGTTGAGAAGGGGCATGTCATTTTAGAGTTCACTTCAGCTGAAAAATATTAATAGTTAACCACATCCAAAAATGCCTTCAAATGTTTAGATTTAGTGGCAAGCTGCAAATCCTCCCATGCTATCTCACTGATTTCCTTCCTCCTTAACTCAAGGGTCAGCTTGTAAACCCTCCTTGCATGCCTAATTTCTTCCATATTACTATGGGAAGCATGAGTTACCCGTTTCAATTCCATTAGAGCAGCAGTGCAGGCCTGGTTAAACCACCTAGGGGTGGAGGGGGGGGAGTTCTGTGGTGGTGATTTTTATGGACATCAGACTATGTAGTGAAACACAGTGAACATTAAAACTACTCAGTACCATGTGTGGCTTAGCAAAATCGGAAAGACAACACATCACAATCTCTCTTTTGGAATTGATCATACCAGCAAAAAGATTGTCCAGATTTATATTTCTCCATTTTGAGCGTAGCCCCTTGTTATGGCCGTACTGTAAAGTATCAGGAGGGGCAGGAGGTGCAGAAAGAGGTGGATTGTTTAAAGAAATGGGGCATGAGAGGCAAAGAGAGGATTATAGTCACATAAAATAGTAGATATAATGGCTGAATCCGACACTAAAGGCTCTAGGTAAGAGGAAAAAAGGATAAACTCAATTGTTGACCCACAGCCTCTCCTTGTTAAGGTTGGGGTTGTATAGCCTTGTCTTTAACAAAGTCCAAGGTAAATAAAAATAATTTTTTAACAATAATTTGATTTAAAATATTGCCATAAGGGTTATGTATAAAGTGGAAAAGGTCCTCATCATGCCACCCTGTTATGCCACATACGGTGTCTTCAGGTAAAGGACATTTGGTTATATTAAAATGACCCAACCATATAATGAAAACTCCGTCTAAACTGGTCTCTAAAAAGTTAAATATAGAACTGTCTATATCATTAAGCAAATCGGTAGGGTAATTTGAGAAAAAATGTAAATATTAATTTACCAGGAGAATGAATAAACCATCAGAAAAGGATAATAACAGAATTTGGTTCCAGTGGGTTGCCTGTAGCACTCTGTTTTTGAAGTTCTTTACATTGAGGGAAATAAGCACCCCTAGTCAGCCTTTGGAGTGACGGAACAAATAAGGCAGGGTGGGAACACAAAAGTATTTATAGCCGTTTACATGAAAGGCGTTTATTGCCCAAGTCTCTTGGCAACAAACCACATCAAAGTTACTTATAGTGTCAAAGCAGTCCGAATTGTCTAGTTTCCTGTTGATACACCCATAACAGTGGCTTTTATTTAAAGATGGTTGACACAAAGTTATTCAATGGACTATGATGACAATATCACCTGACATTTTAGTGCGGTGTATGTGTCAATTTCAATTATCCTTATTAAATTGTGTTTTTTTCACTTGGAGATAGTCTGACTGTGATGGGTTATGTTAAACACAAGACCCGTAATAAGGATGGCACTCATAATGGACAAGTTAACAGTACTGACTATCTATTAAAGTTGGCTGATTCAAATGTGTGCAAAGGATTTAAATTCCAGTATTTCTGGACAGTCAAGTACCTGTTGCAGTGGTTCTTTCATGTTAATAACGCATATGTAGCTCTTGCGGGATTGCGAGACTATCTTTTAAAGATGGCTGATCCAAGTTTGTGCAATTTTTTTTAATTCTAGTATTAGTTGACAGTCTAGTATTCAATGTAGTGTTTCTTTTATGTCAGTTACGTAAACGTAGCTTTTGCAACATTAGGATGCATTTAAAGGAAGGACTTGTAGCATGGCACCTTTTTTAATCTGGACGTGATGACAATAGGACAGGTGCGATTTGAGTCTCCATATCCATCTTAATGTAAGGGGCCATTTAGATGTGATATAAGGAGTTGAAATTTGAAATATACTGGGTGTAGAAACACTAATTATAGTGTCTTGCACTAAGTTTTATTTATTTATGATCCAAATTGATGGAAATAAAGTACCTCAAGCCCTTTCCTCATGTAATGCATTATTGTTAAAGCTGAGGTGTTATTGATAAAAAATGGCCATCATTTACCGCCTTTTTGAACTCTGTAACAAATGTACCGATAACATTTGGTGCAATTTAAAGATGGCCAATATGGTTTTATGCAACAAACTCTAGTTTTCAGGTCATTTGATAGCTTAGCACGTGGTTTGTTTTCACTACTAAACTGTTTTAGCAAGATCGTGTTAATTTGTTACTTGTAGATGCCTTAATACATCAACAGTAATTAAGATTATATTTATCTAGTAGTTAGGATAATGTTTGTAATACATAAATTCTTAGCAATTAGTATTCTTTTAAGATGGTTAACATTATTTAGCAAATGGAATCTAATTGACACACTAGTTGTCAATCCAGTACTTGGTGTAGTTTGTAACATACACGTTGTTCTTCCGGGATCAGAGTGTATTCAAAGAAGTCATTTATTATATGGCGTACTTCTTTTAAATTGGAAGTGACAACACTATGATAAGTACAATTCAATTTCTGTTATTTATTTTGAAGTTTTGAGTTTATTTTATGTGACATGGAGAGTTGAAACCTGCGTCAGACTTTGTGTCAAATCTCCCCCAATATGGCAATAGATAGGGTTATTCCTGATTTAAAATTGCCGAAACATGGATTTAATGTTGATTTTCATTCTTCCATTTGGGTATTTCTCTGTAAGAAAATGACATTAGGATGCCCCTTAAAATATGTCTTTTAGACAAATGCCCCAGGGTGTGAAATAAAATGGTGGTTGCTACAGGTTTTAAATGAGAGTGTTGAAACTTGCGGTAGATTCTATTTCGGGAGGCAGAGGCAAGGATTATGCTTCTCTTTCTTTTACTGACATAAAAACAGCAGCCAATCAACATTTAACAAATGAAAAAAACAAATTTCCCATGAGCCCCAGTAGTCCAGTCTCCACCAATCACAGTGGCCTACAGTATATGTAAGCCAATGTAACCATATCACTTCCTCTTTCTTTGGTATTAATCTTCAAAAAGTCATTTCCAACAGTTCTTGTAACTGCGAACTCCAAACCTCGAATCCTCCCGGAATCCGAACATGTCAACCATAGGAACTGTGAAGGGCCAACCTCTCTTTCGATAAGCATTTGAGCTGAACAAAAGGACATCCCGATATTCAGGTTGTTTTATCCTCTACGCTGCCTGTAACCAAAAGGAAAGCAGTAGTACAGCCTTCACCAACTCTATAACTCATTTCACAGGGCGGAAAACACATTTACTAGTTAGAACTGATTTAACATTAAAGATAACATCATGTCATGATCAAATATGAATAACAGTCATGTTTGAACCACCAACACAGGGTGGGATAATCCTCACCTCCATGTCCTTAATAGAATTGAAAATTCTTGACGCAATAGCTAGTATTTTTTTTATTCTATGTCAGTAGACGGAGGCTTCGGATTATGCTAGTTTAAAGTTGTGCTACAATATTAGAGGCAACATCAACAACTAGTTTGTGATAAAATACTTTAAAAGTTGAATCAGAAGACCAGTCTGCCGCGGCCATAATGTCTTCCAAACGAGAACCAGAAGAAAATGCCAGAGAGGCATGTATTGATGTTAGTGTTTGCTTAATTAACATCCTTTCTCTTCACTAAGAGGGTGGATGAAATATTAACTGAACATAATTAACTTGTGATGTTTTGACTAATGTTGATTGACAATGTCCTTATTAGAGACAAAGCGTATGTTTCAACTTAGACAACAATGAGGGAATAACCTATTGTGAATTAAGGAAGTAATGTCATCTCATATAAGGGGTAATTTGACACATTTTTCCAGATGAGGACAGATAGGACAATTGATCCATTTTTTTGCGTGATTGTGTGGCTTTTAAAAAAAATATGAGTACAGGTATATATTGATTTGTATTCGATATTAATGAAAAAATTATTCTTTTCTTTTTTGATTCCAAATTATATTTTGTGCTTAGCCTGTAGGAAATGTACGAAGTTAGGAGATGTTATTTGTATCTTGAAAAAATGGATATCTATCAGATTACAAACAATTACCTTAGGTAAGGTGGTGTTATCTATTTAATAGGTAATTATGCATGTAAATGATGGGATGTTAAACACAACGACAGTTTGCCTGTTTGTGCAAATTACTATTTACACAACTCCTTCTAAAGGTTGTAGTCTTCTATAGCCCTTGATCTCTTGGTTTCTCATAGTTATTTTTTTAATGCAGTGGATTGGAGCAAGTGTTCTCACAAATGCACTGCTTTTTATAACCTCATTCTCTAAGTGCTATAGAACTGTAAGAAGGAACAAATAGCAATGTTGATTATTTACCTGTAATATGATTATCCTATTTACATTTGGCCATACACTTCATTGACACAGTCATAGATTCCCTCTGCCCCCTCTAGCTTGACTATCTCTCCAACAGGTGTTCTGATTGGGGAGTATAAAGGGGACTTCCGAATTATAGATCAGCTACTTATACTCACCCAGCTTCTGCATGCACTGTAACAAGTAAGAGTAGGACTCAGAGAAATAATTCTTACCTATACTTAATTAGAACATTGGAATGTTGATTGCGCCATTAAAGACAATGGAGTGCTCTGGGCGTCTACTGACTGGTAGAGGCCTGGAGAGCAACATTCCAATGTTTGTTTTCTTTGCTGTGAACAAAGGCCTCTCGGAGCCCGAGGGGATTTAAACCCCCTTGGGCTCAGAGAGGCCTTTGTTTTTACAATTTAGAACATTCTGCTCACCGGGGCGGAATGTTCTAGTAGCCTTAGAATCCTCATAGAGGTCTCTACCAGCCATTAAAGGCCCACTCCTTTGTTAAAGGCCTTCCCATTTAACGCTGGAGCAGACCTTTAATGGATACTAGAGCCCGCTACGTCGGGTTATAAGGTTATATTAGAACATTATGGTGGGTACATGCCACCTGAGGGGCCAAATGTGCAACTCATATACTGTACGCAAGGAAGACACTGAATTTGGTTAAGAGGCTTAGGGGCATATTCTCAAGGAACTATCGCCCAGTTATCGGCACTTTATCGCAGCCAAAGTCGCGATAAATTCACAGCCCACAACACCAGTTTACCTGCGAAAGCAGTCGCAAAAAACATCGCCACAGATGACCCCGGCAACTAACGCTAATGAGATGCAGAGTAGGCGTTCCAGTGCAAAAATCCGCGACAACACCACTCCACAACATTCTCAACGACCAGCCAGATCGGCGATAAGATCACAAAACATGCGATAAGGCGCGTTAGCAGCAGGAAATTAACACCTGCTCTGACCTGGTGTAAAGTCGGACGACAACCGGCACCAGACAAGAGAGCACAGCCCAGAGCCACACATGAAGAACAACAGATGCCCTGGAGCAACCGATCATGCAGCCCGGAGAGGGAGAGAGAAAGAGAGAGAGAGAGGGAGAGAGGGAGAGAGAGAGAGAGAGAGAGAGAGAGAGAGAGAGAGAGAGGGAGAAAGAGAGAGAGAGAGAGAGGGAGAGAGGGAGAGAGAAAGAGAAAGAGAGGGTGAGAGAGTGCTGACACTGCGGACCTAGGCCTCACTGCTCACCTGCTGCCACCGGTGTGTCTCCAACCACGTGCCGGTATACACTGCAGTTCCCCAGGTCCCTCATCTGAAACAGATTTATGAATGGCAGAGTCCATATCATTGCACACGCCATCATCGCTTGCCCACCCCTGCGCACACAGGCTGCTGCACCCCAGCCCCTCCCGCCACCTAGCGGCGATTGCCCGCCCCTGCGCAACCTGGCCTCACTGCTCACCTTCCGCCACCGGCGTGTCTCCAAGAGGGCCCACCACGTGCCGGTGGGAATTCCAAGCCCGGGGCCCGCGACCATGGCACCCTCCACATCATGCAGCCCCGCACCGCGGGCCACCAGGTCACACACCTGACTCTGGGTCTTGATTTCGCAATGGCAGAGACCACATCAGTGCACACGGCATCATCGCAGGCTGCACACCCGCTCAGCGCTTGAGGTGCCACTAACTCTGTGAACCTCGAGGCAACGCCACGTGGCGGGAGGCCCGCACTGCCCGCTGGCTCAGGCCTACACTGTGGGCCAGCAGGGCTCACACTGATCCTT